>JAOXOE010000343.1:4904494-4934425 GCA_028565055.1 Phoeniculus purpureus | reverse complement strand
ACAAGGGGCAATGGGTGTGAGCTGGAACAGAGGAGGTTCCACATCAATATGAGAAGGAACTTCTTCACAGTGAGGATAACAGAGCACTGGAAGGGGCTGCCCAGGGGGGTTGTGGAGTCTCCTTCTCTAGAGATGTTTAAAACCTGCCTGGACATGTTCCTGTGCGACTTGAGCTAGGTGATCCTGCTGTGGCAGGGGGCTTGCACTAGATGATCTTTTGAGGTCCCCTACAATCCCTGATGTTTTGTGATTCTGTGGTTAATGTCTCTACCTCCTTTTCCATGTGCAATCTCTCTCTTCTCGTCTCTTTTGCCTTCTATTTAACATATGTGTTATACAGAACTACTAGCTACTCAAGAGATAAACGCTTTGGAGATGTTAATGAGCAAATTCTTAGAAGGGCTTTAACAATGTTGAACAAATGGGGATCCTACATCAACAGACAAGATGTGTGTTGACAACAATATAACGTGACAATCAGTTACACGTTCTCAGTCAGACAAGGCTGGCATGGAAAGAAAACCCACCAGCACATTATAATGAAATTAAAGACTAAGAGAGATTGTAGACTCAAAGGAAGCAAATTAGTGGTCCATAACAAACTTAATCCTGGTACTTGTTGATTCTGATATACTCAGCTTGGCACCTTAGAGAAGTTATTTCAGTATTTTTTTGCTTATGTGACATATTTTCTTATGTTTTCATTTTCATAAAACCTGCCTTTCCTCATGTTTGCACAAAGAAGTTACCTTGGAAAACACTTCCTTGTTAAGAAACCTTCCAAACCCTTGCAGACTAAACAGACTGCCAGGGTTAGGAGGATTTCCATATGCAATGTGAAATGCTGAGCCTTGTCTGGTTTGTGAACGCAGCATCTCCTGCTGCTTTTTTCAACTATGAAGTCAGGAACTGAGAGATCTCTTTCCCTAGAGTGTTACACTTCTAGTATCTCTTGACAAACCACATGCATAGCACACTACAGGTACTTCCATGGAATACCAGTTTTCATTCATTCGCAGAAAATCCTTCAGGAGTTAAGGTTGTGTTGCTTTTATAAGGGCAGTCTTTTACTGCCATGAAAATGAGGACACCCAGAGCCATTAAACCCCGGCTGATCCCCTCTACTACGCATCCAGAGCTCTAAAAAACAATGAGATTCAAGGAGTGACAGCGTCTGTTGTCATCTTGGTGATAGATGTTATAGACAGGAATAGACAATGAGTGGTGAAAGGGAAAATAAACCCAGAAAACTTCAATCCATGGTGATGAACTCTGAAAGGCTGCACACACAGCAGTTTCTGTAGGTCAGGTTCTCTGGACTTGAAATGCTCTTACAGAGAGGCTAAATGGGTTGTGGCTCTCTGCACTGGTAAGGTGTTTCCATCTTTTTTGCCCTGGATGTAAAAGGAGCAGACAGTTACTTCTGATGGCTAATTAGCAGCATCTTGCTGTGGGATGTGATGGGATCATTTTTAGTGTAACTATCTACACTGCAGGGAAGTTCTGAGACCTCATTCAATGTCCTCTGTCATGGTGCTGAGCACTAGAGAAGTGACAGTTAAAAAAATGACAGACAGTCCTGCTCTGAAGAAGAGCTTGGGGCCATACTAAGCATCCATGGTCATGCTCTGCTGGCCTTGGCATTTTGGAGAGGGTGATGCTATGGGAGAAGGCAGGAGAAATTCTGTCTTTGGTGAAAAGGAGTTTTTGCTTTGTCTACCTTTTGAATTTGTCTGTTGTTTAGAGCACTCGAGGCGTGTTCCAGGAGCCAGCACTAACTGGTCAGGTTTACAGACGTACATTCAGGAGCCAGCTCTTACTGGGAGGTCCTCGGGGGATGCAGAGCCGCGTGTCCCAGGTGCCATCTAGTGGCTCCGTGGGTGGGTTCGTGTCGGGAAGTGAAGTTCAGGGCCCCTGTTCCGGGGTCAGCATAGTGAGGGTCACGCTGGGATAATCTGGCAGGTCGGAAGATGTGACTAGAACAGGGAATGGCGATGTGAACCCGGCTGCTGCACCCAGCTGAGACGCTGGGAGTGTGCGCAGGGAAACACGCAGGTTCAGTGTCCTGCGGCAACTGCTCCTGTTCCAGGAAGAGAACAACTTCTACATCCCCAACTTAAGCTGATTAGTAATTGCTTTTCTGAATGGCTGCTATTGAGTGCCTTAAAGTTTATCTGCAGACCTCTAAGGGTCTTCAGAGTTAAAATCACTGACACTCTGTATTTTCTTAGAAATTAGAGGCAAAGTAACTGGGTCAAGCTGGATGGATCAGGATTTCTAGTAAACCAGCTGCGGTTTGGTTTGGGTGCAGTGCAGGGCTTTATGACCAGAAAACTGGAGAAAGGAAACAAAATGTTGTTTTCAATCAGTTTTTATTGATCCTAACCCGAAAGCTTTGTAGCCCTGCATAACAACTTCAAACTCAACTCATTGTTTCCCAAGAGCTGCTGAATTCTATAGGGCTCTTGCTAGCTTTGTTACTGTATAGTTCAGAGCTCAGGGTTTGGCACCAGTTCCCTGCAGAAATCATCACTTTAACTGCTGATCCTTTCCTGCAGCTGACAAAGGCGTTGTAAGCCAGTATAAATCAACGTACTGCTTCATCTTTTCACAGTTCCAGAAGACCACAAATCGTTCTCGGAAGTTACAATTTTAATTCACTTGCCACTAGCTTAAGCCTCAAATTTTCTCCTGGATTGTTCTCTTGTGGCTCCAATAAAGGGACCATTCACTTCTGGGTCCGTTTGCACATAGCTGTCATGATGCAAACTGCGAGAAGGGGTTAGATAAGCAGAAACTGTATACTCACTCAGAACCTAAAGGGATGTATAGCATCTTGAAAGTGGTCCTGCATTGTGTTTTGTTCCATAGCAAGTGGAGTTGTTTCTGCAGTTCTGCTTTCTTGTGGCACTGGTAGCTGATTACACAATGAAATACATGATTCACTGAAATACCTTCTTTAGCTCCAGTTGTGCACTCAATTCCTGCCACTTCCATGAGCTTCATACAGATGTTTAGTTAAATGGGTGTTGATTGGGATTTTTTTTCTGCATGTACATCCTTTTCTGAATCACAGAATCACAGAACGTTAGATGTTGGAAGGGACCTCAAAAGCTCATCTAGTCCGATTCCCCTGCCAGAGCAGGATCACCTAGATCCAGTCGCACAGGAACCTATCCAGGCAGGTTTTAAACATGTCCAGAGAAGGAGATTCCACAAACCTCCCTGGGCAGCCCCTTCCAGTGCTCTGTCACCCTCACTGGGAAGAAGTTCCTTCTCATATTGATGTGGCACCTCCTGTGTTTCAGCTCACACTCCTTGTCCTATCACTAGATGACACTGAGACGAGCCTGGCTCCATCCTCCTGCCTTGACTATACAATGAAATATATGATTCACAGAAATACTTTCTTTAGCTCCAGTTTTGCACTCAAATCCTGTCACTTCCATGAGGTTTATACACATGTTTAGTTAAATGTGTGTTGACTATGATTTTTTTTCCTGGATCTACATCCTTTTCTGAATTGGGGTCAGGGGACTGATGATTCCACTATACATAAAAATAGATGTTCATGTTGTCGCTATATCTGTTTTTAATAATTTAGGAGACACTCAGGCACCGTGGTGTTGAGACCTAGACATACTTAGTAATCTTCTAAGACCCAAATAAATGATATAGCATATGATAAAAATCCAAACAGAAAGGAGAAGAACCCACAAAGAACCATCAGCACAAGAATCTTAAAGTCCCACGGAAATAATTGTGTTGATTTAGTTCAAGATTACACATTCCTGATCTTTATGTGTGAAATTAGTTACATCTGGAACACTAAGTGGGAACACTGAATTTTTTGGTTGCGATAGATATTTTGGTATTAAATGTGGTGCTGTCTCTTGAAGCGAGGTATACGAGAGCGAGAAGGAGCCACACAGCTAAAGAGGAAGGCTGCTTTTTTCCAAAGTTCTACTGATGCATAAAATCAAGCTAAAAAGTCCATATATTTCTGCCTTTCCCCACACAAATATTTTGAGTATTCATTCTCTAATCAAAAGCATTATCAAATGAAAGAAACTCTTCCCAGAAAACATTTTCCAAAAGCAAAGGGTTTTTTTTTTTTCCAGAAAGCTTGCAAAGAAACCTCTTCACCTCACCACAGAACATTCGCAAAAGCAAACTGCAGATGCTTCCTCAAGTTCCAGTCATCTGACCCTTAATTTAAAATGTGTTTCGTTTTAAAACGTGGCTTATAAACATGCTTGGGGGGGGAGTTCAACACAGTCATTTAGGAAACAGAAACTTGAGACATGTGGTTGAAATATGGTGGGGAGAAAATAGAATGCATCGCATTAATGACATGGAGAGCGATTTCAAATGCAATTTTCTAATTATTTTTCTCTTCAGATGCGATTCTGGAGAGCTGGGGGGACAAAGGCAACAAGGTACGCAGCCAAGAAGCTAATTGGCCTTGCAGTTTGTAATTTATTTGTTTGTGCTTAGCTTTAAGTTTGTACAACAAACTCTTCTGAGGTAAAGCACTCAAGCGAACAACTGTCAGGCTGTTTATCTGGTGTCCTGATCTCCGGGGTGACCAGGGAATGGTGCTCTCCCCAAATGCACCTACTGCCTATAGGTGATCGATTAGTGAGCTGTCGGGTTTTGTTGTATTAGTCAGTGTCTTTCTCAAAGGGGACCAATGGCACTGCAGCCAGTACAGGATTTTACACTGAGGTACTGCAGTCTGAGACCCTTTTAATTGTTGCATCATCAGCCTCAGCAGAGGAAGTCTGAAGGCGCAGTGACGCAGGACACCAGAGCTCAATCTCATGTTGCTGAAGGACTCGTTATGTTGTGCCCCTGCCTCTGCCAGTCTGAAAATAACTGTTGGGAACCTACTGCCAGCTCACCCCACACAGAGAAATAAGAGAAGCAAGTCAGCATACTCCAGAATAGTTTAATTTTCAGGTTTTGCACAATTCATAGTGGCCTGCCTGGCCAGTTGAGAAAGAGAAGTTCTGGATCAAGCTAATATTTAGAACTTACTATCCAAATTGAGGCCCAGGCATTCCTCCTTCCTTTTCTATAGCCAAAGCTGAGTTGATGCCTCCTGTCTGGTCGTGCACACAGCCTAGGCTGCAGGTAGAAGAACTACTTGCTTAGCTTCAACAACAAATGTGCTCTGCTTCTACAAGGTGGGAGTGGGACCTCTGGGCAACATGAATGCCCCTTTCCAACTTGTTCTCAAAAGGAAGGTGCCTGAGGAGAAGACTCTGGTTTCCTCTGTGCTGAGGCTTTCTAACTTCTAGCCATAGCATGTGGGAACAAGGGGAAGGTACTTGCTTCATGTCTTCTCCGTAGCTACCTTAGCCACAACATCTTGCCTGGGGGAGCCTCATTCAATGGATTTTCCCTCAGGATGCTGTGGAATGAGAGGTGATCTCTGACATTTCACAACACTCTGCAGAGAACCAAGCATTGGGTTGTCATTTGAAAAATCTCCCCGTTAATAATCCTGGACAGAACTCCAAGCTTCTGGCTCTTTTATGTTCTCGGAAGGGGAATGTTTTCAGGGCTTCTATGTCAAAAATTGTTGACAGCTTTTAAAAAATACTACACTACTGTACACACCTCTCTTTAATAACTTCCCAAATGTCCAAGTATTAGTCCAAGTTAGATGTACAGCTGGTTTCTTGCTGTCCAGGCTCTGCTCTGGGTCATAGCCAAGCCCTTTGCAAAGAGATTGTTAAGAGGTTTCTACAGGCAGTAAAGAGAGGCTGCTGTAACCACCAGTTACACCAACTGATGAGTTAGCTCATCAGCTGGCTTACTGGAAACCTGGAGATTTCTTCTATGGCCAAATGCTCCCTGATGAGGGAAGGCTGAGGGACCTGGGTCTCTTGAGCTTGGAAAAAAGGAGACTGAGGAGTGACCCCATTAATGTTTGGTGCGTTCATTGGAAGGATTCTTGAGTTAATAAGAAAAATACCTGTTCCCGAGCAGATACTGGGATGGTACCTGGAAGTGCCATTTCAAATGTGGTCCAGACTTGCACAGTGCTTATGGGTTGCAGAATTTGTAAGGAAGAGCATTCACTGGAAAATCAAACAGGAAACTACATTTCAGAGATGGTAGCTGAACATATGGAAGTTTTCACACGCATGATGTTGAGTGAGGGGTGTGTGTTGCTAACTGGCAGCTCTGTGGCTGATTCTCTGTTACAACAGATTTCTAGCCTAACAGGCTCCAACACACTGCTGCAGTCTAAACTATAGTAAAGAACCTGTGTCCCAGAGCTGGGAACCACACTGTAATGATGTACAGATACGTGTGGTTTAATCTACAGTGTTTATTGTTTGGATGTGTTTCCTTTATCTATTAAGAGGCTATGAGAAAAAGCAGCAGGGTTACTCACAACTGACCCGAAAGCAGCCATCTACCAGCAAACACTTGAGATTTCATGAAGGAAACTGCTCCCAATACTGACTTTTAAAACTTCTGCTCCTTCCCCAGTTAAAGGCAAAGTTGTCTTTGCTCACATGAGCTGAGAGGAGCTCAGCTCCTGAGTTCTGAAGTGAAGTGCGTGTTTTTGGAGTAAAAAGGACCTTCGATAGGATGTCTCAAGGAGAGAGAGATGCGGGAAAATCAAATCAGGAGTGTTTGCAGAGGACATAAAGATTCCCCTTGCAGAGATGTGCTGTTCTGGGATGTCCGCAGCTGCAGATGCCCTCATACAAGGATGTGTGGGTTGTCCCTCTACACTACTTCATATTTCATAAGCTGAGCAGATGGACCGGGTAAAGCACCTTTAAGCTGGGGGGTAACACCAGCAGATTTTCTGCTCCACCTTGCACATGCTGAGGGCTGGGGTGGAGGGGGTTGTTGTTGGTATAAATATGTTTTGATTTTATTTTTTACTTTTTTATAGTCTTTGCTGCTCACGTAAGCCCAGGGGCTGCAGCAAAAGCCCTGCTGCCAGCACAGGGTGTGTCCCCCATGGCACCTGCCCTGCCCAGCCCTGTTGCCCACATGCGTGGCCAAGCACACACCTGTGTCTGCATTTATTTATTTGTCATCTTCTTGCCTTTTTCTTGTGAGACTTGTGGAGTTTTGTCTCCTCTTTACAGGACAGACAGAGAAATTTCCATCTTCTTTGCCCAGGGCTGGTGAGGGGGCTAGTGTGAAACCTGTCCAGCTACCCTATGCCCCCTGTAGCAGCAGAGTAAAGGGAGAGCTCTCACAGTTGCTTCCACCTGGCAGCTGTCACCAAAGAAATAAAATGAGGAGGCTACTTCAATTATTTATTTTTTAAGGACAGTGGCAAGGCAATTTGCTACCGAGTGTCTCATTATTCAGTCATTATTGAGACCGCTGCCATCCCCTTTCCTCTGGACCCCATCATATGTGATGGCCACAGTCCTGAGTGGAAATTTCACCATGTCTCCCCACCAAAAAGACTTTGCTAGCCCACACAGCCCCAGGTTTTGCAGGACACTGCTCCCCTTCACTTCTCTGTACCGCTGCTAATTGTGTGTCAGGGTGCCCTTTGTGCCGTTTGGGGTTGTAAGCTGTCACAAGTGTGTTTTATAGAGGCTGATTTTAATTTTGCCACCCAGGAGAGTAATAGTCCCAAGGAAATGAAGCGTCTTTCTGCTATTGTTATATATCCGTAGGAAAAATCCTGGCACATAATTGGCTAAAAAATAGTAGTGTGATGAGTCAATAAATTTCTATTGTGTAGCTTTCTCTGGGTGAACAATACTGTGTTCTGGGGTAGTGTTAAACAATTAGTTCACATATCATACAAATAAGCACATCCTAGACGGACACATCTGGGGGTAGTAGAAATTATTCATCTCTGGCCAATCAGACAGCAGTTTTTATTTATCCCAGTGTTCAGCAGAATACCTCTCCGGGCTCTGGGAGACCTTGTGAGCAATTGGGAATACAATAACTTTGGAAGGAAGGCCAACAGTTTTTCCTCACTCACGGTCCAGAATAATAATATATGGCAAAATATCCTGTTCCCACAACTATCACCCTTCTATCCCCAAGTGTGTAAATAATAGCTGTGCAGGACATTGGTCCTACACACTACATCCCACCATGGGGCTCCTGCCTTCCTTCTCTGCTAAAGGAGTTCTCAGCCTTAAACTTTTCCAGGCAGAAGAGGTCAGTCTGTCCCCAGGACCATCAGAAAGGGGTCCTAAGGCCAGAACCTTTGTTGCTGTAAGTGCAGCTGCTGTATTGAGGGAAGGGAGGTGAAAGGGAAAACCATCCCGAGCTTCAAGCACCAGCTCCATCCATAGTGCTATTTAAAGGAAAAATAATGTGTTTTTCATCTGTAAGCAGTGAAGATGCTCACAAGGAACGTACCTTTGCCTTTCAATGGCTCTCACAATTTTGCTCGAGTTGTTTGGAGTAGTTCTGTGTAAATTCCTGCAGTAGTTTTCATTGTTTTGTGTTACAATAGTGCCTAGAAATCCGAACCATTTTGCTAGATGCGGTTCAAACGTACTAAAGGACAATCTCTTCCTGGAAGGTTTGCAGGCTAGTTCCTTACCCTGAGAATAGGATTTAATTCCTGGATTTCATGTCTTGGTATATTTGAGTTCTTGTATCTCCAGAAAATGTCATTTTTCTGTTCTCATTTAATCCAAATTACTGGCTAATTAAAAATTAATGTTTTCTTCGAAGGGGAACTACCAAGAGAATTTTCAAGAAACTTGAAGCATGAAAGATTCTGTGAGCTAAGTCTCTACAGATGGTGCATGCCTTTGGACCAGACTAGGTCTCTCTAAGGCTTTAAGGAAAAGTTTTTATTATTTTTCATTTTGTGCAGGGAGATTAGTGGTCCCCAGCTGTGCAGGAGACCATCCATTCTTCACAGCTGGTCATTCTTATTAATCCCCAGGAAATGGTCTCTGTTCTAATTTGTTGAATTTTAAATGCAAACAGGCAAATCCATTTAAATACGATAGTGCAAAAATTAAAATCATGCTTCGCGATGGATCACATTTGCAAAGCCGTAACTTCTGGGGGAGCAGAAACATTGATACCCTGTGTTCACCTCGGCTGTTTCATAGAACCATTAGGGATTGGAAGGGACCTCGAAAGACCATCTAGTCCAATCCCCCTGCCACAGCAGGACCACCTAGATCAAGTAGCACAGGAACACATCCAGGTGGGTCTTAAATGTCTCCAGTGAGGGAGACTCCACAACCCCCCTGAGCAGCCTGTTCCAGTGCTCTGTCACCCTCACTGGGAAGAAGTTCCTTCTGATATTTGTATGGAACCTCCTGTTTATTTGCAAGTGTCACAGCAAATGTAATAGGAGAACTGAAGTGTCCCAGACACTCTCCTTAATGAGCCCAAATGCTTTTTCAGTTGGGCTGTTGTGGGAAGAGAGATGTCACCATGGAAAAGCATGGAGCCTTTACAGCAGTTGGGATTAACAGGGCACGAGCCAGTGGTGCCACAAACCAGGAAAGCCCTGCTTTATTTTTGCTGATGTTCGGTATGTTTGAAGTGGATTGTTCTAGCTGCCTCCTGAAAAAGGTGAAGATTTTTTAGGACTATCATCTGTGACTGTGAATGGTCAGGTCAGCAGATGACTCCAGTGAGAGCTCATTGTGGGTCTCGTGTGCACCCTAGCCATGTAAGGCTAGGTAAAAACCAGTTCCACTCTCTCTGTTCTTCTGGTCCATCATCTCAGATGGTAGAGACTGTGCCAGGCCACCTTCATGCCAGTGCAGGTCCTCTTCGTGTGCCTGAGCCCTTAAAGCAGGTACTAACCTTCTCTTATTTGCCTCACAGCTGGTGCTTGGCTTTTCTATTCTGTCTTCAGGAACATGAAAGAATTATTCCCTGAACAGTGTGAAACTATTTTCCTATCCTGCTGTTTAACAAATTAAGATTGAAGTTTGGATTTTTCAGTAAAAAACCAGAAAATCCCCAACCCTCTGCCCTGATCCTCCCCTTCACTGAAGATGGAAAATGGTTGGACACTAGGAAATAACGACCTGAATGATTTTTACACCTCTACTGTTGCTTTGCCCTTCCTAAAATGTATAAATGAAATGTAATTTGCATCTGTGTAAGGTAAGAAGTTTGTTATTCTCTGAATGTTTAACAACTGCCTGAGAATGGGTGTGCGGGTTCTTCTCACAGACACACAGAAGCACGGAGCGTATCAGCCTTTTGATTTATCATCCCATGAGTGTTGGAGGGAACAGCTGGAGCTTCAGGAAGAACAGCTCCGCACCCTGCCAGCCCTGAACAGTTTGGTGTCTTCACCCCAAGGAAAATGCACTGGGCCAGATTTCTGTAGACAATATCGTTGTTTACCTCTGTGCAGTTACTGCCGCTCTGAATTCTTCCTGCTCTCATGTCTCACAGTGTCCGCAGTGCCGTTCACAACATTTCTGGTTTTTTCCCTGCAAGTACTTTTCCAAAGTCTGTTAAATTATACAAGGGAAATTCCTGCTGTCCTCAGCTGATTTTTCTGTGTGTTGTCATAGTCTGGTGTTAAAGGAAGTGCTGTGTTCTGATTTCCATCAGTGTGGTTTAACCAGCAGCTGAGTTTTCTTGCAGCACCTAAATGTATCAGTACCTCACTTGCCCCTAGATAACTCTGTTTTCTGCCCTGGCTGTGTGGGCAGAGGAGGAGCATCCCCAGCGATGCAGGACTGTGGCTGTGGGTCGGGAGGGGGTGTGTTTCTGGCGTACACTGTCAAAACTGTCTGGAAATACATTGAACTTTTAATTCTGTGTATTCATCCCTAAAACACAGGGCAGAAGGCAGCTCTGTGCCTGCAGCCTCCCTTTGTATTTGGTGGCCTGAGAAGCACTTACCATCTTTCTTGGCCAAGACACTTGAATTACATCATTTGCCTGACCTCCCTTTGGGTGCCACTTCATCTTGGCATCAGTCACACCAGCTTGCTTTGGCTCTGAGCTTGCTCTTTTCAGTAGCACGTCTTTGTGGAATGTCACATCTCTTCAGGGCACAGGCAGTCAGGGCGCAAGAAAAACTGCTGCCATGCTGATGTGTTGCTGATAGGCAAGAATCTCCTCCATCAGTACAGCAAGCATCTTCATTTAATTGTTGTATCTGCTTTTTGGAAAGCCGTGTCCTAATCACAGCGAGTGCATGCTACACCTCTCTAGTCTTGTCTCAGCAGTGATGGTTGCAGCACCAGAGTGTCTGGCATCTTCTCTACCTTTCAGGGAGCTGTGGTTTTCGCATGTAGGCGGTCCACAGTGACAATCATTTCTTTTCACTGCTTCTCAGTAGGGGTAGCAGGACTTTCTGGCAGTGAAACTGTGTTAGGCTGTAACTCACGTGCTCCATATGGTGGATACAGATCCTTTGGGCCCTAGACAGTCTGTCCTGTGGGTTTGTCCAGGACACAAACTGGGAGTTAAAAGTCAGTAGACCATGGCCATAGTCAATAGACAATAGTTTTGTCAGTAGAGCCCTGATTCCACAGACTTCCTGGAGAGCTTGAGTTGCAGAGTTTTTCCAACCCTGTCATTGGTGTTGATCTGCAGCTGGAAGAAAATTCCTTCTTTCATGCCACTCTTGAGTGGGACTGTGTTCCTTATGATCTTCTATGATCTTTTTCTGGAGTGCTGTGAACTAAGAACTGGGGCCTGCCGGTGTCCTCAGATGTTACCTGCTGTCTGTATATAGGTGTGAGAGAAGCAGCCCTGTGCCACTGAGCTGTGAGTTCTATGGTGTGCAATGGAGATCTCAACCAGTGAGCGGAGGTGAGGAGAGCGCTAGAGGGAGCAGCCCATGGCTCATTCACAAAGGCGTTCTGGATGTCTTCTAAGTTTGGCGGCCAAAACGCTTTAGATCTCCTTTGGTATATTACAATGTTCTTCCCAGTTGAGACAAAAGGGTTTGTTTTTTCAACACATTATCTTTCCACACTTCTTTGTTTGTTCCATCTTCATCTGCCCAGAACTGAACATGTTTTGACAGTTACCACAAAGGAACAGAAAATGTATTCCATGGGTCGTTGGATGCAGTGATGGAAAGTTGACCCCTGCTCTCCTGCCGAGGTGCTGTATTGAGTGTTGATATGGAATATAGAACCATGTGCTTTGCCTGGTCCTGTACATCCCTGGGAGTCTTCAAAGTTCAAAGGTCCTGGTTAGGACATACATATAAGGATTATAAACCCGCCTGGGTATGTTCCTGTGCAACTTGGTCTAGGTGGTCCTGCTCTGGCAGGGGGGTTAGACTAGATGATCTTTCGAGGTCCCTTCCAAACCCTAATGATTCTATGATGATTTTATGATTAGCTGTGTCTCACACAGAGTGGCTTCAGAGCCTGCCTCAGATACGGTAGCTTTTAAAACCTGCCTCACCACCACAACAGAACCCCATCCCTTGGTTTTCACAGACAGATTCAATGCTCTCAAACACTAGTTCTTTCTTAGATGCAGTTTCAGCCAGAATATCTTTCAACCAGCTATGAAATAATGTCTTCACCTCACTCGTATTGTAAAAGCATATAGAAAGTGCATTTTGTATTGACACCTCTTGTGCATTTGTGCATGAAAACACAATCCTGGTTATCTCTTAAACTGATTTTCATTTGGGATGTAGGTAGGCATTTCGGGTTATATAGCTGTTGCATGAAGTGCTCTTTTTTTTAATGTCTTCCAGAAAGGGATTTCATGGGATATTTGCATATGTATGCATTTACTGGTCTGCCACAGCATTGGGACGAACCCACATGCTGAGATGTATTCTTTTCCTTCAAGCACATTTTAGAAGTCTGTATTGACCATCTCAAGGATGAAAACCAGCACAGCCTGTTTCCATGTGTTTTTCCTCTTTCAGGAGTTGAGTTGCGCTCAGGAGAATGTGCCCAGGGCTGTAATCCCCTGCACTGAGGGGAATACAGCCTCATCTTTTACAACATGGCCAACAAAGGTCATATCCTATAATTTTGCCCTGCAGTTTTCAGATACTTTTACTTCTCTAAGGACCATTGAAAATTTCCATGGTGGCATAAACAGGCATCAGTGTAAGTAGGAGCTGAGCTCTTTATCTTCTTTAGCCTGTACAGCTGAAAGACAGAGCTGTGTTACAGCTGCCACTTCCCACTTAAATACCTGAGTCACAGCTTCAGCTGGTTTTAAATTAGTGAGATGCCAGTGAAAACTACCCCAGTCTACTGGCCCTATACCTATCTCTAAAAATGACTTATGTGTAGGGCCCCAAGCCTTGTTGAATTTTATAATTCACAGAATTTCTAAATGAAACTAAACCACTCCAAGTTGGGGTACTTGATTAGCATTTACTTAAGAACACACTTCTACCTGTTAGGACTACACAGTGTATTTAATTTGGTCTATCAGATGTTGGTCCATTCTGAAATGCTGCAGTCTGACCTACAGTCAGGAAGCCTCTAGAAGCCTCTTCTGCAGAGGAGCAGAAGGCTTTTAGTGGGGCTCAGTGGTGAAGGGTGCAGCAACCACGCCGAGGCTCTGCCAGGCAGGGATCTGTCAGCCTGATGCCACCTAGTCTGAGGTGAGCTGTGGCTCTTGCAGGGCTTGGGTCATGTATCTGCAGATCTTTAGAACTGGGAGGGTTGGACTTGCTATGAATTAAACTGTACGCTTCTTTATAG
Organism: Phoeniculus purpureus; assembly: GCA_028565055.1. Lineage (NCBI taxonomy): Eukaryota > Metazoa > Chordata > Aves > Bucerotiformes > Phoeniculidae > Phoeniculus > Phoeniculus purpureus. The sequence continues at coordinate 4,920,782 of JAOXOE010000343.1, read as the reverse complement.
ACAATAGACTTCGCTGCAGTTTTCCTATTAATTTATTTTGGAAATATAATGCCTCCCTAGCTCTGTGCTGCAGACAGTGAATGGCTTGGAAAAAAGTGATGATTGCCTAAGATTTATTATATGTAAATTTTTCTAACCCAAATTTGCTGCTTTAGTTCATAGTTCTCTCCCCCAATTCTGAATTAGGCATTCAGAGCAACATAAATTTCCAAATAAAAGCAAGCAGTGTCCTTTTAGTCTCCCCTCAAACAGCTCTTGGACAAACTTTGAGGGGAGGAAAAATGTTAACAGTGCTTAGAGCCACTGTGACCCCCAAAATGAAGCTTTCCTGGGAATGCTGCTGCACAGTCTCGCTACTCCATGGTGTTTCGCAGGAGGTAATTTCTGTGCTGGTTATGATTTGAAAGGGCTGGCCCACAACCCGACCTCAATCAAATTGGAACAACATGTCACTGAAGGTCCTGGTCCCATGGTATGTGCCTGGAAATACAACCCCGCCATGCAGAGAGCTTGCTGGCAGTGCAGTGAAACTAAACGCAATTTCCACGGCTTGAAGTTGCTGCAGGAGCATTTTGTTGTGCTGCAGTTGTTGTGTTCTCTCTCTCTCTCCATGTTCTCTGTGTGTGTGTACAGGGGAGGTGTGTGTGTGCATGGGATGAGCGTATGTGTAGGGGGTCAGTGTGTGTGTGTGTTGCTCCTGTACTGCTAACAGTCAGGGCGACTCTGAAAGTTTGATTTGTGGACAGAGATGACAAATTTCTGTTAAATTATTGACACAGAAGGGAAAATGCTTTTCTCCTTTGAAGTTAACTAAAACCAAATGGGATAGTTTCCCCAAGGGAGAAGTAGAAGGTTAGTTATGATGCATCCCCTCCCAGAAATTTTTCAAATTATACATACTGTACCCTCTGTTTATATAAATATGAATTACATGATTGTGTGCACAGGGTCATTGGTAGTTCAGATGGAAACGCAGCACTGCTAGGCAGGGGCTATGGAGGGATCGAAGGGATTCTAGGATCTGCCACTTAACCCTTTTCAAACACAGCTGATCTGCAAGAAAGCTTCAGCCCGGTGTGAAATGTAGACACCAGCCCTGGGTTTTGCTGGCAGATCTGGACTTCCCTAAAACATTAAATGAAGGGAGAGGGGCTGTTGTATCATGTTTATGTGGTGTGTTCTGATTGCACATTGTTGTTGATGGTGACAACCAGCAGTTCCTGCTCTGCATTACATTTGCTTGGGTGTTCTCATCCAGCTGTGAAGTTCAAATTGTGCAAGGGCTGTTTTCCCACATGCTGGATAACAAATGTGTCAGATTGACCTAAGGGTTGTTCATTTCCAATTTGCCAGTGATTTCTTTTTAATTCCAGCTAACTTAATAATAGTTGGTTTAAATGTCGTTAAGCCATAAATAAACGGTCATCTGAAAGGTTTTTTTTCTCTGTCATGCCATCGTATTTTTGTATGTCAGTGGAAAGTTTCTGGCTGGGTGTATTTCTATCTTTTAGGCTGAGAGTTTATCAAATGTAATTTCACCACAGGACATTGTTATGGTTTTGCTCTCATTGTCTATATCCTTGGGCTTTGCTTTCTGCTGCTCTATGTCTCCTGCAAATTCTCAGAGGAAACTTAGAACTGATAGGGGTCCCTAATTTGGTAGCTCTGGGCAGTCCAAGTATGTTGCGTATAAAGCGAGAATGTCGTGACTGTTGTCTTGTAGACAAACAGCTTTGTTCCCAGTCCGTTCCCCTCACCATTTCATCAGAGTTTTCCCCGAAGCCTCACAAGCTTTGGGTAGTCAGCAGCTTATTTCATCTCTAACAATGCCTCCTCTCCACAAAGTTTCACACTTAGATGAACTTTTCTACTGCATATGGGAGTGAACCATTACTGAATACGTGTGGCATCTCCTCAAGGTTGCCAATCAATATGAGAAGGAACTTCTTCACAGTGAGGGTCACGGAGCACTGGAACAGGCTGCTGGGGTTGGGGGGGTTGTGGAGTCTCCCTCTTGGGAGACATTTAAAACCTACCCAGACATGTTCTCCTGTGCTACTTGGTCTAGATGGTCCTGCTGTGGCAGGGGGATTGGACTAGATGATCTTTTGAGGTCCCTTCCAATCCCTAATGATTCTATGAAGCTCAAGCTAACGGGTATGTTCTGCCTTCCTGAGCTCAGGCCTTAGAGAGCCTTGGGATGGACTAGCCTATGCCTGGCAGGGAGGGTTGGGCAAGTGACTTTTCTCACTGCTGCTGGTCTCACAGCCACGTGTCCTGTGGTCATTCTCTGTTCTTCATAAATCCATTTTGGACTGTATCGAGGGACACGTTTCCCTTCCATTAGCAGCGAATTTGCTAAGGCACATTCATAATGGTCTGTTAATAAAAAGCCAAGCGGGTGGGTAGAGTTTCAGAAAGCAAACGCTTGAATTAGATACGCAGGTATCGGTATTGGATTCGCAGGTATCGGTGTCTACTGACCCAACACTGTATCTCTACTGTTCTCACCCCAGGTAATGTTAGAGCCAGCGAGGTCAGTAGGATTTTCCAGCTGAAATGGAAACAGGGCAGTTGTATCACTTGAACTTTGTAGCAGCTTCTCTCATTTGGAGATTGCTCCTGGGTTTTGGCAGACCAAGCTACGTACCCATACAGAGCATTTCCTTCCCCAAAGTTAGGTTTCCAGCTTTTTAGAGGCGTGCACTGAGCACTTCAGAAATGTTGTCACATTTGTGCAGTAGAATGCTGAGCCCTAAGTCTCTCATCTCCTTCATTATTTAACTGTACAGCTGAAATGGAACATTTTCATATTGAGCCACACAAGTAGTTCCTTTCGGCTGGATATTTATCAGTGGTAATTTAAACATTGATTGTCCTGTCTCAGATTTGTGCATTAACTCAAAGCTCACTTTGGTTCTGAAGACTGAATCAATGGTAAAGGCTTCATATTCATGGAGCTTCTCATTCAGTTTACAAGCAAAAAGATTCCTTTTGTCTAGCTGCTAGAACTTAAAAGCTTAACCTGGGCTGGGAAAGCCAAAGAGTGCTCTCTCTTCCATCTACATACATGACAACAGGTAACAGACTCTATTGTCCAGATTGTGGTTTGTGCAGCTCTGTTGTCTAACTTCGGGATTTTCAGCTTGTGGTGCTCCCTGCCACATGGCTCCTAAGCCTCTGTGAGAACTGGCTAAGAAAAGTAGGTTTGATGGTGGGCTTAAAAAAATCTCAACCAACCAAATATAACAAACTACTTTAGACAAATGTTATAGTTTTTAATTTGCTGGAGTTTATCCTGCAGTCTCGTGGATGTTAACAGCCAAAAGACTAATAGACTTTTCATGGCTCTTACTGGGGAAAGGTGTGGGGTTGTGAGGAGGCGACTTTTCCCTCAAACAGGTCTGATTACACAGGAGCTGCTGTCACTCAGTTTGGTTGCACCAGTAGGAGATTGGGATGCATCACACTAGAGCATTCTCTAATAAACTTGGCAAATTGTATTCATTAATGAAGACATAAACTGGTCAAACCAGCTGCAGGATCTGCGTGCACAGCTGATGTGCAGTGGCTGCGGACAGAGCTGCCACGATGCACAGTTCTGCAAGTACTCCAGGTTAGACACAGGTTTGAGGTAGTGGATGAAATCTTTGTGTCCTCCATCCTATTTATCCACTAAAGTGTTTCCTGCTTTGGAAGGTTTTGTGGAGGGAAAAGTTCCCTTACAGTGCTGCATGACATAGCGTGTTTCATTTATGCAGCTACTGTTAAATCAATTAGTGGTTTAAATACCAACTAACGACGTGGCTAGCAATTGTAACTACATATGACTACAATTCTATTGATTTTTTCCAGCAGAAACAGTGCATGGAGTTGTATGCTCCGGCTTAAGCAGCCAAAGATATTAGAGAAGACACTGTTGTATACTTGATGTATAGTCTGTGTAAAGGAAGTAGCTGATCAAGGATACAGCTAGTTATTCATTTGTTAGCAGCCTGGTTTGCTCTGGCACTTTCTTAGATCTGAGTTACTGTCAGATAGGCAAGATGGTGACAGCAGCAGGGTGCTTGGGAACACAAAGCACTTTCACCACGCTGACTTCGATGTGTTGTCGTGTTACAATTGTTAAAGTTCATTTACTCTCACTAACCTGGTTAAATATTTCCGAACAAAGCAGACGATGCAGCTCTCAAGATTTATTTTAAGTGCTGCTGTTGTCATCTGCAGCCGACTTTGATCCCAGCCACATATCCACATAGTAGCTCTGAGGGTCTGTGAACCATTTCTCCCTTTCTCCCTGTTTCAGATTGTGGCTGATGCTTGTTAGAGCAGTTCAGAGCTTCTCTTTGAAGAAACATGATGGTGACAGTGGTTGGTCGAAAACCAAGTGCTCCAAAATCTTGGGAGGGAAGAAATCCATATGTCAGAATCCTGTCAGCTTGAATCTATTATTGGAGGAAAATAGGTCAATGTTTAGGGTACAGACTGGGAATCACAAAAATGGGATTCAGCTCTCAATTTCTTGTCTAACCACAGAAGAACTGTTCCTTCCTCCATGTTCCTTAGTTCTCTGGGTGAAAATGAGTATTTTCTCTCCCACAGAGATATCACTAAGTGTTGGGACCTGAAGACACTCTGATGGCAGGAGCTGAGACAGGTGTGATTGGAGAATGAGGTGGGGATGTCCTTTGATGCGTGAGGGATTCATCCCCAAATGATGCCTTTTGGTAGTACGGGGATGGTTGTGTCCTTACTGCTTGTAACTCCTGAGAGGTGCTGAGAAATACTGTTGATGGCGTCAGACCTTTAAAAAGGTCTTTCAGGGCATGATGTGGACCAATGATGACACATTCCTAGTGCTGGTATCCTATGAAGGAGCAGGAATTGTCAGAGTCTAGAAATCCAGGCTGAGTTTATGCTACGGACAAGTAACTGGGAAATGGGTGTCAGACGTAGGTGGTGGGAGGAAAGCACAGGGCCAGCACTGTTGTTTTCAAGGTTGTTTCTGTAAAATGAACCTATTATTGACATTTTACATAACTTTTTGCATCATCCAGTGAGAAGGTGGAGGGCAAATACCAAAAAAGCTTTCTGATGGTGGTGCTCTAGTGGTAGTGCACTGTGTTCCCAGTGCTAACCTAATTCCAAGAAAAAATCTACAGTATCTTCATGTTTGTATTCTTGGAAAGGATTCCTGCCATGGCCAGTGGCACCGCCTGACTGCTCAAATGGAGTAACCCCCCTCAGGAGCTTTGGATCTCGGTCCAGGCAGCCAGCCTGGAATCCCCACCTTGCCAGGCAGTGTTCCCCATGGCCAAGATCCCTGCTGAGTAAAAGACCTGCATAGGGAAATCCATGGACTTTCATGTGAACCTCTTGATGGTGCCACCTTTAGAGTTGCTCTATGAAGACTAGGCTGTGCAAACATGGTGATGCACGAGACAAAAATGACTTGTCGTTTCTATTTTCAGGGAAGGGACTGAATACTTGTTTGTGCAGTCCAGCCTTGTAGGGCCCTGAATCCAAAACTGAAGCCTTTTGGTCCTTTCGTGATGCAAGCAGTAATTTTAGATATACATCTGGCACAGTGCAGGGAGACAACATCCAACATCTGTCACATTCCATTATCTTGCCTTGCTGCTATTAGGCTATTATTAGTGTTTAGACTAAATATAGCTTCTCGCAGGCTGCTAACCATAATACCTCATGCAAGTGCCCGATCCTTTTATTGCCACAGACTGTTCTGAACATCACTTGATGGTCTGTTATCATATTTTATTGCTTTATTTTAATTGGGAGGAAACAAAACGTGCCAGAAGTTGTCGTATGGTTTGAAGAAAATGAAATGGGTTTCCCTGTCATTTTGGGTGAGGGAGGTGAACAGAGGCTTTTCTAATGGAGATCAGCTGCGGGCATTTGGTTCCACACTAATGAGAACTCACGAGCTGTCACTGGTGTATCGGTCTTGTCTTGGGGCTGTAAGACTGTGGAATGACTGGGTTTTTGTTGGCTTTTTTTTTTTTTTAAACTGTCTTTTATAATTAATTATCTGCCTCCTCTATCTCTTCAAAGCCGAGTGAAATAAAGACGTTGTGGGAGACTAGAATTACTCTAAGCACGAAGGTAGCTTAGAAATGTTTCCCTCCCAACTCAAGCACTGTATTTCCACTGGGACTTTTGCCCCAGTTGTTGGAAAAAAACCTGCCCAAAACCTGGGGCAGCCCTTTGAAACAAGTGGTTTTGCCCACCATCGGCACAGATGGCAGCCGCTTACCCGGGCTCAAGAGCAGTGCTTTTCCCTAGACTGCCATGAAGGATGCTTGTGCTATATCTGTGCTTGTAAATCAGGCAGTGTCCCCTGATGTTCCCTGGCCCTGGGACAGCATCACCCACATGGCTGAACACAGAAGCCTTGGGTGTGATTTTGGCCTGGGCTAGGCAATGCCTTCTCCAATGGTTGCTGATGGGTGGCTGGTGGTGCAGACCAGCAGCAGTGCTAGGGATAAGGGAGCAGCAGTGTGGACGTGAGCCTTCCCTGCCCAGGGCCTCTGTCCCAAATGGCTCCCAACAAGTGTGAAACATGAAGGTCCTGCAAACACCCCTGGGGCTGTCACAGCACACCAGCTCCTACTTGGTGAGCAGAGAGCAACCACAGGGCTCTGGCTAGAAATCTGAGGCAGAGTATCACACTACTGTCACTGTGCAGCCTCTGGTGCCTGAGCTGTGGTGTTCAGAGGGACACCAGATCTCGCAGAAGTGCCAGGAAACGACATTTTAATTGCTTGTTTCTGAGGCTGTTGGTTTTTTGCTGGAAGAGTCCCCTGGCACAGAGCAGAATAAGCTGTTTGAAGTTGGCCTTGTGTCAGTCTGACAGGATCAGTTAGGGCAGAGGCTTTGTTCTGAATGTGACTGTGCAGTGCAAAAAGACGATGTGGCTCTGGGGCTGTCATAGCACCTCTCCTCTCTCCCCAGAACTCCTCTGAGCTGGACTGCCTTTTCAGTGCAGGCAAGACACTCCTGGGCACCAGAGGGATAGGGTTTAAGATAACCCTACCACCTACTTGACATTATTTGTAGTTTGACATTATTATAGTCCTGTACTTGTTAAATATAAAATCAGTAACTCTACTTCAGTGGTTGTTCTTTCCACCCCTTTTGCCTGTGCGCAAAGATCCACGAAGACCTGGAGCAGATGGGCTGCTGAGTCCCTCCTGAACAGCTTGCATGGGCTGGGCTGGCAAAGGCAGGTTCTTTCTACCCGCTTTTCAGTGCCAGGATTGTGCTCACAGCCCAGTGGCACGGCGGGGCTGCATCTCAGCTGGCTTTCCCTAACCTCTTGGCCAGGTCTGGGCTGCCGGCATCCCACAGGAGGGCTGGCAGCTTCAGAGCTTGTGAGACAACTTGCTGAGATGGAGAACGCGAGCTCTGCTTTGGACCAGCAGTGCAGCAAAGACAAGCCTTGCCTTACAGACTGCTGCTCTTGGAACTTGAAGCCTCCCGTAAGCAATGCAATTACTAGCTGGTTATCACTTGTGCTTCACTAAGGGGGAGATCTTGTTAGAGAAGGTTAAGGACACAGAAATAGATGGTTTTTTTGCAAGGCTTCTCCATAACAGCCTCTTGAGGGACCACATTGATTTCTGTGATCACTGCAGGAGCTACCTCCAGAAGCAAATGTGTAAAGTCTTTCCTATCATCTCTAAACATTTTCTCTAGAAAGAAAAAAGGTGACTCTTTGGAGTTACCCCATCTTGAGCTGGCATGGAAACTGGTTAGTGCACAATAGCAGCTGCAACTCTTGGGGTTGATATATGGCTGCTGCTTGCCTCGGCTCTTCTGACTTTTATGGAAGTGGTTATTGCAGTGTTTCTTTCTGAAATCTGAGTGTTAAATGGTATTTGGGTAAAACTCACATTCAGCCTAGGAAGCGGCTCTTGGTGCCACTCTGCAGCTCACCAGCCATGCCAGGATGTGCATATCCACAGCCAGCAGCAGAGGCAGAACACAATGCAGGTGGAAGGAGTTGTTTCAGCAAAGTCTGGTAAAGAGCTATATGGGGACCTACTCCCCTTTCCCTCTGCCTCCTTTCCCAACCTTAACCTGTCACACAGGTGTCTTAGTATACCTTCATCATACCTCACATGAGTCTCAAGGTCATTATCTACCTGTTAAACCAGTCTTGCACTTCATCCTCACGTTGTAAGCTGCCCTACTCAGTGGTTAATATAGTCTCCTTAGTACGCAGACCGTGTGTGTGTGAGAGACATGAGCTGATCACTCGCCATACAGCACCCATGGAGGATGGAGTGAGGACCTCTCCTCCTCCTGCCTGTCTAGTTCACCAAGTCCAGTTCACAGCATGTACAGAGCAGATTTTGCTGTTTCCCTTTTACCTTCAATGATTTACTTTCCTCAGTTCTAAACATCTTTATTTAAAAATAAAATGAAAAGCAAATACCATGGAAAGACTCAGAGAAAACATTAATCGTATGATATATGAATATTTATTTAATTGCTGCCATTTTAGGTCAGCTTCCCATGACTCTTTTGATTTCGAATGAACCTTAAGCTATAATTGTTCACACACAAGTATATCCTTGATAGGGTGGAGATGGTGGCTGGGGTTGGAACAGGGTTGGGATTGTGCGTGAAACGCGTGTTGGGCCTTACTTCACTCTTAACTGTTTGCTTTTGCAAGGACAGGGGTCCAGTTGTGTAGATGAATTAATATTTATAACTGTTTTCTAAAGCGTTCTGATCGGAGAAATCATCATTGAGTATTTTTAGGTGGGATTTCTGAGCAAGGAAAGTTGTGGTTTGCTGTGAGCAAACAAGAGGATGTTACTATTTTTCAGCTGTCCTTGCTTGCAGTGGGGAAGGAAAGTTCAGCAAAACGAAAGGAAGAAGTTGAGCTTTCATAGCAAAAGCTGTTTTTAGCCTGCTTCGATCTTTAGGCTAAGATTATACCCGGCCACTCTTTCTCCTTTCATGAGCAGACTTTGGAAACCAGAAAACACTAAAATTAGGAGGCATGTTTGCATTTTCAGCCTCTCCAAGGGCAGTACTGCAAATAGCCATCTCCTACTCTGGCATTACTGTATGATGGAGAGGCTGCTTTAGAAAACAAATGTCGTTCTCATGCCTTACAGGTCTTCCACGTTGCTTTAGAAAACCACCTTCCTTTCTCTGCTCAGTGATGAGGATGAGGACAGAGCTGCCCTTCCTGCAGGGTCCATATTGACCCCATATGTATGGGAGCCTGGCTCTGTCACAGGTGCTTTGGCAGCCGACGGCTCAGCCAGAGGGAAGGTGGGAATGCAAAGTTATAAAATCTCATGTCTCCTCCATCTTGAGGAGGTGGAGAAGAGATCAGCAGAAGAGCAGTTCTGCATTCTATTCAAAAATATATTACTAGTCAAGAAAAATATTAGATTCAAGGTGTTTCATTCTGCTGGAGTTGTGTAACCCTGGTACCTGGAAGCTGGTACCTTGCAAATCCCTCCTCCTGCACACGAGTATGTGAGATGGTGGATGTTCAGGCACAGTAAGAGAACCTCTCTTTAAATTTTTCTCTTTGGTTGGTTTTGTTTTGGTGGTTTGATTGGCTTTTTTTTTTTTATTCTTAAAGTTTCCAAGTGAAATTAAATTACCACTTTACCATTTCAGTGCTTCACATGCCTGGAACTGGGCCTTCATGACTGGAGCAGAAAACAGCCGAGAAATCTAATTTGCTTTAACAAAAGTGAGGGGTGATTCGCTAAATGAAGACAACTGAAACCCCAACAAATCCATTTCACATAGGCACCCAGATCTGAATTGTGTACAGCCTAACCACTGGTGCTGTAGTCAGTCCATGCTGGGACCATCAGGGTTACTGTGGGACAGGGGTTCTGCTCACAGCCTCGCGTACAATGTGTTCCCTACAGAGTAGCTTTGGGTTTGTGGATGCACACAGAGCTCTGCATTTGGGGGACAAAATTAAATGAGAGGTTTTGTGGGGCAGACAGGAGACTTCTTTAAGCTATCAAGTTCTGGGGTGGGTTTTTTGGGGGAAAAAGGAAATAGGGTTTTATTGCCAACCTGCCAACGAGGGAAACCTCTAGGAACAGCCCCGACTTTCTCTGCTGTGCCAGCAGATGTCCGTCATGAGCAGGGAAAGGCGCTGAGCTGAGCTCTACCCAAAGCCTGTCCCACCGCGTGTCGGGAGGTGCAGCAGGGAAAGGAGAGTTTGAGTGAAAGCACGATGGGCTTTGGAGCCTTTTGGCAAGTGAAAAATTCTGTGGGCAGCACTACGCTGTGCGTTTAACTCTTAAAACATGTGTGCCAGCTGCACTGGTGCCAAATACAGAGACTTTGCTTTTCAGCTCACCTCCACAGCCTTACAGTCCTTTGCAGCAATTTGCCCTTCCAGGTGTCAGGAAAATCTGGAATCTGTCACTGTAGGTGACCTCTGTAAGGTGACGACATTTTTTCACTCCTCAGCAAATTGCAGAGTGGCAACTAAGTGACCTTCCCAGATCTGATAGCGTTGGCTGAACCCCACAGTGAAGTGTTCACGGCACATGTGAGAGGCATCTCCAGGAACCAGCAGGGTACCGGCTGCTGGAAAAGGGAAAGACTTACACTTGGCATAAGGGGCAGCAACTGCTCATGGAGGGGGTTAGCTTTCCTACACACAGGAACTCGCCTTAAGGATAAGGTAACTTAGGGAAGTACTGGGAGGTTTACTGTGTGTCCCTGTCCCCAGACTGCATCAAACTCCAATGCCCAAGTGCTGCCCGTCATTATCACAACTGCTGTTACCTGTTGCAGTGGCCCCTGCACAAATGGCAGTATTTCAGACACTTCACTTTCGGAATAAAAACACTCTGGCCATAAATATGGAGGGGCACAAGCACCCAGCAGCTGCCCCTGAGTCTAAGGTTGTCAGTGTACCATCTCTGCCCATCTTTCAGAGGAGCTGTCAGAGGTCATGTTCAGAGATAACTGAGTGACAGGACGCTTCCCTAGTTGTCAAAACAGGAAGCAGAGGCTACAGAGATCTGCTGGACCCAGACGGCCCTCCTCAGGTGGCTGTGAAAAGGCCACAGAGGGGTACCAGGACAGTTTCTTCTCATGGGAGCCTGGCTTTCACTGCCTGGCAGCAGAGAGGGTGCTGCTCACCTCCTCCACCCATTTATTCAGCCCCATTGCTCTAGGTTGAGAAATGTGGGTAAATGAAACAGCAGTACAAGGGTTTCCCTGGACATCACCTTCCCAGTCCTTGAAGGATAACACAGATCTCTTTAATGAGAGCAGTGGAGTCTAGTGCAGCAAAAGGAGCTCCTTGGGTCCGTGCTGGCACATTCACCCTCACTTCCAAGTTCCAAGTATCTTCACAAAGTGAAAAAGCAAGTGGACAGTTGCAAAAGCCACTTCCTCACTCTTCCCCCTGTGATATCTGTGCTCAAATCTCCTTGAAGGTGCCACTTTTCCCTTCCAAAATGACCTTTTAAATCCACAGTATTTTGGTGTTCCTTCACTGGTGCAGCCAAAACACCCGCCTGTAACCCTGCTCTCACATCAGTGACTACTTGGTGTAACGTCCACTTCTGAAAATTACATCTTCTGCCTTGAATATTCTCAGCTGCGTCTCTGGGAAACGGAATATGAGCTTATTGCCAGATCCTGATTCTAATAAAGTTAATGGAAATTTTGCCAGTGACTTCAAATGGTCCAGATACTATTCTCGGGGCCAGCTCCTAGGAAATGATCCCAGTTCAAACCTTGAGCAACTGCACTGATTTCAGTGGAGCTAGGCTGGGTTTACTCCTCCAACCCAAGTGAGATCCATGAAGTCAGATATCAGCACACAGAAGAACAGCTTTTCACTCAGCCTGACTGCAGTTATCAGAGTGGTGGATGGTGAAGTTGTTGTTCTTTATGGAAGGGCTGAAATGAGAGCTGCAACCTTTGCTGCAGGAAGGGGTACATTCTTTCAACAGTCACAGAATCTTCTTGGTTGGAAGAGACCTTTAATATGATCAAGTCCAAAGCATGTCCCTAAGCACTAGGTCCACACGCTGCTTAAATCCCTCTACACGTAGGGACTCCACTAGGCAACCTATACCAATGTCTGATAAACCTTTCAAGTGAATTCTTCCTAATATCCAGCCTAAACCTCCCCTAGCACAACTTGTAGCCATTTCCTCTGCTCATGTCCCTTGGCACTAAGAAGAGGCTGAGCCCCTCCTCACTCCAGCCTCTGTGAAGACAGGAGTTTCCTTGGTCGGGGATACCTGTAACTATCTGTCTGCTTGGTCGGGGTAGGGGTACCTGTGACTAGCTGTTCGCTGACAGGCCACACTCAGCTGGGTGAGCTGTGCCAGAAAAACCCCTTAAAATGCATCACAGACCGGTTGGGATTGAAGGGACTTTTCTAAGGTCAGCCGGCACCACCCCTGCAGTGACTAAGGTCATCCCCAACCAGAGCAGGTTGTTCAGAGCCCCAAGGTCCAGCCTGACCTGGGAGAATTCCAGGGATGGGAACTGTCCCACCTGTGGCACAGGTTGCTCGAGGCGTTTCGCAGCTCCTCTTCTCCTTCTCCAGCCGGACCATGCGGGACACGGGTGCTGCTCCACCCCTTCCCACCGCAAATGACCCACATCCCGCGGAGGGAGGGGGGGGCGGGACCCCTCTTAAACACACGAGAGCGCGCTCGGGCGGTGCCGCTGTTCCGCAGAGGCTCGGGCTGGGACGCAGCCCCGCGCCGCTACCTGCGCTCGCCCCGTCGTAGAACGCGTCCTCGCGCCGCCAATTATCTGCTCTCGAGCCGCTAATTATCTGCCCTCGCGCTGCTGAGGGAGCTGCCCTGGCGCCGCGCCCTCGCCGGGACCGTTCGCTGCTGCTGCTCCTCCTCCTCCCGCTCCTGGTCGCTGCCCCGGGCCGGGGCATGGCCGGCTGAGGGACGGGGCGGCCCCGCCGCACCTGAGCGCGGTTGGTGCGGGGCAACCCCGCGGTGCCCCGCCATGCGCGGGGGCGGCGGGAGCCGGCGCTGAACGACCCCCCGCCTCCCGCGGGCGGCTCTGGGTAGCGCTGGAGGGCGGCAGGGACCCCCCGGGCAGCGGGGACCGTGGGGGTCTCGCCATGCCGCGGCGGCTGGGTTGGCTCTGCTGCTGCTGGGCGCTGCTGCTAGATGTTTGCCGCCCCGCCGGGTCCGCGGAGCCGCCCGCTGCCGCCCCAGGCTTCTACCGGCGGCTGAAGTCGCACGAGAAGCGGGAGGTGCAGCGGGAGATCCTGTCGGTGCTGGGGCTGCCCCACCGGCCCCGGCCGCGGCTCCGGGCAGCGCCGCGCTTCATGCTGGAGCTCTACAACGCGCTGGGCGAGGGCGCGGAAGGGCGCGGAGCAGGGACCGGCGGAGCAGAGCGGAGCCCCGCGCCCAGCGCGCAGGACAGCGCCTTCCTCAGCGACGCCGACATGGTGATGAGCTTCGTGAACGTGGGTGAGTGCGGGGCTCGGCGGGGGTGGGGAGCGGCGAACCTCCCGATCCGCTCTGAAGCCGTAAAAAACCATTAATTAACTACCGGCCGGAATGCAAAACTCGGTGGAGGGGCTGAGGGTGGGGGATAAGAAGTACAAGGGGGATTTATTATTGTTTTAATGGCATTTTTTGTCCGCGCTGTGGTGAGAGCCTGTTGTGCCGGGTTAAACTCGCCCCGTTCCGCTCCTGTCCCGCTCCTGCAAGCTGTGCTCACCCCACGCACCCGGCGGGACACGGGTGCCTGCGGGGCTGGGGCTCGGTTTAGCCTCTGCTTCCTCACACTGTCCCCGTCCCCTTTTTATGTGTCAGTGCCTGAGCGACTGTGGCGATGGGTACGTGACTCCATGTGGGGTAGATACTCTGGTGATTGAGCCGGGGAACGGGATGAGAATGTGTTCGGTGGAAACGTTGAAATAACTTCTGTTAGATGCGAACCTGCTCTTCAAACACATCCCACCGTCCCTGTGTTACTGATGTGAGCGAGAGGCTCTGAGGTGGGCGGTTCAGTGGGCAACGCACCAAGCTTTTCACTTGAAAGAACCCTAAGCACTGGATTGTGATTGTAAGGGAAGAACGTAATTACATTCAGCCTAATGTGGAGAACGAAAATATTTCAGCTGGCAAATTGTAGTCCCTTTATTTTAGGGAATTCCTGTGCAGCTCCAGTGTCCCAGTGGTCGGCTGAATGCTGCTGTCTTTTGGCCAGTAGGGCAGGGCCAGGGCACCTGCGAGCAGCTTCTCCTGGGCTAATGAATGCGCTAGTGGTTGTGTGTTTTCTTACCAGTCCTGTGTCGCTGTAGTGGGACCTTTCCCTGAGCATCCAGCACTGGTGGATGTGCTCCACAGCTTTGCACTGTAGTATCTGTATTTAGGGGAAAGCTGCTGCTGAAAACCCCGTGCAGGGTCACAGGTGCTCTCTTTGCAGTGCAAACGGCTCTCTCGGTGATTTGTGCCTTGAGATGGGGGTGACTGCTGTGGGCAAAGCCCAGCTGCCAGAGGTCCTCAGCCCTGTGGACTCAGTGTACCTGTTGAGGTCTCTGTCATCTTGTCTGAAATTAGCTCTGGAATGTTTAGGTGGTGCTGCCATCTCAGAGCTGTGATGGTTTTGGTTGAGATATCCTGAATTTATCCATGCTCTGCATCTAGCCTGGACCCTGAGATGTGGGAATGCTGGATGGGTTTTGAGCCCAAAGGGCTCCAGTTTTCCCAAACCACTCTGTCCTTTGAACACACAGAGCTGTGCTGTCTCTGTCTGTGGCCTTGGGAAATTTAAGGACCTCTACTCGGAGCTGTGAATTTTAGAACCAAGGTTGGCTGTAGCTATAAGCCATCCCCATAGTACCTCATATTTAAAGGGTGTAGAGCAAGGTCCTTGCAAGGGGCTGCCCATTTCCCAGAGAAGCAATTTTAGTAAGAAGTGTAAGTGTATGGTGTCCTAGAAGTTACTTAGTCACCTGCTTTTTATGAAGGACTAGGAGCTCAGTATCAGATGGTGGACCTGAAAATGTGTGTTTCTGTTTTCTTTTTTTAAATCATATGATTCAGTTCTGATAATTTGGATCTAGACACTTATGTAACAACAAGGAAAATTATTCATGTAATGTAGTAAAATAGCAGGATTGAAATGCTAGTTATGAGTCTCAGGAAGTATGAATCAACTGCAGAAATTTCTCATCAACTTCCAAGTTCAGAGTCATAAACCATAATGTCATTTAACGTGATTGTTTGTTACCAGAGTGTTGGCAAACCCATGGGCTGAGACCCAACCAGCTGTTTTCTCTAGCTCCTCTGACATGTTGGGCATTTTTTGGGGGTCTCTCACATGCACACTGACGTTTACTTTTCCACAAAGCAATAGTTCATGCCAGAAAACTGGAGGAAGCCCGAGGTTACAGTGTAAAACAGAAGGTGTGATGGGAAGAAGCCAGTCTGTTGCTTATCAGAGGTACTCTAGAAAGTGCAGGAAAAGGTGGTGGGACCACAGCAGGAAAGGAAAACTTCTTGACCTCAAGGACACTGACTATGGGTGAAGTGAATGCTGATCAGCCCAAAAGCTCCTGGTGTGATGTGATGGGGCTGTATCCGGTGCAAGGTATGAAGTCAGTGCGGGTGGCTGTGATGAGCTGCTTCTGCTGCAGCCCAGAGACAGGCAGACATCTGGTGGTGCAGCTGATTATGCTGCAGAGCCATCACTGAGGTCAACTATGCCTTGTTCTGAAAGTTTACAGGTGTTAGTCTTCTAGAAGTGCCTTAATTTTTCCAGTCCTGTAGCCCTGAGAGAGTCAGTAGCTTGTAGTCACTGCTGATTTTTAACTGTGTGGTGCTTCAGCCTTTTTTGACCAATATGTCCCTTCACTCTGGGGATACAGTAGGTGGGTTTTCTGTCTGGGAAGCATGTTTCCATATGCGCTCAGGGTACAAGTCCTCCTTGTTGAGAAGCATGAAGTTGTAGCACAGATGGGAAGATCTACGTTCTGAAGTTTATCAATTTGCTACAACTTCTGTGCCAGGGGAATGGCTGTACAGCAGAGTTGTGGAGCAGGAGCATTGTGGGCCAGTGGGTGTCATTGTGAAACTGTCCAGCCCTCCTTGTTGGAAGATCCTTGATACAAGTGTAGTATTGGCATGTCTTGACACAGTGCTGCTGGGGGAAGAGCATCTATGAACATTTCCTTTTTGATTCGTTTACTCTATCATAGTATCATAGTATTACCAGGGTTGGAAGGGACCTAATAGATCATCAAGTCCAACCCCTACCACACAGCTCA
>JAOXOE010000343.1:4856886-4897799 GCA_028565055.1 Phoeniculus purpureus | reverse complement strand
CATGGCACCAAGTGCCATGTCCAATCCTGCCTTGAACAGCTCCAGGGACGGCGACTCCACCACCTCCCTGGGCAGGCACCACATGATGTCATCTCCTCTTTCTTGAGGAGCAACACAAGTTGGCATGGGGAACCCTCTTGCAAGTGGTGATGCTGGACTGATGTCTGGACTCAGGCCAGAATCCCTGTATTCTGCTGCCAAGACTGTTACTGCTCAAACCAAACTGCAGAGTAGGGCTGGGACAGGTCAGGAGTCTCTTTGCTCTGCTCTCATGTGCTGATGCAAAGTGAGGCTGCTCTCCAGCCCCTGTTTCACTGGTCAGTGAACTCATGGAGTTGCCTGTGCTGTTTATAGCAGCAGGTACAAGACTTAATCACTTGTGTTGCTTTAACTGTGTCTGGAATTATTCTCTGTATGTGAAAGGTGCTGTGCAGCAATCCTGTGTCACGATGGGGAAGAAGCTTTCCTGGTCCTCACCCTTGCCTCGCACACTGATGGAAGCAAAGCCACGTGCTTCCCATGGGAAAGCCCAAGGAGTGCAAATGCAGTCTTTGCAGGTTTCTGCTGTGTCCCAGATCAGAGGCTGTTGACAGCTGGATGGCTGTGCAGGTTCTAGAGTCTGAACCCATCCAGTCCCCAGAGAAAAGAGTTCTGGTACCTGTTTATCTGCAGCATCCTGCCTTTCTTGTAGCAGACTGGCAGCATAGACCTGCTGCATCTCTATACTCCTGGAGAGAGGGTTTTCCCTTTAATCACAAGATCCATGAGTCCTTGGGAAGACTTCAGGCTAAAGGATGAGATGAAGCCCAGCTGTTTGCCAGGCAGCCCTGCAGGCAGCCCTGAAGCTTTTCCATGTGATGTGAGTTGGGAACATGCTGAAAAGTCTCTCTTCTCTTCACATTCCAAAACCTAGGCAATCTCCAGGGCACAACTCCAGGAAAACCTCAAAGTCTTGCCTGCAAGACTTCACGTATCTGCTGGAACAAGGGTGCGCCCTTTGAGTGCAGATGGGCTGCTCAGAGGTCAGCGTAGGGCTGACTGGGCAAACTCTCTCCCCTTGTCTGTATAGTAGCAGCTGATGGCTGTGATGTCCTCCAAACAGGCTTTTCATCTGTTTGGCAGCCATCACCTACCAGATTTCTTTCTAGGAATGATCTTGCACAAACCCATAGCAACTTTCGCACGAGCAATATGCCTTGGCTTCGGGAGGGAGGCGCTGCTCCAGTCCTCATGTTCATTGCTGAAGCTGGTGAACTGTGTCCTCTGAAGGATGTGGTCAGCCCACCTGTGTTTTTCTTGGTATTGTGCTTGCTGTTAGGGGATGTGAAATTGGGCAACCAAGATGTATCAGGGACGTTGCGTGATCGTATTGACGGGACCATTCCATTCACACTGTCATCCCATCTGTTTGTACTCTTGGCCACGTGTTGTGAAGGTCAAGACATCTGCTTGCAGGGAGTAACTGTAGTGTGTGGTGCTGTGGATCTGGCTGTGCTGCCAGCTGGCCGCATACAGCCTCGCGTTCTCAGCGTGCAAGTAGTGTCCTCCAGAGCAGGCCAGCATTAGAAATCACAAAGCCAACAATGGGAATGAGTTTCCTGACTTGAGCCAAGCCTTGCACGCGAGGCTTTGATGCAAAGACAGATCCCAAGTGTCAGAGAGCAGTCTTGCATTTGCTGTTCAACTAGGTCTGCATCTGGCCTGGATGATTTTTGAAGGTCCTTTCCAGCCCAAACCACCTGTGGCTCTGTGTGTGCTGAGGGTGGATGGGGATTCTCCAGCTGTGATATGCTGAGGACAAGGGGGATGTGCATGGAAACTGTTCAGCAGGTTTTCTTTCCTCAGTTCTCCATTTGTGGTTGAGGGAAAATGAGGAGGGGTTCTTCTGCCTGGTTGTGGTGCTTGTGGCAAGACCGGCCAGCACCCCAAAGAGGAGTCTGCAGGGAGCTTGGTGGCCCTGTGCCCTTGCACTTGAAGCGGGTTCTCCGTGTGGTGGCTTAGGGAAGGGTAAGGGGCTGCAGCTGCCACAGGAGAAAGGAGCTTAATGAAAGCAACTGAGCCAGAGTGTTTAATACATCCTACTGGACTTTGACTCCTAAAACCTGCTATGGACTGGGGCCACAGTTTCCCGTCAGTTTCTCCCAGGCTGAGAAACAGCCTTGCAGCATTGGTAGGTTTGTGGGGTGGGGTTTTTTGTTTGTTTTTTCGCGTGTTTTGGTTTTGGGATGGGGGTTTTTTTATTTTGATGATGGCAGGAGAATTTTTGTTTTGTTGTTAAGGACACAAAGATTTTTGACAGCGCTGCCTGCAGCTCTTTTTTATTTCACGTTCCAGTGTTCATCACAGCACAATGACAGAATTGAATCAGTGGTAGCAACAGTGGGAATTTTTGGCAAAAAAGGATAATGCAGACAGAGACGAAGTGTTCTGCTAACTAAAACAGGAGCTGTATTTTCAGAGAGCTAGACATGACTGTTTTGATCCAATGTGGTGTTAATCACAAGAATACATAACTGCTTTCCTGTGAACTTTCCCCTTAAAAATACCCAGTGAGATCACCTGATGTTTTGCACGAATGCTCTGTGTAACCAGAATTTAGAACAGCTGGCCCTGTATAAAGTCAGAATATTCCTATGTCAAATATTGGTGCATAAGCAAAAACATTTTGCAAGTGAAAACAGAAGCACAGTATTTGAAATATACTCAGCGAGCAGATGTACTTCATGGCTTGAATAGCTTTACAAATTCATTGGGACAGTGTTAACGCTTGTTCTGAAGTCGCATTTCCCGGTAGTAAATGAGAGAGTGTTTTTTTCCAACAGCTTTTCAAAGCTATTACTCCACGTGTCCCAATGGTCTTTTGCACTACGAGAGATGCATGAATCAGCTATTTACTTGATCATCTTGAGGGTCTTTTCCAACCTGAATGATTTATAATTCTGTGATTCTAAGATGTATTCAATCAATCCAGAAATCTTACTGGTGGAGACCGGAGAGCTGTGGTTTCTCTTGGGGTGTGTGGGCTGTGCAGTAGGCACGGAGCTGCACACACGTGCTCATGGGGAGGGCTTGTGCTGCCCTGGGGGCACAGCCATGGGCTCTTATCTGGTCTCTGTCTGTGCTGCGATCATGCAGCATGAAGCACTGTTTGTACAAGGAGTGACATAATGTCTATTGAAGTGCGGGCATCCAGCTCCACACCAGGAAATGAGGACCTCTTAAACCATGAGAACAGATTAGAGTTTGGTTGTGATAGTTCTGCCTGTAAGGCAAGAGGTGTTGGAAAGTGGGAAGAGTCTGCAATCTTGATGTGGATCAGAGGTGCCTTCTTGCATCCTTGTGTCTCCTGGGCCTTCCAGACCATCTGAGAGAGAAATTCAGGAGAGAAAATTTGTTAGCGGTCAATTCTGGTCCCTTACAAGGCATAAAATGGTCTGAATGAGAACATGTTGAGCTGTAACAAGCACACACGAGATACCTCTCTGCCACTGTCTTTGTAACCTCTAGTAAAAGTTTGGTAATGGATGTTTACTGCAGCCTGATATCTGTGTTGTTCAGACTGTTAATGGGATCTGGATGAAGGCTCTGTATCAGGAGGTAGAGAAGTGGTCAGGGGTTCGATTCCTCATGCTGCAGAGGCACAGCTGAGTAAAGGTCACAGTGGCAGTCTCCAGCTCTAGGTGCTGCAGGTAAAAAGGAGAAAGTGTTTTCTCTGTGGCCTTGGGCTTCCCATTCATGTTTCTTTTCTCTGTATGCCCACAGTGGTGGAGTAGTCCAGCTCAGCCATGACAAACACTTCTTGGTGCAGGAAGATGCTCTTTTTCTAATATACCTGTGAGTCCACAGACCTATTGAGGCTGAAAAAGACCTCTGAGATCATGAAGTCTGATCTAGCCTGGTTTCTCAGCACATTTGCATGCAGGTTGAGAGAGGTTTCTCCACAAGTCTTGTCTTGTGTGTGTGAGATCTTGATGTAATATAGTAGGAGCACCGCTCACAAGTTTTAAAGCCTCATATGAAATTTGAATATCAACACAAGGCTTTGATCTGCAAGTATAGAATTGAGGTGCTTGATTTAAACGAAGCTCTGAGAAAGATCCTAGGTTTTGGAAAAGTAGTGGTCTCTCTGAGACCACATTTTGTGCATGCAGACCCTTCTGCTTAATTAGTGTAACATCAAAAGTCTTTGACATGAAAGGGACCAAGCAGTGGCTATGCAAGATAATGACTTGTTTATAAAAATAATTTAAACAGCATATGAAAAGGATAAACATGCGTGTCCTGCCAAAATTCACTGTATGTTCTGCAGGCTCTGCTGATTGTGAATCTCTTGGCTTGCCCTTTCAATTTCTTTGCCTATTTTTTTCTTTGTGGGTTAAAAAGAGGGGGAAGGGAGTGAAGGAAAAAAGAGAGATGTAAAAGTCCCCATATTTAAGGAAGTTCCAACTTACTGTGCTCTGAAAGATTGCTGGAGAGAATATGCATTTGTTTAACTCACTGCAGTGGAGCTTTATTCTGTGAGATGTCTGTCCCGTCTCTTGCATGTGATAGCTTTTACCCTTTAATGATTGTAGCAGCTGTCCTGCCCAGAAGTGTTCCATTCTGCTGGATGTGTAATGCTCCGTACTTACTAGACATCGCAAGGATACAGCTGTCTCTTATTCAGGACCTCAAAACACTTCATAAATGTTGAAGTATCTCAGCATGCTCTGATGAAGTTCAATCACTACTGTACTTGTTTTCCAAATAGCTAAGCTGAGGCCTGGGGGTCATGACTGGACTGGGGCTCTGATGAGGTTTCTGAAATTCTTGCTGCCAGCCCTGTGATGTAACGATGAAACTGCACAGTGTCGCCATCCTGGCAGGTATCCACATACCCTATGGAGCCAGTGGAACAGTAGGATCTTACTCAGTGAAACCTGTTCTTCATCAGGTTTCAGCATCAGCCCGCTAGTGCTCCCAGGTTCTCACCTGGCTTTGCTTTTGTGAACACTGCTTGTCCCATGTTGCATAGTCTGTGCCTTCTGCAGCCACACGTGACTGGGGGCGTTGCTGCTTACACGTGCTTACAGACCACTCGGCATATCGTAACACCTCCAGTCTCCATGGGTGTGAGCTGGATTAGAATATCCACCAGACAGCCCTTAACGTATGGTGTCTACTGCTTGCCCTAAGTGATGGCTTCTGCAAAAGAGCAGCTCTGCCTTGTTGCAGAACAGTGCAGGAGATACCTGGGTCCCCTGGGTGGCAGCATGTCCGTCTGGGCAGGCTCTGGTCTGATGTCTGGTGAAGTGTAGCTCTTGTACCTGGACTTGAGTCACCATGAGGTGCTGAACAGGAAAAAGTGGTCATTGGCTAACACAGTTTTCACTTGAAGCCATTGGGGAGCCCACTGAAGGTTAGGTTGGCTTTTGGTAGTGCCCATGCTTCAGGGCAGCTCGTCTTAGATGTTCCAAGTTAATGGATGGCTTTGTTGAGAAACCGCGAGTGAAAATACTGTGTAGGGGCTGAGGTCGGCATAATGACTCCTTTGTGTTTCAGGAGCTATTGGAATTGGGGCTGCCTGATACTTTTGCTATCACTAGTCTCAGTAAAAACAATTTTATGGGGTCCCAAACCAGTCTGTTGCTTCTGGCAGCCAGCGAGCTGGCAGCTCTGACTCAGTGAGGCTTGAAGAGATAGTTCATTAATTCATGGCACTTTCCAGAATAAACATGGCAAACCTCCTCTGAAATAACAGATGGTAAATCCTCCTTGTCACTCAAGACTGCACATTTGCCTTCAGAAAGGGGCCGTGAAAGAGGCTGTCCATCTCAGAATGGAGAAAAATAAATAGAAGGAGAATTGCACATTGTTTCATAGCTGACATGGTGCAGCTTCGGGGTGGAACAACAACAGACCTTTTCTCCTGTCTGATCCCTGTTAAATGAGGACCCAAAGCAAGTGGTGCCCACCGGGCAGACTATCAGATGGCAGAAGCCATCACGGCTCTGTCGCAGGGATCCCTGGTGGGAAAACAGGCTCACTTGGGAGGGTAGATTTCAGCTCCTCTCGGCTCTGGGTCCTGGAGATGAGACCCTCTGGTTTCTCTGTGCTGCCAGATGCATGAAGGTTGCCTCAAGCCAGGGTTGCTCGGAGCGCACAGATGTTTTGTGCAGCTTGTTATGTTCTATGTTGGAGGTTATGAGTCAGATTACTGTTACCAAAATGTTTATGTGAAATCATTTCTGAGTCATATATTTGCATCATATACAACCTGTCTGACAATCAAAACATTCAGCGCTCGGCTAATGGTTATACTGAGTTTTCCAACGCTTTGCTCCAACAGAACGTAATTACACAGCACGGTGCAATATATTACTGTGACAGGGTTCTTCACGTGTCTCGTGATGTCAGAGCAGCATCATTGCTATAATCCCAAACCCTCTGAGAAACAAGGTTAAAAATAATGAGGGGCGATCAGTAACGTGATGCCCTGCAAATGCTCCTGGAAAGGGACTTTTCCCGTCCCCAAGAGAACATCCGCTTCAAGAAGCTGCACAATGCTTTAACCTCGCTCTCTCCAGAGAGGTGCCTGGTTGGAGTTCATTGGTGAATTAGCAGACAGTTGTAGATGTTTGTGTGGACAAATTATTTGAATACCACGATTCGGCAGCTGCCTGGGAGGCTGTTTGGTGGTTTCTGTGTAGTACGGTTTATAAGATGGATCTCAAGTGTTTTCAGCAGTGGGGAAGATACGAACAGTCTGTAAACTACAACTTGGTGCACGTGGTGTTTATGCTGGAGCCCACACAGCAGATGAAAGTAAGGGGTCACTTACAAAAGTATTCTGAATAATTAGGGCAAACATGTAAGATTATATTTACCCTCAGGTGTGTGGGAGCTCAGGCAGGAGCGTTTGCTGCCACATCCCAGTGAAATCAGTAGCTCTTGTTTACAATGGGATGGGGGTAAAAAGGAAGCACCTCCCAAATCTGTTAAGGAAACAGTCAAGGAGGTGAAAAGTACATGGGGGCACAGGGCTGCTCTTTTGTTTGTTTTTAAATAACTGAAAAAGCACATGGAATAGAAAATGAGTTTGGGGCTGACTTTTCTGAGTTTGGTTTATAGCCTTTTGGGATTGGTGTTGGTTGTAGTTTGAAGGGTGCCAGCAGGTCCCTTTAAGAGTAAAATACTTTTGGGTTTCTGGGTTGTCAGTGTGATGTACAGGATGAATTATGATGACATTCTTTACGTTTCTGGTGAAGAAAATAGGGACAAAGTAGCTGTGGACTTTCTGGGCTGCCGGTGTCTGAGCTGTGCTTGGTAGTTAGGGAACCCACGTCTGGAGCGGTAAAAAGCATCCCCACGCTGCACTAGCGAGCAGCACTGTCCTTGGCCAGCATCGGTGACAAATGCACAATTGGGCTTTGAGGACCAATATATTGTGAAGTGTAGTGGAAAATAAAAAAAAAAAAGTCATTTGGATGGAGTCCACTTGTCCTGTGCTACTTTCTAGCCCTGTAAACAAACACAGCTGCTGAGTGTAGGACCAGTGCTCAGAGTGGTTAGAAAGGGTGATGCATTGCTAGTGAGATCACGGCAGAAAAAATACATAACGTATGAGTCTGCAGTAAGGATCAAGACTATCCTCAGCTCTGATTAATTATTTCTGTTTATATATTTTCTTCTATTTATGATGCTGTAATTAGAATGTAAAGGTGGCTTTTTCATGGCTACAGCATTCAGCTGAGATGCTCAGAGTATTAAGTAGTGGTTAAGCCAGTCGTCAGGAACTTTTGTGAAAGGGTCTGAATCAGTGACCAAAGTCTTAATGAAGCACATATGTACTCCTTTCTCTTCTTCATACCAGTGTGTCACTGATGTGGTCACCCAGGCTTTGGTGGTGCTTGTTTATAGATGTGAAGGGTCTGTGCTGGAAGGTTTGCCTGTCATTTCATCTTTATTAAAATGTCTTTAGAAATCCTGCATTGAACAAGGGATGTGAGGCTCCCAATGTTAGAAACCTCAGGGTCCAGTCTGCTAGATCATTGGCAAAGCAGCAGCACTCACTGGGTGGTTTGTCTTGTGGCCCAGTTATTTCTTGATGTCCCTGAGCTGACTAACTGCTCTGGAGAAGAAAAGAAGGGAGGAATGGTCTTGGTTGCTGTAGTAGAAAAGAGATTCCAACCCTTCTGTTTGTCACATTGATTATTTAGTGACTGCTGCACAGTCATCCCCACATGTCACAGAATGGGGTTCCTGTGGTTTGCCACAATGCGATTAATGTGCTTGATGTTGTGTGGTGCATCTCCCGTCCTACCCGAGCAACAAAGAGACTTCTTGTTCCTCCTTGGCTTTGAGGAAAGGCTAAAGGAGCTAGACTGTTCAGCAGGAAAGCAGTGAAGAGTGGATGAGGTGGACTATGTCTGCCCTCCCACAGCACGTGGCAGTGCCACCCTCTTCAGAAGCCTTTTGGGTCTGAGAAATAATGGGGCACTTTAATTGCTGTCTACTCTTCCACACTACCTTGACTTCTGCAGCATTTGCAGAACGTGACTGGGGCACGTACGTGGCCAAGGTTCTGGAAACTCCTCTTGCTCTACCCCTACTCAGCTACATGCTGGTGTGGAGGAGAGCAGTGCTCAAACTGCAAGCCTGGCACTTTCCATAAACACCAAATTAACTCGGAGTGGCCGGGTCTAGTGCTATAAAACATACTGTTTGGGTTGTGTTGCCAAGAGTGAAAAAACTACCTGTAAATGGCAGAGTTGCAGCAGAGGGGCTTGTTTCTGCGCTTTTTACGTTTCCCTTTTTGCACCGGCGTGGCAAGAAGTTAACTTAAATGTCAAAGCTATTTTTATGTAAATATATGCATTATTGACTCTCTTACTCATAAAGCAAATACTACTTTAAACCCACACAAAACAGCTGAAGCTATATATATTTTCTCACTACTGGGTTTGGCTTTTAATAACTTGGAGTTGACTGTCCAAAACAAAGTCGGGAATCAAGGGCACTTTATTTTCCAGCTAGCGACATATACGTGTTCTTAGCTTTGGACTGTACCAGCCTGAGACAGAAGAAAACTTTGAGAGGACCTGTAGCACAAATCCAATGATTAAAGAGAGACGACAATTAAATCAGCACATTCAGAAAAGTTAACTAAATTAAAAAGAGATTCTACAAAGCTACAGAACAATTTGAAGGACTATTAGGAAACCCTGATGGCTCTGCTATCCAAGCAGTGGCTTTCAAATGTGTTTCTCCTGCTGGAAGTGCAGCCTCAGGCCAACTGCAGGGGCAGCAGCTGCCCAGAGAAGAGGCTGTAGTACACACAAGGTCCTGTAGGTTTTACTGATGCTATTTGGGGAGCACGGAGAACAAAACCTGCCCAGAGGAAGTAGAGAAACCAAACGAGAGGTTGGGGATTATGTACCAAGCCTGAGTTTTAATGGCCTAGATGGAGATGCTCGTTTCCATCCTGGGGTTCATGATTTGTCCACACTTCATGTGTTTTCTTGTCCTACCATCCTTCTGCCTGTGGAAAGTTACCAGAGATAGGTATCAGCTCCCAAAGATAAGGAGGGAAGAGAAGAGTCATTTCTGAAATTCATGCAGACAAGAGCTTGTTTCTGAATCTAAAAAAGCCTTCAGTCTCCTGGTGGGATTTATTTTACTACTGTTGTATCAGAACCTGCCCTGTTCTCTGTGCCAGAGCTGCTGCATCAAAGCTGTCCACTGGTCTTGCCTTGTCGCTTGCTGCAGGCAGAACTCTGCTGAGCACATGGTGTGTTTGGGCTAACGCATTGTGATGCAACAATCAGGTGGTCCCTTCCAACCCAGAGTGATTCTGACTGTATAACTTCTCCAGTGAAGTGATCCTGCTGTGGCAGGGGGATTGGAATAGATCATCTTTTGGGGTCCCTTCCAATCCCTAATGATTCTATGATTCTAAAGCAGCAAGATGTAAGAAGAGGGGAATCCTCGGCAGAATCAGATGCAATGCAGATCTCTGTTCAAGGACTTCAGTTATTTATCCAACAATTCAAAGCATCTTTGGGTGGCTTACAAAGGGATTCACCCATTGCTGTGTGTGGCATGAAGGGCACATGTTGCTACTTCT
This sequence comes from Phoeniculus purpureus, assembly GCA_028565055.1. NCBI lineage: Eukaryota > Metazoa > Chordata > Aves > Bucerotiformes > Phoeniculidae > Phoeniculus > Phoeniculus purpureus. The sequence goes on along the minus strand of JAOXOE010000343.1, from coordinate 4,887,694 downwards.
GCTCCTTCTGGTGCAGTGTACCCAAGCTGTACTCTGTGAAAGAGAGCCAGGATGCTTTTTGAGGTAGATGGGCTGTGAAAGCTGCCTTGGTTATCTGAGGTTACTGTGAAACTTGACTGGAGAAAACCTGTTGCTCCCGCTTAAAAATGTCAGACAATCATAATCAGAATTTGAAAGACCCCAACAGAGTCTGAGAAAATGCAGCAGCTAGTCATGGGTGGGTCATGTCCAGCTGATCTCTTGGGCTGGCTGTGCACAGGGTGCAGGAGACACTGGAGGCAGCAGGGTAGATGCGAACTGGAGACGGATGCGTGTGCTAGTCCTTCTGCCTCTGCAGGCAAGTGAAGTTCAGGGATGGTGCTTAATAGACTCTAGGTTTCTAAAAATGATACTTCCAGCTGGATAAAACCATGGTACTTGCTGATGCAGCTCTTATTTTTCTTCTCATTCTGTCTCCTCTAGTTTGTATGATGCAGACCTGTGTGAACACTGGCAATGATGCCTCGCAGCTGTGAGCAGAGCTGCGTGGAAGAAACAGGGCAAGCAGGAGCAGGAGGTTTTACCATCTTTGTCAAACCAACCCATGGAGCTGAGAAAACAAGCACATTCCTAAAACTGTCCTGGGAGCCTTTTTGTGTGTGAGATCTCATGAGCATCCCTGGGTGGTGTCCCATTGAGCTCCCTGGGTGGCTGCTGGGGCCAGGGGTGAGCTGGCTGTGTCTGGCGGTGCCCGGGAGGAAACTCTGAGGAAATGATGCTGTTCTTGCACTGTCCTCTCCTAGGAAACCTGATCATCATGTTCTCTATTCCTCCTCGTTAAACGCAGTGTGTGTCCAAAGGCGGTTGAGGTTAGGCTGCTCCAGGATGTCTTTAAACACAAGCCTTAAGGAAAAACTGAAACAACAGATGAATAGAACGGTTGTGGTTTAGCTTGCGCCGTAACTCCTCTAATGCTTTTCAAAAGCGGTTTTGAAAGGTGAGGCAAAACCAATTGCAACCAAGTTTAAAGCAAGCAGACTTTCCTTTATGTGTCTGAGATGAGTGATTCATCTTTTCTTCATTTTCAAGTGGTTCTGCTTGTGCTGTGTTCATCCCGAGATTATTTTCTTAATCTTGCCACCTGAACAAACGGAGCATCTGTGGTTCTGCGGGGTTCCCGAGTTACCTTCCTGCTGGTCACAGTTGGGATGGGACAGCCTGTGTTTTCACAGAGCCAAAGACAATTCATCTTGCACATACTTTTTTTTTCCCAGGCTTTGAAAAGTTTTTTATGGTGTTGCACAGGTCGAGTGTGCTTAGATGTCCTGTTTGTCTGGAGCGAGGAGGCAGGCGCTGAGGTGCGGTGGTCGGTACATTGGCTAGCAGTGGTAGTGCTCACAAAAGGTCAGAGTCTGAGCAGGAAAGATAAATTGAAGTTGGGACTAGCAAGGACTCCCAGAGCCGTTGTAGAGAATGGAATTGTAGGCACTTTGTCCAGCAGGTTCCACAGAAAACCTTAACTGAAGCAGTGTTAACAGAGTGTCTCTTGCGATGCGGTCAGGGAGCAGTACAGGGTTGTTAAATTGATGCAGAATTCAAGTGACTCTACTCTTAATAAAGAAGCAGCTAAAGAAATAGTTCAAGAAAACAGTGAAGTCAAATTGCAATAAATTTAAGTCTTTAGTGCACTTTGAAGGCCCCAGGACAGGAATATATCTGCATTCAGGAAGGCACTTAAGCACACTCCTTCCTGGATAGGGACAGTCCAAGGCTTGTATTTAAGTGCTTTCCTGAACGTGGGCCAGAGCCTTCCAAGAGTTTATTTTAAAGACGCTCTTCCCTTAATTAAAGCACTTGGTCGAATTTAACAATTAGGTGTCAGCTTGCTCACTGTCACACAGCAGTGTTCTGTAGCAGCAGGCGGTAGCACTATACAATGACTGAGGTCAGGAAGCGAGGGCTGCTTTACCAGCTGACACTAGGAGAGGAAACTCAGTTTTTATGGGCCCCCCAATAGTTCCCTCTGGCGAGTGCCGGTGGTCTAAAGTAAATTGAAGAGCATTGCCAAGAAGCGGCCCAAAACTGTTTACAGGGTCTGCATGGGAACCAGCCTGAGCTTGAGGCTTCTCCTGCTGCAGCAGAGCCAAACCGTGCTGGAGCTCTTTCTTCTTGCTGGTGCAGTCAGTACGTGTGGCTGGACCGCAGTCATCCCACCAGATGTCTTGTGCTGTTTATGCAGATGTTAGATTTTTATTTGCTCTTTTTCTCACTTTGGTGGCTGGGAGCCAGTTGTGCTAATCAGATGAGCCAGAGAAAGTGCAGCCCTCGCAATGCTGCTTCTCCCCGCACCAGGGTCCTGGCCGGCCTCTGTGGCTCTGAATCGTAGGATGGAGCACTGCTCGCTGCTCCCACCCTTCCTTATGCTTTCTACCCAGAAAGCTGGTACCCCCTGCTTTCTACCCAGTGCTGCTGAAGCAGTCAGGAAGTTGCATTGTTGGGAGGGAGAGGTGGGACTAAAGCTGTTCTAGAAGATGTTGCTAACATGTCTCTGTTCTGTGAGGAGATGGCCTTCAAGCATCTCCTGCAGGATGAGAGGATTTCCATACTGAGCCCAGCGAGGTCCTGTACTTTGGGCATCCCTGTTCAGAAGCCATGTTGGTGAGGTGTTGGATTCCTTGTCTTGGAGTAGCATAGCTGACCCATGGAGGAGGAAATTCTCTCTTTGGTGTTCTTGAGGAGCTGGACTGTGGTTTGAAAGCCTCTTCTGTTTTCTTTCCTCTTAGGTTTAGTGGGGCTGCCCTTTTTTCTCAAAACCATAGTGGTTGCATGTTTTCCCCCTCCTGCTGCTCAGACTTGGTTCTGTTCTTACTGCAGTTGTCCTGTATCACTTATTTTTATTTTCTTTACTCTATATTGAGATCTGTAATTGTGGGATAGCTCGCAGCAGTCTAAGACCATTGCCTTTGTGTGGGTGTCTTCCTCTGAGCCACTGCTGTGCAGGTTCTCCTTGGGATGCAACAGTAAAATCAGCATTAGTTTCTGAAGTCAGTGGGTGTTAGCATTGGCTTTTAAAGGTGAGGTGAGAGGCAGTCTGTGCCACGTTCAGAACTGCTTCTGGAAGATTGTCCCCTTCTTGCCCTTTTGGATGTGGTTTCTACCTGAGCTTGGGAGGACTTAAGGCTTGCTCTTGGCTCCTGTGGGCAAGGAACGAAGCCACAGAAGGACGTGGGGTTTGGTAAGCACAGACTGCAGATTGGATCCCCGATAGGTTGAATTTTCCATTTTATGGACAATATGCCAAAGTACTACAATAAAATACATAATGTGCTTCCTCTGCCTTCCCATTGTAAAACTTGAGAGTCATGGCATATTAACCAGAACCAGATACATCCACCGAGTTTCCATACTCTGAAGCAGTATAGGGTGGGGTGAAGCTGGTATTAATAGGTCTATTCATCACAATAAATTTTCCTGGTAGATGTGGGTGGTTCAGACTCAGTGAAGAAATGGCTCAGAAGAGATCAGTCTCCACCCAGAGAAGCAGGAATTTGTAGCAGGGAGTGTCCCACATACCGGTAATAAAAAATGATGGCTAACTAAAGGGTCTGTTCTTCTGGGGTTTTGTTGTAAATCCAGGTGAACCAAGGTTTAGTTACCACCAAGACTCATTGTGGTTCCCCAGCTGTTTTCCAATGCAACTCGCTGATGATCTGCGCTCCATAGGTAAGTCTGTGTTTGATTAAGGGCTGGCGTGAGGCTGTCATCTTCTCACTCCTGTCCCAGCACACCATAAAAAGCCCTATAAACCATGGAGGTTCTCGAGGGACTTGTGTTTGCAGTGCTGACCAACACGAAACCAGCACTTTTGTGAATTTGTGTCATTACGTAAATTGTACATTCTCTTGAGAAGAGCATCTATTTATTCATGGGTTTAATTGCCGCCGCTTTTACAGCGGGGCTTGGAGTTTGTGGCGAGAGGTCTGTGCTGGGCGTTGTACCAGTGCGGAGCAGACAGCTAAGAGGACATGACGGGATGGTAGGAGTAGCTAACGGGGTGGAGAGCACAGTTACAGAATGCAGAGATTAGCAGATAAATATGTGGCTGCCCACGTGAAGGGGTGCGTTGTGTATTGGTTAGACAGGAACACATGTTGTACGCTGCTTCGTATCGCACTCGGGGTTCTACGTCATTTTTCCCTTTAAAGAAAAGTGAGGATTAGACAACATTTATTTGTGTTTAGTCCTGCTGTTCCTGATTTGGCTTCCAGTCCCTGGGAGGCTGGTGTGCATGGAAATAATTGTTTAGGGTGGTGAAACAGAAGCAGAAAATCAGGCACTGGTGATGTCTAGGTTTAGAACTTAGCATCCCTTTCTGATCAGGTATCCTTCAAATGCTCTGCTTGGTGGAGAACAGAGGGATCAGTTTTGTCGTGAAGCACTGGACCTGTATTAATGGTTGGACTTGGAACACTTATGCAGATACACAGACCATTAGGGGTTGGAAGGGATCTCCCAGGAGTCATTGAATCCAGCCTCCCTACTAGTGCGGGATTATGTTATCAACCTGCTTTTGTGGGAGTAAGGGTGTAGGAACTCTGATGGGTCAAGTAAACAGGAGGAGAGTGGACAAATCCCTATTTCAGTGCAAAGCCCAACACAGACAGAAAGGAACCTTTTCCTTTAAGCTTAGGTTTTTGGGATAATAGCAAGGGTTCCTGTGGGGCTTGTGACATGGAACAGTCAGGGAGGTGCTGTTTCCCACCCACACTGTTTGCTGTGGGCATCTAAAGATGTCATAGGGCTGGCTTTCTGTGTGGTGGTACATTCTGCTGGGGAGCCTGTGAGCTCCCTGCAGGTTAGGAACATGTTTGATGGGGTTTCTGTCTGCCTATCAATAGTTGTTTTTATCGCCACACTGAAGTCACTGAGACCAGGTGGGGTCGAGCAATGGACAAAAGCTGCCTGCGGAGATTGTAAATGAAGATGTGTTCTCATTTCTTACAGTGAAGCTGCTGTTTGTCTCAGTTTGTCGCAGAGTTTCTTTGCTGTGGGCGATCTGCAGCAATTGAAGACAGTCCATGCCCCATGGAGGAACGCTGTGTTCAGCTACGCAACAGCTCGTAATTTGATCAAGCAATTCTGAGACGGGTGCATTTTTGTGGCGAGTGTGGGAGGCCGTGCCCACGTTGCACCCTCACTGTCCTGGGCTTTGCTGTTTGAGCCTCCTGGCTGCTGATATGGCAATGCTGAGCTTTCGTTTGCAGGGCCTCGTTTCTAGGGCTTCCTGTTCCTCACACCGCAGAAAGTACCACTGCAGTGCAGCCAGTGTTCACCAGATGCCTTCCAGGCTGGTTTCATGCATACCATGGTTTGCTCTTGTTGGGCAAGAGTCAGTGGCTGCAGGGGTGAGAGTGGACACTCATGGGCTCCTTGGACATATGTGGCAATGAGCGAGTCTAATGCTAAATCGGGCCTCTGGTAGGTGGGAGTGAGAAGACCCCAGGCTAGCTGGGCTGGAAAAAGCGACCAGAGGCTGGTCAGGGGTGAAGAGACGAGACATGAAGCTGCAGGAGGGCAGTGGGTGAGTGTGGGAGCCAGTGAGGTGTGTCACAGTGGGTGCTGGGCACAGGGTGGGTTCCCAGGCTGTGGGTCAGGGTGCTGCTGTGCTTCTGGTGGCTTCACAGAAGTGTGTTGTATGGAAAGTATGGCAAGCGGTGATGTTAAGGAAATTGCAAGTGGTTTTAGGAGCTGAGATGCTGACTTACCACCCCCCCCCCCGCTGTGTTTTCTGGGAGCAGCAGGTTTGCCATGCAAGGGGCAGTAGTTTTGCCATTGCCTTTCAGAGATGCTCCACGCCAAGGCTCAGCCACACTCACACAAAATGGGAAATGGCTCCTGGCACTCTGGCTGCCAAAATGCAGGTTCCTGCATCCAGAGTCCATCTGGGTTCCTGGTGCAGGTTGTCTTTAGTCCTGTCCTTGTCTAGTCCTCCCTGGTGTTTGGGTGCCAGCCCTATTCTGTCCACTTCCCAGCACCAGCACCAGCATCCGTGTCACCAGTATGAAATTATTTCCAACCCGTCTGCAGCATGACTGATGGTAGGAGAGGGCTGGGCATGGTCCTTTGTTGCCCCTTTTCCTGCTTGTAGTGGTTTTTGAGGTTGGGGTTGGCAGTAGCTGCCAGGAGCAAGGAGATGCACTTTGGCTGAAAATAATGGGGCTGCTTTTCACCTTGGGAGGTGAGAGGCACCGTTGTGATCCGTTCCAGTAAATACTGCATGTGGCAGTGCTTGGCTGTGGCTTGTCACGAGTTAGCTGCATTGCTGGGTTTCAGCATTATTGTTGGTCAACTTTGTATAAAAAAATTAACGTCTTAGCTCTCTTTTAACAAAAGAGCTAAAGTGTTATGGTTTGAGCTCTTTAAGGACATTATTCATCTTTCTGTTGAAATGGAAATTAAAAAGAGAAGAGGAAGAAAATGAAACAATTAGAGTGTCTTTTCCATTAAGAAAGTCTTTTTTCCATCCTTTACTGGCATATGGGGTGGATATTTGTAAAAGTTTCTTTCATTTTTTTTTTTTTTAAGAGCCCCCAGCCTTTTCTTTTTCCCCTTGGAGAAAGTATTTTAAACATGAAAAATCTCCTCGTTCATGGACTTCATTTTGGGTGATTTCTCATGGTATGAGCTCAGTGTACTGTTCAGAGCTACCTGGTTGGTCTCTTCGATCCTCTTTTGTCAGTGGATCTCTGCAAAACCGTTGTCCTTCTCTGCAAGGGCAGGGTTGTAATGAGAGAACCAGCCATACTACGTAGAAAATCTGCATCCAGAGGAGAGCAGATCATCTTTTGCAGGTTGAACTTGCAGAGTGCAAAGGGACTAATGCGGTTGCTGGACTTCACAGCAATGTTTCTGCTCCCTCTTGCAAACACTTGAACAACCCCTTCTTTTCACACAGTGGTGCCACAGTGTTTATTTCGCGGCGTGGGTCTTGCCTTTTCATAGCTTCTTGCACAGTACTTCAGAAATTCCTTTGCTCTCTTTCTCAGATTTTATCTCTGAACACGTGTTTTTGTCATTATTTGTATTCTTCTGCATTTATTGTTTTACCAACTTCTGGTTGGCTTATGGTGTCTCTGCGTGGAGCTTATTAGCAACCCTGGTTTGGTTTGTCCTACAAATGCAATGTCTTCCCCTTCCCTAAGATTCCCTCTGTAGTGCATCGCTGTTCTCGTGTGGAAGCCATTGCCACGGGGTGCTGCGGAGGCTGGAGGTGCGAATGGTTGGAGAAAGGATGGAGATGTGTTAGTGACCTTCAATGCCCTGTTCTGGTTTTTCCCAGGAGGCCACTAGGCTCTGTTGGCTGGAAGCCTGTTTGACACATCCTTCTGTGTTATCTCTTGCCTTGTGTTCATCCCTAAACGTTTCTTACTGGCACCCTTGGAGACAGGACGCTGCTCTGCTGGAGTCTTTGATCTGGTCTGTTCAGGCTGTTTATGATCTTGTGTACCTGACTTTGGTCAGGGTTCTCCAGTCTTGGTTGCAAGCAGCTCCTCAGCAATATGATGGTGGGAACCTGTGGGGAAATGCTGCCTGTCTCTTGGCTTTGTGGCTGTGGAGCTCACACTTCTAAAGCTAAACAATGGGGAGGACCACCAGTTGAGGAGACCTGGCACTTGCTTGGAGATTACAGTCAGGATGTTTATGTCCTGGATGAGCTCCTGAGGAACTCCTTGTGCTCACGAGGGAAGGATTTAGCTCTTGTGTCTCACCTGTTTGTGTGGTGAACCATCTCAGGCGGGTTATTGTTGGCAGTACCTTCTCTCCAAAGCACTTTACAGGTCACTGAGGTGACTCTTGTCTCTGCGCAGGGCTGAGGTGAGCTATATGAGTGGGTCAGTGTGACTGGCTCACGCAGCAGCCTTTGGGAACTGTGTTTTGATGAAGCCATGGAAGCTGTATTTTGATGAGCCTGCAGCATCAGGACACGCTATTGGAAGTTGCCCCTTTGCTTCCCTGCTGCTGCTGTTCTTTCCTGGGAGGCTTTTCCTGGGCGTTGCTGTAGGATAGGAGCTTGTGGGCAGGCTGCTGTGGCCACACAGCCACAGCATTTTGTGATTTCACCCCCATCAGCCTCTTCCTACCTGACAGCTATGGGGAGGGGACCACCACCCTTTCCTTGTGTGCATTTCTAGAGCAGAAATGAGCCAGAAAGATCAGACTTCTCAGGTGGCTGCCTTGGCTGCAAAGGACATGTTTAATGTTTTTGTTCTTTGCTTTTTGGTTTTGTTTTTCTGAGTTTTGCTGTCAAAGCCTAGAAGGATCCTGTTACGTGTATAATCCAACGCTAAAAGGAGCTGGTTTGAGTTTAGCGTCTTACTCGAGGGTTATGTGAAAACAAATACAAGCACCTTACCAGATTCATGTTAAAACTCGTTGAACCGAGATGAAGTGCAGTACTAGTGGTACAAAGGCATCACCTACAACGTGGCTGTAGGGAAAGGCAGGGGGCTTGTGGAGTCTCCTCTGGAGATGTTTAAAGCCTGCCTGCCATGTCCCTGTGCAACTTGATCAAGGAGATCCTGCTGTGGCAGGGGGAGTGGATGATCTTCCGAGATCCCTTCTAATCTCTCATGTTCTGTGACTCTGTGAAACCAGGAGGGTTTTGCTCTGGAAGACATGCGTTTTGCTGGTGGGGAGTTTGTAGGTACCCTTGACTGCTGTTCCGCTTCTGTAGCTGGTGCTTAAAGGTCTTTGCGTGCATACCTAAGTGTGGTAGACTACTGACCTACAGAAGACATAAATCCTCTACTGGTATGGGCTTTATGTTATGAGAACACTCACAAGTGGTAGCTTTTTGAGGCAAGGTTGTTTGGTTTGGACATACCTACAATTAGGGGAAAAAGTGCAAACAGCTGTTTCAAGGTTTTGTTTTGAATAAAAGTATCCAGCCCTAGTTCAGGGGAAACTAGAACTAGACCTTTAATGCCAAGTTTTGACTCAAAGCTGAGGGAAGAAATCTTAACACTGATCTAGAAAGCCCTGAGATGACTCGGGGCTTTTTGGGCACCTCAGTACAAGGGAGACATTGAGGTGCTGGAGCGAGTGCAGAGGAGGGCAACGAAGCTGGTGGAGGGCCTGGAGAATAAATCTTAGGAGGAGAGATTGAGAAGGTTGGGCTTGTTTAGTTTGAGGAAGAGGAGACTTAGGCTCATAACTCTCTACAACTATCTGAAAGGACCAGAGGGAAAGGCTTCAAGCTTCAACAGGGTAGGTTTAGATTTGACATCAGAAAAAAATTCTTCCCAGAAAGAGTGGTCAGACACTGGAATGGGCTGCCCAGGGTGGTGGTTGAGTCACCATCCCTGGATGAGTTTAAAAGATGCTTAGATGCGGTGTTGGAGGATATAGTTTAGGGGTGAACTTGTAGAGTAGGGTTGATGGTTGGACTCGATGATGCCAAAGGTCTTTTTCAACCTCAGTAATTCTGTGATTCTGTGGCCTGAACTGTGAGTGCCAGCACAAACTGTAATGGTACCTACCCAGGACATCACTGACCTGTGGATGCAGAGTGGAAGGGGGAGCTGAGCCACTCTTGCTGAACAGTGGTCTTTTAATGAGCCCTGGCCCACGTGGTGTGGATTTTGCTTTGGGGGCAGTGCTGTGCTCTTGTGAAGTTTTTGGTTCTGCAAGAACTGGTTTGTTGGCAGCCATGTCAGTGAAGGGTTAAGATTTGACTAAGCACAGGATAATGAAAAGAGAATTTTGAATTAGCAGGTGATTGTAGTGGGAAACTATTAGACCAAGAACAGGAGACATAATCATCCCCGTCCGGAAGTCCGTACGAGTGTTCATATTGCTGATGCTCAGCATGAGACTTTTAGTGGGGTTACACATGTGAATGAAAAGGAGTTGCAAATTTAGTGTTCACTGAACAAGCCAGTAGGTCTGACAGTGAACTGCTGCTGTGAATTGCCTGTCTGCAGCTGACAGTCCCTGTGAATTAACTGTAGAAACCAATGGGAGTTGGATTATTCCAACCAACAGACCTGTGGTGGTCACAGAACACTCATCGACAGCTGGCAAGCAGAGGCTGGCAGAAGAAGTAACATCTTCTGGCTAGTTGAATCCTTGTAGGGTTATAAACTGAGAGCAGCAGTGCTCGGTGGGGTGAGCACCTCAAGCCAAACAAAGTATGAGTTCAGGCAACTGTGTTTTGCACATCGTTCCTCTTTACTCTAAGGGCTGAAGGGTTTTTAAGAGGCAGGACCTGCTTCTCCTGTAAGCTTCTCTGAGGTGCTTCTGATGGTTTATCTCAGACTTCAATTTAGTTGTGATGGTTTATGGCTTGTGTGTGTCAAGCCATGTGGATGACACAAGCTTAGTTTGCAGTTTAGGGGATACAAAAGGTGTTTTGAGGGACTCAGCAGAGCCTTGCCATGTTTTCAGGGGAGTAGGACTTGGCATGTGGATCAGTCCTCTATAAATCAGGTGTGTGCTCGAGGAAACACTTGTCAAGAGGATGTAGGAATTGCCAGTAGCTAAGCCCAGATTGTTTAACTCGAAATATCTTGGGCTGCTGGGCTGCTGCTGAATCCAGAGTCCAGGAGAAATGCATTACATATGGCAGCCATCCCCTGTGGTGCTAGGAGTTTTGGGGTCACCAGTCCCAGCACAAGTATAACTGGAGGATCATAGACCCCAGCTGCAGAAAAAGTACATCCAATGTAGTTGGAACCCATGCTCAAAAGAAATGAAAACGTCCTGACAACTGGAAATCCTGTCTTTCTGCTAGCTCTATACCTGGCTCCAATTTCATCTTCTAATGGAAACACCTGCAAGATCCTAATTACTGGCTGACATCTCGGGATAGACGAGGTAATGGCACTGTTAAATGCAGGAAGCAGATTTCATCGGTGCTTTGTCAACTGTCCTGCCTATTCATTCATGTGAGCAGTGACTCAGCTGTGGGTCCACATTTGGCTCAGAGTCCCTTGGTCCCTCAGTCCCTCATCCCTCTGCTTGTAGGGATGTGATCTGGATTAGCTGTGAACAGAAGGTCTGGGATTTAAAGCTACCTTGGTGCTTTCATGTTGGCTTTATGTTGCCTGTGGGAGGCACAGACTGACAGATTGACTTGGCCAGGAGCCTGCCAATACAAAATGAAACACAGAGTGGAGCGAACTCGAACCACCAGAGGACTATTTTACCATATCTCGGTGTTTATCACATGTTTTTGTTTGGTAGGAAGAGCTTTAAAGCTGGATTCGTTGTACGGGCAAACCGCAGTGTCAGCATTAATACTGCTCTTCAACCCCTTTCCAATCTGTTTTATTGGATAGATCATTTTGCAAATCTGACCTGAAGCTTGGCTCCGCAGACACTTTGCTCAGCGTAGTGAGGGGCCAACAACTGCCATTGGGGATGAGATGTCTAGAATGGTGTCCTGGAAGCAGAAAGGCAGACGGGAACCTCTATGCTGTCTCTGCCACCAAACAGTTTAGATGTGGTCTTCTCACGCAGAGCTGGGACCTACTGTTGTAGCTCTACAGGTGACCTCAGAGGTGCTCCTGCTCCTGGCTGTTACTCTCTTCAAAGTGCATCTTGGCTTTCCTCCTCCTTCTGGTTTTTTCTTTTTTTTTCCTCTTTTATTTCTTGTTGGAATTCTTGACAGTTGCTCAGTAGTGGCACAGTTGATGTATTTGTTTTGAAGCCCAGTCTATGGGTCCTCTCTTGTTCTAATGAACCTGAGGTTAACACAAGCCATCTAGTGGTATGGAACCTATAAGTGGTTTTTGTACAACCGTGGTGGATTTGTGAACAGTAACCCAAGTTGTTGTCTACTAAATCTGTGCCCCAGAAAATGACAGGAAGTAATGGCCTCCTCCCCACTGCAGAATTCCCCATCCATCGCTGCCTGTCTGGAGACATTTAAAACCTGCCTGTGCGACTTTGTCTAGGTGGTCCTGCTCTGGCAGGGGGATTGGACTAGATGATCTTTCAAGGTCCCTTCCAATCCCTAACGTTCTGTGATTCTGTCTGCACGCACCTATGGATGTGCCTGGTTGGCATGATGGCCAGATTGGCTGTTGTGGTGGCCAGGTTTTGACACAGCTCTTGTAAGATGTTTGTCTCTCTTGATTTCCGTGTTGCCCAAAAACCTCATTGCTTTTATCATTTCAAGAGTAAATGTAGGTCTGTCCAGTATAGATGTCGGACATCCTAGTTCTTGTACCTGTGTAAAAGGGATGGAGTTCAGCTGTGCAGAGGGCAGAACACGGCTTGTTCTCTTGGGAAGGCCACTGCAGTGCTAATGCCTTTAAAAAAAAAAAGGCAAAACCCCCCCAAACCCAACCCCTCCCAGCCTTCTGTGGTGTGAGGACCCTTTGGGCTTTGCTCACATCTCATCTCTAGATCTGGGTGAGAAGAGGCTCGGAGATTTGTTGTCTTTTAATTTCTTTTAAGAGGTTTTCCTTTAAAAAATCTGTTTATGGTTGGGGAGGACATGCCTGAAAAAACATTTGCACATAAACCAGCTGTTAAGCGAATCTCCACACACTGAGATCAAGAGAACGTGAAGAAATATGTACTTCCAGGGACCTCTCTGCCAACTGGAGCCTCCTTCAGAAAATAAATACAATCTCCCTGCAAGTCTCTGGTAACTTAGTTACTGAAAAATAAATTGAGCTACTTAGACCCTTGAACTTTCTCCCCCCCTGCCTGCTAGGTCTGAAGCAAATGCATGAAATTGTGTTGGAACCATCCACAGCAAAGCGAACCAGGATGATTTTAGTGTTTCTTTGGTGTGCTGTCAGCTAGTCAAGAGCAGGCAGTGACTGGGTTCAGCTGTGTGTGAACCAACCACTACCAGTAGTGCAGCCGCTACTGTCCCATAGCACATTAAAGTGTGGTGGAACCTGCTTGAGCCTCTTCTTGATGCCACCAGCCACGGGAGTGTTGCAGTGAGGGACTGTCTGAAGTGTGGTAGGGTGTTACTGAGAACCTTGCAGTACTTGTAGCTGAATTCCTCTTCCCTTTTGCATGGCCCCAAAAGCAGAGGGCTTGTTGTGGTGGCTCAACTCATGTCTCCTGTTTAGCTTTGGGGTGCTGTGTGGTGCCAGTGTGCATCTCGCTGGGGCAGCGGTGAATTCCTTGTCCTCCCCTGCAGCACCAGGGCCCTTTAAAACCTTGCGTGGCCACAGCCAGAGCAACCGGTGGAGCTACAGATGTTTTTACAGTTCATTTCCAAACAGCTGCTTTTCCCTTCTTTCGTCTGTTTTTCCTTTATTTACCAGATCCCTGAGGAAGGTTGGCGGCTTGCGGTGCTGGCAGGGGCTCCCTGAGTGGAAGCCTGGGCATGGAGCAGATTTCTGGGTGGCACCTGCTGCTGCAGAGCTGGGTTTGCTTCAGCAGGTCACAGTGAACCCACGTACAGGGGCTCACGGGCTCAGCTCCGGGTGGCCAAGCCAACAGACCTACAGCTTCTCCTATAATGACCAGGGGGAAAATGGAGAAAATGGTGGGCTCAGGCAAGCCAGGGCTCCTCTGTGGTGGCTGGAGCTGTGCTCTGCCTTGAGGCCACACGGCCAGAATGGCTCTCATCCCACTCTGGAGCTTCAGGGAGCTCTGGGAATCACAGCATCAGGGCACATCCCCTGCCTGGTGTTTCCTGCTGGGAAATCTATCCCAGCCCATATAAATCGTTCTGATCACAGGTAACAGGAAGCAGGGGTGATGCAAAGGAACCCCATTGCCCATTTGTTCAGCTGATAAGAACCCACAGGCATTTGCAGCTCAGTCCTTGACTCGTGAGCCAGAGTCTTTTCCCATTCCTCTTCCCTTTCAGCAGAGAGATTTCTGTGGATGGTTTTGGGGGGAACCTAGAGAGGAATCCTTTCTGTACCTGTGGTCTAACGCAGTTGTTTGTTTCACAACTTGCTCATAGAATCACAAATGGGCTCCATCTGCTGCTTTTCCTTGTAAACTGGCTCTGTGGCAGTTCCCTGCTTTGAAGAAGCACTGGGCAAGTAAATGTGGCTCTGGGGCTGTGGATTAGTCTTGGTTCTTGTCATGTCAGGCCCAGAACCCCAGGGCAGCTCTTCCCCTAAGCCAGACATCACATTTTATAGTGAGAGGTTTCAAATATGGCTGGTACCAGATGGTGCTGCAGGAGTTGGCTGGTTGAGGGTTGGATCCAGCTCTGTGAACTCGGCTCTTTCCCCACGGTGGTGTCAGGTCTGGGCTGGTTTTTGCACTTTGTGGATTTTTTTTTTTTCCTAGATGGGCAGCAGTTGGTTTGTGAGAGCAGATCTACTGGTTTAACCAACCCCTCAGAGTTGTTGGTGGGACTCAGTGCTGCAGCAGCAAAGAAATCAAGCGGCAAGTTCTTTCTGTAATGGCCTCACTGTGTTTGCAGGGGTAGGAAAAGTGCTGTGAAAACGGTTACAAGGCTAGAAAGATGTGTTTGGCTTCACATTTGTAAAGATGTTCTTTAAGACAAAGCCACACGTTAAAGTTTGTTAAGCAGCAGGAGTTGGGATTTTTCTGTAACCTGAAGCAAGGCACCTTCATTCCTCATAAACACGAGGTCAAGTTTCTGTTGTCAATTCATGTAGACCTGCCAGTGCTGCCCAGACGGCAGCTTAGATAGGGAGCTCCTCTTGCTTGTGATTTAGGCTTGAATTCCACAAGAGCTTAAGCTGATGCTTAAACCTGTGTACTCAGAGGAGACTCCTTAATGTTGGGGTGGAATGTACACAACCCATAAAGCCAGGCACAAGAATACTGTTTGGAAGGGCTGAGGTGTGGATTCAGAGGCTGGTGAAGCAAACCTTTGCATTTAGATTGCACTGAATTCAAGCTCTGCTGGATGACAACCAACCTGCACCTTCCAAAGAGACCCTTTGAGCAGCCCCTCTCTTACAGAGCTGTTCCTAGGAACTTTGGGGTTAGACGAGCACTAAGGAAGGTTGTGACCCGTGATGATTGCATTTCAAAACACTGTGTGGAAAGTCACCCTTAGACAAGACGATGGGAAAGCAAGTAATTTCGCTTCTGTTTAGCATTAATTTTGGTCAAGTTTTTTTTACCAAAAAGGGCTTAGTTTCAGAATACTAAATGTGAAAATCTGTACTGCATGACTTCAGCTATTAACAACAGAAAAACTGTCCCATATGCCTTACTGGCAGAGAGAACTTACTACTTTCTGCCCTAATACTATTATGTAAAAGTATTCCCTTTTGGAAGTATTATAATATATTAAATATGAACTTGGAAGCTCCAAGTTTGATTCTAAAGGCTTATTGAAGCTTCATCAGTGCTCCAGTATCTCTGATTTATGTTGCTTGTACGTGTCCTAACTAGCCAGGGACACGGCAATTGATGGCTGTGAAATTGTGGCTCTCAGCACTCCTGAATCTTCACGTGGTTCTCAGGGAGTACCTTTGCTTCTATGTGACTTAGAGCTACAAGTGCAGTTTTCACAGCTAAATATGTGAGGAAATGTCATTTTACCCCTGAAGAGCTACTCCATACCAGGACAGGCTCTGGCAGTTAGGAACGATCTGGTTTTGTGATATGGTGACATCTGGAAGCCTTGATCCTACTTGGTCCTCTCGTGTTGTGCAAGGCGCTCTGAGCTCTTGTCCAAGACTTTTCAGTCTGACTAAAACTAGATGCAGTAAGTAGCTTTACCTAAAAGCCAAAAGGGAAGAGGGGAATGGCAAAGTACAGTGGGTTTTCCTACTTCCAGTGTCACACTTAAATAAGCAAAACTCATAGCAGAAGTGTGAAAGTAGTGTTTCCAGCTATGAGACTTGTTTTGCTGGTCCACTTCATTTTCTTACCTGTATAAATCCAACTGTGGATGCTCTGCTGAAGGTTTCAGTGGTGGAAAGATCTGACGAGAGCCTGGACAAATGCAGAGGTAATGGAAGCCCCTCTGCTGGAGCCTTGGCTGTGTGGGCAGCCCCAGTGCACACTGCCATGCTGTTCCTCTTCTCTCTCCAACTGGGGAGGTGGTAGCTGCATCCGTGTTGTGTCTCATCTCTCACAGAACCTTTCTGCATGGGTTGGAAGGAAGGACTCTGTTCGAGATGGCTTCCAGATGTTGACATTTCTTCTAGAACCTGGACTGGGAGCAACTTGTCTCATCACTGCTTGAGCTTGGCTTCTTAGAAAAACCTGCTTTTAACATAGGATATTGCAGGAGATGGAGGAAGGAAGGAGTCTCTTCTGCAGACAGATGCCTCCAGGTGGTGACTGGAGATCATAAAAATATGTGAAGACCAGTGTAAGCACATCTTAACAATTGTGAACAAAACCAAAGACAAGAATCATGGTGGTTCTGCTTTTCTGTGCTGGGGTGCTCAGAGTGCTTTTTTAACATCCTGACTGTCTGGTCAGAGGGTTTTTTATACACACGAGACTCTGCATTTATACAAATGAGTCTCTACAGGGTGAGATGTAAGAGAGCCAGAAACCAAGCCTGCCTGGCTTGACTTGAGCAGCAGGTACTGGGCTCCCATGACTGGGAGACCTGGTGGTGATGGTGATGGGGCTGGTGCTGGAGACAGCCCCAGGTTCTGTAACAAAGCCCTTGTTAAGGCTGCTGTCGGCATCTCTGGCCAGAAAAGCTTCTGCTGATTTTGTTGCCCTTTGGGTTAGGCCCTGTGTTTTGCAGCTGGTGCTTAATCATGCTGGCACTGTCTTCAGTGTGTCTGTTCTGAACTGGTCTTCCCATTACTGCCCATGTTTATGGGCTGGTGGCAAGTGCTGCAGCCTGCTGGCCGCCTCTCTGTGCCCACGCTGTCTTCTCAACCAGATATTTCCGCAACATAAAAGGGGATTAGTCACGGGAGGAAGCAGGTGTGTCATGTGTAGGAAAGAGTGTGATTAAACAGGGGCATTTTCTGCTTGGCCTTCTCCAGTGAGCCGGACAAGTCCTCCTCAGTGTAGCATCCCTGCAGCTCAGCTGGGAGGCTCAGGGAAAAGAACGCCCCAGGCAGCGCTGGCTGTGTTTTTGCACAGAGCCATGCTGCCTTTGCCTGACCCCTGGGAGCTCTGCTCCTTTCTGCTCAGAGCCTTCAGAGCAGGAGACAGAACCCAGCTCTTGCAGCTCACAGCAAGTGGCGTTAAGTGCTAATTCTGGTCACCCTTTAGCTAAAGACTTCTATGTGTGTCTCCATTAGCTGCCAGATTTGCTTTCTTTTTCCTCCCTGAGCTTTGCCACTCTCAGCCCCATGATGGGTGGGGATAGGCCACCCCTGACCAAGGAACACGGTGTGAAGGGAACAGAACATTTGGCTTTAACCCAGAGCAGGTGGGGAAGGTCTTCTCCTCCCACTGCTCTCCCATACTTGTGCCTGCTGTGTCTTGTTTGTTCCCAGCTGGCTCAGTGGGACAGAAGCCCAACCTGGGTTTCCAGAGCTGTGGTGTAGTCACAGAGGACATTTTTCCTTTGCCTTGATTGCAGCAGACTCTCGTTTCAGAAGCAGTTTTTCTCACGGGTTGCACTGCCAGCACTTGTGGAGGGCAGGTTTGTATCTTGATCAGGGCTGCACCTTGGCTCTCCTTCTGACTCTTCCCCGCATTTCCCTGTACATTTCACACCCAGGTTCCTAGCAATTGCTAAGGAGCACTGTTTTCTTAAATTCTTAAGGTTAAATTCTTATTGCTAGATGGAAGTTGAGCTCTTTGCCATCAGCTTTTGGTATGTTGAAACCTGACAGAGAGACACCCGTGAGCATTCTCACTGTCAAGTTGGGTCTAGGTGCTTCATAAGTTCTGGGTGAAGGGAATATTGTTACCCCCTCATCAACTCTTCAGATGTAAATGTGGGTTCAGATGTGCCCACACAGTCACTGGGCAAAGAGAATATAAGCCGATGGTTGCGCTGTTCAGGCAATGTAGGGTAAAACACTACATGGATTGGGATGAGCTGAAATAAGTATTAGGACCTTGTGCCTTGCTTCCCTTCTGCAGTCACTTTGAACATTACCTGTGGTACTGAGGAAATAGAACTTGCAGGTAGTCACCTCCCTGTAGTGGCTTCCAATGTGCAAACAACTTAGGGGTTGGCTTGTCCAGGGGACTTCCGTATGGCAGATACTCAACCAAGTCACAGAACGGCAATGTGTCACTGGGAATAATCCCTACATGTTTTGACAGCAGCTTCAGAAAGCCCCTTTGTAATCAGAGGATTATCTTAATCTGGGTCAAGAGATACTGCTGAGAATTTGCAGGAGGCAAAAGCATTTGGGGTGGCTTTGTTTACTTCAGGCAGCTGAGGAGAGGTCACGAACAAATTCCACTGATGGTCTAATTAGAGAGAGTATCCAAAGCGAGGAAGTGCAGATGCTGCCTCTGGGCTCTGCACAGAGTTCTCTGTCAGGAATGGACATTGCTTTCAGTCTGCTAGGCAGCCTGGTGTGCACGCGGGCAAAGAAAACCCTGATAGAAGCACCAGGGAAGCAGCACCCAAATACGGAGTTCTGCTAGGAGGTGCTGCTGTCTCCGGCTCCCATGGACTGGAGAGTGTGTCATGAGGATGTGGCCAAAATATTAGGACACTAGCAAATGAAAGATGGCTATGAGGAGTATGACAGGACTCAAGCCACATGGGCAGGCTTGAGTCCTGTTTCAGATACTGGTGCTAATGGGTGAGTTTTGCTTCTGAGGAGAGCAGTAAGGCATAGCCAGTCAAAATGGGGTGGATGACATTTGAAGATGGTCCCAAAGTCATTTTATATCCTGTCAGGGGCAGGAGGCAGATTGTCTCCACCACTAAATGTTTACTCGAGACAGCCTTGCTCCAAGTGGTGAAAGGGCTGGCAGCATCCTTCAGGTAATTGTACCCACCACAAAAGGGTTCTGTGTGTGGAAGGAGTCTGACCTGGTTCCTCAGGTGGGTGAGGGGCTTCTTGAATTGGTCTGAAGTGATGGTTGTGGTGATACACATGGAGAGCAGCGATGTCAGGCTGTGGCTAATTGCAGCCTCTCTGAATAGCAATTAATGTGTCAGAAACATAGCCGTGTGTGGGGGAAACGTTCCTCGCCTCTTGTTAAAGAAGAAACCCAACCACATATGGAAGTCTCCTGTAGGCTAAAGCCAAGTGGTCTGGTAATGCTTCAGGAACCCGTTTGCTGGTGGTGTGCCCCCATCACTGCCTGCTGGGACGTGACTGTAAAGAGGGCTACAGCGGCTCCCAGTTTGCTCTCGCTGAAAGTGGGAAGATCGTGTTGTGCATGTGAGGGTGGTTAATGCCCCGGCAGCTGTAAGAATTTCCAGGACTATAAAAGCAGCTTATCTCTGAGGAGGAGAGTCCCTCGCCACCCGCTCCAAAATTAGACAGATTAACTTGCTAAGAAATGGGGAGTTATTCCACCCCAAACCTATGCTGCTTGCTCAGGCTAATCTCTGGAGGGCTGAAAGGCCTCTTGTCTGTGATTGGAATCATATGATAAAGCCTTACTTGCTTTCTCTTTCCCTGTGCCAAAAAGTTTGTCTTTTGATCTAGCTGAGAGCTGGAGCTGCATTTAGTGTGTTTGTGTCCCCTGCAGGGCTTTCAGAGACTTGTCTCTGGGCATGGTATCACCTCATGGTACCCCACGTAGTGCTCTCCTCTGGCATCTGCCCTACCTTCCTCTTTGGGAAGGCACAGCCCTGGAGCATCTCCACTGATGTGGGGGTTTTCACACCTGGGGAAGAGCACACTTAACCAGGGATAGAGTTGTCTGAAGTTGCAGACTCTGTTCCGTAGGCTGAGGAGAAGATTGGGCTTGATGATCTTAGAGGTCTCTTCCAAACAAAGATACTCTGGGATTCTATGAGAAGAGAATGCTGCCGGCCACTACGGTCACACTTCCCCTCCTCCGTCCTGGCCCCATACTGGGGATTGCCCTGGTGTTTTCCTGCTGTATCAGGCATGGCCCTTGAACATCCTGTTAGTAAACACTGAGTTGTACTCGTTGCTTAGTAATGAATGGATGTAATGAAGACTCTCTGCCCTTCTCCTCCCTGTAAGCTACTAATCCTTGCCTGATGGACACAGAGTTTACTTCTGAAGAGGTCTAGCTTTGGCATAGAGTCTGTGAAGGCTATAAATGCTATTTCTCTTTTCCCAAAAAGGAATAACTTTCCACTTTGTTAAATGCTTGAGAGTCTTTTACATCAAACATATCTTACCGGTTTTTTCCTAAGAGCAAGCACACTTTCCTCCTCCCACCCAAAAAAGCCCCAAGGAAAAATGTTTCCAGTGTTCAGAGCATCAGGGTTGTAAAAATGCCACAGCCCTCAGCACAGGGGTGAAGTTTATGCTCCCCTGGATGGGATCCTCACTGCTCGGCAGAGCTGTAGCTTGGCTTAGACAGGCGAAGGCGGCAGTTCAGAGGAGGAGGATGTCTGCGGCACTGTGTTTTCAGTGCCAGATGCTGATGCTCAGGTATCCCCTGTGCTGGTGCAGCTGTGGGTGGATGTGGTAGGACCCTCTCCTCCCATTTCGGCTCAGAGAGCTCAACCCATGGGCTTACATCAGAGCCTGAGCGTGCCAATATGGGGCTGGTGCTTCAGAATGGGACGTGAGCCGCCGTCTTCTCCCACAGCTGGCTACTCTGTGCTTTCCCAGGGTGCAGTAGATCGATGCCACTCCTGCTTTGTTTATTGCTGGCTGAGATTGAGGGTCCTGGGAAAAACTTGTCCTTGGAAGCCCTGAAGGGAGGAGGAAAAGAGAGCATGTGGTTAGTTGCACACTTGTTAATTTGGGAATGTCAAGGCAGACTCCCAGGCTCTCCCCTGATAAGATGGAACACTAAACTGTGTCAGAAAACGAGGCTTCCAAAAACATCTGAATTTGGATCATGGCTGGAACCTTGGCTCCCTTCTGGCCTTATGTAAATCATGCAATGTCCCCTAAGAGTCATAAGGAGCCTTGCCCTTTGACCCAGCAGTTCCTGGCTCAGCTCTCTTCTGGTGTTCCTGTCCAGCTCCTGGAAGCCACTCTCATTTGCCATCTGGTTAGGGAACCAGCTGCTTTGTCTGTGAAGTGTTCTACAGAGCAGTGGGGGGAAATTCATTCATCTGAAAGACTTAACCTTGTTTCCGTCCCAACAAAGTTTCTGCCTTCCTCACGTTGTCGTCTATCTGTCTGGTCTAAAGTCTGAGTGAGTGTCAGTTCAGAGTCTGCTTAGCCAATGTGATGTGAGGAATAAAACACTGGTCACTGTGAGGGTGATGAGACACTGGAACAAGTTGCCCAGAATGGTCGTGGATGTCCTTTCTCTGGAAGTGTTCAGAGCCAGGCTGGATGGGGCTCTGGGCAGCCTGATCCGTGGGATTCTGTGAGCTTGGAGTAACAAAGGGAGGATTGGTGTCCAGAGCAGGAGAGCCTCTTATCACCCACTTGTGGAGCATCTTGGAGCACCTCTGTGCAAGGAAGAGAGCAGAGCATCTGCCTCGCTTGATCTGAAAGAAACAAAAGTGCAGTAGCAGCCTTCTCACAGGTAGTCTGTGCTGTGCCGTATTGCTCACGCAATTATTCAAACTCTTTATAGTTTTCCATTAATGGATCAGAAATCTTACAATCAGCATCAGCTTTGCTCCTGAGAAGGTCAGTGTGGGTGCTAAGGTGGTTGATCTACTGGAAGCTGTCACTGAGGGCTTCTCTTTATTTTTTTCCTGCTATGGTGGTTGTAAAGGCTTCGCGTTTGTTAAAGCATCTGTGGCATTTAATGCGGTATTCTTTTCCTGCTTTGCAGGCAGGAAGGGAGAAATGTGTATATTTTCCTTTACAACAAACCAGCCTTTGTCAGATGCTGACTCTCTGGGCCGTGGTGTGCTGAACCGCTACAAGTGGGCTCATTGTGAACGTCTCTGACAACCCATAGTCGGTATCTTGCGTGTTTTGGGTTATGGAATCGTACACTGATGTACAGGTATGAGAAGGGCTCTGCATCCACTCAGCGCAGGCGAGATTGTTATCTGGGCAGTCATTATCTTGAGTAGGAGACGGGACTTAGCTTTAGTTTCCCTGTGGTAACTTTGCACAGTTCAGATGTGGAGATGATCATATTTTTTGCATGGCAGGTTCCTTTTTCTTCTCTTAGCTTGTCTCTGGTTTAAATAGTTCAGAATAGATGGCATTTTAATTGTGCAGATGCATCAGATACTCTGGAATGAAACCGGATCCTTCTTGGGAAGGGTCATGCTGAAGTCCTCAAGTAACGAGAATGACCATGAATCAATTACTTGATACTTCGTTATGACGAAAGAAAACAAACATGGCATCAGCTTTAGCAGCCTTTGTTTCAAAAAGGAACCTGCAGAACCATTTAAGGCAACATCAAATCTCAGAGGCTCATCAAAGGCTCCAATGAGAGCATAAAACACTGCATAACAAAAACTGTCACAAGCTTCAATGCCTTAGACATGTATGTGAAAAATCTCAGGCTGAGCCTTCCCACACTAAGGGAGGTCACAGAGTGAAGCAGAGTTAGCTCTGTTTGTCTCTAGTTCTGAGCAACACATGACTTCATTGGCGTTTTAGCCTCATTACTGCTCAAGTGTGAAGTGTCAGGTTAAACAGGCTACACGCTCCTCACCCGTAGGAATTGCTCTGTGCTCACGGGTCAGGGCAGTGCTATGGCTCAAAGCATTGCCCACCGGTTGTGTTCAACACATTTTAAACCAAAGTCCCTGGGAACACAGAATTAACTCTGTGGACGTCTGCAGCTGGGACAGAATGGTCTCTTGATCTCCACGGGTTGCAAAATGCTTGATGAGGTGTTCCACCTAACATTTCCACCTCACACTCGGTGTCTCCGGTGTGACTTGATGTCGTGACTGCAGTGGTGTGTGTCTGACATGGGTACCTGAGGACAAATTGATGTGTTCCCGTACCTGGTCAGTCAGCAGTGTTGATTTCGTGGCAGTTTATCCTTCCTTATTGAGTATTGAGAGACTGCCTAAGAAACTTCCTCATCCACTGCCTTTTTTGGAGTGGCAGGAGGACACTTTCCCTTAGTCACAACTTCAAAGGCCAGCAACAGTCTCTGCGGCACAGAATCTAAGAGGAAAGGATTTTTTTTACGGTGGTAATATTCTTCATCCAGACTCTTTTTTGACCCAGAGTACTGGCACATCTACTTCAGAAAGCTACAGATGATGGTGTTGAGTTCTGTGGCTGTATAAAACAGCGGGATGGTGTTAGATCGGAGTGTGCTGACTTGTGGCTTTTTATATGGTTCAGTAAAAGGAACCATGATTAAGTCTTAAATTTTTAAGATTGTCGCTCCTCTTTCAGATGTGTCATCGGTTGAGGTCCTCACAGCTTTTGTTGTCCTTGTGCTGAGAGCCAGAGCTGTGGTGATTAGTGGAGCCTTATGGAAGGGAGTGTCTGAAGTGGGACTATGGCTTTTGCAAATCTCTCTTGGAGACTTTTGCTGCATCTCGAGGCTGGAACGAGTGTGTTAGAACTTGGTATTTGGAACTAAATGCAACAAACAGCTCAGATGAAGCTTTTTATTTCCTCTTTATTTTTTAAAATAGCACATTGGTCTTAGGAAGCAGAGAGGCTAAGAAAGGTGTCGATATCCTCCCTTGCCACTGGCACTACAAGTGTCTTATTTTTATTTACTTTGATAGAGGGAGAACTGGACAGTTGGCTGAACTACAGTAACCAGAGTCACCTGCTTCTCATTTTTTCTGAGGCTTCTTTAAATTTCTGAGATCTTGAGACTAAAGAAAGCATCGAGTCACTTATTTTAAAAACCACTCAATCTGGCCAAAATTCCAGGGCTTTCAAACAGCGATGGGATATGCGCTGTCATCTTTGATCCATGCGTTGGGATGGGCTTTGCCCCTCATCCCCACTCTTCTTTCTGCAGTTTAATTTGTGTTGTCAGGAGTGGTTTTGGGGTATAAATAACCCTTCACAGGCAGAAATAGATTGGCCTCCCCACAGGCGCTAGTTTGGCTGGCGGCCCCCAACAACAGGCTGGCAGTGCTGAAGCAGCGGAAAGGTGGATCCCAGTCCACCTTTCCAGACTGAGAAGCAGCGCTTTGTGGCCACAAACTGTCCTGAGGAGAAGGTGGAAGAGCAGCTCTCAAGTTGGGAAAAGAATGTGCAGCATGGATGGTGTTTTCCTTTGTGGCTGGGCACAGGCAGAGAAGGAGGAAAACGAGGTTCTGAAATCAGATGCAGACAGCCACTGTCATCCTCCTCCTCAGGCTGTGTGGAAAGTGAGTGTGTGCTCGACGCTGCTCACCACTGACCACATCCCACTCGCCACCCATTAGGGATTTTCAGAATCCATAGGCAAGCCAATGGCATGAGATTTTTATCTTTTTTTTCCTGAGGGTGATTTATTCTATCTGTTTTAAGCTTTTGCAGCTGGTGACTTGGGTTTTGTCTAAACTTGAGGCTTCAGCTG
This sequence comes from Phoeniculus purpureus, assembly GCA_028565055.1. Lineage (NCBI taxonomy): Eukaryota > Metazoa > Chordata > Aves > Bucerotiformes > Phoeniculidae > Phoeniculus > Phoeniculus purpureus. Next base: position 4,863,292 of record JAOXOE010000343.1, on the reverse strand, counting down.
GGCTGGAGGGGGGTGGAAATAGTAGGAAAAGGTTCAATAGACAAAGACTGGAGAATTTAAACTGGGCATTTTCAAGCTCTTCCTGGGGTTTTAAACTATTTGTAGACCTAAACCTCAGATTCAGCTGCCCTTACGGAAGGGGTTTTGTCTTCTGTTTTTACTCCATCCCCAGCTCTGGAGCAGAGTAGCATAAAGATTTGAAAATACTGCACCGAGTAGACTCAGTTTAGAAGTTTTTATGTCCAAGTGTGGTTGGCAGTGTCTAGGGAGCTGGCTCAGCCCTGATCAGCTGCAGCACATCCCATGGACAAGTGTGTGTCTAACAGAGGTTGAGCTCAGCCTCTGCTGGGAGCTGGCCGGTGCTTCCAGCCCATATCCTGGTACTCACCACACGCCCTGGGGTTGCACAAAGTCTGCAGAACGTGAGTGTCTGCCAGTCGCCCTGAGCTTATGTGAGCATGATATGACTGGTCAGGCTCCTAGAAGCAGACACTGCCATCAGTCCCTCGTGATCCTTGTCCCATTTTGGTTGAGATTTTCACAGCTCTGACTATTTGGTGTGCTGGGACAGAGGCAGGACCTCACCACTGCTCTCCTGGTGCTGCAGGTGAATTTGCTGGGGAGCCAGAAGCTTCTTCCCCTCTCTGGCTTCTGGGGGTGCTGGGGAGAGACAGAGACACACTGCTCCAGTGCTGCTCTAGTGTCTCTCTGGCAGTGCCCTAAATTGGTGATCTGGTGCATGGAACAAGAAGGGAGGGGAAATGCAGCTTTTATTTAAATGTAATTTTTAAACAATTGCCTTAATCTGAGAGTGATTTCTGCCCCTTCTGAATCTCTGTGCCTTGTGGTGTGGATGTTCTTCCCTGCACGTGCAGAATTTCATTAGAGGTTCCTGCTGTCTATAGGAAAGCGGAATGAACTCTAAAGAGATGGAAACTTTCTATTACCTAGGGTAGGCTAAAAAGCAGATGTCAGTCTTTAGTTGGTGGAGGTGAACAGCCAAATAAAGTTCAGCCAATTTCGATGGGAAATGAGGAAAATCAAGTAGAAGATTTTCCGGCATTAAATTGCTTTGCTACTGGTGTTAAAAATATAGATTGGCCTCAGATGCCAGCAGAATATTTCATCTTGTAGAGAGAAGAGCATTGTGAGGGAAGCTGCAAAAGAATTTACATTCTACTTTCCCAAGGCCTTTCCAAGGTATGTCTTTCAAAAACCAAAAGCAAATAGACTTGTGGTTGGTTTTATGTCAGAAGCAAAAACCTGCAGTTGGTTGAATTGCTTGGAGAGAAGTTGCTTTGTGGGAAGGGGTTTTCACGAGACTCTGAACCTCCCTATTGCAGGCTTGTGAATGGTGGGGCTGTTCTCTCAGTTAAGCACCTTGTCCTACAGAGCTTTCAGCTGAGGGCATTTCTACTGTGAGCAGAGGACAGATGACTTTCTCTTTTGAACTCGATAGTAAACTCAATAATCCAGCTGCTTCAGGACCCTGATGTTTACGCTTGGTGATCCCATGGTACCCAAACAGGACTTACTAGTGACACACTGCGATGAAGTATAGGACTGGTAGTAACTGTATCTTAGGTGGGTCAGGCTGTCGGTCATCAGCCTGTGCAGAGGAGGTGCAGCTGGGTAGGTCCTGTGGCAGATCATGTCCTGGATGCAGGGTCACTGTATCAACTGCTGCTGCATTGGGGCAGCTCTTGCCACTGTGAGCAGCAATGAAGAAGCACCAGAAAGGTGATGGCAGAGGGGAAAAAAAAACCTTTTCACCAAATGGATCCAGCAATGAGAGGTTGATTTATGTACTCAGAGAGGTTTGTGTCGTGTTTTGAGGTTGTATTAAGTCTTGTCTTTGAACATGACTATTGCTTCCCTCTAGAAGTATTTCACTGTGGGTTTTTGTCTTCCCAAACTGAAAAATCTGAAGCATTAAGAGTGTAGTTCTAAGAAAATAATGTGTAATAGGAGTATTTGCTAGGAAATATATCATTTACTAGTTGGGGTTTTTTTATGTCCCTGGCCTTATCTTACACTGAGCCGAGAGTTCGGTTTCACCCGGAATCTCTTGGCTCAGCCTGAAGCAGAGTTGCTCAAACTTTTGATTTTTTCCACATGATAAAGGCAGAAAGTTTGTCTTCATCCCATAGAAAAGCTTTTCTAACACTGGATGGAAAGATCTTCTAACGCTCTGAATGGATGCTGTCCCCAGTAAGATAAACCTTCTATCTAAAATATTTTCCAGCTCATATTTTCCTCCGATGGAAAGATATCGAGTGATTTCTTCCATGCGTTTGGGTAATGGGGTGAGCAATGATGTTGTTAGAAACTCTTCAGGACCTTGAAATACAAAGGCATTATTATTCAGGTTGGGATTTTTTTCCTGTAATGTCTTTGGATGAAAAGCGTGGGTCTGTGGGGTTCTATACGTCAGCACCTCACTGAGACATCAAGACGTGGAATTCTATATCGCAGTGATTATGCCCTAAAGAATGCCCGAAAGAATTCTCCCCGGCTGCCCAAACAAGTGCACGTACATCAGGTAGTCGTAGGTCTTCAGAAAATAAAGCAAAGGCATCCGCCAGACCCTCTCCCTGGAGCTGGCCCGTTTCCTGTGATTTTCTGACTAGCATGAAGTAGCCAGGATCTGTGGTCTAGACTGGTTTGTTCTGCAGATTTATTTTTTTTTTCTCGAGGATTTACTAACCACAGAGAGTTGGAATGGATCAGGATAAATATTTGCTCATGCACCTCCTGATTAGAGCTCTCCAGCCCCCGACAGCGTTAGAGCGCATGTGAGCATTAGTGTTCACCGGGGTAGGTAAATACAGGGGGTTTCCTCTCCATCCGCTTCTCCTCCCCAGTTTCAGCTTGATGGAGACAACACTCCAAATGTTTTCTTTGGGGATCCCGCGGTGTTCCCTGCCTGGCAGTTCTCTGAGAGGCTGTACCAGAGAACAGCTTCTTTAGAAATAGTTTTGTCTTGCTGCTTTAATATCAGACACCTTCTACTCACTGTGGAGAGCTGCTTCACCACTGCTCCTGGGCTGGAGGCTCCTCCAGGTATCACAGCAGCTGCAGCAGCATCATGTCCTGTTCTCTTGTGACTGGAGGATGTTCTTTGCTGGGATGTGCCGTGCAGTAATCACAGAATCACAGAACGTTGGGGATTGGAAGGGACCTCAAAAGATCAATCCCCCTGTCACAGCAGGATCCTCTAGATCCAGTCGCACAAGAACACATCCAGTAATTAACAGCCTGTTTTCTGCGTGCAGACGTGATACCAAGCTTCAGCCTGGCTGGGACTCCCGGAGAATTGCAGTGAGAACGTTCACTCTCGTGAACCACAGCCCCGCTTGTGGGGTGGCTTGGTGTGCAGAGGTAGAAATGACGTGGTAAACGTGTGTTAAATGGGTTGTGGAGGTCATCTGGCCCCGCTGTCTCTGCGAGTGTGCAGAGGGTGAGCTGGTCCCAGCTTTCTAATGGATGATGATTTTCTTACTAAAACTCAGGCAAAACCTGACTTGGTGGCAGCTCTCTCTGCACTGCTGGCTCCAGAGTGTTACCATCCTGCAGGACCTTAAAGAGAGAAAAAATGTTGTCTTAAAACACTAGAAAAAAGGCAAATTTTTTTGTAACCGGTGTGTTTGTTACTGAGTCATAAACTAAAATGTGAGGCTGGGCAGCGCGGCTGTCAGCAGCACTGAAAACACCTCGGGTGCGGCAGAGGAGTACAGACACCTCTGAAGCCCCAGACTTGAAACTGGTTGTGGGTTTTTATTGAAACTGGTCCCTCTACCTTTACTGAAAGCTGGGAATGTGTTGATGTTTTTCTCCGAGGATGGCTGTGACCAGTTGAGGCAGGAGAGGAGGAGGAGGGCACTGCTGGGAGAGAGCAGCGGAAAAATAAAATCAGTGATGACAAGGCTGGGCTGGGTGGGGTGGAGAAGGGCTGGGACAGCCACAGAGCTGGGGTGTGAATCCTGCACAGGGAAGCCAAATGAATTAAAACTCAATGGTGGGCATGCGGCGAATTTTAACACCTTCTCTTTGGTGCACTTGAAATCCCATCTCCAGGAACCTGGCAACTTAAGGGAAAGGGTGAAGATAAACTGAAGGGCAGCTGTGCCCATAGTGGGTTTTCAAACTGACTGGGTTGGGTCCTTCCCTCTGTTAACCTGAGGACTTCCATGCTGTTATTTTAAGATGATTCGTCCGTGACTTTGAGTTTTGGACGCCTAGAGCCTGGGGCTGCTGCGTGTTTGAGAGTGAGGGGGGAAGAAGGGGAGGGGAAAAAAAAAAAGCAGGACTTGGCAGGGGCTGTTGCTTTTCCTGCTGGATGTTTTTCAGGTGAACTACCCAGCTCTGCTACTGTGTGAAAGTCAGGCCAACTATGTGGAACTAAGGATTATTCCACAAATCCTCTTTTAATAGCTCTTTTAACAGTGTTTTTCCTCAAGTCTTACTTTTTCCCTAGGATTTCCCACCCCAACCAGACTCTCCCATCTTTCCCACTGCGCTGCATCTCACTGGCTTTTGGCCGGCTGTTCACGCCGCTCGGCAGCGGGGAGAGGAGCCGTGTCCCTGCGGGCGGCTGCGCTGATGGCTTTATCAGATGGACAGAGACATTCCAAGTATGCTGCTGGTCACTGGGGGATATGTGAATATAAAAAATAATGAAAAGGGAAGGCTTAGAGAAAAGCTCAGGCGAACTGGGGCTTTTTGTCAAGTCTTACTTTTTTTCTTACTCTAATCTCTTTTTTTTGTGAGGGTGAAATTCTTTACCCCAGGCAGATCGTTAAAGCCGCGTGATGTCATTTTCTTCTCTTTTTAAAGCCACGTTTCCTAAAGCTGGAGGGCTACAGGTTAGGTAAAACTATTAATGACCATCTCACACCCTCTGCTCCAACACCCGCAAATTGTTAGATGTCTGACAGCTGCTTGGCTCTCCACAGCATCTTTGTGTTGAGGTTGCAGAGGTAAAGCAGTCACCTCCCAGCCAGCACCCTTTGTTGGCACAGTGTACCAGTGACACGTGGCCACTGGGCAACTGAACAAGGAGATGTCAGCAATTTGGCAGGGTGGGAGACCTCTGTTTTCACAGCCAAGGCATGCCAGGAGATCCTGGGTCAGCCATGTCCCTCCAGTGGGTCATGTGAAGGGTAAGTGTGCCCAGAGCTTGCCCAAAGCCTGGTCTCAGTGGTGCTGGGCTCACTCCACGGTGAGGGCAAGCATAGGGAGAACACTTCGCAAGATGATGTTAGTGCCTCTTTTGGAGGCCCCCCTTAGATGTGGATTTCCTCCTTTCTCGTGCCCTCTTTTCTGCATCAGGCTGATAGCAGCTCAGGTGCCCTCTGTGTCCTGTCAGAGCACATTGCCAGCTCCCCAAAGCCCAGCTCTGTGGTGCCCTTTGGGTGGGCACTGCTCAGTGCATTCATTTGAAGTGAGAGCTGTGTGTAACGGGCTAAATACCGACCAAGAAGCAATGCAACAGCTTTCCATGGCGTCAGCTGCTATCACAAGTGCTGGTCGGTGCTGGTTCTGTTGCAGTGCGGAGCTGTGGGATTTGGAATGGCTGGGTTTTTTCCAGTGTCTCAAGTGTGGATTAAATCTTTTCAGTAACTTATAAAACCTTGATTGCTCTGGGCAGTGCTTTTACAGAGAGTGATGGCATCACGTTCAGGAGATCTTTCTCAGCTGGGCTGTTTCATGAAAAGCTGGAATATTCCTGTGATGGTAAGAGGAGGGAGAGTGTGCGAGTTAGCTTGTAAATGGTTTTATGTTGCCTGCTTTCGTACCTGCTGCTGCTCAGTTCTACTGACAAATAGAAAACCTCCCCTGCAGCAAACACAGAGAAAAATGCTGGTAAAGGTAAATAAAATTTTGCTTTGCACAGCCTTGGTTTTGAAATTTATCTCAAATAGGCAAGAGAATTGCCTTGGATGCCCTGAATCCCTGTGGAAGGGCAGATGACTTTGAGACGTGATGCGGGATGAGCCAGGCAACTGCTGCACCATTTGAGAAATCCTGACAATGTTTCTGGAGCCGGGTGCTGCACCCAGGGCAGCTGGGGGCTGTGTGCAGTGGCCATGCCAGAAGGAAACACGCTGTGACTTGTGGTGAGCCGAGACAGTAGGAAAAGATACCCATGGGTAGCTCCAAGTGTGCTAAGCAGTGACTGTGGGGGCATGGAAGTGGGAGCAGCATAGAGCCAAGACAGCAAATCACAGAATTACAGAACATCAGGGATTGGAAGGGACCTCGAAAGAGCATTTAGTCCAATGCCCCCATCACAGCAGAATCACCTAGACCAAGTTGCACAGGAGCATATCCAGGCAGGTTTTAAACATCTCCAGAGAAGGAGACTCCACAACCCTCCTGGGCAGCCCCTTCCAGTGCTCTGTCA
>JAOXOE010000343.1:4825926-4841055 GCA_028565055.1 Phoeniculus purpureus | reverse complement strand
ACCCAAATACAACATTGGAACATTAGCAATGACTGACTCTCCTCAGCTCCTGTACCGCACAGCCAGGGACAGAGGGTCCAGACCTTCATTACAACTCATCCCTTGCCTGGCGCAAGACGAAGCTGTGCAGGGATTCCAGGTCTCTTGTCCCATTGTGTTCACTGACTTTCTTCCCACCTCGGAAAAGCAGCAGTGTAGGATAACCACGTACCTTCCAAAGACACACACACAAAACTTGTTACTAATGGCCCAACTAGCCCTCATCCACATTTACTGACCCTGAAAAACCACCAAACCCTCTGAACCAAATCACAGAATATTAGGGATTGGAAGGGACCTCAAAAGATTGTCTAGTATAATCCTCCTGCCACAGCAGGATCCAGGATCACCTAGACCAAGTCGCGCAGGAACATGTCTGGGCAGGTTTAAACATCTCCAGTGAAGGAGACTCCACAACACCCCTGGGCAGCCTGTCCCAGTGCTCTGTCACCCTCACTGGGAAGAAATTCCTTGCACTGTTTTAAATAACAAACCTCCCAGCAGACCTGCCAATAGCCACCAGTGCTGGCTGACCACTGCTCAGCGTTCTGCATGCTGGCACCTCTAACCCTGGGCACACAGCACCCCTCCCCGTTTGTGTCTGGTCTTTCACACTTACAGAGAACCTGCTGCAGACACTGCGCTCCACAGTGCAGTCTACTTCTGCTATCTTGACATCGGTCAGACCTGGAAATTGCTCTTTGGCAAGGTTCTCCCACGTTGGAGCCAAATTCTTACAGTGACCACACCTAGAAACAAGAGAAATTTGTTTCACAGTTCCACCTTCCAGCTTCTCTCTGCCGTCCTTTCCTATCCCGTAAGGGTCCATCCCTCTGACTCCCCTGCAATTATGTCAGTAGATGAGCTAAGAAAACAAGTGATGCTGTGCAAGTAAAGCACTGAGGTGGTTTCTGGCCTCCGTTAGTCTCATCTGGAATGGTTGTGTGGGTGTTAGTGCATTACCGTTTCACCCCACAGAGGAATATGAAGCCAAGTAAAGCCCAGCAGACCTAGAGCAGCCAACACACCAACAGCTTAGAGCAGCCAGAAACCTCAACAGGCGCCAACTTCTTACCAGGGAGCGTAGAATTTAATGAAGGTGATGCCCCGAGCGATAGTTTCATCAAAGTCTTTTTCAGAGAGGGAGAGCACTGCAGCCTGGCCAAACAAATAGAACAGAGTCAGGTTTGGGTCTGTAACATCAACCAAATGGCTTCCTGACAGAGACACTGCAACTGGAAAAGACAATTCTGATAACAAACAGGAGCAGCACACCCCACTTGCACCCCTCAGCTACTTTCCTCCCCTCGAGAGACACAGAGAAATGGGTATTTCACCTTGAACCTCAGCCATAACTGCAGAAACAAAACACCTCTGCTCTCAGGGGATTGAAGGTATCCAGTTTGTTAGTTGTTGGGGGGAGGAAAAAAAAAACCCTCCTTCATTTTAATTCCTTGAGATGCAAATGTTTCAGCAAACAGTCCTGCGAGTTGCTGACTTAACTTTGCTCCTTCAGGAGGTGCTTTTTCCATGCATGTGACCTGTATAGTTAGACACGTCTGTAAATAACTGTTCGTTATTTCATTAGGCTGAAGCACTATTACCTTTTGGGAATTATTCAGGCATTAGAAATTACACTAATTATTAAATAATTGTGATTAATGATAGGAACATGAGCAGTAAGTCTGCATTCTCCTATTTGGAATTTCCTCAGTGGAGATCTAAACCAGATCTTCACAGAATCACAGAACATTAGGGACTGGAAGTGACCTTGAAAGATCATTTAGTCTAATCCCCCCACCAGAGCAGGACCACCTAGACCAAGTTGCAGAGGAACATATCCAGGCGGATCGTAAATGTCTACAGAGAACATGCCAAAGGGATTTAAAAACTTGCTTGTTTGTTCCTTCTGCACAGAGTTGGTAAGTGTAGGGCCCTAGCTTTTTCAGAGGATTCACTGTGTGCACTGGGTTCCAGGGAAGATCTTGCAAGATCTTCTCTACAGTGATGAAATATGGCTGCAGAGACCAAGGTGCCAGCTGTGACACAGACCAAAACACACCAGGATTATTCTACTCCATCAAAACAACTTACTGCCATCGTAAAACAGAAATGGTTTGTTGTTTTAACTTCTCCAATTCATCAGCTTAGCAACAGGACCACTAGGATTCATGATCTTGTCCCACTCATTATTTACTAAAACAAGATCACGGTTCAGTACAGTTTACCCCTAGAAATTGTCACGCTGTTGGAGACAAACACACTGCTGAAACAGTCTGAACACTCATCCCATCACTGCAGAGTGTGGGAGCACATACCTCAGCATGGGGGGGCTCTGCAGGAGGCTGCAGGGCTTCAGTGGGTTTTTCTGGTGGTGGCTCTTTCCCAGAGCTCTGTAGTTGGGAATCCACATACTCCTTTAAGGAATCGAAGTCCCTCTTCCCTTTGTACTGGTCATCCTACAACGAACAAATAGTCTGTGTGTAAATGCAAGTGATCTAGCAAATAAATAACCAGAGAAACTTCCAAGTGTGACCACATTTAAGGTGCTTATCTAGTCACTGACCCTCTCCATGGCGTTTCATTTGCTCCCTCTCCATGGGATTCCATCCACTCCACATCTTCAGGATTAGCCCTGGATTCTCCTGTCCCAAATGGGAACTATCTGAAGTCTGATGATGACACAAGGCTGTCGGGCTTGAAGCAGTTCTCCTCCCCTTCTCCCTGCCCTTACTGAACAGTGTAATAGCAACCAGAGACTTCCAGAAATTCCTGGGTCAGATCACTGGAAAGCTGTTGGGGTTGTTTGGTGGGTTTTTTTAGAATATATTGTCTGAGTCCAGGAAGGAACAAGTGAGTCTGGTGGCAGGGTCACCAGAGACCACACACTGCCAGCAGAGAAAAGCCAGTCTGACACCAGCACCTGAGACCCAGCTTTACCAAACACAACTGCAGCAAGTGGGCATTTTCCTTCATGCACTTAGGATTCAGACTACTCTGAGCAACTCATACCTTGTTAATCATAAGGGGTCAAAAAACCATTGGCAAGAAAAAAAATACAGCTAATTTTCCTAGAGCAAAATCATAGCAAAGATTTCCCGAGGTGGGATTCAAAAACCCCAAAAATGCTGCTTCAGAACCCTCTGCAGTGTCAGATCTTACAGCAGTGCTTACATACACCCCAGCACAGCAGTACACACAACCCAGCACATGCTCACAGCCACTTCCCCTTCAGAGAACTGTCACAGGCCACAGCCAGGCCCAGAGCAGCTAAACTTACATCTCTGATACTGCGATGTGAGAGGAATGGGGCAGAAACCCCAACCACCCCAAACCTCAACTCACCTTTTCACCGTTCCTAAACCAGAGGAGAGTGGGATAGCCACGAACTTGGGTTTCAGAGCAGACTTCATAGTGCTGGGTACAGTCGACCTATGGTTTGAAAAGAAATAGAACCTGTTTTTAATAGATAGGTAAACCAGTGCATACGATAAATAGACCAGCAGCACCACAGCTCCCTGATACTCAGCACTCGTCAAAACACAAGGCCTGGCAAAGCTCAGCACCAAGCACTGTCTTGAGATGGATTATGCCAGCCTGACTCTGTAAAGAGGAGGCTCTGTGTGTGTGTTTCACTTTATTTTTGTAGGAAGGACAGGGGAGGGAGGTGCTGACAGAGGGAATCACCAACAGGGACAATGAACAGGGAGGACAGTTCAATATTCTTGTTCAAAAGCATTTGCTGTTCTCAGTGAATAAAATCACCACATGGACAGCAGGACACAAAACACTGATGTGAGCAAGCCCTAACATGAAGGTACACTGGGGCTCACTAATTTTTTTCAAGGGCTACAAAGACATCACAAGACACATCAGCAGCCAGCGGGCTGTAACTTCACTCCATGGGAAGTTCCAGTAATGAATCACAAATCATCCTGTATGGTTACACAGTTTAAAAGTCTTTTTTTGAAGCAGAAAAGAGCAAAGAACTTAAGCATCAGATTTTTGCTCGACACAGCACCTGGGTTTCACTTCTACTTGGAAACACTTTGCTCCAGATGAAGGAAGATAATTCTGAAGATCAAGCAGCAGGGTGCTGCCAGGGTGTACCAGTAAGACACTGTTGACAGCAGATCGCATGAAGGTCATGGCTCAACCTTCTTTGAAGCATTTGTGTTTCCTGTTTACTTGCAAGCCTGGCTAAGGCTTGTTTCAGACAGTTTGACAAGGTGTACAGTGACACAGAACTGAGCAGGGGGTGAGAATCGTCCCAGGGGCTTTATCAAACATTATCAGTGGTAGAACCTGAACATGACAGACAACTGAGCTGAACAAACTCTGGACACCTCTTATCTATCATAAAATGTCTTCAAGAAGTCTCTTAGGCTGAGCAAAGTGTTGCTAGGCAGCACACAAGGTTCTCAGACAGCAGATCAGCAGGTGTGACACTTGGCACAGACAGCATCAAAGGAACAAGTCTCCTGCATTTTTCACTGAATCTAGTGTTATAACCACCAAGGCTCAAAATTGTATTTATCAGTCCTCTCTGAAGCTCCCCTGTGCTGGCTTGCTCTGCACATCTGCAAGTACCTGAACGAGCAGATTTCCAAAAGCATTGAAAATAAAACTAATTAAAAAAGCCCAAAGAAGTGAAGTTCAACACCCCTAGTAAGAGCTGAAAATGCTGCAGGGCAGAGGCAGGGGAGAGAGCCGGGGTTTCTCCTGCTGCGTGACTGACCCCACTGACTGTTCCGCAGCCTCTCAGATCAGTGGAACTACTCTGGAAGCTTAAGGACATGGCAGTTGAGGGCAGTCAGTTCCCCACTGCTGGCAAATACTGAGGGATTCACCTCACGAGCCACCGAGACTCGGGTATGGGTCAGCAGTAGCACCAGTAACTGCAATTGCCAGACCACCTCCGTACCTCTGCACAGAAGACACTCCATGTACAAGTAACAAGCTCCCATGGTAAATATACCACAGAACCTGGTTATCAGTTCCCTGTATTCCCTGTATCTGAAGTACTGGACAGCTAGCTGGGGCTCTAACAGTTCCTTAGAGGAAATGGATTCCTGTGGATAGGTAACAACCACCCCAAAATTAAAACAGAAACTATGATTGAAGGTGACAAACAAGATGGAGGGTGATAAACATGGTCCTGGGCTGAGCCGTCCCTTCACCCAACACGCCTGCAGACAGAGCACTCCACCCACCTTGCCAATCTTGACGGTTTCCGAATGCTCGAAGGCCTGAGCCAGCTGCTCCCAGGTCGGGGCCAAAGCCTTGCAATGGCCACACCAAGGGGCAAAGAATTTGATAAAGTGGTTACCTTGAAATCAAAGAGAAAAAAGATTTAACTCATTAGGAATTAGTTTTGCTGCAGTTACAGACTAGGTGCTAATCTCAGACTGAAATTTATCACGGTATTTCTCAAGTTGATGATAGGAAACACGGTGAATCAAAGGCCAGGACACAATACTTGAGCAGTTAGAGTTTCAATACTGTATAGTGCTATGGTGCTGCCAGTTTCCCTGATAATTCAAACAGCTTCACAACCTCCAGCCACCAAGGGAGATATTTCAAGTTCTTCTGCAGTGTCTACACCTAAAAGGAGGTCATAGCAAGGCTGTTGCTGATCTTGTCTCCCAAATTACTAATGATAGGATGAGATGAAATGGCCTCAAGTTGCATCAAGGGAGATTTAGATTGGATCTCAGGAAGAAGTTCTTTCCTCAGAGAGTGGTTGAGCACTAGAACAGGCTGCCCAGGGAGGTGGTGGAGTCACCATCCCTGGAGGTGTTTAAAAATCAGGCAGATAGAGTACTTAAGGCCATGGCCTAGGGGTTAGGGAGACGCTCCTGGAGGTCCTTCCCAGTCATGATGATTCTATGATTCTAATTCTACCAACTCAAACTCTCCCAAGTTAGAAAGGACACCTATTTGTAACTGCAGAAGTCACTGTTGGACTGCAACATTTTGTAGGAAACAGTGGTGTTAAGTCCATGAACTACTTAAGTAATTTTGCTCAGCTTCCCCCTTCTCCTCTTCTGCCTCATTCGTTGTATTTTCATGTCAGCTCTTCAGAATCTGCAGCCTTTACCAGATTTCTGCAGTGTTTTGTAGAGAGGTGAATCTCTGTACCATCTCCTGCTAACACTCAAAGTATGATCTTAACTGCAGAGTACCAGCACGTGTAATTCTGTCAGACTTCCTCTGTTTATGTCTCTGAAGCAAGAATATTGTTTATGAAAAAGCCCACTTACCTTCTGCTATGTGACTCTTGAAATTGTCTGCAGAGAGCTCATACATCCCCTGCTTTGCTTCAGGGGCTTTTGGTGGTTCCACATCAGATTCTGCATCCTATTCATGAGATAAAGTAACTTTTAGCTGTCCTGTACAGTAACTACTTGACATTTACACACAACCTTTAGCTGTCAGACACCTACTGGAAAGTAAACTGGGAGAAGATCACCCGAGAGAAATGAGCTGTCACAGCCCTTCCTGTATCAGAGGCCTTCCTGAGCTGTTGAACCACATCAGCCCCACCTGCCATCACCCTGGTTTCAGCGGTCTGGGGGCTGTTCACAAAGAGGTATTGAACAACCTAAATTCTTCTCCCCTCATGCCAGAACAAAGGAACCAACGGCTCTACAGAGGCAGCACCAGTGGGACAACTGCATTCTGTAGTTTTAAATGCAGGAAACAAAGGGCAGGTCACAGGATGACAGAGCTAGCTGCTCTTCTGATGTAAGGGGAAGATGTTCCGTGCTGTTATTGCCACCTGCCTTTTATTCTTGGGATAAGATTTCCTCATGGAAAATGAACATAACCTGTAGATATGATAGATAACAAGTCTGCAGAGGGGAGGTATTTCCTTTTCTTATTTCCTTGTCACTTACCAATGGTTCCTCATTGAGTTTCTCCAGCATCCAGTTCTCCAGTGCCTGGAAGTCCCTGGGGCCCTGGTACTTCAGAGGCTCTTGTCCTGGTTTAAGCAGCTTTAGGCTAAAGGATCAAAATGTAGAAAAGAGTGAGGCAAAATTCCTCACCCAGGAAACATTCTGGAAAAGCAAACACACGTGGCTCAGCATACAGTGACAGCTCTCTCGAAGGTTAACATCAGCACCAGGCTCCTCCCTCGGCTTAAAGGGTCATGGTGAGACCTCAGGGCACCTTTTCATTCCCATTAAAGATTTTAGAGATTTTCAAAACTCCTACTACAGTTGCTGTCCCCTAGCTCCCAGTTACCCTGGACAAGCTGGCTGAAAGTTTTTTCTCTCTCCTTGTTCCACAGTTGGAAGGAAAAAAAAAGAATCACAGAACATTAGGGATTGGAAGGGACCTCAAAAGATCATCTAGTCCAATCCCCCTGCCAGAGCACAAATCAAAGTGCTGAAAAACCACGCAATACAAATTCATTTCAAAGCGGAAGGTTCTGCCTCCGCTATTTAAGTAGTTCTTGAATGTTCCTCGTGAAGACAGAAAGCAGCAACTTTGTAATAAGAAGGCAACAACAAAACTGGAACAGAACACCAAAAACTCCTCAAAAGTGTTGGGGTGAGGCAGGTAACAAGAAAGATACCAAATAACCCGAAGAGAACTGAACTAACCAGTGCAGGGAGGGCTCAGGGCTATGGACAGGGGCTGCAGACTCCCTTGAACAGGAGCACGGAAAGGCAGGGCAGGGAGCCCTGAGGACGGTGAGGAACTTCCCTTGCTGGGTCTTTTAGAACAGGTAGTTACAAAGTGCCTGGGACAGGAAGGGGGTTGCTGTTGTGAATCCTTGTCCCTCCATCCCTGATTTCTATGACCAGCAGAGGAACGGCCTCATCATTTGTACTTTCCTAGTAGATGAAAAGTGAGCACCAAGTGATTCCTAGATATTCAGTGATCCTGAAGAGAATATAACCTGCTGAGATATGTAAACACAGCCAGTGCCCACCTCTGGAGACACTAACATTGACTTCGTAATGTTAATTTTGTCCTGGTATAACTAGTGGAACTAAGCCAACAGCTGCCCTGAAGGCAAGTCCTATTTCAGTGAGGACTTTGCTATATATAACTCAACTCAGTGGCACTCATCTGTGTCACAGCAGTTTAGGCTCTCACTGGGATCAGCAGCCATGTCAGACAGAGGGAGGAAACACATGGGCTGTGCAAAGGCGACATCAACATGAGCAAAATTACCTAAGAAAGTCTGTGCCGTGCTAAGTGACACCATGACCATTTTACAAGCAGTAACTCCATTCAATCACCTCTGTGCTCACTATGGATGGTGCAGAGTAATGATAAAACTTGTGACCAGTTATTTTTAAGAGACCAGAGAGCATCTCCTCATGTGCTGCGGTTGTGCAAGGCACTGCTGCCTGAGAAAGAGGCACTCCCAGAGAAAATGACTGGCCTGGCCTGGATTTAAACATAACCAGCTTCCAAATAGAAACCAGTGTTCCTACAGAAAAAGTAGGAACACAACTTGGCAACACAGTGAAAAGGAGGTCTAAAGGGCCACAAAGGAACCCTCCAAACCCCACAGCTTCGTGATTAGCTTCAACAAATTGGCAGAGGCTCATGGAAAAGCAGAGAAGAAAGAGGAGCAGAAGTCCTTTGGCACTTACGTAGGGTATCCTCGGACGCCAAACTCAGAGCACAGAGGAGTGTCTGTAGTACAATCCACTTTAACAACATAGACCTGGGGGTTTTCCATGCTGTTGTATTTATCTCCCAAATCATTCCAAGTGGGCTGGAGACGCTGACAATGCCCACACCTGCAACAGAAGGAACACGACAACTGCTTAGTGTTGTTAGAAGGGAATGAGTCTGTGGACAAATCCTAGACAGATCAGTGACATTTTGATCAATTTAGAATTAAGTGGGAATTTTTGTCTGCCTCAGCACTGATACTGAAGTACTTGCGAAGGCAAGTACTGTAACTCCTCTCACTTTTTTTCTACAGTAACTGTGATGAAAATTTTTAAGGAATGGATTTTCATTTCTCTTGATGGATGCTTTTGCCAACCCTCTGAGACAACTAAAAATACACAACTGGATTAACAGAAAACATGGAGCCAGGCTCTGCTCGGTGTCATCTAATGACAGGACAAGGGGCAATAGGTGTATGCTGGAACATAGGAGGTTCCACTTCAGTGTGAGAAAGAACTTCTTCATGGTGAGGGTGACAAAGCACTGGGAGGGGCTGCCCATAGGGATTGTGGAGTCTCCTTCTCTGGAGACATTTAAAACCCGCCTGAATTATGTTCCTTTGTGACTTGGTCTAGGTGATCCTGCTGTGGTGGGGGGATTGGACTGGATAATCTTTTGAGGTCCCTTCCAATCCCTAACTGTGGTAGTGGACGCTGCTTCGAGCCTAAGAAATCATAGCTAAGGAATGCAGCCAGCTGGCGGAGAAGAACCGGGTGCCATGGAGACGAGATAACCTACAAGGCCACAAGAGACAAGGATGGGGCACCTGGGGCAGATCAGGGAAGCTCTGCCTGCCTGCCAGCAAGACCTGAGGAAGAACCAATTGGGAAGCTAGTTAGAAGGTGTGATTTTCTCGTGAGCAAGATAGCACTACTTGTTGTTATAACTTGCGAGGTCATGTGGAGGGAGAGATTGTATATAAGTGACAGAGTGAGAACTAATAAATGGCTTCTACTGTGATCACATCGGTCTGTGTGGAGTCGGTCCCGCAACGGGAAACTCTAACACCTAAAGTCCTGTGATTCTCATACTGGCAATATGAAAGCTATTGTTGCCCTGAGCATGACCTGGGCAGTCTTTGTAAGGAACAATTAAAACCCCATCAGGAATTTGGGGAAAATTGCCCTAGTTTAAAACAGTCTCACTTGTACAACTGTTTGGAGGCCACTTGTAGAAAAGCTGCATGGACTAGCACCTTTCTGGGTAGCCTTATGCTATGAAGGCAAAAAACCCCAACCCTGCAGTCTACTTTAACATGAGTAACATCTTCCCACCTTCTCAGGTGTGACCAGGGTGAGGTCCTTGGTCACACACACTCCCACTCTGTGGGGGAACACAACCTGACATGCAACCACATTCTGAGTCCTCATGGTGAAGGAATATGTGTTGTTAATAAAACTAAGTATTCCTCAAACATTTAATTAAGAGGAGGACCTGTGATTGCATGGTCCCTGCCCAAGCAGCTGTGGGGATTTTAAACACAGAACAGATACCAACTGGGTGCTGAACAACAGAGCCTGGGGAACAAGGTGAGGTAATCACCAGTAATTAACCTGCTGGTTAATAAGCACAGAACAGAGCTGCCTTGCCTGTACTTAACACCGTGATCTCTGCTACATGTGAAGAAACCCCTTCCCTTCCTTCTTCAGATCCTGTGAGGTAAAATTGAAAATAAGTCAGGAAAAGAAGCTCATATCTGAGCCAGTGATCAGCTAGTTATTTCTGGAAAAACATTCTATAGTACACAGAAAGAAATACAGCACAGTCTCCAAAACACTTTCTCTGAAATCTGTAAGAAGTAGCTGCAGAATATATAAAATACACCTAAAACAACGAGGGCAAGCCTGTGTCACATCACTTGCCTCCCTGAGCCTCATATACCAACAGAATCTTTCACTGCCAGCACTCCACACTACATTGGAGGGCTGAAGGAGCAGCCAGTTCTGCCACCAAAGACAAGACAGACCTGACATCGAAGTCCTACTTCTTCCCTGCAGAGGCTGGGAAGGTGTAAACATTCTTCATCTCTGCTCACAAGCATGAGTAAAGGTCCCAAAGAGACTAACAAGGGGAGATTTTCCTCTTTCTGAAAAGCCAAACCCTGATTTTCACCCATCACTAACGTCAGGTTTGGGTAAAAGGATGTTATATGTAAAGAGTTTGGTGATAGGCTGCCTATTTTAACTTGTGTGTCACGAGTGCTTGTGCCTGGACACTATTCTGCTGTAGCAGCATCTTCAGGGTACCATGTTGCTCCACCTCATGCTGATAGGCATCAACACTTCTCAAAACTGGGTGGAAGACAAGAAAAGCTGTGAAGGTGCAGAAGGGCCACACATATCAGAATTGCAGTTCCTGGCCAGCCCTCTGCAGTCAGAGAAAAACAGGGGCGTTTCTGGAGGCAACCAGTGGAGCTTGAGCTCTGCAGCTCACAAGGGCAGCTCCACAGCAAGATACAGAGCCATTACTATTTAATTAAAATATTAGTGGTCCCTCGGACAGACAGGTCTTATGGTACAAGCAGCTGGTACAGGACTAGCCTTGCTCTAGACAAAAGAATGCAGCTAAGGTAAAATGGAGTTCACTTCAAGAGCCACAAACTGGTTATAATGCCTGCTTGAGCTCGTTCAGGTTTCCTGTTAAACCTCCCACAGGTTTAACAAGAGACAATATGTGTTGAACAGATCCATAAGTGTCAAAATAACACAATGAAACAACTCATTTCAGATTCCTTCCAGCTATGGAACCAGGGGAAGCTCTTTCTTGTATAGACACACCATCACCGTGGCCAGTATCTTAGGAATATTGGCCACCAAGAGAACAACCTGCTCATGGTTCTGTTCCTTGTCAAGCAAAGCAACCAAAGGGGACAGCTGATGATTGAAAACCTTAGATGTCTGACAGCAAATTACTCAAGTGCTCTTTTTTGAGTAGCGGGCAATATCTGAAACAAGTGCAGGATCTTCTGTGCACACTGCTCTCCAGAAGTCAGCAGCACTCCTCCCAAGAACCCAGCAGAGTTACCTCTGCCTAACCCAGCTCCTAGTGGAAGCGTTGACAAAATAACATCAGCACCATCCGTAAACATGAGAAAATCCTGGCTGAGTGCTGGACTGTTCACTAGGCTTCTCCCTTCCAACCAGACACAGCAGCGCCCAAACATGGGCTGTTGTAAGTCTGGGCAATGTCACAGCACCCTCACACTCTAGCCTGGCAGAGCTTCTCAGCCCTCCCAACACCACAGTGTGGTCCGGTTCAACGTACACAGCACCTGTGGGACTCTGCCACTTGGCACAAGGTCTCCTGTTAAGCCTGTGCTCACCTGGTGGGAAGGGTGGGTGTGAACCTGCCAGTCAGGGCTGGGATGGAGATCAAGGCCATCACCTGAGATGATGGACAGAAGTGCCTGCTCCTCAGCATCCCTGGAGGTCCCTCCCCAGCCCCTCAGCTGCTCTCCATTCCGTGATTGTCAGACAAGGGGAGACACCTGCTCCTTCAGCCTCTGTAAGGTCTAAGTTAACCTCGGTAACAGCAAAAGTATTGGTTTTTCAGGTTTGTCAATAAACCTTTCTCTGCTGCTGATTTCAAAGAGCTTATGGCTCACACCCCCCTAAACAGCACCGAGGGAAGTCAGAAAAACAACTCCTGAGCACCGTGCCCTCAGATCACCTGAATTTAAGAAAACTACGAGGAAAAAGCCCAAACCAACCGTCCAGCTCCAACACCAGAGCCACAGTGCAGCGGCCCCGAGGCCTCCCCAGCCCGGCCGTGACCACTGTGACCGGGGAGCAGCCCGCCGCGGCCTCCTCCTCGTCTCCCTCCTCCTCCCCCATCGCTGCCGGGGGCGACCCCGGCTCCTGACAGAGTTGAAGGGGCCCAGGGCTGGGACCCGCTCCTGCTGCCCCTGAGGAGCCAGCGGGGCCGGGCATCGGCCGCCCCCTCGCCTGCTCCAGCCCCGCAGGGCCCGTCCTGGGGTTCGGTCCCGATCCCGGCCCAGCTACCCCGTGTGTCCCCCACCCACCCCGGCAGGGCCCGGCCCGGCCCCGCCACGTCACCGCGGGCACCCACCACGGCGCGAAGAACATGACGAAGTGCGGGGCGGAGGCCGCGCCGTGCCGCAGCATCTCGGCGTCGTAGAGGTGCCGGGCATGCGGGTCCGGGTCCGGTTCTGCTGCTGGCTGCGAGTCGGCAGCGAGCACGGCCAGCGCCAGCAGGGCCCAGCGCAGCAGCGCAGCCATCGCTCCGCACCGCCACTCGCCGGGTCCGCGCTGCGCCTCCGCCCCGCCCGGCCCCTCCTCCTGCCCGCCCCCGCTCGCCCTTCACACGGACGCGTGTTCCGAGTCTCTGGGTCAGTCACGCACCGGTCGGGGGCGAGGGGACTTCTCCAGATCACCCTGTGCCACCCCTTGCAGTGAGCAAGGACATCCCCAGCCAGAGCAGGCTGCTCAGAGCCCCAGAGTCCAGCCTGACCTGTGGGGGTTTCAGGGATGGGGCTTCTCCCACCTCCCTGTGCAGCCTAGGCCAGGGTCTCAACACTCTTCGTGTCGTCAGTTCCTCCTTCTGACTGGTCTGAATGTCCGTCTTTCAGTTTAACTATCACCCGTGTCCTGTCACACAGCCTCTGCTGAAAAGCCTGTCCCCACCCTCCTCACCGGCCCCCTCAATCACTGCGAGGTCTCTCTGGAGTCCTCCACTCCATCACTTCTCCAGCTAATCCTCCCAGCTCAGCCTCACAACAGAGGGTTCCACCCTCGGATCAGCTCCATGACCTCCCCTGGCCCCGCTTCAACAGCTCCAGGTCCCTGCTGTGCTGAGGAGCCCAGAGCTGGATCCAGCCCTGCAGGAGTGTCTCACCAAAACAGGCACTACCCCCTCCTTCAACCTGCTGCTGGCCATGCAGCCCAGAATAGTATATATATATATATATATTTATAGTTAACGTATATTTATATTTAATATAGATATATTTAAAATAACACTAAATGTTATCATTATACTCACACACCCTATGATGTTTCCTTAATCAATGAAGAGCAGGCAGGCTGTGTGGTAGTAGCCCAAGTGATGGTGGTGCTGTGCCTGCTCCACATTTCCCGCCTGCTCCTGATACACTTTCTATTCATTTCTGGTTAGATTTTAACTGCAAGTCCTTGAGTTTAGGATAAAGAAGTAGGTAAAAATCAGTGAATCACAATCACTAGTTTAATGGGAAAGGGCACTCTGATGGAACATCAAGCAATTAAATAAATCAGAGCATACACACACCCATCCTCACAGGGGCTACCCTTAGAGCCAACAAAAATCACTTATTGAAAAAATAATAAATGGAAACTAGAGGTGTCTGTTCTTTAGAAAAATTAAATTACTTTCAAAATTCTCAGAACTAGGCTTCCAAAAATCCTTACTATGTATGCGTGAAAAAAGAGAAGCACAGACTATTTCCCCACTTCAGCATAGGACAAAATAGCAATGAAAACCCTAAATTGAAAGGGCAGTATCAGAGGGTGGGAACAACTGATTTCAGGCTGTAAGAGCAGTGTTCCGATACCACCAGGTGAGCTGCGTGACCTCCTCTCGAAAGCAAGCTGTTCTCTTTTCCCTACAAGGGTGTATTTTTAGGCTGCTTTTTGTCTGCATATCTAACACATTTAAAAATAGACTGTTTTAATTGATGAATGATCCTCTTACCTTAATTAAAATAGATCCATTAAAAGCTAGTTGGAAATTATTTTTGATAACTGTGTGGATTTAAGACCTTTGCAGAGGAATAATGCCGACAGCCCAAACCCAGCCCAGTACATTTTATCTCCCCAGGCAATCAGCTCCCGCTGACCAGAGGCACCGGTTGGATCCAGCAGACACTCTGGCCTGCAGAACCAGTTATTTGTCCCCAGTTGCGCTTGGCCACAGCAAGCCCTGGGCCAGCAGCGTGTGCTCAGGGAGGCTCTGCACTGCTTAGGCCTGACAGAAACAATCTGTAGGACCAAAGGAGCTCTGTAGGACTGGGAGATCCTGGAGTTTAGTCCTAGGTCATCCAGAAAACAGCATCCTGTGCTCCTGTTCGTAAGCTGCCTGAGCTCTGTTTTAAAACACGCACCAGATTTGTTTGCTCACACCACTGTAATAGTTAGTCCTTTGCCCAGGGTGATGAACCTTTTTCAGAGTCAGCCTGTATTTATTTATAGCTCATTCACACCAGGGCGTCCCTGCCCCAGCATTGTCCTCTAGACCAAACACCCTCTTCCTGTCTGACAGTCTTTGGAGGTAGCAGTGACATCCTTTATCAGCTTTTGTTCTGCTAGACTAAACAAGCCAACAGTTCCTGGTCATTCACAGGCACCATCCCACCAACACCCTCCACCAGCCACACTGGTAAATGAAGCCAGTGAT
>JAOXOE010000343.1:4765812-4825826 GCA_028565055.1 Phoeniculus purpureus | reverse complement strand
TATCCAGATCCCGCTGCAGAGCCTCCCTACCCTCCAGCAGATCGGCACTTGTGCATAATTTTGTGTCGTCCGCAAATGTACTGAGGGTGCATTCGTGGTCCCTTCCAATCCCTAACATTCTGTGATTGTGTGACCTCCAAAAATCACACTTGGGGAACAACTATCAACCACGATTTCTTGGAAAAGACGGATTATGTCAACCAGAAGCAGCCTACATGGATACTTGAAATCCATTTCCCTCCGATGAAGTTAAACAACTGAAAATCTGAATGTCAAACCACCTGAACAGATGCCATTCCCATTATCTTCTTCAGCTATTTCACAGAAATTGTGCAATGAACTGACAAAGTTTACAGACTACTCGCTTTTTTCAGGCAGCTCAAGAATGGAAAAGATTTTGAATAAACCCATGGTGATCTAACAAAGCAGACAATATGAATGCATGAACAATCAAACAATACGAGCACCACATATGAGCCACTGCTTGCGAACAATCAACATACAATTACTAAAGCTAACTCACTTAATTTAGAAGCAAACAAAAATATCAACTGAGAAAAAAATGAAAAAGAGGATAAAGCCTAATAGACAGCTACAGCAGGAATTGTTTCATAATTCAGCAATGCATGTGTCGTTCAGTTATTTCACTCAATTCCCAAGTCCTAGTTGATGACACCAGCTTTTAGCAGAGGAACTCTGAACTCATGATGGTTGATCACCAATAATCTCTAATATCTGATTTATGAGAAGGAACTACTTCATAGTGAGGGTGACAGAGCACTGAAACAGACTGCCCAGGGAAGTTGTGCAGTCTCCTCCTCTGGAGACGTTTAAAACCCTCCTGGAAACGTTCCTGTGCGACTTGGTCTAAGTGATTTTGCTCTGGCAGGAGGATTGGACTGGATGATCTTTTGAGGTCCCTTCCAATCCCTAATGTTCTGTGACTCTATGATTCCTGAACAAGGATTAGTTCTATAATACAAATTGATATCTAGACTTATTTATCCTAGATCAAAACTATAATCAAATTAATGGCTGTTTGAATTTACTTGTTCTGTTCCCCGGCTCCATTTTCTTATTAAAGATGTCAACTCCTATTTCAACACTTGTCAGAGAAAAGGCAGTCTCTTGGGAGAATATATGTAATTCTCTATATATTTCAGGCCAGCAAAAGCACCAGCAAGATGAAAAGTTGTAAAGAGACTTCACAGTACCCAGCCTTCTGGTGCTTCATCATTGATGACATCAAAAAATTAAAAGGCAATATAATTCCAAAGTTTTTTGCAAAACTACAGGTTTTTCCTGTAGCCACTTCCGTAATAATAAAACCTGCAGTTCGTGATTCCCAAAAACCAGGGCTCCACATCAGAGTGGCTAAAAAGACTGATCTGCTGCAAGAGAGGAAGAGACACCTGGTCCATAAACCTTTCCTTGCTTCTCCCTTGTTGGGGGAATGAAAGTTGACACCCAGTATAGGCTTAAAAGACCCTACACAGAATCACAGAACATTAGGGATTGGAAGGCACCTCAAAAGATCATCCAGTCCAATCCCCCCTGCCACAGAAGGATCCCCTAGATCCAGTCACACAGGAAAATGGCCAGGGGGGTTTTAAACTTCTCCAGAGACTCTACAATCCCCCTGGACAGCCCGTTTCAGAGCTCTGTCACCCTCACCGTGAAGAAGTTCCAGCAGGACAAGCTGTCACAAAACAGCTCCACACTCCCACAATAAGTCCTCTCTGCATCTCACCACCCTCATAACAAATTTCTTCCTTATAACTGGTCTAAATCTCCTCTCTTAGTTTAAAGCCATCTCCCCTAACAATGTCCATGAGCGATTTCTATAAGCAGACAACCTACAGAGATTTTAAGACAAGGTTGTCTTGATGGTTCACAGTGTAACACAAATTGCTAAACTTTCTATAACCTAAATCCCCAAGAAATCTCAGCTTGTTTATTTTTTAATTTACCTTGAGGTCTGCACACAGATCAATTGTTCACAGAACAATTTCCTCTACAAGGACATTTCTGCCCAGTTCCCCTCAACAGCGGATTTATGTCAAAGGCTGCCGACAGATGATGTCACGGAAGGAACAAATTCATATTTATCGCTATAAGAAACAATCTTGCAAACATCCTCACATTTAATCGCAGAAACCCTATTTCTCCTGCCTGTGTTCCAAACACCCAGGAGGATTAAGAGCATTATAAGAAGGAACACGGTTTGCCCAAACAAATTACTCTGTTACAAACACAGAAGAGAAAGAACACCAGATGTTCAAAAAGAATTGGCTGTAGATTTAAGAATCAAAAAAGGATGATGAATATGGACCACAAACTCAAGCATTAAGCAATGTGATGAGCATCTGTTGAGTAATAAATCTCGTCTTTGTATGGTCCTCTTGGAAAAGGGGATTTAATGGTAAAGTTTTCCAGTTTGACGAAAATGTTGTCGCAAGTGAGAGAAATTATTGGTCATTTTAGGAATCATAGAATCATTCAGGTTGGAAAAGACCCTTGGGATCATTGAGTCCAACCATCAACCCTACTCTACAGTTCACCCCTAAACCAGATCCCCCAACACTACATCTAAGTGTCTTTTAAACTCATCCAGGGATGGGGACTCAACCATTACCCTGGGCAACCCATTCCAGTGCCTGGCCACTAAGGATGGTACTTCACCCGGTAATAACAAGTAACCACCTGCCAAAAAATCTAGATCATGTATCTAGGAAATAAAAGTCTTGCACTTTTACCAACTGATAAACTGTTGCTGCTATTTATATGTAAATGGAATTCACCTGGAACCCAAGAATTAAAATTCCATCCATTTGCAAGGTAACAATTATTTTTTAAGACTCACATCAAAGAGAAAGTAAACACAAATACCTTATGATAGAAAAAATCCAAAGCCGCACTTTGTTGGTGTGGATTTTATCAATGCCTTGGATTCTGCTTTAAAGTGAGAGCTCATTGCTCTGGCCAGCTTGGAGCACGTGCAGAAGCTGAATGCAGGTGGTCTAGGTGTTCTGTGATTCTGTGAACAGTGTGGAAGTACAGACTGTGATCTTACTTTTAGAACAGAAGTTGTATATGTTTAGGCAGACAAGGATGAAATGAAGCATAAACACTTGAAGGATTTCATAGAATCTCAGAACATTAGGGATTGGAAGGGACCTCAAAAGATCATCCAGTCCAATCCCCCTGCCACAGCAGGATCCCCTAGATCCAGTCACACAGGAACATGGCCAGGCAGGATTTAAACGTCTCCACAGAAGGAGACTCCCCAACCCCACTGGGCAGCCCCTTCCCGCTTCCAGTGCTCCTTTACAACAGCTTTTACCTGCAAGCGGCTCTACTCTGAAGTGAGCAGAGGTGCAGGGATTCCATTTCTCTCTCAATATCTAAAGTCATGGCTCGAGTTTTACTAAGTCCCTGGTCTGAACAAACTGCCATCCTTACATTCTATTTTAAAGACTGGCTAGAATTTCTGACTTAATTACACCAGAAGGAATTACTGATCATCTTTCACCTTCTCCCAGCTTTGGATGTTCTTTCATTATTTATTTAACCCCCCACTTTCTTATTAAGTTTTATCTGTGTTCTGCAGGTGAGCAGAGCAGTTTGTTCATCTCTCACTCACTGAATTGTGCATCGCCAGCTGCTGCTTCACTTGTAGCAGTTGTACTAGATTAGGAAAAGAATTTTTCATTATACCTTATCTTCTAGAAAGTACCCCCATCATGTAAAGGTCTTGACATGAAAACTGTAGTCTCTGCAGATGCAGAATTAAGCTGCAGCATTGTTCTAGGTCACCCTCACGTATTTTCTATTAATTGTCAACACAGACACACATCAAGCTCCTACACTCGTGGCATAACAATTATGTTTTCTGCCCTACCACGTCAGTCTGAGAAGGAAATTCTTCATGGTGAGGGTGACAGAGCACTGGAAGGGGCTTCCCAGGGGGATTGTGGAGTCTCCTTCTCCGGAGATGTTTAAAACCCAGCTGGATATGTCCCTGTGCGACTGGATCTAGGTGATCCTGCTGTGGCAGGTACTGGTCTAGATGATCTTACAAGCTCCCTTCCAATCTCTAATATTCTGGGATTCTGTGGAAATAATACTTCCTATTATTCTTGCTATGCCCCAAAGACAGAGATTATGGTAAACTGGTTGTGTGGGCAGAGATCAGGTGCAGCTTTACCATGTAAAACTCCACAGGAGCTGAAACTGATGAAATACTTGAGATCATGGGACTTAGGAGCATGTTGGTTCATGAGCGAGCCCCTGAAGGGGTGAAATGAGAGACAGATGCTGGGTTCTCTGCAGAGCTCTAAAGGGAAGCAGAAGGGTTCTGCAAAACTGGGGCTTTCCTCCAGTCCCACTGCTGAACTGTGACATCTCCATTCTGACACTACCACATCTGAGCCTGCTGTAGCCCAGTTTCTACTGCTTCAATGATTTGCTTGTTGTGCTGATTCATTGCGCGTGAGAAGATAAAGGTTGGTTCATTTTGGCCTTTTACAGAATGGCATCTTACGTGATATTCTTATAGGTAAATCAGATTCTGCTCACATTGGGACCGAAAAGTATCCTCCTGTTTATGCATCCTCACATTATTATGCAATTGAGAATGCCAGGTGCTGTAGACGTTAATTCTCACATCATACATAGAGACACACGGTGGAGTTCTCCGAGTGCAGCTCAGGGCAAGCAAGGTCCACATTAATTAATCCTTTTTTCCCTTACACAAGAGTTTCATCATAATTTTTGTTGTGAACATGTTGTCTCAGTCAAACGAAGTGAAGGTCTTTGTTTACAGGAACAGAGGAATGAAAACAACTACTGGCAACTTTTAGAGCTGGAGGTCTCACCACACATTTCTCATATTCATGAATAAACTGAAGAAAAATTTTACTGGGCATTAATATTCATAAGAGTGGGGCTAAACAATAACAAATCCTTTCAGCTGACTACTGCCTTCATCTAGAAGATTAATTACATTAGATTCTATAAGGGCAGTGATTTCTTTTCAGAAGTTCTTTGAAAAGCAATGGTCTCTCTATCCAAATGTTATCTCTCAGCAATAAATTCAGCAGCGTTCCTGCGGGCAACACTACTCATATGAAATTAATGGATCGGAGAAGCCTGATACTTCTTAATGAGCTTAATGCACAGCTAAATTATTTAAGTCAAGATTTTTGTTTAATATTAAAATATGCTGATTTCTATTGGAAAATGAAGATAGCAAAGTTCTTGAACCGGAGAAATTTTATAGGTCACCTACACTATGTTTCATACCATGGAAAAAATGGTTCCTAGAAAAAAAAACAAATACTAGTTTATTAAATTAAGATACTTCATCACGTTTTGAGCACCGTCCTGGACAGGAGCCAAATATCCTCAGGCTGATGGATGACGTGAACCCAAGTTTCATATTTCTTAAGCACAAGCATCAGTGCTGGCCTTGCGGATAACACTGCAGTGGCACTGCCGCCTTATTGCAGTGTGGTAAGCAAAGAAATGTGTGTTTGTCTCCAGAGCTTTAGTGGGTTTCTGCCTCCAGAGTGTTAGCGGGTTTATATTGTCTTGAATTCATACAGCTCCGGTATTTATTCCTTCTGCATGCAAAGATCAAGCCGGTTGATCTGCCTGGGTCTTAATGGAGACTCACTCAGCATTTTAGGTTGTGAGGCTTTAGCATCTTTAATCCTTGTGTTAGTGCGCGTGGAAAGACAATTTATAACATGTTCCATTTCAAGACTAAATAATGTTCAGAGTCTTTAATGACTTAGATCCATTTGTCTACAACTAATAATAGTGTCTAGCTGACCACTCCACTACACCCCCAAGTAACAAGAAATGTTTTTTTATAACATCCTAACTCCATCAGAGAGTGAATCTAGGTCAGTAAGCAAATGCCAGAATATGAGACAACTCTTCCAGAATTACTACTTCTTTTCTTTTTTCCTACCCATGTTAACAGAACCACAGAACATTAGGGATTGGAAGGGACCTCAAAAGATCATCTAGTCCAATCCCCCTGCCACAGCAAGATCACCTAGATTACACAGGAACATGTCCAGGTGGGTTTTAACCAGAGAAGGAGACTCCACAACCCCTCTGCGCAGCCCATTCCAGTGCTCTGTCACCCTCACTGGTAGAGACTATTGGGTAACAGTTACCTGAGTCTTACAGAAAAAGTGCCACTAGGGTGTCCAGAGAGACCATAGTGCCACCTTGCTAAAACAAGGTGGGAGCCTTCATCCATCAGATGTGTCCTGAGATAACATAATCTCAGGTTTTCTTTGTTGATGTTGGCAAGGTTCTTCTGAGAAATCAAACATTTCCAACTACCTAAAAACCTACAGCGGATCATACAACCCCCCTGGTTACTGAATAATGCAGCAACAGAAAGTTCTCAGGCAGATACCCCCACAATGAGTAAGAGTAACCCAACAGGCAGATGTAGGCTATGAAAAGATCTTCACCACAAACACATTGTTCTGTAAGAGGACCATGTTTTCAGTGTCAGCAGTGAGCAGCTTCTGAAAGAACCAGAAGCACACATCCTGGGAGACTCTGGAAATAGGGGTTTATTGTCCAGTGAATATCCAACTGCAACACTCGTTGCTTATGAGCCCTCGAACCAAGGAAATACTAAGATCTACAGCTTCAGTGCATGGCTAGCTAGGTAATTACATCTTGATAAAAATTACCAGTGCACAAATAAAAACTGAATTCTGTAGGCAGACAAACGCATTTTGTTACAAAGATATTTGGGCTCCAGGCACATCTGGTCAGAGAGAAACCGTTTTCAGTCCGTGCTCAAAACAATCAGTACTGATCCACACCCAAACCCAAAGACAGGCAGGAACTATCTTTCTTTTTAAGTGGTGTCTGAGCCTAACTA
This sequence comes from Phoeniculus purpureus, assembly GCA_028565055.1. NCBI lineage: Eukaryota > Metazoa > Chordata > Aves > Bucerotiformes > Phoeniculidae > Phoeniculus > Phoeniculus purpureus. The sequence continues at coordinate 4,818,910 of JAOXOE010000343.1, read as the reverse complement.
CCACCTTCGTCATGAAAACATCACAGAGCTCACCTCCTGTTCAAACAGGGCTTGTTCTAGAAAAGACTTTCCTGTTCCTCATGCGTGGGATCCTTCTGAGACATCTATGTTTTTTCCACCCCTAAAGGAGAATTAACAGTGTTGCAGCGTGCCTTCGTGCCGGCCAGGCACACCACGATGACGGATGAAGCCGCTGGGCGACAGTAGTGGGCAGAGCAGTTTGGCGGGGATTCAGGATTACTGAAACAAATCTCAAAATACTTATTCAATCTCCTCTGGTGACTTTAATCACGCTATCAGCAAGCTGCCAGGAACGGAGCCTGACACCACACCACAGCCTCACACAAGCAGTCATTGTTGGTGCAGTACTGTCACAGAACAGGTAATGGGCAAACCCTGTTTATTTTTACCCGTTTCCACTCTGTACTGGACTCCAGTTAAATTATGGAAAGATATTTCCTGTACTCACGGTTAGCTTGCGGCAAATTTCATTAAGGTTACTGTGTCCCATTTTGCTTGGCTAATGAGCTGATTAACTTCTTCAGCTGCACTGCTGGTAACTGCACGTTTTAAGGAAGAAGCCAGTCGAGGAGTTTGATGTGCGAGTTAACTGTTACTGAGAACACAGAGCAGTACTGCAGGCCTTTTCCCAGTAACCTGCTCACATGTTACGCTGATAAAAAAACCAACCACCATTCCTCAATCGCTTTATGAAGTTCTGATGAGGTTATCCTCAGTAAACCAGCAGCCTGCCAAATATTGGAAGTAAATGCTGTGCTGGCTACAAAGCCAATACACAGACTAACTCGCTTCTCAGGGTGACTACAGAGCTGCTTTTGGCTTTGCTTGCAACAGTAAAACTTAGAGAGGTTGAGACAGTCACACAGATTGAAAAGAAACTCTTGTCCTAGCTCACTTACTTAAGTCTCCACTCTGCTTCGTGCTACTGAGTATAGACCCCAACACCAGAATTACAACAGGACATAGAGCTGTGTTGGGATCTTTCATTGCTAAAGTTTCAGTGTGAAATGCTGTGTAAAACACGGTGTTTTCCTGAAACCTACAAAGGGGATTTGGGGTTTTCCCACTGAATTCTCAGGTAACTCTGGCTGGAGGCTGCTATGCCAGCTCTTAGGAAATGGGCTTGGGCTGCACACAGGGACAGTTACTGTTACGTTAGCCTGGGTTCCCCCAAATGGCACAGCACTCCCTGCAGACGGGAGAGAACTCCAGTTTGCCACTCCTCTGTGCAGTGTGCTCACTGGTCTGACAGCTCTCGCAGTCACACAATGTCATTTCCAGTTTCGCCTTCCAACAAAGAAAGAAATACTGGTGGCTCCGCCTGCCCTGAGCACTGTGAGCACAGGCACAGGCCTCCAGCTGGAACCCACAACCCTCTTCTTCCCATACCAGACGTGGAGAGCACACTCTCTTGTCTCCTTATGTCTTTCAGCTGTCCAAAAGAATCTTGAAGAAGCAACTGAGTATTGGCACAAACTCAGCACCACTGAGCAAGAAGAAAGGTCTTAAAAAGAGATGTATTTGGCCAGCTCCTTCTCCATGTCTGAGTACTGGGCTTTGAGGCGCTCCACAGCTTTCCTGTGCTCTTCATCCACCTGTGCTCGCAGCTTCTGCTGTTCTTTCATGAACTCCTCCCAGTCGGCCACACGCTGCTCTTCACAAGCCACCCGCTTGTCCGCCTGAAGCTGAGAGGAGGAAACCGTGAAGTTTTATCAAGCACTTCCATATTAACACCCAGGGTTTAGCGAAAGCCACAAGAGGAAAGCAAGCAGCTGGTACAAATTCATACTCTCAACAAACACAGCAAGCCAAAGTTTTCTTTCAGAATAAACTTCTGATCTTGGGGAACATTCAATGTTCAAGGGGTTTGGCACCTCTGTGAGTGCTGGACTAAACTGTAGAGTGTTCTATGTCTCTTGTTCAGGTATAGATGCATCGAAAGGATCCACTTCAACACTCAAGACAAAATTTGGGATCTTATGTAAAATCCATGTCAGGAGAGTGGTTCTGTGTTTCACAACGAACTGCGATGATTAATAAAATTCCTCTGAACTATCCGGTAGCCAACCCTTCAACTTACTGCTCCTCTTTTCCTGACATTTGTTACTCTTCCCTTGAACATCTCATTTGTTGAAACTGAAGCATTTTTACTCCACCTTTACCACATTTTGAAGAGTTTTATGCCATCAGAGAATATTCCCAAGGCAGCACAAATGCTGTCATTCCATGGCTGTTAATTTTGATAATTTTTGATTGTTTGATCAGAGAATCCCCTCCTCACCCCCAAACTCTTAGAACTCCAGCTTGATCCTCCTACCAAGTCTCCAGAACACACTGATAGAACTTTTCTCCCTTCTTTCAGCAGTTCCCTCTTCTCCAAACAGTATTTTGGCTGTTCTGCTGGAATCTCCTTCAGCCACCCAACAGAACACAAGCCATAGAGAGCTGTGTGACTTCACTTTTCACAGTAACCTGAATACAGAATCATGGAACATTAGGGATGGGAAAGGACCTCAAAAGATCATCTAGTCCAATCCCCCTTCCAGAGCGGGATCACCTACATCAAGTGGAACAGGAACATGTCCAGGTGGGTTTTAAACTTCCTGAATACAAGGAACTGGGAAATGCAAACTAAGCTTAAAATCTGCTTTATGTTTACAGAGATACCAACTACTGTTATGAGTAGTTTTTACATGAGCTATTTAGACATCACTAAGTCTGCCAGATTTTCAGCTTTCATATTTCACATAAAAGGCTGAAAGCACTTACGAAAGGTTGAAATAGTTAGGGATGAGTGTTTGTTCTAGAAGTGCTGAATTATTTGTACAAAACCAAACAGTAGCAGAACTGCAAGAGTCTCCTATTCAACCTCTCTGCCAGTAGCTACAGCAGCATCAGACACATCTTCATCAATTATGGAAAGAAAAACATGACTCTCAGCTGAAGTCAATCAATGCACAACCTGTTCAGTGTGACAGCCACAGAAACATCTTCAGTTTCTTTGAACTGAATGATTATTTTTAACATTTTGTGAGTACAAAGATAACAGCAGGAACAATCATGAAGGAGTCACAGGAAAACAGGAAACCCATGTCTTGTATAATTTTCCAAGTGTTAGATCCAGAGCACACGGATTTCAAATGAGCAGAGTGGCCAGCTGAACAGATTCCAACGATTTGCATGTTCCTAAAACACAGCCCTTCACTAAATAACCCATCTGCAAGTGAAACACTCACTTCCCTTTCACCACAACTGACATATAATGTGGTCAATGTTCTCGGCTAAATAGGAAAGGTTTACATTTCCATTCTGCTAGGTCAGTTGGTGTTTTTTATTCCACATTTTTCATACTTAAGCTTTCTCCGTATGTGACAAATATTGTAGTCTGAACTGGGAGGGAAAATAAAGCTAAGGAAATTAAAAAAATAGTTTCCATCCATGAGGAGGTTATAGGAAGAGCTAGTGACCCATTACCACTGCAGCTGAGGAGATGAATGTTGTTGCAGTGTGGCATTTGTAGGTGCAGAAATCACCCCAAATGAAGTTTTGCTCTAAGTATAAATGACAAGGTGTATAAATACACTTTAAAGTATTGCTACAGTGAAGGCAGACAGACTTGCTGCAGAAGCACAAGAATCTTATAAAAATCCATCCTTTACCTTCCTCTGCTCCTGCTCCCTCTCTTGCAGCCTCTGCATCATGTTGTTGGCAGCCTGCACTGAAACAGCAAATTGCAGTAGATCAGTCTGAGGTTTTAAATCAAAGAAACTTGCCTGAAGGGGATTTAAAGCACAGAAGGCTGCTGCAAGTCACAGATTATATTCCACCACGTTGCTGCACTCTGCACAAAAGGGTCTGTCAGTACTTGCAGAGGATGTTTTATGCTGGTAATGGTGTGGGCACATCACTGTGCCTGTGCCCCCACATGCTGCTGCCGAGCTGCAGTGCCCTGCTCAGCCCTTCAGAACACATCCCAGAACTCTTCAGTCAGTGAGCAGAAGCAGGTTTCCACGCCCTAGGTTTTGGCTAGGGTTTTTTCCTTACTTTTTTTCCTCATCCAATGTAAAAAGCAGGAACAATCTACATGGAGAACATCTTTATGCTGGAGCCAGCCTCTTCTCTCGTGAGACTAAGCTTAGGAAACTTCTCAATAGAAACAGGAACTGCACTCCCACACAGAGGTTTTTTTTTTCCTTATTTCACACTTAATCGATGCAGAACTAAATGAACTTATTTCCCTAAAGCAGCTGTTCCTCCCACCAACACACCCTAGCACCGAGGCGAACTTCAATGTTTCACTGAGCTCAGCCTTAGGGAGGAAGTGCAGGGAGGCAGTGGATACAGGGGCAGGTGACCAGAGCTGCTGTCTGATTGCTGTTAGTTACTCTGCATGTGCCAGGCACCAGACAAGTGACACAAACCAGAATGTGGAAGCACCATGCCATACAAAAACCATAAAAAACCCCACAGCAGCATGTTTCAGCTGCCAAGGTTTGGCATTAAAAGCTTTACAACCACACTCCCTTGAAATATCTTTCTGAGATGGTACCTGCTCAGTGATTAGGAACACCAGAAATACTGAGAAATTGGTGTAAAAGATTCTAAACTTCGTTTTAAATCTGAGTGGTTAAAACGATGGAAGCAGGATTAGCACCCAACAATTACTACTACTGCTCTACCTGTGACTAACAGGAATAGACATTTCACAGCTATGCAGCAGCAAGTTTGGTTTTAAACCAAGGCGGGGATGTATCTGGGCTGTCCTGAGGGAGAAAGAAGGAACCTGAAAGTCACACCCCAGGGTGCTTCCAACAAGCCAGAAAAGGGATATTCTGCCTACGGCTTTAGCCAGTCTGGAGCTCTATGCTGTTTCCAGGTGAGCAGTGAAAGACCGACCTGAAATAGCTTCTACTTCAATCAGCAAAAAGCTTGACTGTAACCTCAGCAAGAGCTGTGTTGGCCAGACCAATAAATATCAAAACCCATCCCTGATGTTTCCCTTCTAAGATATCACAGGAATGAGAACAAAGCACATGAACAGCAGAACATTTACCCAAGGGCAGTCATTTTTCCCACTAATTTTGAGGCTAAAGTTTCTCAAAACTATGCAAGAAGGGCAGGAAGAAGCAAGGTGCTTACATCTTGTGAAGGTCTCGTTCAAACTGTCGTGCATGGCCTGCTCACACTTGGGAAGGATGTGCTCGTTGGTTTCAAAGACACTGCTCTTCACATTTTCAAGCACTCGCAGTTCTCGGAGCCCACGTTTTTCCTGGCAGAGAAATGGAGAAAAAAATGACAGACTAGGGGGTAATTCCAAAATAAGGTGACAAACAAACGGCTTTATCTCATGTCTCTGATACCTCTGGCTACTGAAGTGTTGCTCTAGCTGTGTAGCACAACTGATGGAATTGTTTTTGTGGAAGAAACACAGCAGTGCCCTACCCTTCACACTAAGACTCAGGGAATACGCTGAATGGCACTTCTGGTCCATGTGAGAGAAGATGGAATTTAGACTGTGTGGAAAAGCAGGTTGTTTTGCACAGAGTATTTACAGCCTATCACACCAACAGGGAAGAAGAGCTCAACAGCATCGCACTCGTATAACTTGGTTGTTACAGAGAAATGACCCAGCAGAGCCTCTGACATCTGACCTTCCAGACTTCACATGGCACTGGGTTAAAATGGCATGAGTGAAATTCACAGAATTATTGAGGCTGGAAAGGACCTCTGAGCTCATCCAGCCCATGACCTAATATGACCACAATCACCTAGACCGGGGCACTCAGTGCCACAATCCAGTCTGTCCTTAAACACCTTCAGGAATGGAGACTCCACCACTGCCCTGGGCAGTCCACTCCAGAGTCTAATCACCCTTTTCGTAAGGAAGGGCTTCCTAACACCAACCTAACCCTTCCGTGGTAGCTTCATGCCCTGCCCTCTTGTCCTGTCGCTATTTGCACGGGAGAAGAGCCCAACCCCCACCTGACTACAACTTCTCTTCAGGTAGTTATAGAGAGGGATAAGGTGTCCCCCCACTCCGAGTCTCCTCCAGGCTAAACAACCTCAGCTGAACTGAAGCAAAGCAATGAAGTCAAGACTGACAAATAACCTGAGTCAGGACAAGAACTGACACACGTAATATGTCAGAGTTAGAAACAGGAATAATTTTGGCAAGAAATTCCAAGTTGCAAAAATGTAAATCACAGAATGTTAGGAGTCAGAAGAGACCCTGAAAGATCACCTAGTCCAATCCTCCTGCTTTGCTATTTCGTCCTTTAAAAATATAAACCAGAAATTCAGTTTTCAAGAAAAGAACTAGGAATAGATTAAACTCGTTCTGAGAGATAGAACAAGCCTTCAGGTGCAATGGGAGAAATAGAGGAATTATAAAGATCCAAGTTCCAACTCTGCAGTTGAGTTTAAATTTTCCATCCTGTGAGAAGCTGTGTAAATCCCTTCACTGTATCCTGTGACTTATTAGGGAAGGCAAAGAGGAGCAATCATTCCTTCCCACATGACACACATCTGATGAGAATGTAGTTCACACATGTACATCATCCAACCAGGACTGAGATGAACTAGATCTGCTTAGGGCTGGGAAGACATTTTAACATCACTTTTAAAGGATTGGCTCTGGACACTGGCAGCCTGAGCTAGAACTGTATTTGCAGGCCTCATTTTAAGATTTTTAATTCTACATCCTCCAATAACAAAAATCGACTCACAAACAGCCTTTTGTTGACACAAGACTCTGCTTTCCGACGCTTCTGCTGCCACCTTGTGGAACCCCCGTCAGACTTGCCGAGCACAGCTCTACTAAGTTAAATACTTTTGCCTGATTCGCAGGTCCTGCCTGGTTCATTCCTTGAACCACTCAGACTTCTCTAAGATGGCAGGACTACATCTTTCCTACAGAAATATTCCTGTAGATCCTTGGCAGGAGGACTACTCATGCCCCTTTCAAAGCTGTTAAATAAAATGCCCTAAACGAGTGTCTTGTTCACTTGCAATGCAGACACATGCTACAGGCGTTTTGGGCATGGAATTCAAAGAATCACAGAACTACTGAGACTGGAAAAGACCTCTAAGATCATCCAGCCCAGCCCAGGACCTAACATCACCACAACCACCTAGACCAGGGCACTAAGTGGTACATCCAGACTGTCCTTAAACACCTCCTGGGATAGGGACTCCACTGTCTCCCTGGGCAGTCCATTCCAGTGGCTGATCACCCTTTCTGTGAGGAAGGGCTCCCTAACACCCAACGTCAGCCCTGCCCTCTCATCCTGTTGCTAGTTGCCTGGGAGAAGAGCCCAAACCCCACCTGACAACAATCTCCCTTTAATGAGTTGTAGAGAGGGAAAAGGTCCCCCCTGGGTCTCCTCTTCTCCAGGCTAAACAGCCCCAGCTCCCTCAGCCTCTCCTCACCAGACTTTCCCTCCAGTCCCTTCCTCAGCCTTGTTGCTCCTCTGGACCCACTCCAGCCCCTCAATCTCTTTCTTTAAGTGTATGGCCCAGAATTGCCCCCACTACTCAAGGGGAGGCCTCACCAGTGCCCAGTACAGGGGGAGAATTACTTTCCTAGTCCTGCTGGCCACATTATTCCTCATACAAGCTAGTCTTTCTGAAGAAAATGACAGAGATAAGATAAACTCTGAAAAGACGCTAAAAGTGTCTGAAGTCCCAGGCTCTGAGGATTACAGTGCCCAGTAAGATACAAATACTTACTTCAAATTCCTTAATGAAGTACCGGATTTCTCCCTGGATCACTGGTCTGTGATCTAGCAGCCTGGAATAGATTTCCCCAACATCTAGAAGACAAATGAAAGTCAAGTTCAGTGTCTCTCACATCCACACCAGGCTACACAACAGAAGGTGGCACCTAGATAAAATGTAATGAATGTGACAACTAACAGCAGTAAAAGGGCAAAACTAAATGCTGCAGCTCAGCAGTGATTCACTGCTTAAGATGTGGGAGTTTTCTGCAGCTAGAGACAAGTGCCACAGGAAACTGTAGAGACAAGAAGCAGTTAAAACTGCAAATGAATGGCAGTGAATGCAGCTGAAATAAAATTTAAAATTGTAATAATAAAAAACACAGAAAAAGAGCCTCTTCCCTTGCACTGTGCTTACAGAGGTTCTGAATCCACCCATGTAGAGTGCAAATGTCTCATCTCTCTGGGCTCATCCTAATTACACATCCTGCCCTCACATCACTTTTCAAATCCATCAGATCTTCCACTCTTTCTCCTACCTCTGAGTTAAGTCCTCTGCAAGAAGACTTGCTTCTCTAAAAAACCTTTGATTTGCTTTCAAACACCTCTCCCCAACACCAAATTGAGGGATCTTGATGAGTAACAGCAGCTTTTGCATCTTCAAGCCACAGCAAGTGTTTTTAGAGGAATCGGATCCTTGTCAAACAAGATGGGTAGCATCACAACCAAGATTTCTGGCTGCTGATCCAGAAATTACCTTTTGTCTTGCTGTTAGTAGGTAAACATTCAGGACAGTCCTGATTAAGGGAGAGGTGGATGGTGTTCAGGAAGCACTGGGAAACGTCAGGATACCAACTAAATAAGCCCACAGTAGTTACCTTCGAAAATCAACATGTCAGTCTTACGACGCAGAATCACAAAGGAGACAGACCTGCACACGTGTATTCTATATATTAAATAAAATTAGAAACTGCATTCCAGGGCCCGAGTCTGGAAACTTCGTCCTAAACGAGAGTCCTCCCAACGGCAGTCTCTGTGACAAACAGGCTCGGCCATCACAGGGGAGAAAAATCTCGTGCAATGTAAAAGGTCTGACAGCAGAGCAAATAAAGGCCGTTTCCATTAATCCTGAGTGTAGCTGCGACAAAGACCTTTCTGCTGACACTGGCGGGGCGGGTCCCACTAGCCCTCCTGTTCAACGCTCCCGAGCGCGGAAACTCTGGAGAAGCCCAGGCCGGTGCCAGCCCCGCTCCGATCCCCCAGAGCCCTCAGGCCTCCCCGAGCAGCCCCAGCCCCGCTCCTCACCCTTGATGATGGGCTGGACCGGAGACGGCACAGCCAGTGCCTCTCGCCGCCTGTCGCTGGGCACGGGGGTGGCGGGGGCCGCGCTGGGGCCAGGGCCCGCAGGACCAGCCCCGCTCATGGCGGCCGAGGCACTTCCGCCATACTCCGTGATATCATCATGGTGCGCCCGCCTCGCTAGTGACGTCACTACAGCGCGACCGGCCCCTCCCGCCGGTCCGGGGCGGTTCCCCTCCGGCAAGGGGTTGGTGGGGTTGGGGGTTGGTCTCTTCTCCCAGGGCGGAACAGGCATCAAGCGGCGCCAGGGCAGGTTGGGGTTGGCCATGAGGAACAATTTCAGCCCCACAAGGGTCCCCCCGGCAGGTCTGGCCCAGGCTGCCCAGGGCAGCGGGGGAGTCCCCGTTCTTGGGGCGCTGCAAAGCCCTGGAGATACTGGACAGGGGTCAGTGGGGCCCGGGTACTGCTGGAGAACAGTGGCTGGACTGGAGGAGCTTAAAGGGCTTCTCCAACCCAAAACATTCCGAGATTCTGCCTGTGCGTCAGGGGCATGCCCAGCACAGAGACCACTGCGGGGCTTTCCTTGGACCTAGCACCGAAGGTTTCTGAGAACCAACCAGCCAGCCAAACCCCACAAAGAGCCCCAACCGATTACCTGCCTGTTTTGGAGTTTTGCTTCATGAGAAGACAGGCAGTCAGATAAATCTAATTGCTCCTGGGTGTAGAGAACAGCAAGAACAACTGCTGGACATGTGAGCTCACACATAACTGCCTTCTGAAGAGATTGAGACATCTGCGATTTTTCAGTCTGGAGAGGAGAAGGTTACAAGGGGACCTAATCACTGTCTAGAAACGTGTGAAAGCTGGATGTCAAGAAGAAAGAGACATTCTCTTTTCACTTGCACCCTGTGATAGGACAAGGGGCAGTGGGTGTCCTTTGGAGCACAGAAAGTTCCATCTCAACATGAGGAAAATCTTCTTTACTGGAAGGATTACAGAGCACTGGAACAGGCTGCCCAGACAAGTTGTGGAGTCTCTTTCTCTGGAGACTTCTAAGACCCTCTGGATCTGTTTCTATGTATCCTATCTTAGGTTTTATGATCCTGCTTGAGCAGGGGGGTTGGACTCGATGACCCCTGGAGGTCCCTCCCAGCCCCTAATGATCTGTGTAATGAAGTGCAGCAGCTATGCAGAAAAGCAAAAAGGACATAAATCCTTCCCACATTCCTCACCAAACCATTTGAGAGGATCAGGGTGTTTTCCGTGTGCTTCCCCCTCCTTATAAATCACATTATTGTAACTTTCTTGTAGGACTTTTTTTCACGCTGCATAAACACACTTCACTTGAAACCAGCTTGATGCTACTCAGGCTGTTGAATCTACAGTTTGGGGTTTCTGACACCTTCATCGTTTGTAACATACTGCTTGGTGTCTGCATCAGCAATGAACAACCAGACCACAAATTCTGCTGCAGCTGCTGCAACCTTCAGTGTCCTGGCCTGAAATGAGCCAGTATAGCTGGAACAGGAACAATTTCATTAGTAGAGGAGTTCCATTTGTTTCTTTGTTAGAAATGAATGCCTGTGTTCTCCTCTGCACAGCTTTTTAAGTTTTCCCTGGCTGAGGGGATAAAAAGGACTTTGCTTGTATTTTAATGGTAAGAAGCTATTATGAGAGACAAGAAAAATGATCCTATATTCAATTCTGTCTCCCTTTATCAGAAACTGCTCACTGAAATCACTAGTTTGGATATTTCTCTGATTCTGTTACACCTATGCTCTCCTAAACTCAGCCTTAAAAAGGAGTGACTTGGTGCTGTTGAAACCACCTCCCCCAAAAGTAGGCAAAACGCGTTAGAATTGTAATAAACTGCATCCTACACTGGGAAATTCAGCTGATGCTGTTATTAAACCCAGCACAGCCTCTGTCCTTTCAGATACATTAAGTCCCACCCTGAGCCCTGTGCTTGCACTGTCTCTATTGGGTCAGGAGGAAATCCTGCGGTTCAGGGAGGGGGCTGTGCTGCTGCATTCCTAGGAAGGAGTTTTTACGTTGTGAATGCTGTCAGGTTCAAAACCGGAGGACTGCAACAAGGGCAAATCCTGTGACAGATAAACGCATTGGCTTCAAGGACTGTCCTGAAACCATTCTCCCTCTTTGGATGGTTTTTGTTTTTAAAGAAAACGCCTTGGTAGCTGCATTTAGGCCTGTTCTTCCCCCTCCTTCCCCTTGCTTACTCTTGTTGCCCCGTCAAGTTTATTCTCAAAACACATTTGAAAAAATTAAGGAGGACTTAAAGAGGTGATGGCTCTGGGAAGACAATACTTGTAGGGCTCCTAACCTGTCAGCTCGCAGGAAACAGCCACTCAGCCACAGAAATATGAAAACAGCCATGGCTGGGAGCATGAAAATCAACATATGCCATCAACGTGGGGTTGTGTGGAGGACAGGCTAAACAACCTATGTCACTTTTGCCGTGCAACAGAACCCGCTTTCTCTTTTAGGGATCACCCTGCCACCTCCCATTAGCGTCGGCTGCGCTCCCAACTGCACATCCTTGGGTGGAGGGTGCCGAGCACTGGCGTTTCCCCAGGGTCTGTGTGGTGACTGCAATCCACCGCCTCACCCATGCATCTGAAGCACAGTCAACTGCTGGCAACAGGCAGGGGGACCCAAACCTGTTGAGGCAGCCGTCTGCTGGGACGGGAGCAATCGGAGCGACGGCCCTGGGGAGGGTGAGGTGGGGGACAGACGCTGTGCCTGTAGAATGAGACCATGGGCTCTGCCCATAATGGGGGACTGTGGCCGCCATAGCGCTGGCTGGAAGTCACGGTGCTGCGGTGGCCGAAGCAGGCCCGGGGCTGTGCTGTGCGGAGGTGCCTTGTCACATCAGCTGTGCGGCCCCTGCGCTTGATGCTCAACCTGGACGGACAGGCCTGCCAGGCAGAAACTGCTCAGGCAGATGATGCTGGGGAGGACAAAAATTATCCGCTGAGAGACCAAGGAGACAGATGACACCCAGCAGGAACGAGGAGCCAGATCTGCAGAATCCCCGATGCAGCTGGCTAGCCCCAGGCTACCTGCCGCTCTGAAGTGGAATAGACATCACCGACGAGCTGTCAAATTAGATCACCAGCCTGGAAACGCTGAAAGTGATTTTGCTCTTCCAGCGGAGAAGGGGAAGTTTAATAAATGAAAATCTTCCTACTGGGGCCAAAGTAGTGTGGGAGGGGAAAGGGGAATCCTTGGGACGTGGCAGCAATGACACCAACTCCTCTCCTGCAGAGCGAGCAATGGGACATACAGTGATGAGTAGTGGCTACCAGCATGGGCAGTAAAGGCCACGCCTGCAGGAACAAGCACCAAGCAGCAACAGGTAACCCTGCAACAAAATCACCCCCCAAACCTGCTTCATCTATTGTCCCAGTGCTGGGCTCTGCAGTACCATCAATCCCATAGCACAGACCTGCAGCAGTAGGGCACAAGGAGCCTGTCCGAGTCCCAGAGCTCAGTGCAGCAGAGGAGCCTAATGGTCTCTCCCCAGCCTTGCCTGTCTTTTGTGGCAAAATTCAAGCAGAGAAAAAGGTGCTGAAGCCATTTCCATAAATCCCAAACAAAAGCAAAGGTTATCAAGTGAGCTAGCGTGTGCTGGTGTACTGCGAGAGTCAGCACCTCCGTCAGGGATGGCAGCAGCACGATCCAATTAGTGATGCAAAATAAAAACACAGCTCTTGGGGGGAAACGGTACTTGTATGAATCCATCTGGCAGCTGCATTGCTGCAACTCAGCTTTGAAGTTAAAGACCATGAAACACGCCAAAGATTGAAAGATCTGATAAGCAAAAGGAAAATAACCCAAACCACCAGACAGGCCTAGAGATCCCTGTGCCTAGCAAGAAATAACAGAGAGAGGTGCAGAAACACATGCTGTTATCACATCAGTTTTGATCATCTCCTGCTTTTTAACCAAGAGAATAAAGTATTTCAGCTCTCTTCACCTGTAATGATTCTTGGGTGCATTTTATGTCGTGGGCAAAACCATGTTAACATTTCAAAGTGCCATTTTCATATAAAACAGTTAATTGTGTCTCATCAGAATTCAAAGTACTTACAACCACCTTAGCCCTCAGAGTCTCAGCTCTCTGCTCCTAATGTGGGTTCCACAGTTGGGTCCAGGCTGTGCTTCCATCATCTACACTGACAACTGAAACTGATGTGTGCTCCTGTGTGAGAGACCAAGCCAAGCTCAAAAATTACCTCATCAAGAGACTCCTGTGAGCTCTAACACCCACTGGGCAGCGTAAGCTGTACCTTCTGAAAAGTCAGTCACCATTTTTAGGGCTGTGCTCTTCCATAAATTCACACAACAGTGAGAAATTCCTGGAGAAGGGTAAATTCAGTTTAACAATGGGGGTTTTTTTGTTCAGTGTAATGCAGATTTCAGATTTATCATCCCTTCTCATCCCTGATCCCAAACTGAACCTGGACTTTTACAGAAAGCACTGTCCAGCTCTGTCTTACTGCAAGAACTGCCCCTAGAGACCCCTGAAGTCAAACTGAACTCCCACTGAAAATGCAGTTATAGCTGCAAGGACAACTAAATCCCACCAGCACGTTTCTGACATACCTGATACAACTAACACCCACCACAGCTGGGCTGTTTGCGAGCAGCATCACCTCAGCATCGCAGGCAAAATCCAAGTCAAAGATGTGTTTTCACTGAACCCTACAACAATCGTATTTATCTCGCTGCCAAATTCCATTGCTGAAAGGTTGTCACGAGCCCCATCTCACCATATGGCAACAACCTCGAGTCCTAGAGGCACATACTTAAAAGACGTAATGCCCCTTGAATAAATTAGATACAATTATGCAAAATAATAGCACCGCACTGACGAGATACGCTAACAAATGGGAGTGTCAGTGCTCTGAAATGCTGTGAAAATAAACTCCACAGGTCACTGTGGTCATCAGTGGCATGGAACTGCGAAGCAACCAAAGTAAACCGGGATCGCAGCATTTACTGCAACGCTAAGACAGGAGAAGGGGATTGTGAGGGAGGGAAGTCGCTTTTACTGACACTCACTGGAATTATAATAAAGAATTGCAGAACCACACAGTAGAAGCTGTAAAGAGCAGAGTGATAACCCTGCATCAGAGTGAATTTGAGAGCACCCGTATGCTGTGCTCTATTGGCAAACAATACAAAGCACCCAGTACCATCACAGACACGCCAAACTCCTTCCTGCGACTTCTCTGAAGTTCTGTCACAGATTTAGTTGTCGTTGCTGCTCAGAAGTATTGGGCAGGAAGGGAGAGAGGGAGTTGATACCATCTGCTTTCCCCCAGTCATCTCTCTAAAGGCAAAGTCTCAGTTCATCTGTCTTTGCTCTTAACCCTTGAAAACACAAATGCTCCAGTTAGTGTTTGATATAGACCAAAGTGCCTTTTAGGTACCACACAGTTAAATTTGCCTAAGTCGCTTCAGAACAGCTCATCTTTCTGCTAGTGGAATTTTCTTTTCCCCCAGCATTTGAGCAGCAAGTGACACTCGTGTTCCACAGCAGAGAGCAGGAAAGTGGCACGAGAGGCAGGGGGATACAACAGCAGCGGCTCACAGAAATCCCCACACCTGGAAACAGCCGCTGCTGGGGACTGAAGCACCAGACACGTGGCAGCATCATCCCTACAAAACCTGTCAGAAAAGAGGCCGGAATTGTTTTCAGAAGTATTTTTGGCTCTGGTTCACTCCGGGTCTCTCAGCTGTAACGTTAAGCTGCTATTTCCACAGATTTAAAACTCTTTCCTGGAGAAAAACTACACAATTCCACAGCCAAATTAAGACTAGTTTTAAAATAATTTATTCGGTCACATAAATAGTTTGTAACATCTGTGTGTTCCCTTTTGCATATCCTTGGCACACAATATAGCTCTGAACTCTTACAAAACTAGTGTAAACATCCACGGGAAATAAAATGGAAGCGGGACGTAGGTAAAAATTCAATAAATAGCAGACGGAGTGCATGACTGCAGGAGAACTTCCTTCCTACAGAGACTGTGTAATTACACTTGAACATTGCATGAAAGATCTTTTCATTTTTAAAAAATAGTGATTAAAACTCAATTTCCATCTTTGTAGCATTTAATCGGAGACATGATACAACCCCATAACCAGCTCAGCTCCTGCAACGGACAACAGCAACAAGACACAACTGTGAGGTTTGATGCAGCGATGGTTTTTGTTCACACACAGGAGGGTACGAACCAGCACTTGCAAGTCACCGGGTTTGGACACTGTAAGTTCTAACCTCCCAATGGGTCATTAATGAGCACTGGAGTACAATCTGTTCTTGATAAAGACAATGAGGGAGAGGTGCTGCCGGACACCTGGGTAATGCTGAATGTGGTTGAACCAACGGGACACATTGAGGTACTTCTCCTTCTCTTGCACTGTGAGGTCCACCTGAATGGGGAAGAAACACAAGGCACTGGTGACACGAGGCACTGCAGCCCTAGTGGCCAAGCCCAGGGGAGGTGAAAGAGGAGTGGGGGGCTTTACAACTAATTTCACCTCACAACAGGAGCTGTACCAGGCCAGCAGGATTGCATCTTCATTTCACATATCAAAATGCACAGTCCACAACAAGGCTTTACTTTTCATTTACATTCACCAAGAGGGTGGAACATACATTTGTACAACAGAGGAGGAAAAAAGGGTGCTAGCACGCTTGAATCAAATTAATCTATTTATGGGGCTCACATTAAAGAGCTCCACATGTCCTCAGTGTTCATTAAACAGCCTGTCCTGCCTCACAGGCCAAGAGACTGCTTTGTGTTTTCAGGCTGGTTTTGGGCAGCTTCAGACTGGACAGAAAACCTGAAAGTTGTTCTCTGTTTTGAGCGGCACCCTCACAATGGTTACTGAGAACCAGCGAGGCCCGACAGCTCAGCTGTGATGGCTCACAGCAGGGAGATTATGTGTGATGGCAGGATCCAAACCACCACAGCACAGACTGGCAACCTGGTTGTGCTTCATCAGTGGACTTAAGGTATTCCCATTGTTCCTACAGCTGGGGGTCCTGCTGTCACCAGAGTTCTGGAGTCAACAGCAGTCACTTGCTTATTTTGAGCCACATTGTCAGGAAGAAGCCCCCAACACTGGAGGCTTATAGTCTGCCTTGACTTTTGTCAGAACTGACTCAACCACCTACAACTACAGACCCTAACAGTACCTTTCAAAGTCTTCTAAGTTCAAGTCAGGCAGCATGAGGAAACCTGCTTTTCTTGCTGCTGCTGGTCTGGAGATGGAAACACCATTCCTACAGCCCTATATACGGTCCCACAGAAGCACGCAAGCTAACCAATTAAAACATGGCCATGGAGTCTCCTTCTCTGGAGATGTTTGAGACCTGCCTGGATATGCTCCTGTGTGATTTGGTCTAAGTGATCCTGCTGTGGCAGAGGGATTGGACTAGACGATCTTTCGGGGTCCCTTCCAATCCCTAGTGTTCTGCGATTTCTGCCAAGCTAGAAATGTAAGAGAGTTCATTAGCATCAGCCAAGCTGAAAAGAATGACACTGACAAATGGAAAACCTCCAGAACTTTTAAAGGCTTTACAAAGTGGAAGCTATTAAATCATATCACTCAGTGCTTCAGTAATTGCTTGAGCTTTCTCTAGCACAGTACATCCAGCACAAACCCCCCATGCTGTACCATTTAGAGGAAGTGTTTGTGACCACCTGCCACATGTTGTAATGCATCATAGTTGGAAGTTGATGCCCAGTATGAAGCTGTGAAACCATTTCCAAAGCAACAGACAGCATAAGAAGAGCAACTCTGTGTGATCTAAGGCCACCCAAAATTACTGTAAGTGTGAGCAGACACAAAAAATACTGTTGCTTTACATTCCAGGAGTGTTGGACACCTGTAACTGCAGCATCCCTTTGGAAAGTCTATAGTGGGTAATTGAGCACTTGGCTATGAAAACAGTGAGCTAAGCTTCAGATTTTGCAGCAGATACAGTATTTCCTCCCCAGAATTTCATACTGGTAATTCTCAATCTTCGCATTTCTTGGATGCAAATCAAAAAGTGTGGAACACCAGCTCTCCTCCACTCTGTCAGCAGAGTGAAAACTATCTGAAGGGCAAACCAGGCAGCTATTCCAGTACCACCCCCCCTTTTCTGTACTCGAGGCACAACAAGATATTTTTACATATTTACATAATGTACTCCACCAGTGAAATATATCGCAGAGCACTCTGTGGCATGTTCTACTTTTTACTTGGAACATAACTCTTAGGTTAATTGTTTAGAGATCACTTCCACGGCATTTTTTTACAACATTTTGTTAGATGGGTATTTTCTGTTCTTCCTCATTAAATTAGATAATTCCCCCAAGTTAACAAAGGCTGCTATTAAAATAATTATTTGCTATTAAAGCAATTATTTTAATAGCAAAGAAGCAGAGACTCAATTTGAAAGGCTCTTTTTTTTCTTTCAAAAAAAAAAAAAAGTAGTCTAACTGTTCCACCTTGAAGCTCAGGGAGGGTAACCAAGGTGGTCACCACATGACACAACTGGATGTTTCAGAAGGGCTATAAATACACTAACTTTAATTATATTTGTTTTCAGCAGCACTGGGGACGCAGCCCTAAAATTCCTATTCCCACATCCTGCATGTGCATGGAGTCTGAAAATACCTGCCCACAGCAGTTCTCCAGCACCAAGAACAAGATCACAGAATCATAGAACATTAGGGATTGGAAGGGACCTTGAAAGATCCATCTAGTCCAATCCCCCTCCCAGAGCAGGATCATCTAGACCAAGTCACACAGGAACATGTCCAGGCAGGTTTTAAACGTCTCCAGAGAAGGAGACTCCACAACCCCCCTGGGAACCCTGTTCCAGTGCTCTGTCACCTTTGCCATGAAGAAGATTCTTCTCATATTGATGTGGAACCTGCCATGTTCTAGCTTACACCCATTGCCCCTTATCCTATCATTAGATGACACTTAGCAGAGCCTGGCTCCATCCCCCTGACACCCACCCTTCACATAGTTATAAACATTAATGAGGTCACCCCCAGTCTCCTCTTCTCCAAGCTAAAGGGACCCAGCTCCCTCAGCCTTTCCTCATCGGGGTGGTGTTCTATTCCCTTCATCATCTTTGTGGTTCTGTGCTGGACTCTCTCCAGCAGTTCTCTGTCCTTCTGGAACCGAGGGGCCGAGAACTGGACACAATATTCCAGATACGATCTCACTAGGGCAGAGTGGAGGGACAGGAGAAACTCTCTCTATTGGCTAACCATTCCATTTCTGATCCACCCCAGGATGCTGATGGCTGCCTTGGCCACAAGGGCCCATTGCTGGCTCCTGGCCATCCTGCTGTCCACCAGGACCCCCAGGTCCCTTTCTCCTACAATGCCCTCCAACAGGTCAGTCCCCAACCTATACTGGTAACTGGGGCTGTTCTTGCCCAGATGCAAGACTCTACACCGCCCTTGTTATAGTTCCTTACATTTCTCCCTGCCCAGCTCTCCAGCCTGTCCAGGTCCTGCTGAATGGCAGCACAGCCTGCTTAGGTGTCGGCCACTCCTCCCAGCTGTGTCATCAGCAAACTTGCTGACAGTGCACTCTAATCCCTCATCCGAGTCATTAATGACTAGATTGACTAGTACTGGTCGCAGTACTGAACCCAGGGGGACACCACTAGATACAGGCCTCCAACTAGACTATGTCTCACTGACCACTACACTCTGGCTTCTATCCTGCAGCTACTTCCCAAGCCACCTCACTGAAGATGAGACATCATCTCACTTTTTCAATTCAGCCCCTTGAAAGGAGGGAAAGGGGAAAAAAACCAAGAACTCAACAGTGAATCTCATGAAACACCTGCACTTACACATGGCTTTGGCTGATTTTCTGCTCAGGGAACGTGCTTAGAATTAAATCTGCTCTTTAAAGTAAAACTGTTTTCTGTAACTCAGCCAAAGCAGCCTTTCCAGCAGCACCCTTCAGAATGAACCCTGATATGTCAATGGTCATTATGGAAAAAATAACTGGATAATAATCTACTACTGCAGCCCCGCTGCAGTTCAGTGTGGTTGGTTCTGACCCCAGGAGAACAACTTGCTTTGCTTTGTACTCGATTTGACATCAACATTTCAACTGAGGCTTCTTCCACTTGCAGACACAGATTTCCCCCACAAGTAATTTCCTGGACCTTATTAACAAAATGTGAACTCAGACAGACAGACTCGAGATAACTACTAGGTTCTGACAACATCTTTGAGATACAGAACCAGGTCAATCTTCATACTGATTATTTCTGTTCAATAGAACCAGGCCTGTGCTGTTTGAAAATACTTAGTAAAACCTTTTGTTTTCTATTTTACATTGCTGATATGAAAATGAGTTGATTACCCCAGGGGGGATTTAATGCTGACTGATTGCCTGAGCTGTCCCCAGGCAGCACTTCTGAATTCACATTTTCTCTGCAGTCTGTGCTTCAGTCTCACAGAACTTCCCTGTTCACCATATTCACAGATGTACTTAAGCAATCCAAGTGTCCAAAAACGACAACAGTTATATCAGACACATGAAGACGTGGACTTGGATGTGACAATGTCAACCACATTGAGTGCTGAAGCTCACTTAGACACTCATCATCCACAATTACACTTTCAGTGTCTGTGACCTGCACTATGATGCACAACAGCAGCTCAAACAATCACTTCCTGGCTTATTAAGACTGGTGCATAATTCTAATTAACAGCTTCAGCCAGCAAGAAGCCTGAAACACTACCTGTGAATCTGACTCTCACTCATTAAATACTAATTCCTTTCCCACAACATGGGTTTTTAACCCCACGGTACTTAGAAGGTGAGGGGTAGGCACAGGTACAGGCATACAGTGGCAAAATCAAGAGTTGCTGCTTCCTCAGTAGAAAAACAAATGTCCATGTTAGTGTGTGTAGTGGTTAAGGGTATCAAGAGCAGAGTGATTAATCCTGAAGGTCATTACCAGTAACACATTCAGATCCATTTTCTTGGGAGCTCAATGGACAGTGAGACCTGAGGGTCTCTCTCCTGTCCCCTGCGTCCCCTTTCCGCTTTCTCTCATGAAGAATTGTAGGAAACCTCTGCTGATGTTTGATACAAGGCTTAGCTGAAACAGTGGGGGATGTGACAAACTACTTCCTCCAACCACATCACATCAAGACATACAGCAGCTCCGCCCTCACCCCTTAAAGCTTAGGGCAGAGAAGCAGCTCCAGCTGTACCCTCTTCTTGTTAGGTAAAAAATAAAAATAACTAAATCGCAGCACTCTGCCTGTCAAGATCTTCACTCTACAGCTAAGCACCAATTAATTCAGAAACCTTTGAAATACATGTAATTTCCAGCTGGTAACTTCTAGATTTTCCTCTTTATTTGGGATAGCCACCCCATTATTTGCCCTTTATACCCTTCCAATTCAGCAAATTACCTTCCAAGAAACCTAACATTCCAGAAACAGATGCTGTTCTACAGACTTGTCCCAAGTAGTGTCTGCATGGTTGCAGGCACCCAGGAGCACCAAGTCATTTGTTTTCACCATCTGTTCTATTTCCCAAAGCACTCACTTGTATCTTTTCCTCTTGATTAGGTGGTCTACTCTGGAGCAAACTCTAAATTTAAAACATGCTTCAGCTTCCCGTGCCCACACTTTTTTCTAAGTGTCTCATTTGAGCATGAGCACTCACAGAGATGTATTTTTAGAAAGCACTGACACCGTTTTTTCTATGTCTACATATCGTATGTGAGAGGTAACCTATCCTGACACTCAAGCCAACACATCTATCTGGCTGCTTATGGTATTTTACAAGGCAAATGTGATTTAACGCAATGAATTCTGAGCGACTTACTCTTAACACACTTTGAAAAGCCTTCTGAAATGAAGCTTCTCTGTTCAACATTCTCTCATTTGGGTTTTTACTTCTGGCCAGGCAAGATGTAGATACACAGCCCTCCAAGTTCTCTCTCAGTTCTTGGTCTCTCCTTTTCTAAGTGTTCTTGCTCTCTTCTCCCAGCACCCTGATTTTAACTGCACAAAGTCACCGTTCGCCCAGCTGACTGAATTCTCAGACATGGGGGTTTGCCAGAGGGACCTTTTTCCCCCACCATCTCCTCCTCTCCAAGTGACTTACTCTCCTCCCAAGGACCCAGCACAGGTTTTGGTGCATCTTTTGGGTTAAGTCAGCAGTGCCCACTGCAGATAAACACAGCTCGTTTAGTCACATTCCTAAAACGTGATTAACTTGTGCTGCTTCATCTGTAAGGCAGCACTGGATGTTCAGAGCTTGGCTGCAGGGATTGATAAACCCTTCACAGAAAGCCTTGAGGTGGCTATGAAGCTCCTCAACAACTTCACTCAGGGCAAACATTTAGTTTTGCCTTTTTTCTGCAGCAGCTCCCACGTTAGGGCACTTCCAGAAGTCAAATTCTTTTGACAGATCCATAGCTAAATACTAAACCAGAAAACAATCAACAACTTATAAACGAGTTTTATTTGAGGTTCCTGTAAGAAATCTCCCCCTCCCTGTTCTGTCACTGATCAGTGTAGTGGGTTACTGTCTACAATAAGCCACTCTTTAGGGAAACAAGCAGCGTGATAGCTGCGGGGAACACTCACCATGATGTGATGCAATCCGTAGTACATCAGGATGTCTGCTAAGGTAAAACTGTTTCCTGCAAGGTAGACTTTATCTTCCAGGTGTATGTTAAGGTCCTAAGAAGGAAAGAGCCATAACACTGCTGTAATATTGACTGTGGAATTCAAAATATTATGACGGTGGTTAAAAGTAACAGAAAACTTCCTCTGGGGATCACATACACAAAATAATTGCTTAATTTATCTCAACTCAGCAAAGGAGAAAAACAGTAAAAGAAGAAACCCTAACAAGTATCAAGGTCCTTAACTAAAACATCATTGTTTGACAGCAGAGGTTCAGTCTCAGTTAAGTGCTATCTGCCAGCACATGACTTGGTAACCCCTGGCTCACACCCACCCCAGTATG
The DNA here is from genome assembly GCA_028565055.1 of Phoeniculus purpureus. Lineage (NCBI taxonomy): Eukaryota > Metazoa > Chordata > Aves > Bucerotiformes > Phoeniculidae > Phoeniculus > Phoeniculus purpureus. Next base: position 4,796,819 of record JAOXOE010000343.1, on the reverse strand, counting down.
GGGAAACAAGTGCCTTTTATTTCACAGATTAAGCCGACTCCACAGAAACACTTTCAGATCTCTTTTGTTGGTTTGAAATTCCTGGAACTCAAAAGCACACGTTATCTTCTTCAACCTTGATCCCAGCAGCAGCCAGCTTTGCTTTTGTAACGTTCTTCTGAAACACAGGAAAATAGTTTCCCAGATTCTGTGGGGATGTGGAAACTCTCCCTGTTAACGCTCCTGGGCTGGTTGAAAGCACTTGTAGCAAATGCACTCCTATTCCTCAGGTCTCCTTAAAGTCACTCCCTACCCCAGAAACACAGGTAAGCAGCTCAAACATCACCAAGGTTAGTCAAAATTCATCAATTAAGAGAAATCCTACAACTTCAAAGGCAAGGTAAGCCACTGCCATGTGAACAACTACTTATTCTGGTTCATCTTGGTGTTCCCAAGGGATCAGTGCTGGGCACAGCTCTATTAAACACCTTTATTTGATGACCTGGATGAGGGGATCGAGTCCATTGTTAGTAAATTTGTGGACTACACCAAGTTGGGGGCGGGGGGAGTGTCGATCTGCTGGAGGGGAGGAAGATGCTGCAGAGAGATCTGGACAGGCTGGGTCGATGGGAAGAGGCCAACAGGATGAGTTTTAACAGGGCCAAGTGCAAGGTTCTACACTTTGGCCACAATAATCTGCTGCAGCCAGACTGGTTGATGAGTGGCTGGAGAGCAGGCTGGCAGAGAGGGACTTGGCAGTAATAGTTGACAACTAGATGAATAGGAGCCAGCAGGGTGCCCAGGTGGCCCAAAAGGCCAATGGAATCCTGGCTTGTATCAGCAATAGTGTGACCAGCAGTACTAGGGACATAATTCTCCCCCGGTACTGGGTACTGGTGAGGCCTCCCCTCAAGTATTGGGGCAGTTCTGGGACCCTAACTTCAATAAAGACACTGAGGGGCTGGAGTGGTCCAGAGAAGCAACAAAGCTGGGGAAGAGACTGGAGGGAAAGTCTGATGAGGAGATGCTGAGAAAGTTGGGGCTGTTTAGCCTCTTTAAAACTCCTTGAAGGGAGGCTGTAGTCATCTGTGGGTCAGGCTCTTCTCCCAAGCAGCCAGTGACAGGATGAGCAGGCAGATGTTAGGAAGTCCTTCCTCATGGAAAGAGGGATCAGACATTGGAATGGACTGCCCAGGGAGGCAGTGGAGTCCCTATCCCTGGAGGTGTTTATGGACAGAAGGGACATGGCCCTTAGTGCCCTGGTCTGGCTAATGTGGTGATGTTAGGTCATAGGCTGGGCTGGATGAGCTCAGAAGTCTTTTTCGGCCTTAATAGTTCTGTTTAAGAAGTCTGTTTAATCACAGTTTAAGAAGTCTGTTAAGTGAGCAAAGGAAGTTTGACAAAAATGGTTTAGTCTTTGATAAATCAGCATTACCTTACTGCTCTGGTTTTAACATGTATTTTCATCCTATAATATATAGACAGTGATTCCCTTTTCATTTTCTAAGTGAAGCTAGTCCAGAAACCCCAGGGAACAGGATTTTCTACCATGCACTAGGAACATATAGCTAATCTTGCCTCATTGGTTATCCTTCCCATAAACTACTATATTATCAGCCAGTGGCCAGCTGCGCTGAACTCTTCCAAGTCTGGTTTGGTAAGTGACCACAGCACTGAACTGAGACAGTGGTCCCATCCTGGAGAGATCCATGATGGCATAAACAGAGCCTGTGTGGGAATCACTAGTACCTGCAGGCAGTTCATGTCCATTTCATGGCCGAAAAGCACTGTCACACACAAGCCAACCCCAGAGGAAGTGACCAAGACAGTTACAAAAAGCTTCCAAGACTATCTGAGCTACTCGTGGTTGCAGTCCCTGGGGAAACCCTTTCTCCAGATTTGGAGCGGAGTTTTAGGAAGTCTGACATATTCACATGCACTGAGCAACTGCAGCCATTCAAATTCCCAAAAGGGAAGAGGAGATGGAGATTGTTTATAGACAAACTGATGGAGTTCCACATATGTGTCCTATGGAAAATTTCAGCTTACAGCCCATACCTCCAATGGCAGCTCAACATGTCCTGTTCATGACACACTCACTGGATGCATTTTAACTGTCTGCAGTCCCATTTGCCCATTAAGGGGAGTGAATTCCTTCCAGTCACCAGCACAGGCCAAGACAGCAGCTCAGATAAGGAACGGTTCCTTCTTACAGTGGTTCACAAGGCTCTAATCACACTCTGACTTTGTTTAAGATGTTTTGCTCACAGCACTATGCTCTCAGTGACAGTCTCAAGGTCATTTATGCCCTAAACGACTTCACATTGCACCATGCACAGACAAAATGCTGAGCACTCTCAAATTAGTCAGTCTGAAGCCTCTGAAAATGAAGAGTCCAAGACAAGAATTCTGCAGCCGCATGCGAGAGAAGCAGTCACAACTCAAGAATCCATTTTCCTAAGGCCAGCAGAAAACTCTTCCTCTTCAGATGAGCAAACATTAACCCAGTTATTTCCTGACATTTTTCAGAACCATGCTACCTCAGTCAAGGGTTAAAGAGAGGCAGCCTAAACTTTACAACAGAAGGGGCTGAACTGTTTTTGGCACAGCTTATTAGAAATGGTGGCTCTAGGCTGTGACTGTACCAAAGCTGCCATTGTGTATGTCAGGCACGTGTCAAACTGCAGCCTCAGACTCGCCTCCCCACTTTGGGGTCTCTTTTTTCCACCTCTGCTCTCTTTCAGCACTATGGCAGCTGCCTCTCTGCCTGATGAATCATGGTGGCAAGAGAACATAGACCAAAAAAAAAAAATCAAAAGTACCTTAATTACTACTATGAAATTAGAAGTGCTGGAGCAGTTCCATGGCAGGCCTGTGTCACAGTAAAGTCTAGTTATTCAGCACCTGCTAAGAACAGAAAATCCACAGGAAATCTTTAAAGTGGTAATATCTATTAGGATATACTTCACCGCAGACTCTCCCTCTGGTAATACTGTTCTGTCATCACTCACACCATCCAGAGCAGATGTACTCTGTCATAGCAAGACAGAAACCTCACTGTTGGGTTTTATATGATAGAAGGACAAGAAAGGTAAATAAAAGTGAGTTATTTATTCTCATGTGGTCTTCTCATAGTCTGGGAGAGAAAAAAAGGATTCACACGCTTCTTCGGAAAATGAATGAAATTCTAATTGTTGTCATAAAGGTTTTTTTAAGAAATAATTAGATAACAGGGAACTCTGGGCCTCCTCAGTGATGCCACCTGTTCCAAGTAGAGCTAAACCTGAAGCTAACCCACACCAGACAAAGCCTCCTTCTGCCAAGTGCTGAAAGTCCCACAGAGCTATCTGCAGAGTAACCATGACTGCAAAGGTTTCCATGGCATTTGTATAAGGAAAATAAGACCAGAGATGTTCCAAAAAGAGAAGCAAAGCACAACTGCTGCTTAACCAGTGGAAGACACAACCAGACTGAGACAATGCAGATTATCTGCAGTGTGAGAGAGAAATGGCTCTCTAGGGCTCTCTTCCCAAGCTGATCCTTGTAAAGCAGGCCAAATATCTCCAGTCCAAGCAGTTTCTAAGCCCCAGCAGTACTGAGTGCTGTGTACTTTGTATAATTAGGCAAACAAACACTTGAAAAATTGATGTGGTTCATGGCTGTTTCATACATACTGAGTAAACAGAGCCATGAGCAGCGTAAAGTGGATTTTCTCTTCAAGCTCTGCCCCACTTCACAAAAATTTTCATGACCAGTCACAAGAGGTTAAGAAACAAAACACTGTTTTGCTCCCTACTCCTTGGTACCTAGCTGCTCAAAAACAAGGTCACCTTTTGAGATCTCTCTGTGCTGCTTCCACCTATTCAAGAAGCCAACTCTGCAACTACACTGAGAGTTAAACAGAGAAGAGCAAAGCCCCTGAAACAAGTACCTCTGGACAAATGGCCATTCTGCAATGGTTCCTTCATGGCTTCACTTCTCACACACAATTCTATCCACTACTTCACTTGTTACACACAATTCCATCCACTAAATCCTTTTGATATCCTGAGCACATCAGCAAGTACAGCCTGCCTTGCATTACTACCAAATCAGCAAGAACAGGTCTGAAACAACTGCAACAGCTCTACCTCAAACCCAATGCCAGCCTGTTTATAGCTGAGGTCTGAATAAGATGGTAAGGAACGGGCACCCCACCTGGCTAGTAAGAGCCTGGGCAGCTGAACAATCTCTGAGCTGTCTGGAACACAGCGAGCAGTTTTCAGCAATACAGCTACCAAACACTGCAAAAGTTACTGTCCATAGCTCCATCTGCTCTTAGGTTGCTGGGAGATGTTTCTCAATGGAAACAAGAAACAACAAGCAGAGTAAAACACAGTGCTTAAAGATACTTGTGAGTCTCAAGCATCTGCTCAGCTTCACTACTAGGTTTCCATGCAAACATGGGCACTGTCACCTCTCTCCAATGCAATGCAATGAAGCACTCCTTACCTTTAGAATTGTTCTAATGTCTTCTTTACTGGAGCCTCCAACTACCCGAGTCACTCTGTACTCCAGCCACTGCTGCACCACAGCTTTCTCTTCCACAGTGCTGCCAAGCAGCTGGTCTTCCTTTGCCTGCTTCACGAGGTGGGCTGCAATGGTCATTAGCCCTGTCAGACCAGGGCCATTGTTTGTCTGAAGAACGGGAGCCTGAAGAGGAAACAGAAGTTCAATACTCAACAATTCAGTCTGAATTGTATAATCACTGACTGGTCTACGTTGAAAGGGGCCTTAGAGATCACTCAATCCCAAACCCATGCCATTTGCTGCAGCACCTCTCACCAGACCAGGTTACTCAGAGGCCCATTCAACCTGGCCTTGAAGACTTCCAGGGATGGAGCAGCCACAACTTCCCTAGGCAACCTGCTCTAGTGCCTCTGCATGTTTAACACATAAACAGGCCAAAGCAAGGCACCTTTAGCTCCATCTTCTATCCTCACTACAGCATACTTCTGATGGCAAAGCCTCATCCTTTTCTGTCCTCACAGAAAGACCGAGGAGGAGAGGGGCAGGTGCGTGTACGTCAGAACAAGACCGACACCCCTAGGACACGCGATTAGTCCTCCCTACGCAGAGGTAGGAGCCTCCCAGCACCGACGAGAGGTCCCACAGCCCCAGAGTCGGGCGGAAGGGGCTGCGGGATGGAAGGTGAGACCCGCCGGCAGGCCCAGGAGAGTCGCTGCCTGGTCAGAGAGCTCCAGGCCTCACCCCCTCACCTTGCGCGGCCCCGTCACGCTGTACTTGTGCCCCCGGGGCAGCCGCAGCAGCCGCTCAAGCCTCTCCAGCTCCGACAGCTCCTGCGGCTCCTCCGGGCCAGGCCGTGCCGCAGCCGCCATCTTGGCTCGAGAACCACCTGGTCGAGAGTGGAACCACAGCATCCACCACTCGGCAAGAAGCTCGTATCCCATTGGAGGAGGGCGGCACGCGCCTGCAAAGAACCGTCTCTGCTATTGGCTTAGAGGAACCAATGAGACGCTCGGCGCGGGTGCCGATGCGCAGAGCCGCGCGTCGCTCGAGGACGCGTGCGCCGCCACGTGCGCCTCTTTCCCCGCCCGCAGGGTGGAGCGCGCGTGTGCGCGAGCAGCGCCAGGCCACGCCCACGGGAGAGAGGGGAGGTGGCCTCCATGTGGCGGTGCTGGGGGCCGGGGGTGTGGCTGTTGTGACCCAGAGCCTGGCTACCCAGTGGAGGTTCCTGCGGAGCCGTCAGGTTCTGCCGCTGCGGGGCCTGCAGTGACCTCTCTGTCACGGAGTCTCTCGCTGCCTGCGCCTGCCCGAAAGGAGGGTGGGGAGAGTTGGGGGCTCTGCTCCCAAGGAACAGGTGACAGGACAAGAGGAGATGGCTGTAAGTGGAGGAGAAGCTTAGGTTGGCCATCAGGAAAAACTTCTCCATGGAAAGGTCCATCAGGCCTTGGAACAGGCTACCCAGGGAGGGGGTTGAATCGTCATCCCTGGACGTGTTTCAAAGTCGTGGAGATCTGGAGCTCAGGGACGGGAGTTAGGGTAATGGTTGAACTCGATGATCCAGAAAGTCTTTTCCAACCCAAACAAATCTCTGATTCTCTGGTTTCTCTCCCATGCACAGTTCTCCCCTTGTTCCTTTAGGTGGAGCTTTGTGACTGAGGCTGCAGAAGCAGCTTGTCCCGCAGTGCAGAATAACCCACCCGCGGGGGCTGGGTGAGGACGAAGCCCACGAAGCTCAAAGCGTCTTGTACTGAGCTAGAGACACAGAAGTCTGAGTGGAGACCCCTCCCACGGGGAAAACAGCTTGCAAAATGGGTTCTGTCAAACATAGCATCTCTGATCCACTGTTGGCAAAGCTAGGACACCCCAGGTTAGACATTCAGTGTCAAATATAACTAATTTGGCACTTAAACGTGAAGCAGATGCCTGTCCTGTAGTGAAAGCCTGGCAGCTTTGTGTGTGTCACGCTGGGGCCTGCCAGCCCTCATGCCCCATGTGCTGCTGTGAGCTGCCCCAGAGTTTCATCACTACACACTGTCACAGAACAGTTCTCTCCTTGATGGTCTGAAGCTTTAGCAAAACAATAGAAATCAGGTATCAGCTGCCTCATCTGTGTAAACTATCTGATTTAGCATACCTGAATTTGATCCTTATTTGTTACTAGAGGAGTGATAATTATATACGGACAGAACATTTTCTGCTCCGTGCCTTGGACCTATAGCAGCTCCAGCCCAGCTTTCTTCTCATCTTCTTCCACCTAGCAGCAGCTGTAGCCCTGCAGTGCCCTTCCTCCGGGAGCCCCAGCTCGCAGCAACTTCCTCACATTCTGAATCTGGAGCTGGGAGGTCTTTCCTCACTTTGTGCTCTGTATGTCCCTGCTACTGCTATGCATGACACTTACTTACTCACAGGTGCCCCTGGGGAGGTGGAGCGGGCAGGTTTGTCTGATGGACACTTCTACACAGCTGTTGAAATAAAAATAATAACAAACCACGTTATTTGTCACTGGAAGGACCAGTTGGACCTTCCTAATCCAAAGCTCACAATGGTTCTGCAAGCAAAGAGTTAACAGCAGAGTGCTCTAGCACAATACCAGCTCTGTACTGTCACAATTAATTTTTAAATGTCTGTAACAAGCTGTTTGTGACTGACCCCCTTCATGGTGCCTATCCTACAGCCTGACCTACAGCCATTCCTTTAGCTGAAGTACAAACACGAGGCTGAGCTGCTGCTGCTTTGAAAGGAGGGGAGCATGTACAGTCTGACTAGAAGATCTGGGTTCATTCCTGGTTCCTGCGGTGGCTGAACAAAGTCAAGATGAGACTGACTTTGTTTTCACAATGTGACACACAAAAGGAATGGTTCTTCCCACAGCCATCTCTGCTCTGCTTCAGCTTCTGTTGTCCTCAGCCCAGCCCTGTGTTGTCCAAGAGTTGTCTCGCTGATGCTCTTTTCGAGTGTTTTTGACAGCCCAGGCAACTGAAGAACTGCTGTTCCATAAGGAAAGAGATGACCTGTAGGTCACCAGTTTGATTTCTCCAAGATAAAAACCAAGATGGAAGAAGTACAGAGATCTGCAGAGACATACCCTGTACTTGTTCCTTAAGTCAAATTCACTATTTTTTGTTACTCACACACCTCCCAAATTAGAAAACATTGTTAAAGAAAAGCAGTCCAAATTGATAGGTGTAGGGAAATGAAGAATTATGGAATGCGTCTGGTTGGTTGTGGTTGACGCACCAGGCTGATTGTGGGGGGGTCACACCTTGTGCAAACAGCTCCCTTCCCAAGAGTCGAAGAGATGAGGTGAGTGACAAGAACACTGGATGTAAAGGTGGTACATTGCCTGTGGATGCACAGACCAGTGTGGAATGCACAGATCAAAGGGCAGACCAGTCCTATTCTTTGTTCTCCAGCCAGACAGGAAGCAGTCCTGCACACACACTAGATGGTAGATGGGGCAGGAGGCTGGAACAGTTGATGTTCCCCAGGCCTACAGCACCCAGTCTGGCTGTGTGGGTATAGGTTGTAGGTGTGGATACAGGTGTGCAGTCAGCAGGCTGATACTCAGAAAACCCTCTGCCCACAAGATACTGGGCCATGCTCTTCCCAACAGATTTGCTTTTGCCCTGTAGCCACCAAGAAGGTGCCTGATGGGCAGCAGCTGCTGCTGAGAATACAGCTGTGGTGGAGAAGGGGATGTGCTAAACAAGTGCTGTCAGCACCTAAGGCAGCCTCTGATGGCTCCTCTTCAACAGCAGGCTCCTGTATTTGCCCTGCAGGGGACGATGGCAGCTTGTCGCAAAATTTTCTTAGCAGAACATCTTCCCAGTGCTCCGTATTTGCCCCAGGATGAAAGATGCCCTCGACACTGCCTGTAAAGTGGAGATGTCACTGTGATGCCAGCACGTGCAGCCTTGAACACATCAGTGCTTATTGTAGGATCCTTTGGGTGCTGTCGTGACACAAGGTCACAGGGCTGTAAAGCAAACCACGTTTTACAGGTAGTCTTTCCAATAGGGTTTTTCTCTGCTAGTGACACTGATAGGAATTCTGTGAGTGGTCATTGGTTGCTTTTTTCCTCTTGAACACAAAGTCTCCTCAGTGTTGAGTTGCAGTGGATTCATTCAGGATTCATGCTGTTAAGGTTAGAGCTTTTCCTGAGCTGTTACACCTCTTTGGATTTGAATTATCAATTCTGCTCCCAATTTTAGGGATGCAACTGCTCTACAGTCAGGCTCTGCAGATGCAGTTATCAGCACAAACAGAACAAGCCCGTACTGAGGATTTCAGGGTGTTTGCTATTTCTGTTGTGGGACTGGAATGCTTCCATAGAAGCTGGATAGTTTCTGTGGCCAGTTCATGTGACCCTGCTCAGCACATCCCTCTGTACATTTCTCTAATAGGATGATCACAAACCAGCACATCTTTCTTTTGATGTTCCTGAGTCAATGTGGAGCCTTTCAATAAAACAAGGCAATGTTGCAGAGCAGAAAACTGAGTGCAAAGCAGCAGAGGCTCAACACAACCATTGGGTGGGTTTACAGAGACAGCAAGAGGTTCCTTCCCTGAACAGCCACCAGCACTGAAGCTCACCAATCATCTTCCCACAAATGTCCTTTGAAGCAAGCTGGGTGAAGATAGCAGGAGCAAACTCTGGGACACAGCCAGACAAATGAAAATAGGGAGCAAATGACTCACCACAGGCTGAGTTCCCTTTTGCACGCAGGCTATCACAAGGTCTACCTGCAGCAAAGCTCCTCAAAGTCAGTACTGCTGGTGGAAACAAATGGTGTATTCATTCGTGTGTTCTTTGCTTCTCTTTTCTCAGTCTCTTTCAATATTTAATTTCTGGAGACATAAACCTACAAAAGAAACACATTCAAAATATGAAATTGTAGTTACAGCAGTCCATGGTGCAACTTTTTTTTTCCATTAAAGCGACATTCTTTAAGCTAAAGTATGTTACAGACCCAGGCCACCACAAACCCTGCCTGTGGGATGGTGCTTTTGTGAGAAGAAATTCCCATTGAGCTTTGGGGAAGTGTGTTTCTTTGACATCAGCACATGCAGCACTCAAAGGAAATCCTGGTTAGGAGGGAGGTGGTGTGTGCTGCTCGGCTGCTGAGGCACGTGGTGCTTGGCCCAGGACTGAAAGAAGAATCGCACACAGAGCTTTTGAGCTGAAGAGCTTCAGGTTATGTTGCCCTGTAACCCATGAGATTCGTAATGGATCTACAGAAGGAAACAGGGCTGCAAACAGCGGTTACCCTGACCTCCGGTACCTCTGTGAAATCACAGTTCTTCTTTCCCTCGAGGGGGTTTGTTTGGTTTTAAATTTAGGGTGTTATAATGAACTCTCCTCTCCTCCCTGCAGTGATCTTCAGCCTTGTCTCCTGTCTACACCCAAAACTTGTCAAAACCATACCCGGAGATGCAGCGGGGTGTTTATCCACTGTTTATTTGCTGCTGTCTTCTTGAACGGATTTTGTGGAGGTGAAGAGTGAGGCTTATGCCAGGATGAGGATTTGACTTGATTACAGCAAGAGAACACGATGCAAAAGAAGGTGGCTATGATTACAAGCGGCTGGTGTTGTTCAACACATCAGTGACACTGTGAAAAATCTGGTTTAGAATTATTGGAGCCCACAATCCAAGGGACTGTAATTGGGTTTTACTTCACAGGAGCTCACAGAGGTTCAGACCACAGTTTATAAAATAGACACAGAGATCAAAGTGGTTTGAAATTCAGACTGATTTTCTATCTGGGGTTTTTTTTTTTGTATGTGTGGGAAAAAAATGAATAAATGCTCAAAACACTTTCATTTTAGGCCAGTTCCTGCCAGCAAGGGAAATTTAATCCACTCAAGCCACCAAATCATCGAGTACATTTATTCATTAAAGTAATCAATCAGTGGAAATAGGTTTTTCTTTTAATATATTAAATGGCAAAAATGATGAGTTCATAAAAACGTCAAGGAATTTTCATCTCTGCTATCTCTTTTCTTAGGTCAGCTGTCTTCAAATGTATTATCCCATTTGTAGGAATCTTACTTACTCCGTCTTCCCTGCCGAAAGCTGAGTACTGAGTGTTATACAGAGATTAAAATTGAGTAGGAGCTGTAGAAAATGTCAAACGTAGCAGAAACCGTGACACTTGCTCTTTTGACTAGTCGCAGTAGCACCAACAGTTGCTCATTCTGGCAGCGTCACACCGATACATCCGTCACAGCAACTTTTTGTTTACGTTTTTGCTGGCATCGACAAGTTTGTCAAGATCTATCGTCACGTTCCCTTACGCGCTTGGCTTCTCTTATTTTGACAAATGGATCCTTGCCAAGAAGTTACGTATGTGCCTTGCACATCATCATTTGGAAGCAGGAGACAACACTGTGATTATCGTTTCTCTCTACTATTTATGTCACAGGGCTGCTGCTTTGAGATCTAGGGGAAAAGACCCAGCAAGAAAAACATCAAGCGTCCATTTGCTGCTGTAGTGAATAAAATTACAAGAGCTGTTGGTCTGACATGCTGCAAAGCTAGAACTTGAGCTCCTTTGATTGGGGAAGGATGAAGTGCCTCACAGATTGGCATAGCAGCTTTCCAATCTCTGAAGGGGGCTACGAGAAAGCTGGGGTAGGGCTTTTGACACAGGTGCATAGTGAGAGGACAAGGGGGATGGGTTATAGGCTTGAAGAGGGGAGACTGAGTTGGCCACGAGGAACAAATTCTTCCCTGTGAGGGTGCTGAGATGCTGGAACAGGTTGCTCAAGGAAGTTGTGGCTGCCCCATCCCTGGAAGTGTTGATGGCCAGGTTGGATGGGGTCCTGAGTAACCTGATCTAGTGAAGGTGACCCTGCCTTCACTAGATGAAGCGGGAAACTAGATGATCTTTAAGGTCCCTTCCAACCCCAGCCGTTCCATTATTCCAATATTCTTCTTTGAGCTCATTTAGGAAAGATGGAATGTAAAGGGACCAACTCTGTGTCATGAAATTCAGTGTCTTACCTCTGCAGGTGGTCCTGAAACATGGACCTCAGAGCATTGCCTGTGTGTGAAAGGCCTTACAATTGTTGTAAAGGTTCTGCACCTCAGACACGGAGTCACAGGGACAGATGAAATAAAGGGCATTGCCAATATTTTGGATGGAGCAGGAATTTCTGAGGTGGTATGTTGAGACCTTCCCAGGAAGTCATAGGACCAGCTCCAGAGGAGGAGGAGGGATATTCCCAGCTAAATTCCCAAAGTCACTTTTCAACCTGGAGCATGTTGTTCTCAAATCATCTATTTGTTACTCTTGAGTATAGTGGCAGGTTTAATGCTGAGAGGATGAAAATGATGTTCTAAAGAAATAGCTGATCCTCGTCAGCAGTGCCAGGAACAGTCACCACCTCCCCCAGCGTGGCACCTTCATCCGTGGCCAATCTTCAGAGGAATCTGATTGACAGCAGCCCTGAAGAATGGACTAATTAAATGTATCATAAGTAGGTTGCAGTGAACACATGTCAGCTTGACCCAAAAAATTCTGGTTCCCAGATGTCAGCAAGATTTTCTGTTGAGCTTTTTAAGATGGTCAGTGTCCAGAAGCAGCCCTTGTAAATAATGGGGGCATCTCTGGGGCAAATTCTCACTCCTCACAGTCCCAAAGTTGACTAACAAATTTCTGTGGAGCAGACAGACTCAAAAGGGCAGCCCACAGCCTGATTTGAGAGGAAGCTGCACATGGCAAGGTAAGATGGGAACTGATGAGAAGTGGTCAGTGCTCATTGTTCACTGGGAGAGCAGTGAGGCCTCGATGCAAGCTCAAATGGCCTCTGCCAGCACTCACTGAGGTAGTTTAGGGGTCACAGTCCCTGATATCTGCTTTGTCCTTTTCCTGGAGCTTCTGGCCCTATGCCAGCAGAAACAGGAACATATGGCCACACTTCCACCATCCTCCCTCATGGCAGGCTGTGCTTGTTGAAGGCTCCAGTGAAGGCTGATCTCTGCTAATGAGCTGAGCTGCTGGTCTTGAGGATGACCTTTCACTAACTTCTTGGACATCACCAATAAAAAAAACTCTGCAAGTTTGAGTTATTCAAAAACACAGTAAAACTGCACCTCTTCAGGCAGAGCAACACCACCCTGTCGAATTGTTTCATCAGTCCTCATGTTCTTGATGACATTGAGCAGAGCAGAACTTTGCTTGAACAAGGGTGCACTGCTGCAATGCAGCTGTCATTGACTTGTTTCCCTTAAATGGGGTAACAAAACCCATTCAGATCCTGACGTGCCTGCTACATGCATACATCTCCAGTTGCTTTGCAGTTTTGAAGGAATTCAGGTATCTCAAAAGTATCCAGAAAACCTCGTTAAGTTTACAGCTACTGTAGGCTGGGCTCACAGCTTTCAATTCTTAGCTCACAGGCTCACGACAACCAGCCTTTACTAGTCGTAGTCCAAACTAAACTTGTCTTGTGGTCATTGGCTCTGCCACTCTGCGGATAAATGGTTCTAGCTGCTCCAACTCTGACTGTTACAAGTTCAACACTGTCTATCTAAATCTTGACTATGACTAAACGAATGTACCCACCAGCAGGAGCAACTGATGACTTTGAATCCAGTAACAAGCCAAGCAAGGAATGCGAAGATTTTCTGCTGCACCAGCCTCCCCGGCACTGCAACTTTCCTGACAAACTTTCATCTGCACTTGGCTAGGTCTGCTCAAGGTGGAAGACTGCAGAAACTCTGGGTAGATCTTTTGCAATCAGTTTCTTTATGTCAAACAAAACCTCCTTGCCCTAACAGAAATTGGTTTATGTACATCATGAATTTCTAGCTCAAAAAGCCAGTATGAATAACAAAGAGGAGAAGCCCAGAGACCTGCAGCTTCCCTCAGCTTCTTTCACGCACCGTTGCTGATGCTGAAGAGCAGCCGTTTGCCATGGAGCACGTACGAGGACTTTGCTGTAACAGGCACCCAGCTCTGCTGGCCTCAGTAGAGTTGTTTCACATCCTCCACTGATACTGATGCCAAGAGCTCAGTTCCAACACATCAGGTCGGTGTTTGTTTGATGTGCACATACAGGAAAAAGTCCTTGGGGAAGAGAGTAACTCTGGATTTTCAGAGTATTTTGTCTGTTTCTGTTCCACAAACTGTCTTGTTTCTGCTGCATTTTATAACATCTGGACTCTGTCGGTTTCAGTCCTGTGCTCTGCGCCCTGGGGCCACAGCAGGCGCCGCTGGCCTGAAGGCTCTTGTTTTGTACATCTACTAAAGAGGGAATGTGAGTGGAAAACAGGTGAAAACAAATCACATACCTTTCATATTCCAGTATCTCCACTCGAGTTTTCCCCTTAAAATGACCGTATCAACTGGAAATGCTTAGTGACTCACGTGGAATCCCAGGGAATCCTGGAAAGTGTGCTGTCCTGCCTCAGTGCACCCTGGCAGAGAGAGTTTTACCATCAGTTCACGAGGGCTCTTTGATTCTGATCCAAAGCTTTCTGCAGTCACCAATTCTTCTTCTCTTCTAGTGCTCACTCACACAACAGCAAAGCACACTAAAACAGAAGAGAAGGAATACTTCGACCTGTCTAAGGGAAAACAGGGTGAGTCCTTGGGAAAACACATCAGCACAGCAGTGCTGTGGGAGATGCCATGGACTGCGCTCCCTGAGGTCATGCCCACTTTTCCTAGTCCGGGCTCTGCAAGCACTGTGCCACTGACTGCTGCTCCCTCTGTACCTCTGGGTAGGACAGAAATCAGAGGGTGAGGTAACACTCAGAAGAGGTACAGAAGGCTGCGTTGTGTTTTATATTAAAGAAATGTAAACTATTTTCAGAGTGAGTTTAGTTCATTATTGATCACTGAGTTTTATTTAGAAGTGCAACTGCAGCTGGAAACGGTTTGTACTAGAAAAACTGTCCAACTGTGGTAGGGGTCTGCCCGTCACCCCACATCTCCAGGGCTTTTCAACTGCTCCAGACACAGGGATTCCACCACTGCTCTGGGCATCCTGGGCTGGGCCTGGATAACCCTTTCTTCAGTGTAAAGGTTTGCCCCTCCTCTCCTGAAGATGTGGAACTGCAAAGTGACAAGCTTGGTTGGTACGAGCCGAGTCTGTAATACCTCCAGGGACTAAGGGGACAGAATATTTACAGGCAATCTGCTGTTTTAGAGCACTTTTCATTTAAAAAAACCCTGGCAATTAGGTGCTCGTAGAAAAAGCAGTAAATATTAAATTACTCAAAGGTCATGTTTACAGAATATGCTTTGCCCACTAGTCACACAGAGAAAAGAGTCAGGCATTCGATTTAGCTCTGAACTTTATGCCTTTGATAAATTCAGAACTCTTGTTGTCTTAAAGCTGTTTTCTGTCCTCAGTGGGGGTTCAGTCACTCACCACTTGCAGGATTGATTCTGAAGTGAAGATGGGAGCAGTAATGTGACCACTCCTGAATCGTAGTGTTGAACATCTGAGAAGGATCAGGAAGACAATCCTTAGCCCTGAGCATTATATACAAATGAAATAGGGGTTATCTGGGGGCAACACAATTCATTAAATGTTCCTTCTAAATGTAAAACACCAAATTCCCCCGACACAGTCAGCCTTTCGATCTGCAGTCTAGTTGTGACATAAAAAATGATACTGCAGGAAGAGTAAACTTCAATTCAGAAAAGCTCTGAAGTTCACTGTTACAGCTCATTCTGTTTTCTCATATCTCCTCATAACAATCAGCCAGGAAAAACATTATAGCTACCACAGTCCTTTGGAAAAGCATCCACGTTTAGAAGATGGGACTAGATTCTCAGTTGGTGTCAATCAGAGGGTTTCCAGGAACCACAATCCAATTACCCTGCAGCTCTGTCAGCTGAGAATCTCATCCAGGAGCTCAACATTCGGTCAGAAATGCACCCCAGTCAGCCAGAAATGCACCCGTCTGCAGCTTCATCTTCCCCCCTGCCCCGTTATTTTTTAGTTCAGATCAGCACTGGAAAAATTTAAAACAAATTCTATGGTCAGATAAAATGCCATTGTGACTGAAACACAGTGTATTTTGAGGGCAGGTGTAAGATGGTCAGAACCCTCTCATCACTGTAACTGCTGCGAGACACACACATACAGCACCATAACCCTTGGTGTATCCAGCCCTACATCAAACCCTCTTGTGAAATGAGGATTAATTGTCCAGTCTGGCCAAACAGGACACACCAGGGTAAGTGGTTTGCTTAAGGCTACACAGAAGATATTGTTCAGATGAGGGCAAGTCTTTCTTATGCTGAGCTAATGCCCCAGTCCCTGAATCTCTTCTGCCTTCAGTTACTTAACTAATCCAGGCTGTATTGATAATCTTTGGAAAGCCAGTTAGTTATACCCCAGCTGCACTGACACAGAAAGCTGAGCTGTCTGACTGTGAGCTGACAAGTGGAAGGTGCGATATAAAGGCAGTGGTTATTGATGTTAAATACAGTGTTACGGTGCCCCTAACAGGAGATCAGTCCAGTGACGGGGTGATTCAGAGATGATGCCCTGGCCCCACCAGCCCAGCACTCTGCTCGTACTCTGTGTCACGAGAGGCAGGGGCAGCGAAGTAGCAACGCTGCTCCCCTCCTTCTCACAACCCCGTTGTCCCATCCTTGTGGAGCTGGGACCGAGTCTCAGGGTCTGACAAAGGCTGCTGCTGACCCTGTGGCTGTTCTGTTGTGCCGAACGACGCTCAATTTCATTATACCCTGACAACAAAACATGAAGGAAAAAAATCAAAGTTGTTAATGGTGAAGTCTCGGGTAAGAGCTTTGTAGGAATTGTCTCAAATTATAATGTAAACACACTTGTGGATAAAAGGGAAAGGAAAACAACACTTAAGTGTTTATGCTTCCCTTTTATTCATAAGTGTGTTTTAAAATTTCCTCATGAAGCTACTGCTGACTGATGCATTCAAAACACACACTGTGCCTGTGCAGTCCCTTCTAGAGTGGGTCAGTCCCAGTTCCCTGCCCACTGAGGTAAATGGCTGTACTTCCTCGTGTTTGCATTGAACTTAACCTGGAGATTTTGAAAATGAGAGAAAACACATCCGGGGCTCCTCCAAAACTCAAGTTACATTTTAACTGTAGATATGTAGGTTTTATTCAAAATCTGAGGGGTTGTCTTAAAAATATATGAAGCCACTCTGCATGATTTATTAAAGCAAGGTTGCCATTTCTTCCTGGCAGTTACACGTGATGGGTTACTGCAGGTGCCTGTCACTCATTATTTATTTATTTAGTAGAGGCTATTTAAGAGAGACTTTCACATGCAGGTATCAGGGCACAAGACCCAAGGCTGCCTTTCAGCTGGCCAGTGAGAGTAAAGTTTTGGGCTACATTACATTTGTGAGATTGGACTAGATGGTCTTTTGAGGTCCCTTCCAATTCCTAATGTTCCGTGATTACCAGCTGATTGAAACCCTTGTAGCCTTGTGCTTCCAATTTTCCGTGGCCCTGAGAACGTAGCCCGTTACCCGTGACCTCGTACCTGACCGGTTCCGGCGCAGTTTTGCTGGGGCACGGCGTAGCGATGCAGAGACATTTCCCCAGAAAAAGTACAGAATGTTGTACACCATCTCGTGTCAGGTACTCTGTACCTCAAATCGGTGGAACAAAGCATGTTATTTCCACTTAGTAGGAAGAAACCAACATTGTTATTTCTACTGCTCCAGTGTCAGGGCTTTTTATTTCCACTGCAGTGGCTGTACAGGCTCTCATAACCAATAAGCCAACATCCACCCTGCCGAAAAAACAACATGAAAAACCCCTGGCTGGTCTGAAGCACATTAGAGCACACAAAAGAAAACTGACTCTGGGCTGCAGCTTGAATGGAAATGTCTGTTCTCCTGAGAGCAGTGGTGGGGTTTGACTAAAAAAAATGATGTTTTCCTGACACATCAACAACTTCTGGATTTTTTCCAGCTCTCCAGATGATGCCAACAGAAAAACAAAACAAGAAGAGGCCGTATGCAGATTCCATCCTGTGTTCAAAGTTTGGAAGGAAACAGGTGTCACTTGGTTGTATAAAATAAAACCAGGTTGGGTTTAAAACTTCTGGACATCAGTGGTCAGATTGAAGGACCCAGATACCCTACATCAGAACAGCTGGGGCTCCCAGGAAACTTCTCCATTGTGGAGGTGAACCAATGTGCTGTGAACACTGGCTGTGCCCTGTTCCCAGCTTGCTCCTGCTATTTGTTAACCGTCAGTCCCCAGACTTCTGAGACCTTCCCTTACAGCACAGCTTGGTGCTGTGACCTCCTCTTGCTACCAACAATGGCCTTTCTGTTTTACAGCATGTGAACCTGCACCATGAGTTGGTTCTGTGAGGCTGGAGGACCCTGGAGTCACTGCCCTGAACACATAGAAAGTTGGACTCTTGGTTCAGTGCAAATCTGCATCACTTCATGGGTAGAAAGGGAAGAGAATGAATTTGCTTTAGCTGAATGTACAACCTGTAGATGCTAGGGTAAGAAATAAAAGTTCTTGGGTTTATTACTTACTGGTGGAAAAAAAATAGGTCTCTGCTACCCATGAAACCAAGTCTGGCTCATTCACGCTTCCATTAACACCTAGTGTATTTAAAGTGAGGGAAATTTCAAGAGGGAAACTATTTCTGTCATTTCTGGTGAAGATGACAATTCTGTTATTTGGAAATTTAAACATCTTCCCAGCTGAGTAAATTAGCACTAAATGGGGCAGAAATACGAAAATGAGGTGTTTAACAGGGATTAGCACCTTTCACCTTGAAGCAAAGGCTTCTCTCAGCACTGTTTTGGTAGGAAGCTGACTTTGCTCTGCACTGTGACTAGAGAATTCACAGTAGCAGGGTATGTTACAGAAATGTTGGTACAGCACCGCAATTTCAATAAAATTTATTTACTTAACAGAGGATTTTACTGAGATTTATTTTGGATCACCACAGCCCTTAAATTTAAGGCAGACATCAGCATGAGAGAATGCCATTTGTATTACTAAATGTTTGGGATGCTGTTTCAAAACATCTCCCACAGGTGCCTGCACAAAACATCTAAAATTAATTTCAACCATTAACAAACCTTTCTCACCAGCACCAGCTAACACCCACCTGGCTGCCTTCACACATCCTTACCCAGGAGCTGTAGAGACATGGCCATCCTGAATCCTGCTTCTCCGAGGGGAAAAGAGTGGAGAGCTGGTCCAGCATGGGCCATTGCCTGTGGGCTCATCACAGTGGGCAGCAGCAGGGCCGCAGGATGGGAGGATGCTCAGCACCCACACGCTGAAGCACGGCGAGGCAGAGCTGGTGCCGCACGGTCTCTGCAGCGCCGGCTGAGGTCACTGTGGCTCCGCACCTCCTGCTGCTCTCTGAGCAGCACTTTGCTGCTGGAAAAAAGGAAACAGCAATGGATTTTTCTATTTTGCTTTTTTCCCAGCACATATAGTTTCTAAAAATGTGGTCTAAGTGATAGCTGTAATTTTGATGGAGATTCACCTGTAGGCAACATGGCAATCAAACCCACACTATTAACAGAAGGCTGATTGACTTAATGAATATAATTGTCAACTCCACACACTGATTCAGTCTGTCTAATGATCTATCAGTTTGTCTTTCCTCTTGCCACTTGTGCCCATTTATATCTCGCTGCATGCTGACTACCTAAAACCCCCATATAGATACAGAACTGTTTGAGGGAGGACTGATGGATGCTTGGGAAAGAAGAGGGGATCTGCTGTACAGGCTAACTGAATTTATCTCTGTTCCATTAAACACAGTCAGTTTTGGTTAGGTGGCTGAGCTGGTAGCTAATAGTACCCTTTATCCTACAGCTACTCTGGACCAAGTTCGGGACTATTTACTCATTGGAATAAGTACAAAAGACACAGCCTTACCTTAAATAACTGACAGCCTGAGCCTGATCCAGCACTGCAGAGCCTGATCTGTGGGAGATCTCTGTCCCCACAGGGAACCCCAAAGACCCTGCATGGAAAGTCTCCCATTGTTCAGGTTCAAAATTCAGAGAGAAGGGAGTGCAGAAGATGAGAACTAATGCACAGAATAGTCAGAAAAACACAGTGCTCAGGCAAGAGTCCAACCCAAGTCAGAAGAGCCCTCTCCAGCCTAGACAGCCCCTCTAGAAGCAGCTATGGTTTGTGACCTTTCCAGGTGTACCAGAGAAGATTTCCAGTCTTTCCATTCAGCTTTTGGAGGAAGTGAGGATGTTTTGCCTTCTCAGCAGAGGCTGACAGCAGTCCTCAGGAGGTAGGGGACAGCACACAGGTTACCTGCCTTCCCCCAGGCTCACACTCAAGCAGGAAAGCAAAACCAAGAGCACGCTGCCTGGTTGTGCATAACACTGTACAGAGGTGCGATGCTAAGTGAGAATCTGCACATTTCAGAGCAGGGGTCCCCTGTCTTCACTGGAAAGTCTCTTGCGAATTCTTCTAGTAACAGTGAGGAACAAGAGCCTGCAGAGAGAGATCAGAACTACACGCCCTGGGCAGGAGCTGCTCTTTTTAAAGCAAAGTTACAAACGTCCCTCACCTGAGGAAGGTCAGATTTGCCCCAGCTGTGTTTGTGTGCTTGCAGTTGAGGCTCGGACCTCAGTATAGAGCTGCTTTCTGACAGAGGCTACTGGGCTGTGGTGTGGGCATGGGGCTCCTCTGTCTGAGGTCAGGGAAGAAAAACACGTGTAGCTGCACCGTGCTGAGAAAGATTTGAACCCATTTGCTCATAGTGTAGCTGTTCCTTAACTAGCCCTTGCATATAATTCATTACATTTAATAGAAGGGTATTCCACATATCCTGGCATGCAGCATCGCATAAAGAATCCTCCCCCTCCCAAACGCTGTTGCACTGCATCACCGTGTGTCACAGCTCAGGGCTGATTAATACACCTTGTCTGTATCACTGTGAGTTTATCTTCAAGTTAGTTGGATTGGACAGGGGGTTCCAGAGACTATGCTGCCACTGAATACACCAACTGCAAATGTAACATGAAGTTTAATCAATAAAAATAACAGCAATAAATTTGTCTTGTTCTGCTTTTGTTAGGCTGTAGAAATGCCTGAGTACAGATGCTTTCTACCGCTCCTTGGGAGATACTGCTGTCGTTTGCTAAGCACTTGGAATTCCTATTGCAATGTCACAGCTTAACTTGGCTTTGCTTTGATGCTCTTGAGGTGCCATCTGATGGCAAAGGAAGAGTTGTTTGGTCCTTGCAGGTGGGTGTTACCTAAATCAGCAGCGTCTAGAATCTATTTGCACGTGCAAACATTAAAAACCATGGAAATAAAAGAACCCCAACCCTCTTCTCCAACAAACGGAGTGGAACAGCTTGTTAGGAACTTCAGTGAAGGAGTCAATATCTCTTGCCCAAAAATGAACTGTCAGCTAAAAGCTGAATTAACGGAGGGAGGCAACTAGTTGAAGCCTTAATCAGGACCTGTAAAAACAACAGGACTGTTTACTTTTTTCAGTTTTCTTTGCGCATACAGTCTGTCTGACAGGGTTTGTTAAAGGCAGTGAGGGGAAAGCCGGGCTTTTAGATTCACTGTTTGGGTCCTGGCTTGCCTGCCTGCCTGGGAGAACTAAAAATCTATTTAAATGAAAACATCGGAAGAGTCAAGAGTGAAAACGCCGAGTGCAGTTTTTAGTTTCAACTGTTTTGCTTTTTTCAGTTTGTTTAATTTCAGTGACTAAAAAGCATTTGGAAAGAGGATGTTTTTATTTAAAATTCAATGTCCATAATACTTACATTACGGTGTGAAAGAGGTGCTGGATGAGTGATACCTTGGCAGATCTCCCAGGGGCTTAAGTGGGGCAGGACTTTACCCATTCTTTCGAAAGCAAACAAGTGGAGGGGAAAAAGACAAACAGAAGGAGAAGGTTCGCATTTTTCACTGTAATAAAGAAATAAAAAGAGCCCCAGCTTCACCCTTATAAAATATTTGGCAGATCAGCCTCCCACAGAAGGGGTTTTGGCAGACTACTGGTTTGCTGTTAAAGGAGGCTGGGGGCTGGTAATTGAACTTCTTCACAGTGAGGGTGACAGAGCACTGGAACGGGCTGCCCAGGGAGGTTGTGGAATCTCTTTCTCTGGAGAAGTTTAAAACCTGCCTGGATGTGTTCCTGTGTGACCTGGTCTAGGTGATCCTGCTGTGGCAGAGGGATTGGACTAGACGATCTTTCGAGGTCCCTTCCAATCCCTAATGTTCTGTGATTCTGTGAATTTTGGGGTGGGCTTTTTTCACTCCATATCTTGACAGAGATTCAGCCTTTCATTTCACCTGAATGACTTACTAGAATTCACAATCTGAAACAGAAGCTCAGATCCAGATCCACGTGTATAGTGCCACTGCAGACCATACCTCAGTGGAAATGCAAGAGACATCCTCTTATACTCTTTCCAGTATTAACATCAGTAACACCATTATCCCACACTGAACATTGACTATAGAGTCTCTTCTGTGAGACAACCTCTAAACAACCTTTGCTGGATAAAGTGCTGCAAATGTGATACTAATTAAGAAATAATCCTGCACAATAATAATAAAAGACATTAGATCTTAAGAGTAAAAGGAGTTTCTCTATGTTTAATATTTTAAATCTGTGGTAGGCACAGGATAATGTTCTTAACGTGTTACTTTGCAGAGGGAGATCAAAGCACATTGTGAATTAACCTTGATTTGAACAATATATTTCCTTCACATTCCCTAGGCCTGGGGTTTTTTGGAATCACCAGTAATTTTGGGTGGGTGTGTGAAGTGATATGGGCTCCCTCTGCAGCCAGCAAGTTACCTAAGTACATTTCCATGGTTGTTGGTTTAAGTGCAAACATTTTAAATCTTAAACTCTATCAGAAAATTATTGAGATAACTTCCTGGCTGTGCTCAGGTACTGTGGTGATGGGTGCAGTGTGACACCCAAACTCAGCAGGTTGTGCTGGAGACAAGATTGTGCAGGGATACACAGATCATTAGTGGTTGGAAGGGACCTCCAGGGGTCATAAAGTTCAACACCTCTGCTCAAGCAGAATCATAAAACCTAAGACAAGTTACACAGAAATGCATCCAGATGGGTCTGAAAAGTCTCCAGAGAAGGAAGCTCCACAACCTCCCTAGGCAGTACATTCCAGAGCTCTGTAACTCTTAAAGGAAATTTTTCTCATATTGAGATGGAACTTCTTGTGCTCCAATTGACACCCATTGCCCCATGACCTATCACAGGACGCAGGTGAAAAGAGATTGTCTCTTTCTTCTTGACACTCAGCCCTCACAGATTTATAGACAGGGATTAACCTTCTCGTCTTCAAGCTGAAAAGTCCCAGATCTCTCAATCTCTCCTCATAAAGCAACTGTTCTAGTTCTCTAATCATCCTCATAGTCCTCTGTTGAACTCTCGCAATCAAGTCTCTATCTCTCTTGAGCTGGGGAGCCCAGAACTGGATGAAATATTACAGATGTGGCCTCACCAGGGCAGAGTAGAGAGGGAGAAGAACCTCCCTTGATCTTCTGGACACACTCTTCTTGATCCATCCCAGGATTCCATTAGCCTTCTGAGCACCCCCATTCCAGGAGCTATTCCCACACACATATTTTTGCCTGTGATGTAAAGGTGCCCACCCTACCAGCAGTGATCACCAAGCACACAGAAGAAAGGGATTTTAGCTACTGGGAGGTGGCAGCTCTTGACTCCAAACGTTTGGGTCCTGGTCAGTTTGGGTCTGACAAGTCAGTAAATGCTGAATTCCAGGATGGTCTTAGGAAGGGCCTCAGCTCATGACATCAAGTTGACTGCAGGAGTTTAGGATGAACATTGCTCAGCTGAGTATGTATCCTCTCCCTCTGTCCTGTCACTGCTAAAAACTCTGTCCCTTCTGGCATTGAAAGATGCTATCATTCTTCTAGCATTGAAAGGTCACACTAATGTCTCCCTGGAGACTTCTCCAGACTGAACAAGTCCAATTGCCTCAGCCTGGCCTCATAGGGCATGAAGGTGATTTGAGAAGACCTGACTGATTAGCCACGGAATCTCTTAGGATTTACATACTCTTGTTCTGGTGGCTCAACTGTAGGTTGGTAACCACCAGCTGAAAGATGGTAAATGACAACTAGGGACAGTAATGAACCGTTAGAGGCTGTAATGTCTTGAAGGCTCCAATTACTGCCATTGCAACTCCCTGACTCTGCCTGAACACAGAGAGTGTGGGAGTGACTCGACTCTGCCAGTGACTAAGCAATTAGCCCCAAAGGCAACGTGGCACATTCTCTGTGCCTCCATTTCCCACCTGTGGAAGCAGAATGGTGCTGCGCGTTCCCTTCCACTTAGCACATTCTGCTCTGACACTAAGTTTGAGGATTCAACATCAAACAGGAATTTCTCAAGTGCATCGTAAGGGAACCAGGCATCGATGGAAATACAACTAAACGGTGTCAGAAATTGCTGGAGACGAGCCCACGTCCTTGTGTAACAACGGTGACACTTCATCTTCTTCGGATTCTTTTTTCATTGAGAGAGATCGGGAAGCCCTGATTTCCTCGTATTAAGATCACATGGCAAGCCTTTCCTTGGAGCAAAATGCCTGCTAAAACATTGTGGTTTATGTAAAGGCACAAAGTGGTATTACCTGTGGGGCTTCGGGCTGCCAGGGCCTCCAGGCAAAATACTCTACATGCTGAAGAGGAAATGCAGTTACTGAAGTCAAGTTTATGTTTTTTAACCTATTTTTCTTGAGATAACTTTGTCAGATTGTCAAACAAACTCTCCAAAGGGATTTGAGTCACAACCACATTAAACTGGAATCCAATCTTGTTATGCTGGCCTCAGCGAGTGGATATTCCCTCTGAGCAAGCCTGTGCTGTATTAAGCTGCCTTCTGTTTCTTCAACCCAGGCTGTGAATGTATAATCATATTTCCTTTAGAAAATGACTTGTTTTTCTTCATTACAGAAACAGGATTGATTTTCCTACAGAGTGTTACACTTGTCGAAGCAGCTATAATCAAATTTCAGTGTAATGTCCCTGCACAAGTAATTCCCACAATTAAAACTGTAACCACTCTGGATACCTGTTGGGTTGGATTCTAATCTTCATATGTGTCTGGAATGGGTCCGCTGAGGACACGGGCCAAATCCACAGCTTGTGCAGAGCTGCTGGAGCTCCTTCCAGCCCAAAGCAGTCTGTGATTTTACAGAACTACCTTTCAATGGAATAAACAGTCACCCGGTAATACTGGTGTGACAGAAGTCAAAGGTTGGATCTGTAAGTCAAATTAAAATCCCTTTCACATCAGTGAATGAGAAAAGCTACATAATTTTTAAAAACAGACCACAGCCACTGCAAAAGCAAACAACAAAACTCAAACAATTTACGAATGCCTTTTATAGGGCTTTACTTTTCCCCAGGTTTCTTCTCATTGCAGTCTCTACCTCTGGAGGCTTTTCTTATTCCTTCATCTTACACTGTCAGAGAAGTCACAACCGAATGGACTTTAGTTCAGAGACAGATTTTCTGGATTGCTGAAGTCTCCTTGAACTGACCTGTCCTTGAAATCAGGAATTGAAATCAAAGGCAGCAAAGAAGTGCAAATCAGTCTGCGACATTACTAACATGATCTTGAGGGTCACTCTCCAGACTTCCAGCAATTCCTCATAGCCCTATTAAAGGCTTGCCAGTGTGTTCATGTTCAGCTTTCCTAGATAAACCTCCAGAGAGAAAATAGATGTGGCTGCCTGCCCACACACATCAGACCTTAACCGTGCACCAGTCACCAGTGAAGAAGCCACAAGCCTCCTTACATCAATTCTCATACACACACACTAACACGTGCACACACCCACACACTCCTGCAACACGTGAGAACCTAAGTTAATAGCAAATAATTAAGAGAAAAAGCTTTCAAATATAAAGCTGAATCATAACTCACACTGCTGGGCAGCAGATGGGTGATATAAACCCGACTAGGAACTTGCCCTGAAGGGCAGCTCTGCATTTCCTCCGTTGCAGGGGGTGAACATCCCAGACCCAGCAAACCATGGTGCTGCTGAACTGGCAACTCCGCCTGCTTTGTGAAGGTTAAGCAGCCTGGCCTTCTCACAGACATGCACACCCACCCACTAGTGAGTAACGATCGAGTATTTGCCAGCAAGCCCTTCACTTGCAGCCACTTAGCATTATCTATTGTAGCCATTCCTTTGGAGAACATCACGTTATTAAGGGAGGCCAGCTCTGCCAAGTGTTAGTCCCCCAGAGGGGACTCACCCATGTGTTAAACATTTTAGCTCTGTAATAGAACGCTGTGCTCTATATTTCAATGACAATTCACCCAGTGCTTACAGATGAGATGCTTGGCAGTGCTTTCCAGCAAGTGGTGTTTGCCTTTGACACCAAGAGTGTGGGTGATAAAATCAGATAGTGCACCCTGTTTGAAGGACAGACACGTCCTGCAGCAGCCAGAACACCACACACTCGGGTTCATCTTGGGCACTTAATGTGTTCTTCAGCCTTGCCCACTTATGAAGAGCCCTGAATACACTTGGGCTGTAATGCTGCCCAACATAATGTCTCATTACAATTAGGTGAACATTCATTCTGAAGGCACCCTGTAACAGAAGAGATGAAAATACCTCATGCTGTTTCCTCCATGTTAGCAAGGAAAGCAGACTTCACATAGCTACTATAAGCAGAGAGTATGTAAACATGAAGGAGGCAAAACGCAGGGAAGTACAGGAATGAATCAGAGATTCCTCATGGAGTCTTCCACCCAATGCTCATCTAACCTAGACCAGCGTCCTGCAGCAGCAGGCTCTTCAGAAGAATGTTCCAGTACTGGGTTCCTTTAAGTAGATCTGACTTTGTCTCATTTAAATTGAATGTGCTGCTTTGTTGACGTGAAAGTTTTGATGACACACCACCCTGATTGTTCACTGCTCTAGAGAAGCACAAACCTGCAGCCGATGCTCCATGACATGTTTTTGCGCTTCTCGTTGTTATAGTTTTCCACCAACTGATCATCACAGCAAGTCAACCTGCAAATAAGTACTCCTGAGCACTTTAATGAGGCCCTTATCCCTGGCCAACTTCAGAGTAGTCACTGGGCTCTGCCCTGTTGAACAGCAGCAACTCCAAATAACCCTCCCATTAAAAGGGATGCGCTGCTGTCAGAGATGTCAGGTTGAGGGGGCGGCAAGGCTTCTGAAGCCGTTCTTGCATCATTCTTGTGCTGGGCCAAGGTACACTGCCTACCGGAGTGATTAGAGCAATTACTCAGCAGTGTTTGTCACACACAATCAGATCTGACCAGCATGAACACAGCCGTGACCTAGACCTGCCTCTCTAGCAGAGCATAAGTATTGGTTGTCATCTTTGTCTTCAGTAGCTCGATGCATGCGCCCAAGTTGGAAATGCACTAAGAAAACTTCCTAGCAATTATTTCTTTTTCGTTTCTCACCCTGATGGGCCTCTCCAATCATCTGGCACCTGCTTTTGTTCCCTTTTGTTTTGCTGCCCATGTCCCTGCTGCTGCTGCTGCTGCATGCTGAGACTTCCAGCCCATGAGTTAAAACCACTCTGGAGTCTCCGATGTTAGACTAGCAAGAAGCAGAGAAGGCTGCTCACTGTGAGCTAATGGAAGATAAGAGAGGAACCTTGGTCTTAGTAAGCCTGGATATCTGTGCATCTCCTTTACAGCATGCTCTATGGCAAACACAGCCTCAGATGAACATTTCATAGTAGTCTGCTTACAGAGTTTAAGAAATACAGATAAAAATGTGCTGCTCAAATTCAGGTAAAGAAAGTTGTTTTGAGTGGCTGGGGTTATAGGGTGTTGAAGTAGAACTACCCTGCTTGCGATTTTCAGGTGAGCAAGGACAAGCTCTCTACTCTTCTCCTTTTCCTATACAAACACCCATCTGTGCTGCACCTCTGAACTGCCACATTCTCACATGTTTTGTCTTTCTTTCCTATTTCCAAGAAAGACATCTCACCACTGTTACCAAAGAGAGAGCCAAAAGACACAGAGACATATTTCACGAGGCTGAGATGGCACAGTGGTGTAACTTCAGACAGATGAATGAGTGAGGAAACATGAGACTGTCCTGTGCTATTCAGCAGTGCACAGGTACTCAGCGCTCATACTCTTTGGATACTATGGATGAAGGTATTGGGATGTGGGGCACAACAAAGAGCATTTCAGCTCTATGACCTGAGGGATAAAGAGCTGGGATGCTTTGTAGTTTGACAGATCCTTAAATCCTTTGAAAAGGTTTAAGAATAAAACCATATAGTTAGTTAGAAAATAACAGACATCTGCAATAATAGAATAAAATGACAGATAGATGAATTAAAAAAGTGCATTAGTAAGATTATACATATCCTTCTGAGCTGATTTAGCACCTCAGCTCCTACCAGCCTGGCCCACCAGCCCATACAACATACCCCAGGGCTGGTGTACCCTGGCAAAACCTTAAATGTGCATCATCTTTCTCATCAGTGAAGGTGGTTGCCAGAGTCATCCCAGGCAAGTGCACTGCAATCTGTTTCTTCTGTAGCTCAGGAATGGTCTCTCCCTGCTCACTCTCCTTCAGTGACAGTAAGGGGGTAATGCAGGGGATCAGTTCTTTCACTTTTCTTTCAAGATTACCAATCCTTATGTTAATTGGCAGATTTCTGGCTTCAGCTTTAATCCATCCCTTCCTGCAACGTAGGATACAACAGCAAAGCTGTATGAGTCTTACAGCAGTTGCCAGTAGGTGCCTCTTATTAAGTGCAACTGTAATCAGCCTTTTAAATGGGTTCTAATCAGAAATGAAGGGTGAGCACCCAACCTAAAGCATTCTCTGACCAGAAGAAGGGGTTCAGCAAATCCCCATGATGTGCCAGGACAACTGAAAGCTTCTCACAGTGAAACCAAACACCAACATCGCTTGGTGTAGATCACAGAACACTAGGGATTATAAGGCACCTCGAAAGACCATCTAGTCCAATCCCCCTGCCGGAGCATGATCACTTGGATCAAGACCCACAGGAACATCTCCAAGCGGGTCTAGATGTAGATCTACACATTTGGTGTCTGTAGACATGCTGAGGTGGTGGACACATTCCAGCTCAACCCAGAGCCCACAGCACAGGGTGCTGCTCACACTGGGTGAGGCTGGGTGGCTTTTTCAACAATACTTTACATAATGCTTTTTTTTATTTCAAGAAAGGTGTATTAAAACAAACTGCTCAGGTCTTATGCAAGAGCAGGATGCACGCAGAAAGTATTTGCTTGTATCACTGTATAAATCAAACGCTGGAAAACTCTAACAATGAGTAATAGGCTTTTCAAAGAAATGACAAGGAGAAAATTGTGCCAAAGTGAATACACAAAAAAATGCCCCTTAGAAGTGACTCTGTCATGACAATTTACCTGTTGACTTGATCTGCGGGACCTGAAGGGCACTTGCTATGGGAAGTTAAATGGGTTTTAAAGTATCTTCTCCGCTGTTTTACCAGAGGCTGCTCACCAAAGTAAGGTGGTTTTGCTCAGAATTTCAGTTCAGGTCTTTCTAAAGTAAGAGAGAAATAACCTATGTTGAAGCTTTAAAACTTTCCCTGTTTTCAGACCAGTTGGTTCTGCAGCAAAGTCTAAGAGCCATTTTTCCCTGACTAAAGGCATTGCTTTCTAATGGATTTATATTTACATCTGAGGTAATCCAGAGCTCCTTGTGTGTCCACAGTGTCTTTACTGGTGCTTTTGGCTCTAGCTGTGTAGTATCTGGGATGGCTGGGGACAGAGAACTCTTCAGTTCCACTGAGGGTATAAATGCTGACAGTACTGGAATGCGGCGGGCTGACATTGCCCACCGTGAGCAGTGCATGTGGGTTGGTCCTTGGCAAGCCAGTCCTTCCTCTTCTGCCCATCTTGTTGCTCTTATCATTCTTACAATCATCGATAGGCTTTGTGGATTAGCAGATGATTGCTGCGTACACTACACAAGCACTGTCCTTGTGTCAGTGCATTCTGTAGCTGAAAAAGGCAATGGAACTAAGTTCTCTGAGCTTGATTGTATTTCACATGCCAGTGCAGAAGCTGCTAAACTGTTCCCCATCCAGTTACCTTGCTGTTGTCACTGGCATCACTGCAAACATTATTAAGGGCCAGTATGAAGCATCATACACATGGCCTCCAAACTGAAAACCAGTACTGTCTCTAAAAAACACTTTGTTTGACATAAATAGAAATCAGATTTCCACAGGACCTTCACCTGCAAGTTTTTCAGTGTCAAAAGACTTAAAAAATCTGAGTGCGTCCCAATCGGACAGCGTCTGTAGGATGGGTGGCAAAAACACCTATATGTGGAAATGGCAATGTTCCTCTTTCTACAGAGGCCAAATCTGTGTTCAGAGAGTGAGTCAGATGTGGTGATAGGAAATGTGCAGCTGAGATTCCAGCAGAACTCAGGTCTTCTACATTGAGCCCTTCTGTATTTTATACCTTCACGGATTTCCTCACTTCCCTGCAGCCAGCACTGTGGAAATTCCTGTGATGGTTACACCAGTACAGCACCACAGCATTAGCTGGCAACAGCTCTGTAACAGGTTCCTTTTAGCACTTTCTGTTAAGTGGAGGAGAACAGACACCCTGAAGGAGATTATCTCCTTTAGGCAAGGAGAGGGAAAATACTTGGCTTTGATTAATTTGGTGTGTGCTGCCCATTTCTCAGTCCTGATGTTGGTGGGGATCTCTGCCAATTTGTTGCAAATCTGTAGTTGCACAGTAAGAACAGCATTGGTGGCAGGGCAGGGCACCAGTTGCAGCTGGGGCATAAATCTGTACCCCCCTCAGGAAGTCACAGAGTACCTGGGGATAACTTAGAGCAGAAGATGAATGAGTACTGGGAGTAACCTACACACTGGTTTGATGCTGCAGTTGGTAACCAGAATGTTCAGAACATACACAAACACATAATAAGATGAGCTCTATCTCATTAGTATCCAAAGCTGGGTGATGTTGCTGACAGCCCAGCAGACTGTGCTGCCATTCAGCAGGACCTGGACAGGCTGGAGAGCTGAGCAGAGAGCAATTTAATGAAATATAGCAAGGGTAAGTGTAGAGCCTTGCATCTGGGCAAGAACAACCCCAGGTACCAGTATAGGTTTGCAACAGACCTGTTGGAGAGCAGTGTAGGAGAAAGGGGCCTGGGGGTCCTAGTGGACAGCAGGATGACCATGAGCCTGCAATGTGCTCCTGTGGCCAAGAGGGAAAACAGCATCCTCAGGTGGATCAGAAGTAGGGTGGTTAGCAGATCGAGAAAGGTTCTTCTCCCCCTCTACTCTGCCCTAGTAAGACTACATCTGGAGTATTGTGTTGCATTCTGGGCCCCTCACTTCAAGAAGGACATGGAGCTGCTGGAGGGTGTCCAGTGTAGAGCAATAAGGATGATGAAGGAAGTGGAACACCTCCCTTGTGATGAAAGGCTGAGGGAGCTGGGTCTCTTTAGCTTGGAAAAGAGGAGGCTGAGGGGTGACCTCATTAATGTCTATAAATATG
>JAOXOE010000343.1:4676369-4761378 GCA_028565055.1 Phoeniculus purpureus | reverse complement strand
CATAGGAGGTTCCATATAAATATCAGAAGGAACTTCTTTACAGTGAGGGTGACAGAGCACTGGAACAGGCTGCCCAGGGGTGTTTGGAGTCTCCTTCTCTGGAGATGTTTAAAACTCACCTGGATCTGTTCCTGTGCAGCTTGGTCTAGGTGATGCTGCTGTGGCAGGGGGATTGGACTAGATGATCTTTTGAGGTCCCTTCCAATCCCTAGTGATTCTATGATCTATAAAATAAGCCACAGCATAGTAGGGACATAACCTGGTGCGAAAAGCTACAGTTAGTTACTTATTTTAAAATAAATAAATAAGGTCTCCTCTATATTAATGTGGCTTATTTAGCTCAGCACTTCAATTGGTTGTTTGCCGTGTCACGCTGATCTAGGACTGTTCTCTTATCAATTCTAAAGCTTTTGACATCCTGCATTCAAGATCACTTTGGATTAGTGGGGATTCTGACCCCTAAACTTTTGATTACTTGTGACACCTGTGTTCCTTTGGTCCACAGGCACGTACTGATGGATCATTTTATTGAAATTAAAAATTTCACTTCCTCTCCATCATCTTCAGATGTGTTTTTCATCCGTGCATTTTCATCATTTCTCTACTAGAAATGCACACGTAGCATGCACACAGTCAGTAGGACCTACAGCCCCGCGCCCCCAGTAATGCGATTCGATATCACTAACTGTAATGGGAGCAGAGCAGTAACGTTCAGGTCCCTAAGTGGATGTGGCATTGTTTAAGCCTCGGGCATACAAATTAAAGCACCTAGTAGCTGGTGTAATTTGCTTGGTCAAATATCAAGACAATTCTTCCACTAGCTCCATCCAAAGGAAAAAACCTCCAAACTTTAAAACCAGCCTCTGCTCTTTTATTCCGTGTCTCCTGGAACAGACTGGAAGGCTGCAGAATACTTGATTGTACTGGAAATAAACTTGCACTGGAAAATAAACAAAATCTTCCACTAGCAAGTCACAGGGGCTATGGCAAACTTGAGGTATGAGGGCTTCTTCAGTGCCCAGCAAAGACCATCCTTGGGGAAGAAATAGCCAGGGAAACTTGGTCAAGTTACTGATGTAAAAATCTGCTGCAGGGCCTTTAAAAAGCAGCTTTTTTCTTGTGATGCAATTAGACAATGAACACGGCAGGGAAACGCAATGGGATTTGGTACTTCAGTGCCTTCACTTGGCTTTTCCTCAAGCATCTGCTGCTCCCACTATCCAGGCATTCCAGTCCTAATCACAAATCTCACTGATCACAGCATCATTGTTCATGTCTCCCCTTACTCTGTTACCTTTTGGAACTGTTGCGGTCAGAACTGTTTGCTGGTGTAACACAAGCATTTACCTGTGTCCGTACTCCCTCGGCGGTTCACAGAAGGGGGGACTCTTGCAAACAGCCCCTGAAAAGCTGGATCACTTTACCCTCTTCATAAGCTGTTTATCTTTCAAAAGGGAAATTGTGACCTGCAGGAGCAAACTGCCTCCTTCTTGTCTTCTTCACGCACAGCAAACCCCCAGCCCCTTCCACGCCGTGGCTGTGGCTGGGGAGTTCAGCTAATCTAGAACTATATTTTCAACACGAACACACGTTGCTTGTTGAGAGCGACTGTTCAAACTTTTCTACTAAAAAACCAGCATTTGTACTAAATGTAGAACATTTCTACATTTCTACTAAACAACAGCATTTACTTGTGAAACAGGAAAAATCCCAAACAGCCCAAAGCAGTTCACTTCCAGCTTGATGTGAAACTCAGAGATTCCGAAACACAGACTGGGGTTTGAGCTGTCTCTTTCTGTGACCAGCTTGGGGATAATTTTTTTTATATTTCCCCCATTTTCTAACCTTGGCTGATGGCTTACAAACATATGGTTCACAAAATGTTATGGATAGAAGACGCACTGGATAAATTAATCAATATTTAATTTATTTCTATTCTTTTGGGCTTTTCTTCATTAAAGCAATCCCTCTTTTCATGTGTGCTCAGTGAGCTCTCTGCTGAAAGCCTGTTTGCTAAGTGACTCTTTCCCAAAGTAACCCCAGCTGACTTCACCTTTCTTCTCAAATCCAGACTTTGCTCCTTGGCATGAGATCCAGGGCTGAAATGCCGATAAGGATTCCCAATGAAATCTTCCCAACATTCTTCCTGATATCATGTGTGATATAGTGACTAGCTCTACATTTCCCTGGCACCGAGATTGAGAATGGAAATGTTAAGTATAAATCTTTGTGGAAGTTTCAGTAATTTTTAATAATTTGCTCTTTTGTGGCATTCATATGTGAATGATATATTTGTCCTAGAGCAATGCGAATTCATTTCCCCACATCTATAATATCTGCAGTAAGCTAAATTAAAAATACATTTGTACTTGTACAGTTAAATGATCATATTTAATGAAATGTCGGAGATGAATCTTAGCAAATAGTCAGGAAATTATTTCAGAAAGAGCAGCATTTCATTACTAGCAGTTGGGGAAAAGCAAAGAGATTAAACAAACGGTTTACTACTCCGAGATATCGGAGGAGGTGGCAGTTCTGTGTGTGGGGCAGCTTAGTGGGGATTTTTACCTGCATTTATATGGCAAGAGGTTGGCATGGCCAGTGCCTGACCAGGAGACACAGCTGTGGACACCTGGGCCAGGGAGGCTGCAGTTACTGCAGGTTGTGTTGGCTGTGCAGAATCAAAGAACATTAGGGATTGGAAGGGACCTTGAAAGATCATCTAGTCCAATCTCCCTGCCATAGCAGGATCACCTAGAAGTCACAGAGCAACATATCTAGGCGGGTTTTAAACTTCTTCATGAAGGAGGCAAAGAGAGGACCAGACAAATTTGGTTTGCTGTAAATACTATGGCAGTAAGAACAAACTGAAGGGTGAAGTGTAGGACCTGGTTTCTAAAGTGGTACCAGGAAGGGTTACGTTGGACATCATAGAATCATAGAATCATTAGGGATTGGAAGGGACCCCGAAAGACCATTTAGTCCAATCTCCCTGCCACAGCAGGCATCTAGCTGTGTTATTTCCGGGACAAGACTCTGTGGAACCCTCCCTAGGGAGCTCTGAGCACTTTTCACCAATGATGCAACTCTAACTCCATCTCCTTTGGCTATCTATATTGCTTCAGGTTGCAGCCCATCTCAGACCAAATCAGGTCTGCATGGAGGACCTGACCTGTTAGATGTCTGTGCTGCTATAAAACAGCTACCACCACTGCATGGCACAAATAAATCCACATGTATCAATAGGATGAACATTTTGACTAATTAATTAAGTTCTGTGAGAAATCCTGTGGAAGCTCATCTCAAGATCAGAATAAAATTGTAAACTGAAGATTCAAAACCAATGGGAGATTGTAGAAACAACAGAAAACACAATGATTTTCTGCAGACAGTAAAGGTGAAAGATCCTACATCACAAACATTTTCAGGAACATAAAGTAAATGAAGTGCCTGAACTGCAGCCTTTAATTCTTAACGGAGTAATCTGTGCACACACACATACACACACACACACAGAGAGACATGTAGGTGCAGCAGACAGCATGAAGTTGACATGGTTGTGAGGACTGTTGATTCCCACCCATCTGAGCACACACACAGCAGCTGTTGGTTCTTTCCTCATTTCTACTCTGTCTTGGGCCCTTTATGAAAGAGAAATGAGCTTCCTGCACCTCGTCCCCACCTTTGTTTTCCTTTGCTTGCTTTTATACAACAGCAAATTATGAAAGCAGATGATACAAATGCCGGTTTAGCTTGTGCATATTATCTTTAAAATAACCACCTGAGCGCAGCAGCCTCTGCAGAGGAATTCACTTGTTGCTACTTTGCAAAATGGGAGGAAGACCCTGCAGGAGTGGTTAAGCCATTATCAGGTGTGCAGAGCCATCTGAATTCTCCGAGCAACACATTGAAGAGGAGGTCAGATCATGCATACGAAATCGAATCATCGCCAAATGGCTGAGGCACATCGGGTTTGAATGAGGGGACTGTCAATCACTTGTGTTTGTTGAGGTCCTCCATGGTATGAGTCACCAACCTTAAGGAAAGACAAAGGATCTGTGTAGGGATCAGCATAATTCTAGTGTCTGCTCTGATTACCTTCAGGGACACATGGATTGACTTGCCACATATTTCTAAAGCAGTTCTTTTGGAATTGTCTTTCTTATCTCATTTGGATTTGGTGTTGTTTCAGGGAATTGCTGTAGGCAGCATATGATGTCTTCGGTGGCCATTCATGGGGCATGCCCGTGATGCCACTGAGAAGGCTGAGGGAAGTGGGACAGAAGAACAGGAAATAGATCCAAAATAAGCTGCAAAATTTGGCCCACAACTCATCACCATTCCTTCTTACAGAGTCTGGAGGGGGGTCTGAGGAGTTTTCATGATGAGGGTCTATCTACACAGAAAACTGTTAATACTCTTTGTTCCTTATGATTTTGGTTGACGAACTTACAGAGTAGAGTCTTCAACACAATTTTTTCTGCTAACTGCTGCATAATAGATACTCACCTAGTAATCACGGCAACACAGGACGAACATACCAAAACGGACACTGTCAACCTGTCATCTTTCAGTGCTGCTGAATTCTCCTGGGGTAAAGATGTGCTTAAAGTCTATTTTATACTTGCAATTTAAACAAGGCAGAATATGCCACAGCCACAGAGTCTGGGGATTTTTTGGTACCACATTATCCAAGGAGATTATGCAAAATGAAACCAAAGTACAAGCTACATGCCAAAATTCACAGGAATCCTGAATCCGTTTCCAGAGTCTAAACATCTCAGGTGAAAACAAAAGCAGACATTTGAGAAAAACACATTTTCTTAAGTAGCAGATATTCTTAATTGTGTTTCTAAGCTGACTCCTTAATGCTGCTTAGAGTTGTTGCTTTCCCATCCTACAGTCCAAACTCTACTAATCCTCTACTTTACTGTGTATTGTGTTTCCCTTAGCTTTCTTAAGGTTTCTTAAGGCTTCTTAATCAGGAAACTAGAGAAATCTGGGGCAGCATGAGCAGCACTGCTTCAGCACAGTAGCTGAGACTATATAGGGTAGAAATGAGCCTTTCCCCAAGTGTATTCTAGCAGGAGCGCTTCAAGAAGCAATGGAGAAGAGTTGCTCAGGATAGGCAAGTTCAGACTGGAGAGACCTGTAGCAGCAGCAGCCAGGGTTGGGCTTCCCTGTACAAAAAATGAGCTCGTGCATTGGATAAAGCACAACACCATCTTAAGATTTCATCCAGCTGCAGCAGAGCAGCAGGAATCAAAATATTTGTTACTGCTGTAATACTTTTGCTTTCAATCAGACAGCAGAGGGATTCATTCCATTTTGCTCAGAGTTTTGCCCTCCTGAACCTTTCCCCCTCAAGAACCTCACAAGCAC
The DNA here is from genome assembly GCA_028565055.1 of Phoeniculus purpureus. Taxonomy (NCBI): domain Eukaryota; kingdom Metazoa; phylum Chordata; class Aves; order Bucerotiformes; family Phoeniculidae; genus Phoeniculus; species Phoeniculus purpureus. The sequence continues at coordinate 4,755,996 of JAOXOE010000343.1, read as the reverse complement.
ATCTGAGCAATTCTACAGTGGGTTTTACATCCAGAGGAAGTCACATCTGCCCTGCCTTGTGCTCTGCAGAGATGGCGATGAATGATTCCTCCTGAAATTTGGTTCTGTAAAAAGCTGCTTGGCTGCTCCAAGTAATCTTTTTTCTTCTTCATCTTAGTTTACTCTTCGGGGTTTTTCGTTTCATCTTTTCCTGCTGTCCTAACGTACACAAATCACTTTCAGAGATAGTGTCACGCGCACGAAGGGAGCAATTCATCAATACAGACACCTCTTTGATGAAGGATGGTTTGTCTTTACAAGGCTGGACAGCCCCAACTGAATTTCAATTTGCTATGGCATGCAAGGGATTTAGGGGATTAAGGTTGGTGAGAGGCTTTAAGCATCAGCCAGCTTATTATTGCTGAAGGAATATATGATTTGAAAACCTTGCTTGTCTTGGTTTTTTTCAGTTTGTGGGGGTGAGGTGGAGAGGGATGAGTGAGAAAAGCAATAACCTACTTGATGATTTAACAGTGGTGACTTTTATTCTGATTTCAGTCACTCACTGCCTATTTTTTAATGGGACAAGTAGAGCTTATAGGGTCAGATCCAGTTGACACCAACTAAATATCTGGTAGTAGTATTTTACTACTAATAACAGATATAAAACCTTGTAATAAAAATAAAGCTGTAGGGGAGAGAAAGAATGGAGAAGGCAAGAAATAGAAGTCAGAAGTATTTATGATATAAATGAAGAGAGGAACCACTACAAAGAAATATTGTTCTGTATTGTCTGCTCCTTAATGTAAGCAAATTGCTAAGGAATGGTATTTCCTAATGAAAAAGTACATTCGATACCTAATTCACCTGTTCTTTGTTGCAAAGGCAGAGTGGGAGGAAACCCAAAGGAATCCACTGGCTCAAAGCTATGTTAGTTACTTTGTGCACCATGATATTAATTAATTGCTGACAAATACAAAACTATGGTGAATCAAACACCGTGAAGTCTAACACTAAAGCAAGCGTGACTGCTCTTGGTTGAGTTCTGATTCTTGTAAGTAACAAAAGCACTGCAGGATTCATGGATGGGTTATGCTGACAAAGGATGGATCCATACCCTGATGGAGAGCAAAGTAAATCTGTGTGAAGTAGCTTTTCTCTTCCTTTTCCCTTCTTCTCTCAGATCCTGCATTTCCAGAGCTGCACATGGAAGTCCTGCCTGCATCCTCAGAGCAGAAGAGCATGGCAGACAGAAGATGGCTATTGTCTATCTGCTGAAATCATTCCAGTTCTTGGGAGATTTTCCTGGTGAGCAGCTCTCAGGTCATTCTCACTCTCTCTTTGATGTGCTCTAATGAGCATTTCAGTATTTCAGGAAAAGTGGAAGCATTTCAATAGGAGATAAACCCTCATCAGAATACTCAGAGGAACATTCAGAGCCCTTCCCAGGAGAGATGAGATTTGAATTGGGATCTTTTCCAGCCCAGGCAGTTTATGGTGCACAAGACTAGCAAAATAAAATTGTTCTGACTCTGTAAATCTACAACATTCTTCTGGAGCAAAAATAATTGCTAAAAAAAATTCTGGTTGAAATAAGATGCTTCCCTTCTCCTTCCAACATTTTAAGCTGCATTAAACATAATGTATACGTTGCTATGAGAGAAAGATGGTCTGAGGTGATGATGCAGGGCTGTGAGGAGAAGTGAGACAACTCATAGCAGCTTGGGCTGTGCAAGATAGGTTCTTCTGGATAAAGAGGAAAAGGTCTTTATGGCAACAGGGAAGCTTCTTTAAAGATGTCACTGGGTAAATCATCACCACAACATCCCATGATTGATACAACAGCTTGGGAAAACACATCCACTTACATATCTAGCAGCATAAAGGAAATCTCTACCTTGTATTTCAGGCCAGGCAACAGGAGACAAATGGGAAAAAAAGAAAGACAACCAAGAAAAATCAGATTTTCTCTAATTATATAAATTACAGCAAGAATGACTGTAATCACCTACAATGCCTCTGGGGAGTTGGATTAGCAGAAGACAATTTCTCAGATCCACACTCCAGGGTTTAAATCTAGGGTTGATATTCAGAGCTAGACTACCAAGCTAAAATGATTAACCCTTGGGAAGCTGAAATAGGTAACTCAGAGGTGTGTTATGGGGCTAAAAGGGAGAAGGTATATGTGAAGGTATTTTGAAATTCCTATGAGTCCTAGTATTTGCCCAAGTCAGTCAGACCTCGCACTTCAGCCAAACTGCATGTTTGAATCAAAAAAACCACTGTCCCAGTTTCACTCCTTTTGATACCCAATGAAAAAACAAGTCAAACAAATACCCCTTAAAACAACAGATTCCCTAGGTAATGTATGTCTATTGCTAAATACCTGATGGAAATACAGTTACAAACATACAGAATTGAAAATAATTTGTAAGAAAGAGAGCTAAGATATTGTAAAACGAATCTAAAAATTGGCTAGAGAAATAAGCAGGGAATAGAGAAATAATTAGGGCATGAGAGTAGCTATCCACAGAGAAATAAATAGGAATTCCCACTTTTGCTTTATTTTCTTTAGGAAAGTGAGATGCAAAAGCCTTTTATCAGGCACATGGTGAATGTCTGTAACTAAGAATTTGAACAGTCCATGGAAGTCCTGCCCATGCTTCCTAGTTTCATGATGGGGGCTTGGATTGGGAGATAGAGGAGAGCACAGTGAGCAGCTTAAAGGTGGATGTTTCCATGGGTATGGACAGCTTTTCTCAATGCCCCCCTCCCTGGATTTTGTACCAACAGATATCAAAGCAGAGCTGTGAAGGCACAAAGAGCTATTAACCCTATCTGACTCTCCTGCCTCTCTGTGCTACAAGTCCTGTGCTTTGCCTGGAGTCCAATCCTCTGGTTTGAATCCAAACACCTAACACTTAGAGCTGCTGAATCTGCTGTTTGTGAGTCCTAGATGAGATGTTACTGTCTAACAATGAAAACATCAATAATTCTCTTTATCATGGTGAAGTGTTTTTTCCATGTAGATATTGCTTTGAGAATAGAAGTTTGTATGAACAACATCAATCAGGGAGTTCACACAAATGAATAACTTACAGCCCCACTGGCAGCCAGTGTTGAAGATTAATGCTGATAAACACGACGTTCAACGTGAGATGTGATTTCTGAAAATAAATCAATTTATTGGATTCCCAGACATATGTACTTTGTAGTCAGCCATTGATTACTGACTCAGCTCATTCTGCTGCTCGTTCATCACATGTGCTTGTATAAAAGCTGAACTATTCTCTTCAGAACTTCACCTAATACATAGCACAATTACTTGTGAAGCAGGGCTGTTCCTGTTACAGAAATTGCATGTGATAGCTGCATGCCAAAGTGCCTCTGTTTAGACAGTGTGGATGTGACGGACACACGGACACGTTTTGTGGAGATAGGTATTGTGAATCAGAGGCACTGCTGCACCCTGAGCACTACTGGATGGGTTACGCTGATCTTAGCTATTTGAAGAGAGTGTCAGTGATATGGCATTAATTTCTTTCCCTATTTATCAAACAAGGACAGGGTATCTCACGTTTGCTAGCAAGCAAGAATGGAAAGCTCCTGTGTTCAGTCCCCTGCCTTTTAATTACAGGGTATTTCCATGCTCTCTACTCTTACCTCTGCCTCAGTAATCCAGAGGAGTTGGCAAAAGCACAAGTCTGTGAGCAAATCAGAGCAAAAGAAAGGATTGTAAAGGGTGAAAGTTTTTTGCTGAGATGAATTTGTACGAAGAGCAGGATAACAACTTCCTAAATTGTGCCCAAGTCTGTATTTGTTTTGTCTGAAAACAGCCCACATAGAACAACTTTTACCTGCCAATTGTTGCGGCTATTGCATCCTATCCCATCCTATCCTATCCTATCCTATCCTATCCTATCCTATCCTATCCTATCCTATCCTATCCTATCCTATCCCATCCCATCCCATCCCATCCCATCCCATCCCATCCTATCCTATCCTATCCTATCCTTGGCAATTGTTGGTGTAACACATAGTAAACCTTATTATTTCTTTGAAAGGCTTTGCTTTCATTGGTATTAGGAAAAAATCGTAATTGGTTCACTGCACTGCCATCATACTGTCACGGCAATAACCCAGCTGCCATTGATCACTGACATTTGTACATGGCCTTACTCTCACTCCTTCATACAGCCCAGGTTTCTTCCCTTTTGATTTAACCTAAGCCAATTGCAGACCTGACGTGGTCTTCAAAGACAGCTCCATCACTCTCCAGCTGTACCCACAATAACATCTATAAATTGGACTGAAGTTTTGCTTTCAAAATGGCTTTTACGGTGACGGCGTCTCTCCTCTCTGGGTGCACTGCTTGCATGTTTATGACAAGTGGACAGTAATTGCAGCTGAGAAATAATTTAGGTTTAAAAGCCATTAGTCCCAGATGTACGATTGAATTCTAGTCTTCATTACAGTCTGGAGCAAAGCAGGCAGAGTGGAGGCTGTCCCAGGAGCAGTGAGAGGGAAAGGTGATTGTCCTGGCAGGACCCCACAGGTACATCACCCTGTTGAGTTGGCTGGGGCAAAGCCTCAGCATTAAGGATGCTGCTGTCCTTTCAGAGGGATTGTGTGGAGGCAAGTGCCAGGGAGGTTTATGTGGTTCATTCCATGACCTGTGATAATGCATCATTAGAGTCCTCTGCGTTTTCCACCTTTGTGAACAACAACTCGTAACAGGGACGGTTATGAAAAAGCCAAGGAGAAGCATTGGCAGTGGCACTGTGGCTCTGCACACACAGCTTCACAGCCAGTAGGATACAGATACCTTCTTGTGCATCCTACCTTCACTTTTTCCTAACTGCTCCAGCCCTCCCTGTCCAAAGCTCAGAGTCCTTGGCAGAATTAGAACATAACACAAAGCCTAAATACACACACACACACTGGTTCTCCTCCTCGTTTAACCCTTCACTTTCTCGGTGAACATTACAATAAATTTAGAGGCATTAAGAAACTCATAGGGAGAGCTAAGGTCACTCGTGATACCCGGTGAGAGCTCTGTCGGGTCCTCTGAAGTGAAATGATAATGGTGAAAACTATTTCCTGGCCCCGCGTACCTTTGCTTTTATCCTGCCCCCAGGCAGTTTTTTATTTAGCTCACTGAAATGCAGGGCTGCTGCTGTGGCTGACTGACTGGGGAATAAGTTTAGATCTGTTTAACCAGACCAGACTAGCATCCTCTCCTCTCTGGCCACGGATGGATATGGATTCAAGCAGTTGTAATGCTTTTTTGAGAACGTTACAGAGACATTTTAATCACGGCTTGCTGCGCTGGTAGATTAGTACCCCAATGCAGTGACCTTTTTGCTGCGGAGATGAACATGCCAGAGCACCAAACTGCGCTACTCTTTGTCTTGAGCCAATAAATTAGGTTTAAGTAAACAAGAGAGACAAGTGCGATGTACTTTGAAAATCCGAGTGCACCTGTTTTGTAGTGGAAAATTGGATGTTCTTTTTTTAATTCTGCTGTAAAAATGCTGCTGCCTGTGTTTGTCTCTTAGGGGATGACACTATAACCAGAATTTCCGCGTGGCTTCCTATAGATTTTGCACTTGGAGGTTATTAAGAAAGAAAGCAACAAAGAAGAATTGGTGTGTGTTGGGAGGTATTAGAATACATTAGTGTGACTGTCTGTCTCCTCCGCTGCACTGGGTCTGATTGCACAAATGTGCACGAGAAAGTGTATCAAGAGATAATTGAAAGCCTTGCAACAACATTTAAGAACAGCCATTATCCTGAAGTGCCAGGACCTAATATTCCTTCCTTCACACCATTGTTCTGGCACTTCCATTGAGGACAGGTCAGCATGGGATACTTCCAAGAGACACTGTGGAAGCCATTATCCCAAACTGCCAGGACCGAATGACCTGCACCCACTCTGTACACACAGAAAGAGAGGGGGGTCTGGCCCTGAAATGGAGTGTCAGGTCCCTCAATCCAAGAATGTTTCATGCTACTCAGCCCAGGGTTTTCTCAATTTTACTCCTTATGCATAGAAAACGGGATGTTTTACATGATCGTGGAGGTTATGGCAGCCTGTATCAACAGACATAAAAGTGAGCTTGGCTCTAAGCCCCTCTGCCTTCTTCAGTGTTTTGGAAATGGTCAGAGCAGCATCTTCCAGTTTTGTGGGGAGGTGTAAGTCGACCTGCCAAGCTTCGCTGCAGGGAAATGTGCTGAATTGGATATATTTTGTCACATTCTATCAGTACGTAACTGGTACCATCAGCAGTGCCATATGACAGCTTGAGAACCTCTGCCTTTATTATCTGACATGTCCATATCCAACCAGGGGCAGCAAGTTGACTCTTACTTTGTGTGTTGAGTGGAGTCTCTTTTCACATGTTCAAGAGACCAGTCAGGGTCAGCGAGAGTGGCATGTTCTGCACAGGTTCACAATCAGATTCTGAGCAGGGACCACTGTGATCCAAGAAGAATGAGCTTTGCAGGGTGAGCAAACAAGGAAGCTTCTGCCTCTTCAAGCTTGTGATGTTTGCTAGACTGGTATCACCTGTAGCTTGCTCTTTGCATGCTTCTGATGGTGTGGAGAATAAATAGTTCAGAGCAAACAATCAAGAAGAACCACCAAGCAACATAAAAAGGTGAATGTTTAATTTTGGTGAGGTGTAACAGATGTTCTGCTTAAGCACAGTTGTATAATACTTGTTTGCAAAAGGAAGTGTTTATTTCTCTTGTGTCCTGAAAGGCGAGTAGTAAAAATAATTTTATTACTGCCAGGTGTCTTCCTCAGGTGGTTGGGTAAAACAGAGAGAATAGTTTTAATGGTTATAAATCCTTTTGTGATATCTTAATCACATGGTTAAATGGAGATGGTACATAAGGCTTTGGTGCACAAGACTGATGCAAGGCAGAGAGAATGGGCTGCCTGTCATATAGCTTTGTTCTGCACATTAAATTCTCTAATATCATGTGCTGGGATGATAGCAGATCCAGAGGTCTGCATTCGCTGCTCCAGTGAAAGCAGAGCTTCTTCTGTGCTTCTCCATGCTGGAAAACCTCTCTAAAGAGGAATCAGTGTTTCAGCTCCTGAAAATGGTGTAAAACCCACCTCATGGTTCACACTCATCTAGAATGAAAAGCTTCTACCTCTATAGAATTAGTGTCTGTCTAGAGTTTAGAAGATAATGCTCTAAAAAATCCTTGTGTAAATCTTGGCATTAAGCCCACCGTACCCCTGTCCTGCCACTTGAATCATTTATTTAAGCGGTGATAATAAAAGGTGTCAGCAATTCACTCGTAAGCTCCTGAAGATTCCTGTGCACGATGACCTTTAAGTGTTTGCATCTTGACAGCTGAGCCGTTCTTAATGTCTCCTGTGAGATATGGTGGGGGCAAGGGGTCAGGCACGCTAATGATAAAATTACCATGTACCTTTTACCTCGGTAGTCGCAGTGCCCAGCATTATACATCTAGGTAACCTTTCACTTGAGCACTCTCTTTCTTTGGCTCTGCCAGGGATTATGGAGAAATGAATGTGCTTGCAGCTGCAGAAGAGGCATCGCTAATGAAAATAAAGATGCTTTTGGTCATCTCTCACCTTTAGTTTTTGTTATTTTAGACCAAATCTGTATTTTTAGAAAAAGTATGAACAGCTCTAGTCTTTTATTTGACAAAGTGATGGTTTTCAGGCTATTTCCACTCTAGTATGCTATTTGTACCTGAGACTGGTCTGTTCTTTCTTATTAAGAAAAAAGCTCTGTTTGGTAGTTGATTAACGCAACTGATAGTGCAGCACTCAATGAGGTTTATTTCAGGGATAAATGATCTCATTAGTGAGACTGTGTCAACTATCTTCATTACTTGACATGGCCCAACAGAGTCAGCTCATTCACATTTGCATTCTGATCCAAGTTCTCCTGTGTTCAGTCAGGCTCCCTCTTGCAGAGGCAATTCGAGTTGCTCAGTGGAAATGGGACTCAGTCCAAACTCTGAAGGTTTCTACACAAGTGTGAAGACGAACTGCTGATCTCCCATCCACCTATGATGATACTGATAGCTCAGAAGTCTTGTCGCATCAGCTGTTATACTATGGAGCTTGAAGTACATGAGTGGGGAGTATTTTTAATGTATAAATGTATATGAGACTTCAAAAAGTCATGTGCACTGTGGACAGGACAACTATCAGGTCTGGCAGAAATGTTAAAGTTGGTGCTGAGTGTGGAGCCATAGCGGGCTGATTGATGGGCTGGTGATTCATATCCTGATTTGACATTTGTATTCATCTGTCAGAGCTAAAGCATGTGAGGGTGGAAAACATATGAAGAGACTGACATAGAAAATGAGATTCAGCTCATTTCACTGATCAAGAGCCAAATGGTCACAGGCTTTAGTAGAATTTTCTCCCAAGAACAGCCCCTTCCTGACAACTGCTAGGGCATAAATTGTGCAAATTGAAGACCATTGTTGAAATATAGATCTTTTTATTCAGTTTAGTGAAATTTGGGACTGTGAGAACACTATTCATATCTCTGAATCTCCAGCCACAGATCTTGTTGCATTTTACTCATGTAATAGGGGCAGATACTTTGCTAAAGTTTCATTCCATGGATATCGACCTTAATGCAATTGTACTCTGGGAAGCCTGTAAAAATTGTTTCACCCTCATACAGAAAGCCTGGGCAGACCTATTTTGAGTTTTATTTATGCATATACAGTTAAAGAGTTTGCAGACCAAGTTCAAGCATCTGCTCAGTGAAAGGCACAACTTCAAGACTGTATTAGCTAGCAGAGTAAGGAAAGGCCTGGTTTGGGCCACATTGAAAGGACAGACAGGTTAAGATGCCGAAAAATAAACAGACGAAAAACCGTCCCTGCGAGAAAAGTGCATATACAGCTCTCCTCTCGCTCCAGCCTGCACTGCTGCTGCCCTCAGAAAGCCCAGGAAAAGACCTTCCTTGTGCTGAATCAAACGTGTTGAAAGGACCTGCAGAGGGATGTCATTCAGGCTGGGCAGCCGGGCAGAGTCATTTCCAGGCTTATCAGATCATGTTCCACTTGTCTGAATACTCTTGCTTTACTGCTGTGCATCAACACAAACTCGACCCCCAGCCCAAAAACCAGATTCATTTCCACAGCACAAAGAGCTTAGCTGTGCTTTTCAGTGGGTTTTCCCCCTTACTTCTGCCCATCTTTCTCCCGCAGAGGATTGCTGCTCCTGTCAGCCCTCCGCTTACTGTGCCCTGGTAGATTTCTGCCTATGGCTTAGGCCACGAGGCATGCACAGACCCACACCATTACGAGATAACTCTCACAACCCTATGGGAGGTGGCAGACACCACTGAGAGAAGCTTCTGGAAACATTTATAAATGGAATTTACAGGATGAACCATGTTCCATGTTCTGCCACAGAGTTGTCCCAGCACAGACAGTTTATTTCATAGGTATCTGCAGCAAGAGGGATTTGTTTAAATGAAAAAGATGTTGCTCCTGATGGCCAAATTCCTCACAATGGGTCAGACTTAACCAGGGTACGGGTTACATTTCCTACTTTCAGCATGGTATGCTGGATAAATGTGGGGTAGATGTGGGAGAATGTGAGATATGTGCAATAAATGTGATCTTTGTGCTTTCTGTGGGCAGAATCCCCTTTGCTAGCTGCATGCAAAGGTACTCTTCATCTGGAGCACAGCCAAGATCACAGAGGTTTTACATCTCCATGGGTGTCTCTTCACGTGTTTCCACCACAGGATGTCACAGGGCCAGGCCTGTCTGTGAAGACACTGTGCTGCTCTCTCCTATTAGATAGTTTCACTCCTCCCAGCCTGCTTTCCACACCTTGCTAGATTTATTACTATGTGTTTATAGCGCTGCAGATGTACTTAGGTGATTTTAAGATGGCTGAGGCTGGAGGGGAATGGGATGACATTTCTCCCACAATTTGTTCTGCATGAAACCTGCTCCCTTTAATACCCATGTCCGTTCCCCACTCGTACAACTCCTGGACTGCCAGGCACACTCTGCTGACTGGGCATGAGGATTTGCTGCCTACCCCAGCTCAGATTCGGGCTCTGCAGTTTGAGGAAGGGAGAGACAGAAATAAAAGAAGAGCAACAATGAGTGTCAGACTGCGTTTCCAGTTACATTAGACCAAGTCCAGAGTCAGTTTCTAAAGCAAGGAAGTTTTTAACAAGATTTTCTTCAAGTTTGTCCCTGAGAATTTATGTCTTTCACAATTCTGAGTCATGAAGAAACCAGATTTTAGTCAGTCCTGAGATGCTGATGGCACCCCGAGTAACCCACTGGGTTACTCTGCAAAGTACCTCAGTTAATGAACTACACACACAGAGATGTATGCGTGTCTGGTGTAACTGGTACAAAATCTCACGAAAAGACAGATCCCGGGGACTAGACACAGTTACCCTTTAAGTACAGAGCTGTTTAAAATATCAATCTCCTTATTGTAATTTGATGTGTGAAATTCAGACGTGCATTTACAATTCAGATCCCATTCCTTTGGGATTCCCATTTAGGGCCTGTACATGTGATTTATTTAGTGCCTCTCTTCACTTACTTATGCTTGAGATCATTAGGTATAATGCACATATATGCACAGGGATAAAATGTTTATCATCATTACTTCAATGAAGTTATTTGCCATCCTTGACACCCTCTAATGTCCCACGTGCTTCAACCCACTGGCTCAGTTTCGCAACCTGGCTGTCTCTCAAATTCTCAGTGTGATCCCTTCATCAATCACGGATGTTTAGCAGCAGGATAATTATCCAAATATAACAAAAGAAGGTCCCCTTTGTGTGGCAGGAGGGTCAGGGCCAGGGGAGGTGGGGGCAGAGGAAGCATGAGTGTGTATTTCCTGCTTTGTAAACATTAGGAATGTTAGATGGAAGCCAAAGAACCAACTCGAAGCCATGGTAGTCTTAAAAGTCTGTCCCATGTCAATGGCCTGAGGACCTGGTGCCCCCTTTTGCTTCTGTGGCTCTCACTACCCAGTTTGCCAGTACCTCATCAACACTGACACCTGCAGTCAGGAACCACTCTGTTCTTCAGGATCTAAGAAACCAGGATCCAAATCACTGAGCCCTGACTACATTCAGCTAATTGGTCCTTGCTTTCTGTGACATCCATGGAGTAGGGATGAACAAATTGCAGATGAAAGGGGACATTAGCATGGCCTGGGGCAGTCTGGTACTGTGGGGCAGCCTCAGGTGGCTCTGTGCAAGGTGACTTGATTTTGAGAGAAAGAAGGTGGGTCTGTCACACTTCTCTGCCTCCCTAGTACTGACACCAACTGCAACATGGTGTTTCTCTGTGACATGAAAGCAGGAATTCACAAAAAGCCTTGTGGAGACTCATGCTAGGCAGACAGGTCCTACAGTGTTCACAGCCAGGAAACCAAGTGTTTTTAGTGGGCTGAGTGAAGAGAGATGTGTGCTACATGTGGGAAGAAGCAGGCTGGTGCAGCATTCAGTCAGGTGTTAGACATGCTGCTGAGAGTGCCCTAGTTAGGACTCCAGAAAATAAATCCAATAAAATGGTAGCCCTGGATTGCAAGAGATTAAAGAAGTCCTGTGTAGACCACAAAACCAGCAGAGAGTAAAAGCAACCCTTTTGCACTAGAATCAATACAAGATGGAAAAGAACAAACATTCAGCTATTTCTTACTCTCTCAGGTGTGTCCATGCTAGGCTTTGAGAGTTTAGTCAGGTACTAATATTTGACACACTCAAAATTCAGTCCTCAGTAGCAAACACCAGAAAGAAAACTCACAAGATTTTAATGCTGTCTGGCAGTTAAACACATGAGTAAAGAGGTAAGTAGCCCTATCTAAAGCCTTACTTGCTCTTTTGGGGAAAAGTACAAGCCTGTCTATAACCTGAGACACTTGTGATCTCCTCCAGCTTAAACTACAGATCTAGAGGTCTCAATTGGTCCACTAATGGATCTTTCCCATCTAGACTTTCCCATCTGTTCTAAATCCATCTAACTCATCAGTGTCCATAACATTTGACTAATGAGTTCCACAGTTTAACAAGACATTATGTGGAAATGAAATAACGGACTTGATTTTGATAGATTTGTCATCCTCATTGTCCGTGTGTCTTTACACTGGCTTGATGTCACATCTAGAATGTGCCAGGACGTTTTATTTCCACAAATGTCCCTCCCCTGTGCTTAGTGAAACTGGTTCTTTGTGAAGCAGATTTCCCCCTTCCTTGGGCTTCAGAAGTTGCAGCAATAAAACTCCTCTTTCCTGATACAGCAAAAGAGTAAACGTGGCCTTGCAGGGCTCCTGGCTGGATCGGGACATTAATGAGAAGGGAAAGAGCAGTGAAGATGATGGTCAACCAATCAATAACGACTGAATTACAGTTTAAAACCGGGATGAGTTAGATAGTTATTAACAGTGTAATTATTCATAAATGTGCCTAATTATTCATAATTATTCAGAAACCTTATTACTTCCCTGATTGTCATAAGTGATCTCCAAGGCCAATTATTACTTGATTATGGCCACAGGACTCTATGTTGGTATTACTTCTTTTGTCCTAGAAAAGTGCAGAGAAAGCTAGAGAAGCAAAATTCATGGAGGACTATGGGCACTGACAAGTCCTTTAAGAACAAGCAGCCTGTGATGTGAAAGCCTCTGTTGTCTTTTCTCATAGCTCTTTCTTCAGATTTCTTGGATTCCTTTATTACAGAAGCTGCTGCTGCTGCCTAATTAGGGTTTTCTTGTTGTAATTGCTGCATTTGATATCTTAATAGTGTTACAGTGAGTCTGAGGAGGAAGGGGGAAAGGGGCAGAGGGACTATCAATGCACATGTTTGTGGAGAAACCCAAAGCTCCCCAGGCTGTGTGACTGAACCAGAAGGGCTCCGGGAGCCAAACCCCAGCCAGTTCAGGTATCTCGTAACTCGGCAGGGAGTTCCACCAGATGCAGATGCAGCAGTAGCTTGTGCCTGACAGTGAGAGTGATGGAGATGCCTTTCCCTTTAACCAAACAGTTGAGCTTGATTAGTCTTTTCTACAAAAGCAAGGGGAGAAAAATGTATTTTACATCTGCTTCACTCGCTGGTACTTAAACCTCACTGTAAGCTAGGTCACAGGTGTAGTCAGGCTACCTTATCCTCCTGAAATCTGGATTTTGTTAGAAGACGCTGCACTAATCAAACAAGAGCAGCAGCTTCTTTCCACTTTCTTTCCTCCCCTGAAAACATTAGAGCCATTATATTGTGGGGCGGCATTAGTCACGTTAAATTAGCATATAGATGAGTTCTGGGGGTAGGAAGAGGGGGAGATAGGGTATGATAACCTGATGCTGTAATGCAGAAAGCTTTGGGCTTATACAGCAAGCCCCACAGAGCCCAGAGCTTGTTGCACAGGGAAAAACTGCAGTTTCCCAGCAGGGATGCAGCCAGCTTCTATTGTGCAGTTTTACCGATGGTGTTTAATATGAAAACACACACCCAAGTGCTGAAGAATCACAAACCAGGCTCCACACAATCGTCCAACTCTTTGAAAAATCATGAGAGCTAAAACTCTTTCAGGTTTTCTTTACTCCTTCTGATTTTTGAGTTAGCAGGGCTGGAAAGCTTTTCTGTGAACTGACAGCCCACCAAAACCCCAAACTTTTGGTGACTGGTAGGGGTACAATGAAAGGCCTTGGGCACTGCAGGGGCTGCAGGATCACAAGTGGCTCACAAGCAGCATGGTGGAACAAGAAGAGCTGCCCAGGAGCTATCCAGGGTGTATGTGGCAGATCAGAGGTCCACAAGGAAGCACTGTGCTGCCTCTAACCCTTCCAACCCTGTTATCACACAGCTTGTGAGCAGGTACTGCCATGCATAGGAACTGGAGTGCTGGCCTCACTTCACTGGGCAAGGCCAGGTCCCAAAGGTGGTCACAGCTCCAGACCCCAAGAGCTGTATCCCTGCTGGCAGTGGGCTCTGGGAAGTGGGATCCCTGTCTCCTCTGGTGGTAGGATGTCCTGTCTCATGGCTGAAGGTTCACGCTGAGAGAAGGCTACCATGTGCAGGAAAGGTAAAGGCTCAGTAGCACCTGCAGTGTACCTGCACACTGCATATGCTTAGTTCTGGGGATCCTAAAATCCCTTGAGCAAGCTCTGGCAGAAGGCATTTCTTTTTCATCAAGCTTCATGACAGAAACTATTTGGTGTTTTGCAGAAGGCTTTGGTATGTGGCAGTGGGTCTCAGACAGCACAAGTCACAGTGCTGAGCAGTAACAGAAAGGAATGTACTTGGTTTTTCCAGGTGTCTCTGTGGTTTGGGTTCTTGCAAAAAGGGCAGAGAAACAGAAGGTTTGTATTTTCTTTAGCATATTGAACCAAAGATAGGAAAGTACTAGTCTGCCAGACAAAGGCTGAAGACCACCCCCTTCTCCAGATGTCTTTACCTCACTGTGGAAGTGAAATGCCTTTAGTCACACTTTTGTATCTTTGATCTTCTCTCATCAAAATCATGACAGCGATTCAGTTTGACCAGTGCTGTGGCAAAATCGGTGCTAGTCTGCACACCAAGGACCCTTCCAGGGAGGTGCAATGTGACTGGACACAGCAGGACAGAACCCTTGAAAACTCTTGGGCAAGTTCTGGCAGAATGAAAATCAAGAACATAATTTTGCCACAGTTCAGTCCAAATCAGGTTCTGTCATATTACAGCATCCAAGTCTCTGTGAGTCGGATGCAGCTTCAGATTCTGTAAGTAGGATCATGCTTGGAACCATCTAGCTATTTTGTAATCTCTGCTCCTGTCCACCTCATGGACATTCCTGCAGCCAAGACCTGCTCAAGGTCTCCTTGGAACCACAATTCAGTCCCAAGTTCTGGTAGCTGCTGGAACCACTGGGCATATCTGAGCAGAGAAGCAGAGTTTGCATGTGTAAGCAGTCTCACTGCATAGACTACTGACTATGTATTGTCAGGTTTCTCACCAGTCCAGGGAAGGGGATGAATGTGTACAAAAGATTTCACACTTACTACTAAAAGGTGATTGCTACAGCAATTACATAAAACTTTTCCAGTACAGCTGCAGCTCTCTGACTGATTCCACAGGCTGTAGCTGCTGCTCTGTCCTCTACCTGCTGCCAGCAAAACACATTTCAGTGCTAAAGGATAAGGCTCATATTGTTCTGAACTCACACAGGTTGCCAGCCTGGCTCTACAGAGTTAGGAGTTAAGGAGGTGCTTCCCTTCCATCAGCCTGAAAACCCAAAGCTGCTTTTTCACAAAGCACAAACAAGCAGCCATCAGGTGTCCCAGCAATGGATTTGAAGTCCTTTCAGCACAGCCCCATGCAAACCCTCTCAGGCAGCATGAGCTACAGCCCCGTTTAAAAACCCCTCACAAGAAGAAGATGGCTATAAGTGTGTACATTATTTCCCCCCCTCTCCTTGTGGCTTCAGAGGGTGAAAATGGAAGAATGCGACTGCAGAGCATAATGGGTCAGCACTGCCTCTCTGATCGCTGGAGCATACACTCTGAATTTCACGCTACATTAGCTAGATTTTTAAACCTAATCTGCTCCTACCAATGTTTTATTGGTAATTCTGTGGAGGTGCAGATTTCTTGACAATGAGGGGACATGAAAGAAGTACCTGGTAACCCACAACTTGGAGACTCACCCCAGCACACCGAAGCCCTTTGGCTCCAGGGGTGCACCATGACAAGTACCCTTTCAGCTCTCATTCCCCTTTTCAGTGACAGCAAAGGCCTTCCTCTAACCAGTCACATTTTCACTTGGTGTCCCTGTAAGTCTCCTATACTGATTGAGTAAGGGTGTGTTCTGCACTGAAAGGTTAACAGATCACTGGACTGTGCAAACCATCTCCTGTGTTCAGCCAAAGGGACCAAGAAGGTTTTGTCGAACTACCACAGAGCTGTTGAATGCAGGGCTGCAGTACTAGTCACTTTTTTTCAATCTAAAATAAACTGTAGCTGGAGTCCTGTAATTGCTAAGCTAAAGACCTTTACTCCTCACTCTTGGAGCTCCAGCCTTGTGCTGCACAAGCCTGACCTCCCACAGCCTTTCGATTGGAGTCCTCCCCTCAGAGCTACTCTACACAAGTCACACGCCATGGAAGATGGGACCATGCCCTGTGTCCAGGTGGACCTACTGCCTTGAGAGCTACTACCTGAACAGAGCAGAGACCTGGGAGGGACATCTGAACCTGCTGGTTCATCATCTTGCTCTTATTAGAGCCCTTAGAGGTGAGGGGGCGAAGTGTGCTGTTTGCAGATCCAGGAAGGGCTTCAGCATGAGCTGTGCAGCTCTGTCATGACTGAGGCATTTCTGCTCTTGCCCAGAGACAGACCTGTCGGTGCTGAGTGAACTTTACTGATGAAAGTGATGGGACTGGAGATTCTGGGTGCTACAGGAGTCAGCTGGAAGTTTGCAGGTGGCTTCATGATCAAACATGTGCTATTAGGCATCTGAAGTGAGGAACGTGGAAGACTTATGACTATCTCCACAACTAAAGTGATAATCAGACATACCTACAGCATTTAATTAATCTTCTTTGTGAATGAACCAGCGATCCTTCTGATAGAAATGGGGTGGGAGGACTGAAACCCTTGCACAGCACTTGTAAGACCCTTTACGACTTCTCCCTTTGTCTTCCCTTTCTCTCCTATAACAGCACCGTTTTAGGGACCAACTTAAATTTGCAGTGCTCCTACTTCTTTTTTTTTATTGTAATTGTTTTACAGATGCATTACAAATAATCAGGGTCCTGTACCCTACAAACAACTGAGCAGAGGCCCAGCTTGAACAGTCAGGTTGTAACTCAGTCTCCAGGCTGAGAGGTTTGCTGCCATACCCAAACCCTTAAGCTATATTCTTCAGTGTGGGACATTAGCAGGATCCCTCGATTGAATTACAGCATCATATCCCATCTGGGACTCAGCATTGTAGTGTACTTAACATTGTACTACATAGGGAGGCAGAGGAGTAATGGAATTTCACAGTAATAAGATTTTTTTTTATTAAATGAAAAGTAGGCATCTACGATACCAAGTCTGCGGCATTAGTGCAGCCAGAAATAAAGCCCCTCTGAAAACATCACCTGAAAAACAAGCTTGTGAACTGTTTTCTAAACATTGTGATGTGCTGTTAATAGAGAATAAACCTCATGGAGCACTGAGGCTCCCTGGAAGCACAGAACTTGCTTTAAGATCTAGATGGATTTTTCTCACCTGGGTACAGGTCAGACACTATACCTGATAGAAAGCAGCTGATGTCTTATATGATGGTTTTTTGATGTTTCTAGTCCTGACAAGTGAGTAAGAGCAGTAGCAGAGATAGCTCTCTATCATATATATTTCTTTTTAATTAAGATTTCATGATCGGTTAACCAGCAGTCTGTTATCTTTCTAGTTCAGGTATTATAAACAATAAAAAATATTTACTGCCACATTTTATGTTTTAATCAAGGGCAAACCCCTCAACAGATTCTTTTCTAGCTCCTTGACATGGTGAATGATGAAGTTAAAAAGAAAGGGTGTTATGATGAGAAGAAAACACTCTGCATTAATTAGTTAATTAACACAGCATCCTTTGGAAGTGAGAGAAATGTGGGAAATGAGGAAGAAATGGAGATGATAATCTCAAAGATACAATGTGCAACTTGAGGTTTGATTTTACTGTGCCAACATCACTTCT
This sequence comes from Phoeniculus purpureus, assembly GCA_028565055.1. Classification (NCBI taxonomy): domain Eukaryota; kingdom Metazoa; phylum Chordata; class Aves; order Bucerotiformes; family Phoeniculidae; genus Phoeniculus; species Phoeniculus purpureus. The sequence goes on along the minus strand of JAOXOE010000343.1, from coordinate 4,738,308 downwards.
GCCCTTGGCTTCAGGGCCAGTTTTCCCCTTTGTCCTCATGGCAGAGGCAAGGAGTGATCCAGGATCTTAGAAATCCCGGGGGTGAGCTGGGACTTGAGGTTTCCAGGAGCATAGATTGGAGAAAGTATTGCATCCGGCAGTGTGGGCTTCACTAGCCAAATAAAACCTTAATGAGACCCCAATGCACAGTGAGACAAATTTCTAATTACTGGTGGGTGATAACTGGGCAGATCTTAGAATCATTATGGCTCGAAAGGACTGCCAGGTTCATCAAGTCCAGCCCTAACCCCAACATCTCCCTGACTCATAGACCATGGCCTCAAGGGCTCTATCTACTTGTTTTTCAAACACTTCCAGGGACAGTGACTCCACCACCTCCCTGGGAAGCCCGTTTCAGCGCCCAGCCTCTCTCAGTAAAGAACTTTTTCCTAAGATCCAATCTCAACCTCCCCTGATACAACCTGAAGCCATTTCCTCTCATCCTGTCATTAGTAATCTGGGAGAAGAGACCAGCACCAGCCTCTCTACAACCTCCTTTCAAGTAGCTGCAGGTAGATGGAAGTAAGCAGACAGCACGAGGCAGATCAGACCGGAACTGCGATCCCACTCTACCCTAAAATAACTAACTGGTGTGTTTTAAGTGGCCTCTACTTATTTTCCCCCTTCTGTGTCGCTCATCTTGTATGATACTCAGCAACTCACAAGAATTCCTGTGTGTTCGTTTCCCAGTGAATGGTGCAGTGGGAAATGGATGTGTTGTACCACAGATCTTTCTATGTTACAACCTTACTTCCAGAGGATTTGTAACCAATGCTAATCTTCCCTGCTGTTCCAGGGGCATGTTCCTCTCCCACATTCAAGATTTTAAGTCTTGCAGATCACTATCTGATGTAATTGACTCCAGAGAGGAAATAACAGTGATAAAACTGAATAATCAGTTAAGATTAGTCCAAAGACAGACTCAAGAGACTGGTACTGCTGAGGGGGTGACAGAATTTTATTCTGACTGGAAAATTTCCTCTGTTATCAGCCCACCTCTCATTATGATCTCAGCCATGACAAGTGTGGAACTGATATAGAATCCATTACTCTAGCAAACAAACCAGCTTTTCTGGAGGGAGGGAGCAATAATAACAGAACCACACTATACAGTGTACAGGGAGGACTTAAAGAATCACAACCCTTTATGCTTTGCTGGTTGCATTACAACGTTGTAGTTATACAGCCATAGGTCACCCCTTGAAGTGTCATTTTCCAGTCTCAAAACCAGAGAATTTGTTGAAATTAGGCAACTTTTGTGCCATCTAGTGGCCCCTCCTCTCTGTGTGAGAAATGTGTCTGGGTTTCCTGGTCTGAAACTCTGCATGCTCTGGTCTTCGAGGATGTAGAATACTTCAGTAGTAGTAAATAATGAACTAAAGAATCAACTATTTTAGTAGCCAACTACTAGTAGTAGCCAGGTATTTAACAATGAAGATCCCTCTTTGCTATCTTCTTGTGCCATTTTCATTTGGCCATTTACCGCTTTTGTCCACAGACACTTATCCATGCCTGGCCACTGCTCTGCACAGTGGGACTGCAACTTCAGTGAGGTGGTCTCACTCTTCCTCCTCAAGATCTCTGGTATCTCCGAGGATACCTGACTTGAAAAGGGGCTTTATGACGATGATGTTCATTTACAAAAACTGCTGATTAGAGAAATGGCCCAAGTGATGAGTGCTGTTGGGATAATTACAGGAGCGGGAGGCTAGCAGCAGTGATGTTTGCTCTGCTAATTGCACTTAATTTACTGTGAAGTTTTCCAGTGGCTCCTGTAGCTCCGAGTTGTGATGCTGCTGTGTTACCAGGGGGAGAAGATTATTAGTTAGGTGGCTCAGTGAGAACCACTACTGATGTGATCCTCCAGAGCCGGCTTCCCAGTGCCCTTTATAAGGGTGGGCTACAGAAGAAGGTTCCTACTGATACTCCAGGTCAGGGAAAGTGCTTAAATCAGAGCTCACACCTTCTCAGGCAGCAAAGGTTAAAGGACAAAAAGCTGTAAACACTCAGTTGTGGTGCTCAAGGCTTTCTTAAACATTTTAAATTTGTGACCTATCCTTTTGTCCTTTAAAAGCAGGGTAGGACCCTGGTGAGTGTGGCCAGAGTCACCCTGATATGACCATTTTAATCACCTATTTCGATTTAGAAGCACTGACCTGATGTGATCTGTGTTTACCTGCCTGCTTCTTCTCCGGTAGAACAATGGAGCCGAGGAGGTCAGCAGTGTGAAAAGCTTTTCACTGAAGGACTCATGACCATCAGGCTCATCTGAGAGCTGAGTGTGGGCTGGACACAACCCAGTGTTGTGACATGTGATATTTGAAGGCGGTTCTGAAGAAGCTCTTCTCAAATCGCAGGGCAGATGACAGGAGCTGTGACACTGGTTAAACTCTCTTCCCTTTGTCTTTTCTGCCTGTTACCTGCTTTGCCTCAGTGAGGCTGACAAGTCCTATAACAACATCACCTGCATGGCTTTTGCCCCCCTCCTTCCTGCACCAGACGAAGATCAGAGCAGGCAAGGGGAAGAAGGAGGCTGGATGCAGATGGAGCCAGGACAGGTGGTCTCAGCCGAATCCAGGAGTTCCTAAAGCCTGAGGTCAGAGGTACTGCGCTCTGTGTTAGGCAGCCACTGAGCGATGTGGAGCATCCTGCCCTCTGAGGGCACATTCCTCTCCTCACAAGCTCTGCCCAATGTCTGAGCCTCTTTATTCCAGCTTCCAGCAGTCTGGGACCATTCCTGTAAACCCCAGTTAATCGTCATGTTCCAGAAATGAAGATAAAGGACAGTGGCTAAAACTTGCCCAACTTCAGCTCGCAGGTTTACCAAACTGCTCAGAAAATCCAGACTCAGCTGTAAAGAATCGTTCCACAGGCCCAAGGACTGAAGGAATTCGCGCACAGATGTGAAGTGACTACCTTTGGTACTGCTGCACTTTGGTTTTCTTAATGCTCTGTTCCTCATAAAACAGTCATTTATTAGAGCAAATGGCTATATGACTCCTGGCGTAATGATCACACCCGAGGACTGATTCAAGAGAAACTGGAAATACTAAGGGATTTTCTGTAAGACTCTGCAACAGGTGATACGTAGGAGCAGGATTCCATTCTCCTTCTACATAGGGAAGCAAAATGTTCCTTTTCCTCCTTATAAAACCACATGAGTGCATAACATGTCCGTAGTAACAAAACCTGTGCCAGTTGGTATCAATGAATGCCCAAAGCGGTAAAGACTAGTAGCTACTGAATAGCCCATCTAGGAGCTGAGACAGAGCCTGACGAGCTGATTTACCTGCTGCAACTCATTAACATTTTGATGATTGGGAAGATATGAGAGGGCTGAAATTAATCAGCCACACAGAATTCTACTACGGCTGATCTTTTGTTATGGCAAACATCCTGCTGATCTTATTTAAAACCAACAGTAAGATCAAACAACAACTGTGCAAATCCCCGAGTTCCCTGCACAGGACTGTTAAATACTATCAAACCAAAAGGCTTCCCTAGACACAGTATGTGCTGACATTTAAATTTTTATACAAGTGGAGCTGGTTTCAGGAGACTATTAGTAATGTCTATGACATCCATTATCACAGTTTCTAAATGGATTTTCCTGGTTAAATGTATTTTCCTCATTAAACGTATTGTGTAGACAACATGCCCCAACTATGATTAAATGCTTTGTTCACTGAAAATTATGCAGTTATTTACATTAGCACTGATAAAACAGGAGCCTCCTAATTTATGTTCAAGCTAGGAAATGGTTAATGTTAAGGCACAAAGGAATTCATGAGGCCATTTATCATTTTCTTGATGATTATTTGGGAGTAAGACACAGATTTTCTGACTCCAGCACTAGGATTCTTCTCTAGGAGAATCTGCAGTGAACACTTGGCTACAGCTATGTACAAGGATTTTGATTTCTGGCAGAGAAGAGCTCTTGTTCCATGGCCTTTATTAAAGTTTAAAAGAAGTGTTGTCTTATTCCTGTATTTCATGCTGAGGAGGGAAGAAACAAACTTCTCTCTGAGCTGACCTTTAGGAGATGTTGCGTTGCCTCGAGCCCTGTCATTAAACCTAGCAGCGAGCACTAATGTTTATGAGAGAACGTTAAAAAGGGATCTAGATGACGGGAACTTCTCCTGCTCAGTTTTCTGCAGCACCCCGCTGTCCTAAAAGTATATGTGTGTTACCCAGGGTCACTCGGTGTTCTGTGCATGTATTTCAGGCACACAAGAGAACCACATGAGTTATTTGTAAACTTCATGGATGTTCTGAGAATCCAAAGCATCTCATCAGGCTGGTGGTTCCAGTGCTGTGTTGCTGATCTGTTTAGATCAGCAAAACTTCAGTCCCTGGCTTCCCTTTTGCCCTCTACGCATGACGATCAACAGCACGGCGTAAAATGATAGAAGGAAATACTTTCTTCTGCCAAATATCTGCTGCCTTCATAAGATCACATCTTCTGATTTTTTTAACTTTTTTTTTTTGGTGCATTTAAGGCCTGAAAGCAGTGACCCTGTTGCTAAGCAACCGGGATGCTTCGGCCTCGGCTCTCCGTGGCTGAGATGAAAAAAGGTCAATTAATGTGGCAGGCCTGTCCTTATCAATATGCTGCTGTGGCACCAACTTTTATTTCTTTACAGTAATATATCATAATAAGTTTTGTAGGTCTTTATGCTGCGGCTCTCCTTTTGAATAAAAGCATAACTAAGACTTGAGGGTATGTCTGATATAACAGAAAATGTAACCATAAAAAAAAGAAACCCGGAATAGAAATCATCTGACTGCTGACTATCCTGCTGTGCTGCCCCAGGCACTTACACATTTCCATTGAGTTATTTTATGATCAGGCCAGTATGTTATTGAAATATTATCTCTTTAGCCTTTCTCATTCTGATAAGAAATGACAGGCTCTCAGAGCAGCAATACACATGGAGAACAAAATATGGAGCTGTGGAAGGAATTCACTTGGGGTAAGGAACAGCGACTCAAGTACATTCCTATTAAAACTTCTCACCACTCTGGTGCTGGATTTTAAATAACTGTCCTTTTTTTATTTCACAGTGAGCAGCAGAAACCTTTACTACTGGTGCTATTACTACTACTATTCCTACTACCAAATTCTGTCAAACCCTTTAGCAGCCTGGACTACTTGCTATGTGGAGAGCCTCCCTAGAGCAGCGCCTTGTCCACGATGAAGGCACCGCCAGCAGGGTGAAGGTAGAGGTCCCAGTGCTTCTTTCATTACAGCATTAAACAAGGATCCCAACTAGTCAACGATGGTGGTTTCCATAAGCAATCTTCTTGGATAAGATAGCAGGGAGAGGCTTGGTGAGGCTCTAACACCTTTCAAACCATCCTGTTCTGCAGAAAGTAGAAATTAAAAGCCAGAAAAAACTCCCTGCTGCTAATCCTGCAGCTACTCCAGAGAGGAAGACCCTGGAAGACCATTTTGTTGATGCCAGATGAAAGAAATTCAGTCTGTAGCCTTTTATATCTTATTTGCAGTCACTTGTGGTTTCAGGTACATAAACGCTGCCTTGTTAATTACTGTTTATAGATAAGAATAAAATGAAAGGTCTCACTTCCTATTTGGAAAGCACAGCTCTCCTTTCTTTTCCTTGCACCTCCTATCCGAGGTAAATAATTTTATTTCACATATCCCTCCTGACTTTCCATTGAGCCTAGATTGAAGGCTGTCGCTCCACTTCAGGAGTAGGATTTCATGTCCTCTCTGTTCTCACACCCCATGAATGTGATGGGACAAACTGACCTCCAGCTCCTTTGGAGTGAGGACTTGGGGCGGCTCAGCCTGGTTCCCCTGCGGTTACGACACTCGTGTGTGTTTTACTTCCTTGTTTTATAGCATTAATGGAGAAGCAGATGTTGCCTTCCTCCCTGCGAGTGCTGTACAGTGAATCATCTTAGCCTCTCTGTAAAATTCTAACTTAATGGAGTCCTGGCATTTGTGATGAGCTGAGGAACTTAATTTTATAGAACAACCTATTGAACAAGCTGTTCTTGGACATTCCCATCTCAACTAAATGTTAAAAGTATTAAAATTCACATTAGCACAAGAGGAAATTTTGCATGGGTAATCCTTTAATACAGTGTTTTATGGCTCTATTAGCTGCACAGCAGCTGGTGACATGATGAATTTAATCCATTAAAAAATTCAGTAAGAGGTTTAAAAGTCAGCTTTTTAAAACATAATCTTGCTGCAAGGAAAGAGAACTTCTCCTCAGGGCCAGAGACATGGTGAGTTCACAGTGTGGCAGGTATACAAAACGCACCTGCATGACAAGCTTTCATACCCTTATGGTTTCACACCTAGCAGCGAGCTTATGGTGATGAAAAAGAACTGGGGAGCACAAGGGAGCTCTTAAGGAGCATGTCTAAGTAATGCATCTGCCCAGCTTTCTCTCTGTCCCTCTTTATTTTTTTTCTGTTATAGGATTTAATACTTTGGAGTTAAAAGGTCGCTGTTCTGCTTCTTATATATGAATTCCTTGCAGAGAGCATGGGAAGCATTTCCTTCTCTCCTGAAGATTTACTACCTGCCCAAGCCCAGAGAACTAGAAAATTCCTGTGTTTGCTACACGAAGAGTAACAACATATTTGTTTTTCTTGTTTTCAATACAAAGATAGAAGTTAACACATTTGTGTGTCGTGTGTGTTTTATAGAGGTGTATGAGTACACAGTCCTGCCATGTCGCTATTTTACTGTGATATTTCACAGCCTTCTGGAGCAACCTCCTACAGACACGGAGATGCAGTAAAAAATCTGAACTTGCATTCCATAGTTTTCCTAAAAACTTCTTTGCAGATGCACAGAATCCCCTGAAAACATGACTTTACATTTATTGTAAGTATTTCCTTCTCACTCACGGTGCCATTTTTGCATCCAGCTAACGTGTTGCCTTTACAAAGGTAAAGCAGTGCAAAAAGCCGCATATGAAAGGAGAAACGAGGCTTTAAAGTGATTAAATTACTACTTCTGTCTTAATTCCATCACCTCGGGTAACAAGCCAAGCACATGCAGCTATCATGTGCAGTTTGATCAGGACCTACCCTTTCTCTCAGCTCTGTTTGAACTCTTTACTGCAAGTCTCCAAACAGATGAGTAAAGGGTTTTGCCGTCTGCAGAATCAGTGTTAGTATTTAGCAATAACACAACTTTGTAACGATGAAACTAACCAAACCTGAGATAAAGAGGCTGCAAAAGTGCTTGTTGCTGTTACTAAACAAACACTCTGAGGTGAGCAGCTTCCACATGCAGCATGTCAAACACATTTAGCAGCAACTGCTCTATGATAGCAGGAAATCGTTTGCTCCAGCCAGTTAATGAGGCCTCTGAAAAGCTGTTTCACTTTGTGAAGAACCATCAGTGACAAAAGAGATCTTTTAAGTTGTCAAGAACAGGAAAATAACAACAGCCCTGGAAGTGGTTCAAAGAAGAGGATGTGAGATCTCCCACCTGTGAAGGGGAAAACAAAGCGAGCAGTGAAAAATGAGAACTGATGTGTGTGTGATGTATGAAGAAGACAGACAGGGTCATGAGGACTGACAGGAGGGAAGATGCCTTTGTCAAATTGCCACAGGTTCCAGAGCTGGAGATGCCTTGCAGAAAGGTGGGACAAACAAACGTGCCACACCACCTCTCAAGGGTCAAGACTATGCCTAGGTTGCCATGCAATTGAGGAAGACAAACAAAACAAAACATCCATTCTTTCCCACACCACAAAAACGGAAGGGAAACCTAATAATTAGCCCATTACAGGATAGTCAGTCATTTAACTGTGGAAATTCAGGGGACACATATTCTAATCCCATCTCACTTGAGGAATGCTGTTGCCTTTATTGGCAGAGTTTGTGTCACTGGTGGGAAATCCCTTGTTCTGATTTCCAGAGCAGTCGTTCACTCACAGACTGCCTCACTAAGTCAATGGGACACTTTCTGAGTCCTTTGAGAGTAAGATGTGTGCACTGATAAATCCCTGTAGTTTCAGGAGTTCATCTAATCGGAGGTGATCTGAATGTCTTCCAACCAATTACTGCACCAAAGACAATAATGTTCCTGCTACTTCCAGGTACTGCTATTTCAGCTGGGCCTATTCAGCCAGGAAAAAACAGTCCTTCCACTTTATGTTCTATCAGTGTCCTTGTCTTCAGCTCTGGACAACCTGGAAAGCCAAGGGGCAGGCTGGGGGAAGAGCGGAGCAGTACATCTTTTATGCCAGCAAAAAGAAATGGGTTTAAGAGTTTAGGAAAGACTCAGGGTTTGATGTCATTTTGCCTAAATCACTACATCCATTCCTGAATTTTGACCCCCAAAGTGCAAAGCCCCTTTCTGTGAAAATTCAGTGTGTTTTCTTTTTCCTTTATATTTTCCTTCCAGACACCTGTCACTCTTGCCTCACGACTTTCACTTTTCTACTCTTCACACTCACCTGTTTTTCCTAATTAATATATTTGACAATTTTTTCTGCTTGTTAATGCTGTCCCTTCTGTCCACTTACACTACTCATGGCTGCCAGAGACGGGGACATGCGAGTTTGAGGAACCTTCTCTTGACTGGCAAAAGGTCGAAGTGATCTTTGCTTGTGATGCACAATAACTCATTGTCCTTACATTCCAAACTGTGACCAAGACACCACGTTTTGCTACGCATTTTATGATGTTTAATGTACCCACGTGATATTCAGAAAAGGTCTTGCAATAAAAGCAGTAATCCTCATTTTACCAACGGAATTTAAATCAGGGAAGCCCACTCGCTTTATACTTTCCTGGCACTGGTGATTAGAATCTACTATGTGCATGGCACTGTCGGGGAAACTAGGCTCCTGGAAACTGATATATAAGCAGTCAGACTGCTTGTAGGAACTCAGTGCAGACCTTGTGGTGCTTTGTCATGGTGTCTTAGATTGCTTGTCTGTACCTGCAGCGCTGGGCAGCTCTGTTTGTCTTCAGAAGCAGTGAAAACAGGCATTGCAAGTTGGGAAATGGGTAATGCACACTGGAAACAGGTACTGCATGCTGGAAACAGGCATTGCACATTGGAAAATGGGTAATGCACACTGGAAATGGGTACTAAACACTGGAAAATGCGTAATCCACACTGGAAACAGGCATTGCGCACTGGAAATGGGTACTGCACACTGGAAAATGGGTAATGCACACTGGATACACATACTGGACACTGGAAACAGGCAGTGAACACTGGAAAATGGGTACTGCACACTGAAAACTGGCATCACACACTGGAAACAGGTACGGCACACTGGAAAATGGTATTCCATAAAAACAAAAGGAGAGACCCTCGCCAGATTTGGTCTCCTTTTGCGCTGACTGACCGCTAATCGTTCACATTTCAGCGCACCTAATGGAGATGAGAGATAGGAGAGCTCAGCCAGTCTCAGTTACAACAGGTAACCTCACTGGGGTCACCAGTTGGTCTGGGTAATTGTCAGGGTGTTAACAAGGCTCCATTTAAAGGAAGAGAGAACAAAAGGGGTTAGGGCCAAAATGTATCTGCCTGTGCTATCCATTCTTACTGGGACCAGCTGAAGCAAATGTTCCTAATTCCATCAAGGACATTTCTTCCATTTAATGAGCACATAGGAAAGAGACACATTGTTCAAGTACAAGGGTTCAGTTTGCAGCGAGCCACAAATCACATTTCATTTATCAGGCCTACAGATGACAGGATATCATCAAATCCCTGGAGAGTCATATTCATTAAAAAGAAATCTTAAGTAATTACAACAATTAATTGACTTGAAACAGTTTCGGGTGGAGAAGGTTTACATAATTCATTTGCCAGACAAAACAAGCCTTACGAAGTCAGGGCAACATATTATTTAGAAGCAAAAGCAACCTCCCCTTCCTGTGGTCTTGAAAACACCAAACAACAGCAAACACCCGGAGAGAGCTGACATGGGCAAACAAACTAACCAAAGACAGAGCAAGCAGCTCAACTCGTGCAACTTTATAAAAGGGATAATGCTCCACCAACCCGCTCATAGCACTACCTGAAAGCCTGAGAATAAAAGCTCTGCACATATCTGTGAGGGTCTTTGGGGAAATAAAGGAAAAGAATAGTTGTGCTTCACAAAACATATCTTCCAGAACAACAGCCACAGAAAAGTGCCAGAAGTGCCCTGGGATGCTGATAAAAGTATTTACATTCAATGCATCGGTGTGCAACTCCTTTATCATACTGTTTCACTTGAAGAACAAGGCAAATGTTATTGTTAGACATATCAGCCCAGTTTCTTATTCCCTTAGCTAAAACAAATCTGCAATGTTACCTAAAAATTAGGAAATGCCCACTTCAGATGTCTAATGACACCCAGAGCCATCAACAGGTCAACAGCACTCTGTGCCCAAATTTGAGAAGGAGCGATGCCCATATGCACAAACTTCAACTCTCAAAAACCTGGCTTATGGGAACTCCAGCCCTCTGATAAAACGCAAGTAGTGCAAGTAACTGTATTTTTCTCAACTCATCAATCACTTAGTCTTTATCCATCAAAATAAGTTAACAGTTTTTACAGCTTTTGCATGTTTAATTTGCAGGTCATGAAGACTGAGTACAACATTGAGGGGTGAACCCATTAATGTTTATAAATATGTAAAAGGCAGATATCAGGAGGATGGAGCCAAGCTCTTTTCAGTGTTATCTGATGATAGGACAAGAGGCTGGAACACAGGAGGTTCCACACCAATATGAGAAGGATCATCTTTGTGATGAGGGTGACAGAGCACTGGAAGGGGCTGTCCAGGAAGGTTGAGGAGTCTCCTTCTCTGGAGATGTTTAAAACCTACCTGAACATGTTCCTAAGCAACTTGATCTAGGTGATCCTGCTGTGGCAGAAGGATTGGACTGGATGATCTTTTGAGGTCCCTTCCAATCCCTAATGTTCTTTGATTCTGTGATTCTGTGATTGATGCTGTGCACTAGTAGGATCAAGGGAGGGTTTTGGGGTTTTGTGTTTTTTGTGTTTCTTTCTGATTCTGGCCATAATGGGAAGTGTGGAAAAAAGAGAACGGAACATGTAAAAGCCCTAACATGTTATTTCTGAGCATTTTTTATACAAGACTGAAGCAACAAACGCATCACAAACCAGCCTTTGTGGCTGCAGCAATGATTAATGAGATGCTAAGTGCATATACTAGAAAATATTATCATTATCTGCCTAAGCAGACCATCACTACCACACACAGTTCACATGCGCCACAGCCCACCTAGCAGGAATAATCCATGTAAGGAGCACAGACAATCCGCATACTAAGTTTCAGATCATTACAAATGCAGACAGCCAAGAAAGAAAACCAACTAAATCTTTGATTAGGCAAACAAACAAAGTGAAAACCTTACCAACATGGGAGAACTGGTGCTTGGTGGCTGATGGCTGGTGGTGGCTGGGGTCCAGGCTGGCTCATGAGGCAGTTCCCACCTTGAACAGAAGGTGCCCTTTGGCATGGGGCCATGGCTCAGCAGGTCCTGAGCCTGCTGTAAAAACCAGAAACCCTGCCCTTAAACTTGAGAGTCCAAATCCTGGCAGCCCTTTGAGGGGTTTAAAGGCTCAACACTAGTGTTTCCCCCTGTCCCCAGGACTGACCCCATGGCAGGCCCCATAGATGCTCAGTTCCTGAGGTGGCTGCCCTGTTCCTGGACACCTCCCCTTCAGCACCTGCAGGGCCCAGGGGTGCTGCTCAGAGAGATGTGTCCACACCACAGTATTTCTTTTTAGAGATTTATTCACTCCAGGGTGTCCCTGATGGCCCTGGCACTGCCCTGGCAGCTTGTCCGCAGGCCCGGCCTCCATGTTGCTGAGGGCCCACGACGGTGGCTACTGCAGGCCTCTGTTCCCCCTCAGTGAGAGCCACCCCTTGTGCTGCTGCTCCCCCACAGGCATCCACAGCATCCACAACATCCGTGGCATCCACGGCATCAGCCACTGCTCTCTGGGCTGGCTCAGGGATGGGACAGGGCTCTGCTGCCCACCTGCCCCCTTGCTTCCACCTCAAAGGAGCTGTGGGCACAGAGTGGGGCCTGGGCAGCTGCTCGCGGCCCTGCCCCGCCATCCCCACCGCACAGCCTCCGCCTGGCACTGCCCCGTCCCTGTGAACCACGCGGGCACTGCTGACACGCAGAGTCTCACCCACCCTTTGTTACCGTCTGTCTTAGGCCGATTTTCCCTCTTCTCCTGTCTGCAGCGCCCAGGAGCAGGAGGAGCTCTGCTGACAAGAGCTATCTGAAGCGAGAACATGGCGGCCGTGCCCAGCCCTGTGCTCCAAGGCACAGCCAGTGCCCGCTGCCAGGTGTTGGCGTGTGGAGCCTCCTGCAAAGGGGGAAAGCCCCAACGGTGTCTGTGCAATAGCACTGGCCTGTGCTGCCTGACTCCAGCCCCTTGTCCACTTCTTTGTCCTCCCAGTCACGGTCATGATTTTCACACATCCTGCAGGACCAGGAGCACTGTGGGCAGGGGCTGAAGGTGAGTGAGCGAAACCTCCCCTTCTGCATCGGTACTGGTTCCTGCATCTCAAAATACAAAGGAGGAACGCAAAGCAACCAGAGTTTGATTGAAAACGCTGGTTTGTGTATTTAGTGTTGGAAGTGCAGGCAGAAAAACGATGCCCATACGACACCCACGTGCCTCGTGCTACTCCATTATCAGCACCGGGAGATGAGTTACGTACATGGTGTTGACCAGATCTTTGGAGGTTTCAGTTTTAAAGCAAAATGCAATAGAACAAAAGCCAGAAAGGATCGGGAAGTCAAGAAAACCCCAGGTCAGGAGCCGTCTCAGAAGGTTTCTGGGAAAGCACAGCAACAGGAATACTAGATGGCAGGTTCAGAAGTAGTTTAACACCCGCTGACAGCACGTAGGATGTACTCCTCCCTTGCTGAAGAAAGAAAGAGCTTTTGGAGATGTACGTCAGCCAAATACAGCAGAAAAACAAAGTGGCATAGAAAGAGCAAAAGTTTTCCTTGGTGTGGATCACCTCTGGTCGTAGGGGCAGCTGCTCACATCCAACTCTACTGATTCAGTAGAGCCACACCACGAGGGGATCTGTCTCACTTTGCAATAATGACTAAAAATGTAGAAAACTGCCTCGAGATTTTCACATTTTTAAGACTGTGCTGCATTAATCCAAAATCCATTGAGTGCAATAGGAGATTTTAATTGAGCCTATCGGTTTTGGATTGCCATGTTCAAGCTAAGCGTGAACCTACAGCCACGGTACAAACCCTGAAAAAATGGTGTTTGTAATGGAATTGCTGACAGATCCTTAGCCACAGTGGTGCTAGCGGGAGTCACTATAATATTGTAAATAAGGTGAATAGGCTCTTCTTATCTCATTTCACAGCTGAGCAGTGTATTGCCAGATAAATCAAATCAGAGTAAACGGCTTCATCTAATAAACTGGGTCAACATATAATGTATTTGTTCAGGTTTGCACTTTCATTGATTCTCATTTGATTTAAGAAGAGATATTTCAGTGTGTCTTTCCAACATTTTTAAATATCTCTTTTCCTCCTTCTCCAGAGAAGGAGCGAGCGAGAGGAAGAGGGGGCAAGCGGCTAGTGTCACAGAAACACCAAGTTTTCTGTTTTCTCCAAGTTCTGCTCTCCATTTCTGCGCGTCTGGGTGAGAGTGGGGGTGGGCAACGAGGGAGTTACTCTCCCTGATCTGCATTTTCTCAATAATGTTTTAGTGATGTTTGCTAATGTATCATTCATTAACCATCAGCCACTATAAAAAACATAATCTATCTCACAAAGTGGACATTATTATCGCATTAAATCATTTCACAATATACCTGAACGGTTCCACATGAGGGGCCTGGCCTGACTGAGCTTGAATGCCTTGGGGGCAAACTCTTCAGTAGTAATGAGATACGAGGTCTGTCTGTGATGAATATGATATTACTCGTGTCAGTGGCTGTGGACTGCACCCAGAATATTTCTTCTTACCGCTTTTTTTTTTTCCCTATTGCAAAGGAACTCAGGCAAAGCACTATTAACCCAGTAAATGAAGCTCTAAAGATCACAGAGTGTGCCCATTAGTCGACAAGATTGTGACTAATCCAATTTTTCTTGCAGGAGGCAATTCTAATGCTTCTGTAACATCTGGGGATGGCAGGGCCTGCATTACTGATGAACCTGGGCATTTTCTCTTCTACCTTTTTCTTCATCGAAGAACAATTATTACACTCACTTATTTCACTGCTTCTTTGCCCTCCCCCACATTTTGCCCCTCACTCCTTCTGCCATGGCAACATCTTTGAAGATGGTTAAGGTATTATTCCAGGCTGACAGTAGAACTGGAAAGGGTGAGGACTGTGAAAGAGGCTAAAAAGAAACCCATTGTGTTTGTAGGACTGTGGACAGAAAATGTGCACGTTCGCTGCAGGAAAAGCATTAGGTGCCCCCCCCAAACAAGCCAAAAATGGACTAGAACCTTTTATTATCATTCACCATTAAAGGCACGATGTCTTAGTGTCCCCGAGCTGGAAGAGAACGTCATCTGGCTACGACTTGGGTGAAAGTCATTCTTTGTCATTCTTTGCGTGGCAGCGCGGTGCATCAAGAACAGTAACATCCTGCTTCTCTGATTTATTTATTATCAATCACAGAATTCCATTCTAATGTAAACCTCCAGGCAATTTGTTTAAATGGAACCTCAAAAGATGTTTTATGATAGTTAAAGAATTGACGTATGTAGACTTGACATACGCTTTTCTGCATATGGCAGATGATTCTTCTGCTTTCAGAAGCAAATCTTACTTACCTTCACCTGTTCAAATATGCTAAATACCAGTAGAATCACAGAACATTAGGGATTGGAAAGGACCTCAAAAGGTCATCTAGTCCAATCCTCTTGCCACAGCAGGATCACCTAGATCAAGTCACACAGGAACAAATATAAGGTAGAGGAAGAACAGATTAAATCAAGTTTACTGTCATTTCATTGGCAGTGCTGCAATGTGGGAAGAAGTTTAGGGGTAGAAAATAAGTCAAAGAATTCCTCCTGTAGTTGCCTAAATCTTTATATGAAGGAAGTTATTGTTGTTCTCATAAATCAGCTGCAGGGCTTTAAATTTCAGCAGTGATTATATTGGAATATCATGTTTAATCTCTTGTATATCTCTCATGCAAGTCTATTTTATTAGGTTCTACACCAAGAATTAAAGTTTGTCCAACATTCAGAACATCTGGGCTACAACTCTACCTCTCTCAACAGCTGCTATTTCCTTTTTAAATATGTTATTATTTTACTACAGGTCTCACACTGTGGCAGTATCTCTGCAGAAACTAGAGGCTCTTTAACATCAGGGTGTCTGAGCTTTCTCACAACATTTCTGCCTGTAACTGAAACCAGAGCATACAGCTGTACATGAACAAGAAGGAGAAAGACAAGGTTTTAGACTAAAAGAAGTTATTTTCTAGAGACTAAGGATATGATGAGGATTCTGTTGGCTGTCTGTAATAACCGTGCAGTGGCTCATGAGTTTGTTAGGGAATAAATCTGGAGAATGTCACCAGGTGACTTCAGCGACAGTCCTTGGAGAGCTGATGCTATTCAACATGAGAAAGAGGAATAAAAAAAACAGAGACCAACACTGTCTAACGTCTGTAACAGTGTAAATGGAGCAAGTAGGATGGAAAAAGGTAACAGATTTGAAGGTATTTTAACCACTTAGGTGTCTGGGCCATTAAACAGAAATACACATTAATTTAGAGAAAGAGAATAAAGCCAGAGGAGCTGCCAACCAGATATGGGAGTATTTTTTACATAGAGCAGTCATCTGAGGTAGTGACAAAGGAAAGGATCAAGGCAAGAAATATCTTTGATGCTATCGGTCCAGCTGAAATGCTAAAACCTGGCAACCCAGACAGCGGCTTTCATCAGCAGGAAACAGAGAGAACAGCAACGCGGGGAGGAAATGCCAGCACTGCCTTTGGGAAGCTGTAGGATAGTTTCACAGAGGACAGTTGTGTTTCATTTGAGGCATTGTTTAGCATTTGACAAGAGAGCAGACGATGAGCCATACAGTGGTTTGTCAGGCAGTTAAGAAAGAATAAGGCAAAAATATGTGTTTTGGTACAACTGTTCACCCAGAGCCTGGCCTGAGCAAACTAGATATTCTTGGTAAGTCTTCCTAATTACCAGCATAGACTGCAAAACCTGTGAATTTTTTTCCCCTTGATAATTGATTCCTGATGCATATTCTTGTATCAAAATAAAATCGAGTTTTCTCTCGTTAAGTTCTGTTGCAGCTCGCTTTACTGCTGACTCCAAAGCCTAAGTTTACATTTGTACATGTCCAAGTCTTGAAGTGTTTTCCTGGTGGTTAAACTAGCAGTGAAATCCAGTCACCACAAAGCCCTGAGCAGTTTAAAAGGGATCATGAAGGGAAAGACAAGAGGTCCATAAGAGGAAGGTGGTCAAACTCACAGGAGGCAGCTGCGCTGGTCTAAAGGGAGCTCCATCCTTTGTTCAGGAATAACTACAATTCTCTCGGTGTCGTCTCGGAAGATGATTGAGTGAAGTTTGTGCCTGAATCTGACAGGACTAATGGGAAAAGAGGTGAGCAACATATTTCTAAATGATAGCACAGCAAGCGGAAGTGGTGCTGCTCGCGTAGTAATGCTCTATTAATTAACATCATCAGGAGGCATTAGGAAGGAGAAGTGGAAGAGACGGAAATGTTTAAAAAAATTATCCAAGATATTATTTATGAGCTCTATTTCTGGGACTGCAGTGAGTCTGGTGCCTCTCTCAAAAATAAATGATGGGGACTGACGCTGCGTAATGGGACAATTTACAAATAGAAATGAAAGAAATGTTTATAATTTTGACCTTAGTGACTCCAGTAAGATCAGTCCTTTACTGGTTTAATATTGTTTCACAGTTTGTGCAGTTAAATCAAAAGGTTATCTATAATACATCTGGCACCATTAATGCAAAGGATCAGGGGTATTCAACAGACATTTATTCATTATTAATATAGATAATAAAGGATCATTTATGAGGCTACAGATGAGATTTTTATCATCAAAAGCTTAAAAAGGGAAATTTATTTTTGCTCCAGGACAGAGATGAAAAGAGTCAGTAATGGGAAATGTGAGAGTCAAGACAAAACTCTCGGATTCATTCTTTTCCCGAAGACAGCTGGGACTTGCTAACACGAGAGTAAAAACAAAATAAAATGAAATGTTTTTGCTGTAAAACCTCTTTATTGCCAGGGAGGGGCTTTTGGTGCCAGTGTGCTTAGCTCTGCTTTTGTCTTTTAGCAAGACAGTGCTGGGTGCTTTCCCCTCTTCAGTGCCTTATAAAAACACACGGAGTGGGAGAAGGTACCACTGCTCCAAAAATTTCTGGGAGCTGTTTGAAATTGAACTTGACAGGAGTGATATCAGCTCTGGTAACTGATCCCTGCTGGGTGCAGACATCCCACTCACGTGTTTTAGGGCTGTGACTGGGCCATATGATGGCATAATAGGTCAGCAGAAGGGTGTGCACCTATGAAACAAGTAACAACAGGAGTGAAATATTGGAACTTTGTGCAGTCTTGTACTTGCTGCTGTTTACAGAGGAAGAACGAACCCCTCCTACTGCTGAGGCTGCTTGGAAAGCAGCAGATCTTAATCTGTCGAAGCCAATGGATATTTCTTAATAATATGACAGGACCCATTGCAAGGTTGAGCCTGCTGTGGCATTCCGAGACTGTGGTCTCTAGAGCAATACCAACTGCATGAATGGGGAACACCAGGACGTGCAGAGTTAAGGCTCAAGCTCTCTCCCTGATTCACCTATCAGTCTTATCTAGGGCAGTTGCTTGAATCAGCTTCTAGGTTCTCAGAACATTCAATTATCTTGTTTCCCTCATGATCTGAAATACCCAAGGGTGGATTTGGAATTTGATGAAGTTGTTTCTGATCTGAGGGTATGGACTGACCAGTCTGCTTGAGATGACTTCAAATCCTCACTAGGAACAGCGGTCGTAGTAAAACAAATAGAGGCGCTGGAAAATGAATTTAATGACTTAGATACCACCTTGCATTGTCTAGAATTTGGGTGCAATTCTGAAAAGCTCATTTAAGGTCCCTTTTTTCCCCAGATTTTCTTTGGCCTTTTTCATGTCAGACCAAATGCTCCCCATTCTCTTTGCTATTTGTGGATTTGCAGAAATTGTGTAGCCTTTTCTCAGTCAGGCAGATGAGACCTGGCAGGCAATGCAGAAATGAGCCATGAGCAAATTTTTGGGGAATATGATCCCAAGGGCTTTGTTAAAAAATGTTTCTGCCCTTATGGCAACAATCTCATTGAAAAAAAAAAAACCCAACAAACCAGCCCAACCTCAAATATTCTCAGAAGCTGGAAAAAAAAGCCATTTTTGAAAGTTGATCCAACAGAGAAAACCCCACTGGGTTGTATCTGGATGTGAAAAACTGGATCCCCTTTCGCCTCCTCTCCAAACTGAACAGGGTTTACTGGGATATGAAATAAATATTTTAGAAGCAAACTAATTTGCCCGGAAGGTGGAGAATGGCGAAATGTCCCTGGATGGGCTTGGGAACTCAGATTCTTCATCATTTGTTGCAAAGTCCCACAGAGTGTCAGTGAGAAACGGAACAGACTGTGATGGGAAATCTGTCTCAAACTTTCCTCCTAAAAGAAACTTGTGGCTGCGGAACAGCCCCTGTATAATTTTAACTTTTGATGATCCATCAGAGTTTATATTGAAAAGGGAGCGTTTGGCATAACAAGTTAATTTAGACAACGAGTCAAGTTTTACAAATTCCTTCTCCCCTTGTGTCTCTAACAGGAACAGGTTAATATATTAGATAAAGTCATTGCTGGTCCCAGGTGCAGAACATTCTGCCAATGAACAGCTCCATAGCTAATTAAAGAAATCACCTCAGCAACTTCTATAGGCACTCCTGGATGCTGATGGAGACCTGTGAACAGGCACTGTTGACCTTCAAGCTGCAGAAGACTTGAGAGGACATGAGAAAGACACAGAAGCGAGGCAGCTGGTGAGTCTGAAACCAATCCGGGCTGGGTTTTTGTGGCTGGGCAATGCCCTCTGCTTCAATCACAATAGCTAAATCCTGTGTGACATGCAGCACAGGTGCCAAGGTCCCTTCTATCAGAGAAGCTTCTTAAAATTCATGAGAAGCAATCAGAAAGGCTTTGGATGTGTAGAAAGTGATTGATACGTTAGACAAATCCACACCTGCCCAAGTCATTAGCAGGGGGGAAGGAGGAAGGATACCATGGTGAATGCACAGAGAAAAAGCAGCATAGAGCAACATCTCTGAGAGCATCCAGCTAATTAAGGGCCTGAAAGAGGGAAGTATTACTCACATGAGTAGTCAAAATGGTAATCAAAGCACTGCTGTAAGGACAACTCCTGAGCAAAGGTTTGCTGTCAGGGTCTGAGCGAAGTAAATGCGTGAAAAGCCTGCACTGATGATTAAATCCTGTCCTTGTTAAAATGTAATAATTCCAGTGACAGGGGAGAGGTTTGATTAGTGTGCTTGGACAGGAAGGCATTATTCTGGAGGAGTGATTTATGGGAGAGAGCGGCACAAAATTCGCAGGGGTTTTTTTGTACATGTTCGAACAGAATCCAAGGGTAGTTTTCCCACAAAGCACGGCCGTGTGCACCTAAGAGTGTCCACTCATTTATCTAAAGTGGAAAGATACTTCCATTGGGGCTTAACACAAAATGTTTTTTGTATTAATAAAAAAAAAATGTTTTTGTTTAATACAAAAAAATTTTAACTTTTATTTTAAACTTAAAATTTTACTTGGAAGTGTTGGATTGATGGTTTGTTGGATTTTCAAGAAACACGTTAAACGGTGAGTGAAAAAGATTCCACGCAGAGAGGTGGCATAAGCTCTGTGTCAGAGTTATTCCTTGAGCTGCAGACTCTAAAGATTAATAGCTCCTGTTAACTGAGTTGGAAATATTCCAAACTTGCCAGGCCAAGGCTCTGAGCAACTAGGTGAACCTGCTTTCTGCTAGGGTTGATCCATCTTACCCCAGGAATCCCTCCCAATCGAACTGACTCCATAGCTCTGTGTAAGTAATGTTCCTCACGCAAGCAGAGATTTTCTCACCACTTCCATACATTATCATGTGTTGAAACGACAACAGATGTTCATCTGGTGGGTTTCCACCAAATTCAAGTTATGTTTAACTATTCTTTACTGTATTTTCTTCTCCCCAGTAGTTGGTGTTGTAATTAAACTGTCACAATTCATTTTGTACCCTGCCATAAGCAATAAAGTTTCCAAAGAATAAATTACTGGCAGTGTAAGATGTGCTTTGCTAACTCTTGTGGATTCTTCTCGGGCAAGGAGTGATTCAAACAAAGCATCTTGTGCTCATACAAGCTACCAATCATGTAAACAAAGCACTGCCAAAAGTCAAGGCTGTGAAACAAAGTGCTCTGGAGTTTACAATACTAGAGCCAATGTGGCTTGTGCAGAATTAAGAGTTAAGATCATAGCCAGGTTCATCCAAAGGAAAGCTGAGGTCCAGTGTAGAAGGCTGAAAGAGGGTTTTTCATAGGACTTCTTGCCATGGGATGTGACGGGAGCTTGAGGTTTTAAAGAACTGGACAAACTCATAGAAGAGAAATCCAGTGACAATTTTATGAACAGGAACCACCTTTGACTCTGTCAGTTCCTAGGTTGCAGGTTTTCAGGAATCTGAAGCACATTCTAATCTCCTACTGGTGTACAGTTACTTTATGCCTACAGAACAATGCAGGAAAAATCAGCCTGGCAGGGAACCTAACATTTCTCTTATGTATAATATAAAATGATAACTCAATAGATAAAATGAGGTCTGCAGGGTCCTGTCATGATACATACAGAAATAAGGAGAAGACCAGTCACTCGGTGGGTTCTGTTCTCTTTTCCCTCTACCTCTGGATCCCAGTTTCCATCTTTGAAGAACCTCTGCAAACCAAAAAGAAACTGGACAAATGACACCACAGTGGAACAAGCCTGTCACAAAGAGGTGTTCAAAGCACAGCAAAGCAAGAAATAGGTTCCAACCGGTACAGGCGATGTGTCCGTGTGCATTCAGGAGATGTACAGCCATATATTTTTATTATTAACGCTAATAAAGGCAGGGCACGGGTGCAGCAGGCCTTAGTTTCTGTCTTTGGGGACTTTCATCTTTAATATAGTCTCTTAAAAATACATGCATTGCTACATTTTTCATTACCCTTAATTTTTTCATCAATCACGTTAATTTATACGGGGGGCACTTAATAATAGCTAATTAACACTTATGACTTTTTAAATTAAAAGACCTTTGGAGAGATTACTGCTGATTGCGAAAAGGTTTTTGTTCCTCCCATTAAAACGAAGAAGAAAGAGAGACTGAAGATCTGGCTCGGGCATGCGAGGGGAACTTCTCGCTTGCTTCACTGCTCACACAACAAATGAAAACAGCGAAGGCGCCGGTGCTGTGAGCCTGCAATGCTGAAAGGTGCCATTATTTTAACTGATTATTAAGCAGCATATATATTATTCAGAGTGACCTTTAAATAGCTGAAAATTAAATTATAATTTACTGGGGAGATAGCTAAAACCATGTAGCTATTACTACCAAAAAAAGGACCATGAGCTCACACAACCTCCCTAAAATAGGTAGTTATTATTAACAAATGCAGTGAAAGGAGGAAAAAGGCACTGGATCCTGAAAACAAGAGGGCTTTCATGGAAAGAAATAGTATTTTTTAATAGCCCCCACTGTTCTTACAGTGAGAACTTGGCCATGTTTAATTTTTGACTGCATTCACCTTGGGATATAGCGGGGAGATGCTGGGATTCTACCACTTAGCCTCTCTAGTAATGACAGTGTGATCCTTCTTTACAGAAATGCATCTCTCATCACTGAGTATATTTGCTAAACACTTGCAGTGGGCCCTAGATCTCCATGATCTGGCCATAGAGCTTTGATTCAAAGCAGCAGTGAGGGGCTTTTGTTGGGTTTTTGGTTGTTACTATCACTACTACTACAAGAATTATGTTTTAGAAAATACCTTCTTCTTCTTCCCCTTCTTCCTCTTCTCCTTTTCCTTCTTCTTCTAATACCCCACGAGTAGATGTCCCCATTTCCTGAAAGATCCCAGAGAAACACTCAGCATCCATAACATTCTTAAGGTCTCACACTGATCTAGTGATGAGAGGAGGGGGTTCAGTTTAGGACAACATTCCACACCTGAAGTAATCTCTAACTACTTCTTCTGCAGGTGACCTGCCTTCAGCTATCCAAGGGACTTGGGGCTGACTCCTGTGTCCAGTGCTTCCACACATGTTCACCCATGGCCAGAGTGTTTCTGCTCTTCAACAGTGAGGACATAAGGCTGCCAGCATGTCTGTATGTCTTTCCTCGATCACACACCCACAGGCTCATGCAGTATGAAAGGATCGACATTCCTGCTGGAGACCTGCTCACTCCTTTTTGGAACATGCCCATGTGCCACCCTGGCAGCAGCTTTCTACACCCCACACCTCATGTGAAGGCCCATGTATCACAGGGTATGTCTGCTGCGAATTTACATCCTACAGGATGGTTTTCCACTAAACATTAGACTCAATAAAATCGTACCTACAAACACACTGATGAGATGGACTTAAAAGTCCAGATGCATTCATGAAGTTGACTGAACACAACAGTTCTGCTTAATAACTGTCTATGAATAAGTTTGGGCTCCTCAGCAGTAAAATACCACTGCACAATGAAACAGACCATCAGAGATTGATGTCCACATGAGTGTTGCCCTACAGTGCTGATAACCACAAATTAGCAGGAATGTTAAGAAAATAAAACATGCACCATGCTGTAGGTACGTGTCTTGCTCCACAAAATCACAAAACCAGTCGTGTGTTTTAATTTGCAACATGAGACCAACTGAATTGCAAACTGGAATTGCTTTTCCACTCAGGATGTGACTGCTTTTACTTCAAACGAATGCATTGTTTCTACAGAAGAGACTTGTCTCAGCTTCTGCTGTACGAGGGGGCATCCTGGCTCCCTGACAGCTCCAAACACAGGCTGCCATTTCTGGGCATCGTGTGCCTTCTCTGCCCTCCCAGTTGAGACTTTCTGCAGTAAAGAAATGCCAAACCACCAAAGCATGTATGCGAAAACTGGGTGCAGATGTGAAGACAGTATTAGAGCTGGGGCAGCAGCAGCTGGAGCAGTGTCATCAGAAGGAACACTTGCCTTCGCGGCTCTGTGTTGGCACCTGAAATGCAGTGAGGGCTTTTGCTCCCTGCTTGTCAGCATCCTTCAGCATCCATCAGTCCTTTGATGACATCCAAAGTAATGTCACCAAAGAAACTCCATGGCAGGCACATAACACCTGATGAACTGGAGCAGGATTTACTTAGAACAATGTCATACAAACAGATTGTCCACAGTGCTTTGCCAGTTCACTTTGATATCACCCTGGGCTGTGGAACCATGGATGAACTGTGCTCTGAAGGGTAGAAAAAAATGATAAATAAAACCAAGTGGCAAATATAAATTGTTAATATATTGGTGGGTTATCTGATAATGGCCCACACGGCTACTATCAACACCCTTCCCATTAGAATTTCATGCTACAAGTTACAGTATCACAGTAATGACAAGGTTGGAAAAGACCTTAAAGATCATCCAGTCCAACCTAAATCCAAATAAACCAAGTAAACCTAACATCTAACATCTAGATCATGCCACTCAGCATCTCATCCAGCTTAACCTTGAACACCTCCAGGGGCGGTGACTCAACCACCTCTGTGGGCAGCCCATTCCAAAACTGGATCACTCTTTCACTGAAAAATCTTTTCCTAATGTCAAGTCTAAACCTCCCCCAATGGAGCTTAAGACTATGACCTCTTGTCCTGTCTCCAGTGGCCAGGGAGAAAAGACTGACAAGTTCTGCACAGTTTAAGATAAAACTGCTGAAGTATACTGCATTGGATTACCAAATACCTTAATAACAGTAATAATAATAATAATAAAGGAATTTGGAAGAGCTAAGCATCAATTTACAGTGATATTCAATTGAGTTGTTAATCTCTTACTCTGTAACCCTCTTTCACTCTGTAACCCACAGTTCCAGAAGGTTCCCGAGTTTTTTTCTCCCTACCCTTTTGCATTGGTATCACTGACAGCAGCAGGGGTTCATACTTAACTTCCCTCTCTCAGGAGAACTCACACACTCTGCAGATTGTGGCATATGAAATCCTGCTCTTTCCCTAAAGATCTGCAAGAGCAACACACGTTTAATAACTTAGTTTTCTGCTTCGAGAAAGGCAATAGCCAGACCTTACGTAAGCTGGGACAGCCAAAAGGTGAGAGAAGCTAGAATTCATGGGCAGTGGCAGTGTGCTCTCACGGAAGGGGTTTTCCCCCACAGCATCTTTATGAGTAACCAGCAGAATCACTTCACCAGCTAATTTGTCTCCCCACTTCTCAACATTTTGGTGAATGGTGAGATCCTGGTGGTGTCATTAAGTCTTTGGCAAGTCTTCCTTTTTTGGGATGAAACCTCATCTTTGGTTCTTTTGGGGCTGTAAGTGGATGTTGAAGGTTCAGAGCAGGCAGACAGGTAAGATTCAGGGGTTGAATGACACATGTGACTCAAGTGAAGTTTCTCAAGAAGGTTTGACTGCTTTCCCTGGAGACTTCACATCAGTTTGATCTCTGCAGGACACCTGCCCACAGTGAGCTCCACTTAACTGAAGATGTCCCCAGCATTTCTGTGCTACCTGTGGGCCTCTGAGCTGCCTTGTCCCCAGGGAGCACTCTGTCATGGCAGTGTGTAAATAAGACCTGGATCTTTGATGTAAACGGGGCTGAGTTCACTAATTGCTTTAAAAGTCGTCATGATTTGCATTGTCCCAGAGGACATACAGTTATAGTGGTTCAAAGATCAGACCATGCTTTGATGTTGCCAAGGCTGGATTCATTATTGCTTGAAATCGTGAGAACAAAGCTTTGCACAAGCACTGCGAATGAGCTGGGAGCCAGTGCAGGGTGTGATCCTTCCTCTGAGCTGTTCCCTTCACCTTAATGAGCTTCAGAAGACTGCAGCACCTTCTTGGCACACAGGAGCTTGGTTTCGGCAGAGGCTTTGGCCAGTGCTGAGTGTTGCTGAGCTCAGCCAGCTCCTTGGAGACGTTCAGACACTTCACAAGTGCTGGGGTTGGGGATTGCTGGCAGTTTATCTGTGGAGAAATGGTTTGTGGCTCATTTACCAGAGTATGTGGCTGCTGCTGTGGTCAGATGGGCTCTCAAACTTACCAGGCACTGCTAGATATCCAACATGAGAGAGGTTTCTGTTACACTGCCAAACTCAGTGTCTCAAAGGAAAACTGTACGGGAACAGTTTGGTTTGGTTATGATCATGGCCAGCCTGGCGTGCAAAGTGTGGAGCATGCAAGTCTGATTCAGGGCTCATACGAGGTGGCTTCTGCACATCCACCAGCCAGCTGCCAAACCAAGTCTCCATTCAAGCTCAAGGTCTCCAAAAGCGCTTAAGTTTTCTCTGCTCATAGACAGCTCTGTGTAACCTCAGAGCCCAAGCCTCACTGTTCAGGATCTGTGCTCAGCCTTGTGAGCCTGAGGCTGTGGGTGTAGGTGCACATTGCAGTCTGGCTCCACAGACCTACAAAGCCAGAGTCATACCTGTGTGGGATGAAGCCCAGTCATGATGCTGCCTACAGGGCTCACGTATGTGCAAGGCAGAAACCAGATGCGTTTTGTAGCCTGCAGAGAAACAATTTTAAAATACACACATAAGACAGAAAAATGGGCAACATAATAAGAGTAATGAAATCAATAACAATAACAGTCATTAACAATTCCTTTCCCTTTTTCAGACCAGCCAAGGAAGAGTTAAAACTGTTTGTACCAATTATTGACTACAAGATCTGCAAATGATTGCATAAAATTTCCAAAATATGCCCGCGAGCTCCTATTATTGATGCTGTGCCCCGGGACACGCACATATGGATTTAATTGTCTAAAGTGTTTTATTAATTAAATTGCTATGATTTACCTCTCCCATGTTAGCATTTACAGTTTATGAAACAGCTCGTAATTAGGAAATGACTCTACTGATGCTGCTTGTTTACTTTGCAGGCAATACATAACGATGCCGCATTCTGCTGCTGAACCCACCCTCCCAGGCTCCCTTCTTTCAACCCGATTAATAGGCAACTGCTGCTGGTGCGTTAAATTGCTTTTTGGGTATGTGCAGGGGGGCAGATAACGGTGCGGGTTACCGTGCTGGGGAAGAGTGCAGCAGCAGCCTTCCTCCTCCACTGGAAGTTCCACCTGGAGCCCACAGAAGCTACTGGTCAGCTCACTCATGTCAGTGTGTTTTGGACCTGTACCTACAAGCAGAAATGAGGATTATTTTCCCCCCTAAATACAGTATCATGTTGACTGTGGAACCTCTGAACTGCTCTAGCCAGGCAAATTCTCACAAACCAGGGTCTGAGTGTTCTTTACTGACTTTCAGAAATATTTTCTAGAGTTCTTGTGACTAAACACCCTGGAGTGATGTTCAGCTGGATGTATTCAATTAAAAAAGTGTCTAAGTTTTACGCAGAAGAATATTCACCCATGGGTCGATTGATGTTGCTGCATCGAAAGGTTACTTGGCCAATCTAAATGAGAATTCAGCTCTGTCTTAAAGTTACGGCTATTAAATCTAGAATTAATCACTCTAGTCTCTAATATTTTTCATTGTTTGCCTGTTTGGAGAGTGCAGACATCATCTATATGTGCCAGAGCTATACATGGAGGATGAGAGCAGAGAGTTATTACAGATGATAGATTTTTAAGACCAGAAGGAAAGAGAATGGTCTCTTGAGTAAAATACACCACAAAATGCCAGCTGGCGCTTCCTATAAATTTTCTTTGCTTCCATTCTTCTGCTTTCGCTGAGATAGGATGTGGCACAGTACCCCCACGAACTCTAAAGACCTTTGCAATCTTTGCTGATGCTCATCATGCTCTACCTGGTCTCATTGTTTCAGTGGATCTGGTAAAATATAAAGTTGCCTTACATGTGATTCCTGCTCGTGGGGCTTTACTGAGTGCCGAGTTGTATTTCAGAAGTAAATTAGTGATGGATGTCTCTGCATGTGAAAGTTGTTTAGGGAGAGACTGTTAAATGGCATTTACTGACACTTGTATTGACTCTGATCCTCTCTGATGAATGAGTGAGCTCATGTCCATCTTCAGCCTGGCTGACAAGCTGGTTTTTTAAACTTCTTTGCTCTCTGTCTAGTAGGATGGGAAGCTGCTGTGATGCTGTAGCACACTGTAAGGTAGCTAAAATCAGATAGAAAGGGAGGTGTCAGACAGCATCCCAGAGCCTTATTAAGTGCTCCTAAGCATTTCTCTACTTTTCCAGAATGTTCACAGAAGCAGTTGTGCTTAGTGCTATGAAACCAGCTCCTCTGGAAACCAGATCCTTTCTGTAGGTGCAAAGGACCTGCAATGCTGGCCAAGACCCTTATGCTCCCCAGGAGGGACAAAACCACTCCCTGTCCCAGGTTGGACTTTTCAAACATTTTGGGTTGATGGTGCCTTCCTGTTGTGAGCACTCTAGTACCTGCTGCACACTCACAGTTAGGGAAGTACAGTCATTCCCAAGGGTCTGGACAGCTCCTCAGGAACACAGGCTGAGTCCTTTACTTGACTATTTGGCTCAGAGATGCCTCTGCCAAGTAGCCCTGAACAAACACCTTGTTACCAGTGAGAGTGCAGCACAGGTACATGGAAGCCACACTCAGCACCCATGAAAAGATAAATTTATGTCATTTTCCTCTTCCATTTATCTCTCGCGACAGCATTAATCGGCCCCAAGTGACATATTTTATGATGGCCTTTTTTTTTATTAAGCGCTAAGCAAAACCTGTATTTCTCCAGAGCACTCAGGGGCCACTAGTGTGAATTTGTCATTAACATGCTAAAGAGTTCTGCTCCAAGAATAGTGTGACCTGTGCGTTTGTATGTTAATAGAGCTCGTGTCTAGAAGGATTGGAAGGCAGCCTTCACTGGGCACGGGCTGAGAACAATGCAAAGGGCTCCTGTGAAATAATCACAATAATAACAATTATTACTATTAATTTCCTTTTTGCTTCTACAGTCTCTTTCATCCAAACAGCTCCAAGCACCCTGTAAATTAATTAGGCCTCACAGAGATCCAGGGAAGTGCCATCATCCACTGCTCTGTTGTAGGAATGGGTGGAGATAGGTAAAGAGTGTTGATGTGAGAGAGTAGAGAGAGAGCTGTGGGTGTAAGCTGGTTCATGGGTCCTGGTTCATGTTCCTGGATATAAGGTGGCACTGCTTACACCGCACAAAGAAGCAGATGGGTGTCAGAAGACCAAGGAAGAAATTTCTCATTGTAAAAGATCTGCTTCAGTTGTTATTTTTCAGTCTCGGTTCCTAGAATCAGCTTCTGCATAAACACAGAAATTAAAGTGCCTGGTTCTCCACGGGCAAGGGAAACTGTTCCTGGCTGTTCATGGTGATAGGTTTGTGTTATGGGTAACGTGTAATCGACCTACATTAGAGTCACAGAATCCCCTCACAGGACCATGTTACCGATCAAGGTCTTCTTTTAAAGCCAGGACAACTGCAAAGCCAGACAGACTGACAGGAGGGGACACAGCTTGAGAGGTGTCACCAGATCACAGGAGTGACAGAGGTCTGAGGGATCACTAGGACATTTTCCTTGCACCAAGCCAGAACACAAACCCTTGTGAAAACACACACCTGTCTCAGCTGTAGACAATCGCAGCTCTGGGAATCCTTAGTCGCTGGACCAGTTACAACAGTAAGCAACTCCATTAGCCCTGCAAGGCCATGTCACTTCAAGCCTATCGATGTATCGCAGCCCACTGGTAAAACCAGAAACAAAAATTTACTTAACTGACAGAGCCACATCAAAATGAACAACACCCTGGTAACTTCAACTACCCAACTGAGAAGGGACAGACCAGCTCAGGAAAAGAGAGTGTCAGCTCCCCAGAGCGCTTGGGAGCTGCTTCTGCAAGGCAGTGCCACAGTATTTCAGTCAAAGGACCAGTAACAGTCGGACTAGGGCTACGTGCGACTCCAGCATTACCTGTTAGCTGCAAGTGAAAAGATGAAGTTTGTCTAACTGAAGTCCAGAGATGGAAAAATCCTAGGGTGGGTTGTCTGGAACTGTTTCCCTACGCATTTCTTTTCCTGAAAAAAACAACACAAAACTCAAACCATTACTTAAATAGGACACAAGACTCCAGGTTCTCATAATCTTTAAAAGGGGGAACCCCTCCAAAAGCCCTGCCATGTCCTGTGCTCCGGGCTCAGTAAGGCGGTGGGGGGGGGGGAAGAGAGAGAAAGAGCATGTTTAACATTCAGAATTTGTCCACAGCCGATAATTTATTGGAACTCATCTGTAACAAGGCCTGGCACTGATTTATAAGTTGATTTGAAAAATAAATAAAAGTGATAGAAACCTGCATTCGGTTTTAATGATAGACTGTTGCAGCGTGAAAAGTAAGGATATGAAACATTGCGAGGAAATTAGATACTATGCCCCGAAGACAACTGCAGCTACCAGCCCATTAATTGTTAGATATTTATTATTAAAAATTTCTTTTCTTGAGTGACTGCAGAATATTTGTGCTGCTAAAGTTGTTGAGTTCTGACATGAATGAAGCGTATGAAGCTCATTTTTCCTCTCCTCTGTGTGTGCGTGCGTGTGTGTGTAGCCAAGGTAGCTGACCCAAAAATGTGATGAATCTTTCCTGCACAAACACAAACACCAAGTGCTGCTGCTTCTGATTTGAGACTGGAAGAGGTAATGAATGTGGGTGCGTTTGTTACTGATCTGAATGCCAATGGCAGTGCTTGGAAATAAGTCTCTGGGAGCAGCGAGGGCTCAACTCAGTTTTCTCAGCAAGGTTAGCAGAGCAATGATGAGCTGCACGGCACAGATGGTGTCTCTTCTCCTGTGCTCCCAGAGCTGAGCTGATTGAACACCAAGTGCTTCACAAGGCAGGAGACAGGAACTCGTACAAACCAGCCAAACCCCAAAAGAAGGTGAGGAAAGTACCATTTAAAAGTGCTCTGAAGCTCTTGGCAGGCGGAGCCGTTACATCACGCCATAACCACAGAGGAAATCCAGTCGAATAAATTCTGACACAAAATGAATTCACACTATGGCAGGACCACCTCATACGTCCCCCTGGTTCTCCACCTTTGCCTTAGGCAGAGCCAGCTAGTGGTCTGAGGAAGCAACATCCAAAGCAAAGAGCACACAGAGGATGGAGGTACAGATTGCCACACTGACCTGGTGAGCAGCTGTGGGGGCATTCAGACAACTCAAGAGAGTGGGAAGGAGATGGAGAGAAAACCATCGTGTTTTATTGTTATGGGATCATTCTATTGCAGCAGTACCCAGAATTAGGAGACATCACACAAGCACATAACAAGAAAAGCTCCCTATCTCAACGGGCCTGTGAGGTACCTGTCTCAGATTTTGCCGTGAATTATTAACAGCAGCTCTAATAATTAAGTGTGATGATGATGTGGCTACAGAGGAGGAAGATCAGACTTTAAATCCTTGCTGCTTGGATTCTGAGGCAAACGTTATCGTCGTGAGTTTGTACAGCATTTGGATGGTAAGGGGCAACCCTTGACTCTTACACACAGAAGAATCTCTGCACGCTTGCTCCTCTTTTCCCTCCTAGGTTGTGTGAAGCAGCTTGTTCCCATTTCTCCATCCCCATTGCACTTGGAAAACTCCAGGGCCATGGGCTCTATACAAGGGAGGTTGACAAAAGCAGGGATGTGTTTGGCTCACAGTAAAAGGTGTTTGGTACTTAATCTCTCCACCTCTCTGTATAACTCACAGCCCACATTACTGCTATTTCCTCACAGGTATGTTAACAAAGATAAAGTCCAGGAGGCCACACACTTCCTTCTCAGAACGCACAGTTAAAACAGAGGAACATTCTCTGAGATGCAAAGAAGACAGGCAGCTATTAAAGAAGATTCACAGTTATAGGCAAATGTATTAATGGTGGGGTTAGCTCTTGAAATGAGAATTTA
Organism: Phoeniculus purpureus; assembly: GCA_028565055.1. Classification (NCBI taxonomy): domain Eukaryota; kingdom Metazoa; phylum Chordata; class Aves; order Bucerotiformes; family Phoeniculidae; genus Phoeniculus; species Phoeniculus purpureus. The sequence goes on along the minus strand of JAOXOE010000343.1, from coordinate 4,707,114 downwards.
TAACATGCCTTAACCTAATCCCTCATTAAGATAATTTATTCCCACCCTCAAGGACTCACATCACAGCCAGCACTAGGCAAATAATTAGTAACAAACAATGCATTTGATCAATCTCAGCTCCTTTTTTGTAATGAAACGTCAGCCAATGCAGTACAATTTTCTCAAAAATATTCATAATCCAACATTTTTTGCTAATTTTTGTGACAAATGTAAAGCCTGTTATTTATCCAGGAGGAGATGGGTGCTCAGTGGTGGCCAGTCAAGGCCAGCCATTTTGAGTAGATGCAGTAGCCATGTGGCGTGAATGTTTTGTCTGGCCAGTGGCATGTACATACTGATTTGACTTGGGAACACTTGGGCTTTAAAGAGCTGAACACTACCTCCCCTTTTGACTTTTTAGCAGCATCATTAACTACAAATGCATCATCTCATCTTAGACCAAACAGTATTTTCCACTAAGTGCAAATAGCTCTTCACAGAATCAAAGAACATTAGGAATTGGAAGTGATCTCAAAAAATGATGTAGTCCAATCCTTCTGCCACAGCAGGATCACCTAGACCAAGATGCATAGGAACATGTTCAGGCAGGTTTTAAACATCTCCAAAGGAGACTCCACAACCTCTCTGGGCAACCTGTTCCAGTGCTCCTTCACCCTCACTGTCAAGAAGTTTCTTCTCATATTGATATGGAACCTCCTATGTTCCAGCTTACACCCATTCCCCCTTGTCCTATAACTAGATGACACTGAGAAGATCCTGGCTTCATCCCCCTAACACCCACCCCTCATAATTATAAACATTGATGAGGTCACCCCTCAGTCTCCTTTTCTCCAAGTTAAAGAGACCCAGCTTCCTCAGCCTTTCCTCATAAGGGAGGTGTTCTTCTCCATCTTCATGGCTCTGTGCTGAACTCTCTCCAACAGCTCTGTATCCTTTTGGAACTGAGGGGTCCAGAACTGGACACAATATTCCAGATGCCATCTCACCAGGGCAGAGTAGAAGGGAAGGAGAACATCTCTTGATCTGCTAACCATCTCCTGATTCACCCCAGAATGTCATTGGCCTTCTTGGAGCTTCTCCTTGACTTTGCTTTTCCTGGACAAACCTCAGTCTCTCCTACGCCCTCTGCACCTTCCCTAAGGATGAAACCTGCCCTCAGCTCAAGCCAAATCCTATACATGCAACTGCCTCGGTCTCACAGTGGAGCCTGAAGGAGTTTCATTGCCAAAGTTCACCCCAGGGAGGAGGTGGCTGATCTTCTTTTGATGTGATCTATATGCTTTTGCTTTTCAAAAATTCCTACAGATCTCCAACTGTAATCCACAGTTCCTCTGAAAATGATTGTTGTGGGTTAATTTCATGCAGATTAGACACATGAGCTCAGAGTAGTGCCCTGTCCTTCATTTATGAGGAAAGGTCTCAAATATTTTCTTTGGGATGGATGTTCTCTTTTTAGCAGAAGGACTTTTTCCTGTTTCAAGAAGATACGAGATTCAGCTATTCTGTAGTTTCTGCTCTCTAAATGCAGCAGCAGTGACAGTCCTCTCACAGTAACAACTTACCTGCAGTCAGTCCATGCTGCTCCTGTGCACTGACAGGCTTTATGCTCCATTGTGCAGGGCACTACAATCAATAGGACCTGTGGGGGTTTGTAGCGATTGCACTTCTTGCAAACTAACAACATTGATTTTTACAGAAAAGTGTGGAGAAATGGGGAATTGTGACTGAAGAGAACTTTATTAATCCATTGTTTAAAAAAATAATCTGAGTAGTGTCAGTTGCTGAGATCTGAAGAACAAATCCAAGTGAATCACTCTGCTTTTGGATACCAGTGATCCATAGGCAAAGAGACTAAGAGTTAAGGGTCATGAATGCTGTTTCTTCCACACAGTCAGCAGGGTCATCAGAAGTTGTGAGAGCCAGGATGCACCTCACACCTTAACCAGGATGAGATCCCATCCATTAGAATAACACGGTGGGGTTTTAGTTACCTGCAGTGTAAAATAACAAGATCAATTCAAGCTTAACATCAACTTGTTTAGCAGACAGAGCGTTTTGCTCTTACAGCACTGTGCAACCCACAGGCTACTGATACTGGGATTTTGATAGTTGGAAATAATAGATTCTACAAGCAGTGTGGTGTCCTGCAACACAAAATTTACAAGTTCCAGATGGACAATTCCAGCTGCCTCTACCTACATGTCTGGGGCTTCACTTCTACTGCTTTAGGCAGTACCTGGTCTCACCCCTGGCAAGCACACAGGCAGGATTCCTTCATTTCTGGCTGCCTTAATCCCCAGGAAGATGGAGTCTGCAAACAGCTTGTACAGCCAGGCAGGAGTCCCTGGTTAAGGATAAGGAGTTCAAGGCAATCAGGAGTGACTGAGTCTGGATTAGCAACTTCTAAAGCAGTGCTTTCTTTTGTTAAAAACAAGGATGCTGTGACAGTACCTAACACCAAGAACTCAAGTCTTCATTTGACGAGGCTGGGCTCCCAAACGCAGGTTTAACTACAGTGGTGTAAATTAGGAAACAAATACTACCAGCTCTTAACTTTATTAAGGGTGATTTTTAGCTTATTTCTCACTAAAATGATTTTCCAGTACTGAAATTTGCATAGCACACAAAATACATAATTCTGACTTAAGGCTAGAGCAACAACAGATTAAAGGCATGGTAAAGTCTAAAGAGCTTAAATTCTGCTTAGTCACTGCCTGAAGCCTCCGTGAACTCTGCTTTATACATTAAAGCCCTTCAGAGGCCTCAAATCCACCTTGTGGACATAGAATCAGACTGGTTTGGGTTGAAGGGACCTTCAAAAGTCACACAGTGCCACCTCTGCAGTGAGCAGGGACATTGCCAACCAGGGCAGGTTGTTCAGACCACAAGGTCTAACCTGATCTGGGATGATTCCAGGAATGGGGCTTAGGAGAAGCTGGGCTGCAGTGTCTGTCCAACCTGAAACACCATCAAGCTCAAAATAAATAGCTACACCTGGACTTATTTGCCAGCAATACAGATTTACTGGGTCAGGCATGAGAGAATTAGTACAGAACAAATCGCCACGGCAGCGCACGCCATGCAGGAAGCCAGTGATAATGTCTGTCTTTCACTGCGAACTACACTAGTGCAGAACAGGGAAGAGGAACAATTTAAAACCTCTAATGCCAGGGTGAAAGAAAACTCAGTTACACTGGTGCTGTTTCATTCCAGGTGCTGAGGGCTCTGCTGGACTGGGGGGTATTAACATCCATTCCTTGCTCATCACAGACTGACTAAGGCAATTTTGGGCAAGTTACCATCTCTGCCTTATCAGCGGAACAGAGAAAGGATTTTTCTGCCTCATAGGCAAGACTAAAATTAATCTCTATAAACTGCCTGAATAGTCAGGAGCTTTATATTAAATATTAAAATTAATATAAAGATTTTTAAACAGGTAAAATTTAAAAGAAAAAAGCCCCACCTTCCACTAACAAATCCTGGGCTATTATCCAAACCATATATAAAATCCCTCTGGACACAAAAAAAGTGTGAATCCATTTAATTACTTTCCCAACTTGTGAAGTTTACTTATTGCTTCCTGCCCTCCAGAGTATACAGGCAATTCCACACCTCTTTGCAGACCAGTAAACAACTCCAGAAGTTTCCATGACTGAACGAGCAGTGGTCAAACGTGAGAGAAGGGGCTTGTTTGTGCCGGGAGCTGAGCGCCAGGAAGAAAAGAAACAATTAAGACAAAGCAGGTGGGTAAGGAAGGCACTTATTAAAGAAAAAAAGAGCACTTGCGATAATTTATTTCCTCCTCCTCTAGTCCTCAAAGGCAAGCAAGGCAGAAGAAAGATTTTCTTGGCAGATGGAATGAGGTCAAGACGTTAACTCATACCTGCACTCATCCAGACCTTTCCAAAAACAATGGAAAGTATAAAAGGAAGGACTTTTTTCATGGAGAAAAATGAATTTGAAAGATTCATCCAGACAGCTGTTATGGATGTGAAGCAGCAAACAGGGAATATGACCAGTGTGTAATGTATGATGTGAGCCCTTAAATGCAGAAGAGAAACCTGAAACAGTCATCAACCTGAAACAAGCATCACACGAACACGTTAAAAAGGGAGTTAGCAACCACAAGGTACAGAGACGGGCACGGAAGATGAGTAGGGACAAAGAGAACAGAGATCCCAAAGGCCTCCAAAGCAGGCAGATGTCAAGGTGGCACAGAAGCAGGTTTCTGACATCAGTGGAGATCTTGGACAGCCTCAGATCTTACTGTGACCCTCCATGCCATTAGAATCAACTCTTACATCACCATTTTTCTGTAGAGAGGAGAAAGCTGTGTAGCGTAGGAATAAGAAGCAAGTAATTCACATTATATTTGAATAATCACACAGAATCACAGAACATTAGGGATTGGAAGGGACCTCAAAAGATCATCTAGTGCAATCCCCCTGCCATAGCAGGGTCACCTAAACCAAGTCACACAGGAACACATCCAGGCAGGTTTTAAATGGCTTCAGAGAAGGAGACTCCACAACCACCCCGGGCAGCCCCTTGCAGTGCTCCATCACCCTCACTGGGAAGAAGTTCCTTCTCACATTGATGTGGAACCTCCTATGTTCCAGCTTACACCCATTGCCCCTTGTCCTATGACATTGAGAAGAGCCTGTCTTCATCCCCACTAACACCCACCCCTCACATAATTATAAACATTAATGAGGTCACCCCTCAGTCTTCTCCAAGCTAAAGAGACCCAGCTCCCTCAGCCTTCCTTGTAAAGGAGGTGTTCCACTTCCTTCATCATCCTCATTGCTCTATGCTGGACACCCTCTGGCAGCTCCATATCCCTCTTGAACTGAGGGGCCCACAACTGGACACAGTACTCCAGATGTGGTCTCACTAGGGCAGAGTAGAGGGGGAGAAGAACATCTGTCAATCTGCTAACCACCCCCATTCTGATCCATCCCAGGATGCTGTTTGCCCCTTTGGCCACAAGAGCACATTGCTGGCTCATGGTCATCCTGCTGTCCACCAGGACCCCCAGGTCCCTTTCTCCTAGGCTGCTTCCAGGTGATAGAATCAACGTTTTTCCCATAGAAAAAATGTTTTTGCCTACCATAGAGTCCAGGAGCCAACAACTATAAAATACCAACATTGTCATCAGCCTACACAGCCCATTTCCAGGGTTAATCAGCACCCTGATATCAGAGCTCTTATGTGAGAAAGAATGAACTCACAGCTACTTTGTGGACAAGACCTTATTCCAACCCAACAGACATACACAGTATAGAAGACCCTACAGCAAAATCTGTCCTAAGAACACTGGGAGGTGTGTAAGGTTCTCTTACTTCCACGCACTATAACAATCATTACAACAACAAAACCCAACAAACCAGTTCACTGAAGTGAAGGTCTCCTCTCTACTCAGGTGTGCACTACTCTCCCTCGTGTGTGCATTTTCTTTTACACACTTAGACACTGTTGGTGAGTGAGTACTAGACTCACACCCATAAAAATAAAAATCTGACTCATACTGTTAACATGAAATCCACAATATTCATGTGTGTAAAAACCATTCGTGAAGTACACCTGTAAAACAAAACTTTCTTCCCTGTATTTAAGAAAAGCAATGAAAAAATAAATCAAAATTTCCCTTAACTTGTGCTCCAGTAACTTCAGTCTTGTCTAGAACAGAGAATAAGTTAAAAGGTAAAGGACTGTGAGCACTACACTCTCCAAAGAGAGCAAATCAACAAAACTGGATTATATGAAGAGTTTGGCAACCTAAACACTACATATGAATTCTAGTGTGCAATTCTGGGAGTGGCTGCTCATCTATTCCTACAAAGCAATGCCATGGAATTACATTTACTATGACTTTTGGCACGTATGGTAGCTTGCACAGAACCTGGTTTCCTGAAGTTCAATAACGTTTAGTGACAGAATTTACAGGTGGCAAAACTGAGGACTGAAAAACTGTTGAAACATTGCTCAGATGCTAATTACCAAGTTCCACCAAGCCAGGGAACAGAGCAGGATCCATTCTGTAAGTAACTTCTTTTCAAGGCTTCAAAACATGTCCCTCTGTTAAGCTTCATAGGGAAGCTTACCCTTGCTGGGTTTTTCACTGAGTAATACCACTTGGTGAAGGAATGGGAGAGCTGATAACATGTAGAGGAGTCCTCCTCACTTGGCCAAATGCACTCTGGCATCAGATTTGAAATCTTAAGTCTTTCTTGTACCTTACCATAGAGCTCTGGCTGCAACATGAAACTGGATAGCTATGGCAGGCCATCCTTCCACTGCACGGTGTATCTGTTCCTCAAATTCACACCTCACTACTTTATCCAGGACATGTTCAATCATGCAGCAGCTGGGAATTTAAAAAACAGTATTGTCAAACTCAGTGAAAACCCTCCCAACCTGGCAGCACTGGGTGTAATGGGCTGAAGAGCTTTGCTGACACTCCAGCACAGCTACAGAAGAGGCAGCTCTTCACTGCGCTCACCTGTCCCACTGTGCTGTGTGATCTATGGGCTGTTTTAGAACACATTTAATACAGCATGTGCCAGCTGCCAACCCAATAAGCAAAATATAAGGCACATCTTGTTTCTCTGCTTTGATTACAGACTCCTTGGACCAGCAATTAATCCAAAAAGCATGGAAATAATTTTGCACATGTAGACTGTTTTGAAAAACTCGTATCAAATGTGTATTTTGATAAACTGGTATTGCTGGCACACAAGCAATCCCATGAGACAGTTCCATCATCTTTACTTTCTTCCTGACTACACTATTCCATTATCCAATGTACTTCTGTCTAAGTCAGAAGAACACACACTGAGATCATCTAAGGGACACCACAACAAAACATCAGGATCATAAGAACAATGGGCTGTAAGGCGATTAGGATTTTTAAAGTGCTGCTGTTAAATATGTCACATGAAAGAGATGGCAAGCGATTCAAAAGCAAGCTGAATATGAAAGTAAGAGATAAATGAACTTAGTCTTCCTAAATTCATGATGACAGATGGGTAGTACATTGTCTCCTTCTATCATTAAATAAAGAAAACTGTAATCTGTACCCTAATCCTCTTAAGATCCTCATAGGACCTCACAAAGACCAACACAATACTTATTCCAAAGACATTAGCAGATCCTGTTATTCTCTACTCTGATACTGAAAACGAAGAGGTTCAATGACACTAGGGCTTCCATGTCACTCCTTACACTGATACGGAGGGGCAACAGCCATTAAACACTTTGCACTTCATCATGGAATAACCAAATAGCAGCTTCTTACAGCGCTGTTTACATCATGACTTTTACATTCTGTGTGCTCACCCTGTTGGGGCCTCAAATCCCACTCTTTTGGAAAAGTACAAACCCCATCTCCTTTACTCATGTGCAAGCAATAATCAAAAAGTAATACCACAACATTTCCATAAAAATTTCCATTATTACAACAAACATCACATTCTGTGATGATCTAATTAATAACTTAAAAAAAACAACCAACCCAGCATTTTTATTTAAAATGACAGAGTGACAACATAAACCTTCCACCTTTTAAACTGCGATTTGGTTAACAGGTTGCTGATTAGGTTCCATTCAACATTAATACAGTGTCACATTTAAATTATCCCTCCTGGACAATCAATAAAGAACCACTAACCTCAGATCAGCCACACGGCTAATCTTCTTAAAATGCCCAAATTAGTCTTCTGCTGTGTCCCACTTGGAGCGCAGCATTTCAGCGGTTAGCCTGGAGCTGCTGTCCTTCATGGCCTGGCAACGGCCCCCAGTGCCCTTCAGGCTGAGTTCAAGTGCTCTGAAGAAAGGGCTCACACCGACCAGATGCCTTCAGCTCCTTTGGTTTTGCTCATGTTCCCTTTGGAAAGTCAATTGGTTGAAGACTGTTCCAATAAAACAGGTCCTAGCCCAGACAAGGCACAACCCCCTGTCTACACGGTTTGTGACAACGTCCTTGGTTTCCTTTCCTCCACACTTTTCTTCCAAAGTCCGTGCAGTGAAGGCAGTTTGATTTTATCCATGTTCTTACTGTAAACATTAAGGAATATACCCAGGACAACCAGTAAGCCTGACCACACGTACCTAAAGGGAGGCAGAGGAGGGGAAGAGTTAATGCCAACCTGTTACCTGTACTGATCACATAGCAATAATTGTGGATTAAACCAAAATACAGCGCTGCATTAAGGAGGGAAGAGGTTAATGAAAAGAACTGTAAAAATTACTGGATTCTGAGAAAGAATTTGCTTGTATGATTATTACCTACCCTTCCGCATGTCCTTTCCTGGCTTGGCTGCAGAGCTTATCAAGGTGCATTTTTGGTTAAACAATACTGAAACTGTGGCTGGTTTTGTTGTGGGTTGAAAGGCCTTTATTGACTGATGCTGCTGAGTCAGAAAAAGACTTCCTCACAGAAATCTCTCCCCAGCTAAATCAGGGAGGTTTGGGTCATGCAATTGGGTTCCTCCTGCCCATGGCTGCAGCCTCCCTATCCAGAGGCTGGAACTGCAGAAGCTCAGGCTGGTGCTCCAAGACAGACCAGTAAAATTGTTTCCATGCAGAAAAGCACAACACTAGAAGCCCATGGTTTCAAACCATGACAGGTTTTTCCTCACATGAATAAAGGGAGTCCTGAGGGCTTATTATGATTTACCTTCCTACAGTCACTCTCTTATCACTGGTCCAAAGTGTGGCTTATATCCCAGTATAAGCACAGTTCTGTTTCAGCTCTCCATCATTCCAAGCCACAGGAATTCAGCAGGAGTAAAACTGAGCATTTGGCTGTAAGTTTGATTCTTGAATCTCAAATAAATTTATACACAGCAATAGAAATTAATACTAGAAGTGAAGAGGATCAATGTGGTAACTTAGATGCATTTTTCAATGAAAGCTCTTCCTCGGGATTTAAAAAGAAACCCAAGCTCAAAAATCTTGCAATTTCTTATCTCAAAATAATAATTTCATCTATTGAGATAATAATGCACCAAGATAATCAACTCCGTGAGATAACAGAAGCCAGCAGTTATTTTAAAGGGCTACCTAAGAACCCAAACCTGAGCTCATGAAAGGGGAAACAATACTGTAAAGGAGAAAATGCCTTTCTTTAGCCAAACCTTCCTCCCCAGGGAAAGCACCAAAACAATTTAAATGATACCTAGTGCTTATGAACTTAAGATTTCCATCAAAAAATGCCAATATATGGAAAAGTTTGTGTTCCAGACCTTCGAAAAAATGGAAACTATTTTCTCTAGCATGGTTAGCATCAACAAGCCAGTCAATATTTATGGCAGACTGCCAACATTTCTAAAAGATACGAAGAGCATTAAAGCCAAAATATGATTAATTCCTGTTGCTGTGTTTCCCTGATCAAGAATATAATTTTTTAACAAATGATCTAAAACCCCATTTAAAACAGTAACTACTTACTGTAACGTGAATGGCTTTGCAAAGAACAAAAAAGAAAGCACAATGGTCATCGCTTTTCTTCCTGTTGTGACTGTGGAGGAAAACAAACACGCTGTAAGAACTCAATTACAGCCAGTGAAAACCATGATTTGATATCAGTAGGTGCCCTCGTTAGATAATTGTCTGGCTAAATCCATGATCATCCTCAGTACAAAGACTACAGATAAAACTTCTGGAACATGGGGTGTAGTGGGCAAAACAGCCTTCGCCACTGCGTTATCAGTCCTGACTTTATAGTAACAATTTTCATTACATTTTAAGAAATTTATGCGCATCAAATAAAATGATTTTCTATTACATGAAAAATTAAAGGAGGATGAAAAAGAAAATTGAGTTTTAATTAGAAAACAGTTTACAGATGAATAATTTAAAAAAAGGTTAAATTACTTCAGTTTTTCTAATTACAATTATTTCTGTTCTCTCAAATCAGTTATTAATTAAAATATTTATGTAACCATTTCCTTCTAAATTAAGTGCCTTTTCTTCTTTTTTCCCAATTAAGTCTGATAATTTCTCATTCTGTTAATAGAAATACAATTTTCATTAAACTCTTTCACCCCACTCCCCCTACAAGAAGGGGGAGGCTGGGTGGGAGGGGCAGTAATGAATGTGGTCGTCTTCCAAGGCACAATAAACATTTTCACATTGCTACAGGCAAGACAGAAAGGGCTCAAGCGTTCGGATTGTCAAGGTCAGGTGGAAGAAAGACTACGAAGGGTTTGCTGTTCCACTGCTTTTTAAATAAATAGTTTTAGTGTGCTAAAAAATTTTCACTTTTGAAGGGGTATTTTAATACTTGAACCAAGACTGTCATCTGGTCCCAGAGATGTAGTGAGCTTTGTTAAAAACAACCATGAAACAGAAGTGATCCTGCTCTGGCAGGAAAATTGGACTAGATGATCTTTTGAGGTCCCTTCCAGTCCTTAATGTTCTGTGATTCTGTGCGCTGCAGAGGAAATAACTACGGGGAGTGCAGAGCATCACGTAACAGAAATGGGCTCTTAGGGGTAGAGAAAAGAGAGGAAAGAAGCTCCATGGCATCTCCCTACACTTTCCCCCAGGCCCTTGTGACTGATGTCTGTAGTTTTAAGAAAAGGTGACCTGAGGTAGGAATGAGCCTGATGTAACTGCTCAACAGACTGTTGTGGCTGCTGCAGAAATGGCTAAAGAAGCTACATAGGCAATGACTAGTTTCTGAAAAATACATTCAGTCACATTTTAAGTTGGACAGAACAACTTGAGGATATTCTGCTGTGTAAACACCTGACTTGGACAAACTGGTGACACTCCAGTTGAGAAGCACTTGTAATACAGTTATGTCACGTGGCAGCAGCCATCTTTGCCATGCTCAGACAGCACAAAGAACATGAAAAAAACCCAGAGGAGGAACAATTCTGCAAAGCTCTGACCTAAACAATAGGATTACTTGATGCTTTTAGGCAAAAGCAGTTAAGACATTGTTTTTTTTCATACCTGTTACAGCCAGGAGGGCACCAAAGATTTTAATTAGAGCTAGAACAAAGGAGATGCCAAAATAGCCAGTCAGGGAGAAAAGGAAGGCGTAACCGTATGTCTGAACTGGATGCTGCAACAATAATAAAAAGCCTGTTAGGAAAATGTAAAACAAACCCTGAGGTATTGTCAAATGACACAAAACTACAGGCTTTAATCAACTGCTTCAGCAATAATAAGCTATTCAACAATGCACTCATGCAAAGATCCTTATTTAATTTTAGTTAAATAATGGAAAAATAATAATGAAATTATAAGCTCCTAAGTCTGGCCCTGTGACTTTGGTTTTTAGAACAGTCCTCTGTGTTATACATCAAAGACTGTAACAATATGCTTAACATATGAATTACACGTGTTAACCAGTTTACGTGACGAAAATTTAACTCTCGAGAAGGGGTGAGATTTCCTAAACCCCACAGAGCAAGGTTCTCCAGCGGGAAAAGGAAATCTTTACAACCTACCTTTGAGCAAAATGTCACAGCCGGGCTTAATCCACTAGTGCATGTTAATCCAAATAAAATATACACGAACCCTATTGAATAGGAATACAAAACCTAGAATAGTTTAAAAGAAAACAATTACCAGGCGACACTATGCAAAAGGACAAAATTAACTGCTTTCAAATGCTTGGCCCTGTTACTATGCTCAGGTTCCCAGGGTTGAATCTGCAGTGTTTGAAGATACTTTCCCTAGCATTTCTACAATAGCTGTTGTACAGGGACAAATCACAGAACATTAGGGATTGGAAGGGACCTCGAAAGATCATCTAGTCCAATACCCCTGCCACAGCAGGATCACCCACAACAAGTCACGCAGGAACATGTCCAGGCAGATTTTAAACATCTCTGGAGAAGGAGATTCCACAACCTCCCTGGGCAGCCCGTTCAAATGCTCCAGCACCCTCACCATGACAAATTTCCTTCTCAGATTGATGTGGAACCTCCTATGTTCCAGCTTACACCCATCACCCCTTGTCCTATCATTAGATGTCATTGAGCAGCACCTGGCTCCATCTGACACCCACCCTTCACATATTTATAAACATTAATGAGTAAGTGTTAGATGTTCTTCCTACCCACAACTACATAAAGGAGCCGTCCTGTAACTAGTCAATAACACCTTGAAGTCAGTGTTGGCTGTGGTAAATCCTTCAAATTGAGAACTTCACAGCCTAAATAAAACTTTGCACAACTATTTAATTTAATAGTTTGCATAATGTATGAAGTTTAGAGGCAGAAAAGCTGCTCTCAGGTGGCTCTCGATTCAATGTGAGACACAGAAGGAAAGCACAGTGTTCTGTGGAACATACATACAGAAGAACAGCATAGATTTTTGAGAGATTAAGTGCACAAACACACAGAAAACACTGCTGATCTGAGGCCTGAAGGGTAGACAAGGAATTGTTGCTCAAAAGTAGAGTTTCTGTAGCTGCAATATACACCTGCAGTTGCACAACAAAGGCAGTACCCCTGTGAAAGACTAAAAACCAAACCAAACTCTGCTAAAGCCCCCCAAACCAGTCAATGAAAAACAGTACACCAAGAGCTGCTCTTCACACAGAGAGCAAAGCAGATTATGTTTAGTGTTCTGCCATTGCATATCTTGTCTGTGACAGAAAATGTTCTTTGAAAACTGCAAATCTGAGATTTACCATTTCAGAATTGGAGCCGTTGTGCAACTTCATTGCTTTCTCCTGCACGTTTCCTATAACTGCATCCGCGCACAGGGCGAGGGATATGAGGACCACACCTGTCACAAGGAACAAACAAACAGAAACGGATCTGGGAGAGTGTCAGGACATTGCTACATTTGCTGCACTTTATGCCATATGTTTAAGGAATTGGTTCTTCAAGTTTACCAAACCCATTACTCCACACAAACAGGTTATAAGATTCACAGAATCACAGAACGTTAGGCATTGGCAGGCACCTCGAAAGACCATCTAGTCCAATCCCCCCGCCACAGCAGGAACTTTATTCTTGTACCAGTAGCATTAAAATGACATTATAAGGCACATGAATTTATTTATGAGCCAAGACAAAATATATGTACAGTCAGACACATCATAAGTTGACTATGATTGAAGTTGTCTACAGCAGTAGACAAAACAGCATGTTGTGAGGATGGAAAGTGTTTTCCTTAAGATTGTTCACTCTGATTTTTGGGAACAGAAGTACATCAGCACCTCCACTATTAAGAAGCTTCATGATAGCATAGGATAGCTGAAGGCACCCCACTAAGCACTCTCAGTACCTCTGGGGAACACTTACTGTAGGGAAACCCAAGCATGTTGTTCAACTAAAATATAACAAAACTTACCTGTCAAGTTGAAGTTTGGTGCAACTGTGCTATCAGCTAAGGTAAACCAGATTAATCCGAGACTCATGCACAGGGCTGCAGACACATCTGCAATATTATACCGTTTCCCTGCAAAAGCAACATAAACACCAGAAAGTATGTTAGTATTCACCACTCTTCATGTTCTTCATGTTCATCCTCTTCAGCAGACTAAATGAGAAGAAAACTGTTCCAATGTCACCCTTTTACATCAGCAGAAACAATGCTCTGCCCTTTCATTAGTGGAATTAGTTTCTCCTGTAACAGCTTTTCCTATTGTGGAGGAGGAAGCTCTTAACAGACATTATCTATTCCAAAGATGTACAAAGCCATGAGTATTTCAGATTAAACGTTTAATCAAAACTTAAGGAATTGGGGCATTTCAAACAAGAAGACCAGGAAGCTTCTTCCTGAGGCATCGATGGATTTGGAGTTTTCGTTTGGTATTCAGTATTGGAAATGTTTCATTTCTGAAGTGATTTGGTTTAAAACAAAGCTACGTTACTGAAAAATTCAGAATACACCTAAGAATGAAGTTCTACAAGTGTATAATTTCTTCCCCACATCCCTTTTCTCCTCATCTAATTGTGTTTATATCTTTTCTGAGAAGATGCTTCAGAGATGTACAGGTTTTCTCATCTAGGAAAAAAGCTCCCTGTCCGTCCGTCCTCAAGAGCTCAGAGGAATTAATGTGTATAGGATTCCATGCGTGGCTGCCTCCTAAAGACACCAAAAAACCCCATCCAAGAGCAAGACTAGCACTTACCTTGTATAAAAATCCCGCCTATCATAACTGGGATCAGCTTACAGCACTTGAAGATGACTTGAGTAGGGTAATTCAGGTACCCTAACGAGGTATTTGACAAGCCCATAGTTCCCACAGTTAAAAACGCGATGATCATGTAGGTTTTGCCAGGAATTCTACAAAACATAAACAGACCAGTCTCGGTATTACAGACTCATCCAGAGGAGATATAACCTGGAGGATTTAGATAGAAGAGTATGTTTGTGATACAACCCGGCCATCTTTCTCACTGAATTTCATTCCAAACCAGAAACTTACAAAAACACATAACAGACTGATTGAAATGTTCATTTAATTACTGCTCATGAGCAGTGTTCAACTAAGGACAATAAACATTTTGTGACTCAGGAAGTATTCAAGCAGTGAATCTTCAAACTCTTTCTGAGGCGGTCTATTATTTACAGGAGAATCAAGACAAAGGCTTCAGGTTCTCTGTCAAAGGAATCACAGAGACTGGTGTACCAAGATACCCAGTCTGCACCCTGCCATGACCAAACCATCCCACAACTACGTGATGCAAGACAGCAAAAAATCACCCTGGTCAACAGTAGACTAGGAAAAGCGGAGTAATTTTGTGGTGGGATGTTACAAGCATGTCCTTCCTTTGAAGGAAAACCTCCAGAGCCACGTGGCAAGCAGAGTGCAGACCTCTGCTGCTCTCCAAGACTTGCAGTACATCAGAGGAACCTCCTGGTGAGAAGGTGCCAAATTTTATGTGCGAGGTGGCTTCAAGTGCTGTGAAGTGCACTTGGTCCTGTTCTTGACATGATAAACCCAAGCAACATGTACATGTCAGCATGTATCAGTTGCCTTAAGGACACAACACATTCTGTAAGTGGGAGAATGGGGCATCAATACTAGTCATAGCTCTGCAATGTAAGTGGGTGCTTAAGAAACAGTCTAGTATTGTTCAGTAAATTCACATTAACTACAGAAGCATTACTAATGGCTCACAGAATTCATAAATCATAGAAGTTTGCATCAGCTGCTTCTAATTTGATGGACAGTGGGTAAAATGCTTGGAAAAACACATACCTTCTTCTTTTGTCCTGAATCAACTGCAATTCTATTAGTCCAAAAATGGAATAAAATCCAAATTGCACTAAAGTGAGGTACCAACCAAAAGGTTTAAAACCTTCCACTGAAAATATCAATTCCTATAAAAACAAAAACCCACCAAGGTCACATACATACACATACCAAAATGGTAAAGCAACACAAAATTCACTGCTGTTTTTCTTCATGTACATGCAAATATTTAGCCTTTGCAGTGGCTGGTCACTAACTGACATTTACCTGATACCTGTAACTGACAAGTGATGAAAAAGACCATTTAGGTTTTTCAAAACAAAGAGATGAGAAAACTTAACTGCTGGTGTAAATCCATTGAAATTAATGGATGAATTTATCAGGAGGATGTCTGCTCCATTAATATATGTCTCAAAACATGGATAGTTTCTCTGACTACTCTCCAGTTAGTTTTCAGTTCATTTACCGTTTTCAACCAGAACTTATAAATAGCTCACAGTAAATGAAATACAAATGTTCCCAAACAGACATATGTGTTGGTAATTTCCATCTCTCAGGAATGCACACCTGATATTTTTAGTGTCTGTGTTAAACAGCACTTGTGAGATTAGAAATTTGCAGGCTGGAAGACTATATAAAACCAGAGCAATCTGTGAGGGAAAAATACAGGCACTGCATAAAGATTTCTGTACCTGTGTCAGTTACAGAAACAAAAGGCTACTGAATACTTTTCCCTTTCTGAGATTCTGATTTTAATTGCCAATAGCTTTGTTTAACATTTTGAAAGAAACTTTATTTTGCCAAGCTTCTCAGCTGGTTTTGACAACATGGAAACATGGTGACTTCTAATTATCAACTCTAAATCACTGCTTTATTTAGAAGATTCATTGAACTTACATTACAAAAAAGTAACAGAAATTAGCTGTCCGAGACAAAAGAGAAAAGGTTCACAGGAAGAAAATCGTTTGGATAAGACATGAGTGCACAGCATTTACCTGTAAATATCCATAGATCAGATAAAACATAAAAACTCCGGAAACACAGATGAAAAACTGAGCAGGTTTGTTAAATTTGCTAAGATTCATGCCAAGGACAACAACGTCATCTACTGATTTGATATGAGGAGACATAGTTTGAGACTTGGAAGGAACGCTGATGGAAATGTATTTTCTTGATGAAGTGAATTTCAGATCCATGATTCTCTGGTTGCTGCATTCGGTGCTATTGATGTCTTCTTCCTGCTCTTCTCTTTGTGTGTGTCCTCTGTCTGAAAGCTGAAACAAACACTGGGTCAGGCAAGACATAGCATACAGCCTGACAACAGCAGCAGTGAACAAGTGTTATGTAAAGGTTCAAGAGTTTTGCTGGACTGCTTTTATTCACTAGCTGTATTTCTCTTTCCTGATGCCCAATGTTAACCCTGGTCAGTATGCTTTATAAAAGCAATTCTCCTTCACGTGGGGAGGACTATTCCTGCACTCACCAAACTCAACATCAGAAACCAGCTCCAGTGCCACAATAGCTCTGTGTTAGTGCTCACAGGAGCGAGAGCTTGGCAGAGCAGTGATTCCCCACGTCCAAATAACAACACCACAACTGTGCTTCTCCCTGCTTCACTTCATTTTCACAGCTAAATACACCAGACTTAGTCCACTGCCTGGGAAGCCCTGATAAAACCTACATATCTGAGCTCAGGACTGATTACAAGCCTTGAACTGAAAGAAGTTATTTCTTCATTCTCAAATTTACTGTTTTTCTGACACTTTTGAGGAAAAGAACATGCAGATGGAAACAAGACGATTACGAAGTCAGTTTCAGATATTTGACTAAATATCCAATGAAGTCTATGCTACAGCAATCTGTTTAATACTAACCATGCTGCAGCCAAACAAACTTGTCTGATCGTCACCTGGAGAAGCCATTAACTCACACACCACAATTCACACTGTTCTTCTGACTTTCAACTATTTACATTAAAAATATTACCTCAGGAAGGCCAGTAGTTTTTACAACCTGTTCACTCAATTTCTTGCACCACTAAGGCAGTAATAAACGACACTGATAGCTTTGGTTGTGCCCAAGGCCATCCACAAGAAGATGATGCACAGTAATTCTTTTTTCCCCTACAATGTTCCGAAAGAAATAAGAAAATTTACCATGTCTGAAATAAATTTAAAGAAGCGGTATTTAACAACTGAAGAAGCTGCAAATGTATTTGAAACACCCTCCACCAAGTAATTTTATCTTCATCTTCTCACCAAAATCCCTCAAGCAACTGATTCACCTCTTCAACAAACAAGCAGCAAAAGGCGGTTTTATGAAGTCAAGTGGCTCAAGAGCTGTCCTGAAGTAAAACAGCACATGACCCTCCTTTATCTTCTCTGGTGTGTATAAGTGTAAACAACGCATTCTTTAAATCACTTTCTGTTCCTCCCCCTTCGGGAAAACGCCCCGTGCAGAGCAGAATTCTAACCCAGCACACAAGTAAAACAGACTGACTGTGGCAAGAAAAAGCAGCAAATGAGCAATCAGTTAGAAAAGCAAAATTTCTTTGGGCTCAAATTAACGGCTCGTACCAAACATAGAAAAAACATTATGATTGCGTTGGGGCATTTTCACTTGTCGGATGTTGGTTATCCAACAAAAACATCACTCTGGAAAAAAACAACATCGCTGGCACGAACCACGCGAGGCAGTCCGCCCGGGCCAGGCCCAGCTCCCGAGGAGCTAAGGCCATGAATGCTTGGTGCAAGGCAGCAGCTCCCACCGCAACAGGGGCGCAGGGCGACATCTGCGGGAGCGGACCCGTCGCGCGGCGACAAGGGGGACAGGGACCGGCGTGATCCCTGCAGCTCCCCCTGTCCGCCCAGCCGCCCGCCCAGTCCCGGCGCTGCCACCACCACACCGGAGGCGAGATCCGACGTGGCTCTGCCTGAGCACCCGCAGGGCTGGGCTCAGACTGACAGGCCGCGTTTCGCGCACCCCCCGGGGCGCCTCGCTGCCGATGAGCCAGAGCCGGCCTCCTCCTCCCTCTCCTCTTCCTCCTCCTCCTCCCCAGCCCGGCCCAGGCCTCCTCACCGTGGAACCCATGGCCTCCGGCGCCCCGGCGACTCTCGCCAGGCCGTGGCCCGCCCCTCGCCGCTGGGCCCGGGAAGGAGTGGCCCCACCCCGTACCTGTGTCGTGGAGGGAGGAGCTGGGTGGCAGCGGCCTCCCTCCGCGCCCGGCCGGTCCCTCCGCCGCTCCGCTCCTTCCCGCTCCGCTCCCCGCCGGAAGTGGCGATGAGGGGGTACCAGGGCCCGGCGCGAATACCGAGCGCATCGAAAGGGCGGCGCTCCCTCGACACTCTGCTACTCGGCCTGGGGCGGCGGCACCCGACTGACCCGCGCGGGAGTGGGCGTGGCCTTGCGGAGGTGGGGCGCGGCCTCTATTTCTGAGAGCGGGTGCCGAGGGGCGGGCCCTGCGGCAGAGTAGGGGTTAAAATACTCAAAACCAGGAGAAAAGGTACATGCAGCGATACCAACAAATAGAACGGGCAGCCGCAGCTCCAAGGGCAGCGGAAGCGAGTGCCTGAGTACGTGGTTTAGTATCATAGAGTCATAGAATAGCCAGGGCTGGAAGGGACCTTAAAGATCACCCAGTTGCAACCCCCCTGCAGTAGATCAGGTTACTCAAGGCCCAACGCAGTCTGGCCTTCAACACTTCCAGGGATGGGGCAGCCACAACTGCCTTGGGCAACCTGTTCCAGTATCTCAGCATCCAGACAGCAAAGAATTTGTTTCTCATGGCCAACCTCAATCGCCCCTCTTCAACTCCGTAGCCCTTTCCCCTTGTTGTATCAATACGCACCCGTGTAAAAAGCCCTTCCTTAGCCTTCTTGTGGCCCACCTTCAGATATTGGAAAGCTGCTAGAAGGTCACCTGGGAGCCTCCCCCAGGCTGAACAATCCTAACTTGCTCAGCCTGTCCTCACAGGGGAGGTGCTCCAGCCCTCTGATCATTTTGAGCTGCTGCTTCGAGGAGCTCTCTGCCCTTATGTTGAGTACTTCAGAACTGGACACTGGATTCGAGGTGGGGTCTCACAAGTATAGAGTAGAGGAGGAGGACCATTTCCCTCAACTGACTGTCACTGCTTCTTTTGATTCAGTCGAGGATACTGTTGGCTTTCTGGGCTGTTGCTGCTGTGCTTGGCCACCGCTTGCCCAGGGCGCTGTGTTATGGGTAGTAGCAAAAGGGGCAGCAGCCCTTTTAAGGATATTTATTACGTGACGAAAGCCAACACCAAAGTCTGTGCTCAAGGTTAACTTAGGAAAAAAAAAAGAAACATTATTATGACCCTTCACTCTCCAAAAAAAAAAAGTCAAACCTTTCAGCAAAATAACTGGGTGTTGGAAAAGGGGATTAGTCTCCCTTGACTGCAGACACTTTCTAGGGAGATTCTGGGGCTGCTTGGTTTGGGTTTCCTCTGTTTGGGTTGAGGAATTCTATATTCTGCAAATGATGGGGATGTTCTGCAGCAGCAGAGATGCTACTGCTTGCTGTCTCCATGGTAGAAGTTACTACCCCAGTAGTAATTCAAGTAAATAAATACCAGCTTGCACATGGTCAGCTGGGATTTTCCAGCTTCTTATAAGTAAATTCTCTGCATCTGTCACCTGCAATGAACTTTTCTGGCACAGACAGAATTGGGGTGGTTGCTTGTCCTTCATCTTTTTCCCAGCTACAGCTAGGTGAGAAATTGGTATCAAGAGGGAGCACAGAGCTTGCAGCTACATGGGGTTTGAAGAGAAGTTAGAATACACAGGAGATCTGCAGTCGAGTGTGTCTGCAGAGTGCAGGGGGAGCAGGCACGTGGGGCAAAAATCTGCCACAGTATGGTAGACTGAATAACCTGCTACCAGAAGGAGGAACCTGGGGCTGTGGGGCTCTTGACTGGCAAAAGATATGGGGAGAGGCAGGCTGGTAGCTGTGATCCCCAGATTCCCTGAGGCTTTGCAGTCTGGTTGCTGTCTTACTCTAACTTCTTTAGTTTCAATTCAGAAATGCAGAAACGAGGCTTTTTGGTTTCTTCCAGGGAGGTCTCCTGCCTGTGGACACAGACCATTTGCATTCCCCACTGTTGTGTTATCCACATTCCATCATGTGAACTGGAAGAGATGTAGAGGATGATCTCTTTAAATAAAGCAGGAGGACAAGCAGCATGCAGAGGGGTGTTATTGATCCCACCGGTGTTTCTACAGCCTGCAATATGAACACGTATGGATTACTGGTAAAGCTGGAGAGCAAATTGCATTTTCTTTTTATCGTTCTTAAAAACAAAGTTAGGCCTTATGAAAGGTACTGGATTCACACTCTGGGGACTGAACTTCTCTGTTTATCCAGGAAATAGATGTTGTACATCACAAGCAGAGGCAGCGTGAGTATTAAAGATCTCCAAGTTCTAGTGCTGCCTGTCTGTACTTCTTGACCAGCTCAAGGTACCAGTAGGAAGCTGATTCTGTTCATGCATCTTTATTCTGTGATATGTGAGAGAAGATACCAAATAATCCTGTTGGCTGCTGAATTACTGACGTAGAATGTTGTTTGCTGAATTTAACATGGAAGTGCCACCTTGGCTTTGGGTTCTGTTGTCTCACCTAGATTCTTCTCCAGCTCCTTAGATATGAGTTTCTCATTTTCCAACTGTAAAATGCTACACCTGAACACATGTCCTACAGAGTGAGTTGGAAGTTAACCAGAATGATGGTGTTAGGCATCTCCCGTTTGTGGTGGGAACTCGAATATGGAACATTTGTAAGGGCTGCACATTCTGCTTTTGCTAGTGTATTACAGCTGTAACATCTTCGTGGCATGGTGTGTGTGGTCCTGTGGAGGCATTTAAAACCCACCTGGTTATGTTTCTGTGTGACTTGGTCTAAGTGATCCTGCTATGGCAGGGGGTTGGACTCAATTCAAGGTCTCTTCCAATCCCTAATGTTCTGTGATTCTGTGAGAGTCTAAAGGAGTCAGAAATGTCTCCTGTGTGTGCAGAGTTCACCTTGTACACGTTGTTTCCCCATGAAATGAGTAAATAAACACAAGTGTCCACAAACCTCTTCACCCAGCTGATAAATAAAACAAAGGGAATGAAGTGAAACAACAAAGGGTTTTGTTGTATTTCAGCACAAAAGGCTTGAACTCCTCAGAGCTGTGGGGATTTTAGATAAATTATTTTAGGATGAGCTGTGTTGACTAAAATATGATAATTGCGAATCAAGAGGCAGGTTATGAGGCTTGATAGAGCTAATACCAGTAGATCTTACTGCTTTGTTGTTGTTACTAAAAATGGTGGGGAATTACGTTAAACCCTCCTCTTTTTCTCTGAATTGTGCTTTAAGGTTTGCATCCGAGGCAACTTAAATATTGTGCAAAAGTCAAGTCTTTGGTGAAAGTGCATTTTGGCTGCTCTAACATAATGTTTAACTTGTTTAGCATAAAATGTATGTGTATGTGTTATTTAGGCTTGTCTAACAAATGTTTTCTTAAACCCTTCCTAGAATTTTCTGCACTTAGTTTTCAGCTGCAATGATTTTTCTTAGCCTAATTCTTAAAACCTCTTAACAGTGTATTCCCTGTGCTACTTCGTTGTGCTGCCTCGGAAACTCAAGCACAGTTTGAGCAGTAACAGAAAGCTCTGTGGTGGGTTATAGAGCACCCGGGCTGGCACATGTGATACATCACTTTGTATTTCAGGGAAAGCAATTGCATCTGGAATTATAAAGTTAAATTAAGGTTCTGCCTCTGACATTACAAAGTGCTGTAATACTGATTTTTAAATTTTTAAATCGCACTTAAAACACGGAACGTGTGAGTAGACAGAGGAATCTATCAAGCGTTGGTAAGTGCCTGGGTACACCTTCCTTACACTGTCTGGTCACTGGTGTGTGCACACTGGTATTTGAGGGGGCTTTTCAGGGAGTGGATGTGCAGATGTAAATTCTACCTCATGTCTGCATTAACCCCCCATGGAATCTCACTCTTACTGCTGGTTGATAGCAGAGTATTGTGTACTTGATGATCTGAGGGGGCACAAGTAATTTTGCTGGGTAGTTTAGGTCACAAGCAGACCTCTTAGAATAACTCATTTGTATTTCTAAGCAGTTCTGAAGAGGCGGGTGAGCCTAGACTGGCAGCAGGCACTCCAGAAGAAACCAGTGCAGCTGGTGGTGCTTCTGTCTACAGCGCTTTTGTTACGCTGGAGACAGGCAGAGTAAGCTCAAGTCAGGCAGGTTGACGGATAGAAGGTTTTTCAGTATAAAAATTGCTCACTGTCTTCTGGTTTGGTTTTGGTAATGGTTGAGGTTCTTCTAGACTGTGAATGGTTGGGTGTGTCATGGCTGGGCAAAGTCTCAATTCAGACCCAGCTTCTGCGACCTGAGGATGTGATGTATGTTCTTTCTTTAAGTGTGAGGTTTGGGAGGTTGGCTGGGTAGGGATGTGGCTTCTCGTGTCCTGGAGATAGGAGATGTGTGCTGGAATGGCAAGGGGTCTCTGAACTTGAGAACCTGAGAGCAAACACTGTCTCCTATTAAACATCATTTTGATGAGCTGAGGAGCTCTGTGTGTTTGGGCCAGGGAGCTGAGGATAAATGAGCTAGGTCTCAGCTTGCACTTGGTGATCTTAAATGTCTCTTCCAGCCAACAAGGTACTGTGATTCTGTTAAGCAGTTCTAGCATAGTCCTCAGGCTATGCTAGAACCTGTGTGGAGGTTGTGTCTGGGTCACTAGTAAACATTTCCTCCATCAGTTTATCTACCTTGCTTTGAAGCCAATTAACTTCCTGGTCCCTGCTTGGTTAGGGAGCTGCTGTAGGGACCTTTAACAGCTTCTCAGCTGGGATGTATATGGGACTGAACAGTACTGCGAGGGACATGAAATGGCTAAGTGCAGACCTTATACAGTGTTTGAGGTACATGAACCTGGGAAGTAGGTGTTGGACAAGCCAGGTCTGTTCCTCGAGGGCAACACAAATGGGGGTTTGCATGTCGAGTAGGTGCTAGAACAGCAGGAGTGACAGCTCTCAGGAGAAGGGAAGGGGAAATATAAAGTCAGTGTGAAATACATTTGAAAAAAAATCCTGGAGTTTCTGAAAATCATAGAATCATTCATCATTACATCTTAATTCCTTTTAAAAGAGGGTTGAAGTAATTTTTGCACTTCAATGACTTATTCTGCTGAATTAGTTAATGTTATTAGTTAATAACCTGAGTCAAGGAACTCTGCATGCTTTGCTGATGTGCAAGAAAAATAAAGTCAGCTGGGAATTGGCCACAATTGCAGTTAAAAGCAATACACTGTGTTTGTTACTAAGGGCCTGCTACGATAAATAATGAATTTTATGTGTATTCTCAAATTTTCTGAGGCAAGAACGATTGCAAAGAGCTCCCTGACACAGTGTAATCTGCAGAAACTGTGTTTCGCATGGCAAGGATTTGCAATGAATTCTCACATCACTAGTTTTGTACTCACGGGTGTCTTTATGGTATTTTATAGCGCTGTATGAGTATCTTTCAAACAGAAATTGATAGGACAGCACTTCTGTGAAGCAGGTTTGTCACTGTTTTATGGGCACCAGAACTGCTATGCTCCAACATACAGTGGTGCATCCAGATCTGCATAGACTTCAGTCGCTGGTGTAAGAAGGGAATGCAGGTCTTCCTAGTGTTGGGCTCAAAAAGGAGACTGAGGAGTGACCTCATTTAATGTTTATAAATATGGAAAGAGTTGGTGTCAGGAGGATGTAGCTCAGTGTCATCTAATGATAAGACAAGGGGCAACGCGTGTCAGCTGGAACCTAGGAGGTTCCACATCAATATGAGAAGGAACTTGCTCACAGAGAGGATGCCAGAGCACTGAAACGGGCTGCCCGGTGAGGCTGTGGAGTCTCCTTCTCTGGAGATGTTAAAATCCCTCCTAGACATGTTCCTATGCAACTTGATCTAGGAGACCCTGCTGTGGTGGGGGGATTGGATGATCTTTCGAGGTCCCTTCTAATCTCTAATGTTCTGTGATTCTGTGATTATGTCAACATGCAGGAGAGGACAGTGTGAAAATTCTAGAGGATAGCAATAAATTGGAAAAACATGGCAGGGGAGGGCGGGTATAAAAACGTGTGGGTATTATTTGTATTAAATTCTGAAGGTTCTATTTTATAATTTCATTTGCATAATTTTTATAGGAACTGAGTTGCTCCTGTAGGCATTAAGTAATTAAAAAAGCATTACATTCCTTTGAGTGCTTATTGGGTCGTCATCGGCACTTCATTTTTTATTTCATTTTTATTAACAACTCATGCACTAAATAGAGAGGAAAAGTTTACTGATTTCGCATGAAATTGCTAATTCCACAGTCTGTGAGTACCCATTACACCATGAAGCAACGAATACGGTTCTTTTCAACCTGCTACAAAACAAAATGAATACATTACTTTTTTGAAAAATCACCACAATTTTTGCCCCTTAATTTTTTCTTTTTCCACCGGAGCTGGTAATTGCACTGAAGCAGCGCAGTGTCTGCAGACACGCCGAAATGTCAGGCTGCTTGCCGCCGCAGCGCAGGCGAATACAGAAACCAGCTTTGCTTTACTGAGTAAACACGCAGGAACGTTTTGATTATGAATATGTAAGCATCATTTATATGTGGGGTGCCTGGCTTTTCCCCGTGTGTCAAATCTGTACAGATTAAGAGTCTGATGTAAATGTCAATCTGAGCCCAGGTATGACAGCTCTATTTATTTCTAAACATGATGTACAGTGCGGTGCCTGCTCCCGTAACCGAGTGAGCCGGGAAATTAAGTGTGTCATGTGCATTCATTTAAAGAAACAGCCTACAGTCTGCTAAAGACATCACGGGAAGAAAAATACCCTTTTCAAGAAAGGAATTTGTTACTTGGCTATTTTAATGTGAATTGTTTCTTCTTTGCAGCATGTCTACTATGTCTTTGGTAGCCAACCTGATTACCCCATATCATAAAAATTTAGTACCTTTCTACTGCAGTAGTTACTGGGTTATTGTTCATTTTGAAGGTATAATCAAGTCCATAAATTGCTAACTCTGCTGCTGAACTTAGGCCAATAATCTAAAGTCTTTTTTTCCCCATGGTCCATCTCACAGGCTCTTTTCCTTTGCTAAGCAGTTTAAAAGGATATTCACAACAAAGTTAAGTAGCTCAGTAACGTGCTCATTATTCTCAGTTTATTACAGTTGTATTCTAGTTGTTCTCTTGTGTTCAAGGGGTGCATTTTGTGGAGGTTTTGGGGTTGTTTTTTTCTCTTCTCTAATTCAGAACCTCCACAGCATTAGTGTTTAGGCTAACTAACTAAACCAGCCAGTTCTCCTTTGTAGACCTGAACGGCACTGTGGCATGGCGAGGATGGGGTGTGGTTGGGCTCCATTAATTCTACAGGTTAGTGATACCTGGAGCAGCAGCATTATTAATGGTGTGTGAGAAAGGTGAAAATTTCTGGGGGCACAAAAGCTTGTGGTAGAAAATGCCTCCTGGAGCAAGAACCAGGAGGGTTTGCTGTGAAGGATTAAAGGCAGTGCTGAACAGGTTTTATTCAGATATAAATGAGTGGACTTTAATTCCTATGGGCATTGGCCAATGCCTTTGATTTTGAAGATGCATCAGTTATTTTTCTTTCGTTTTACTGCAGGAGAGAAAAATAAATTAAAAGGAAGAATAAATTTTGTGGACTTGTTGAAACAAAGAACTGTTCTTCTATGGCACTGGCTGTGGCAAATAGCTAGAGCCATTCTGTCTGTGTGGGCATTCTGAAACCATGCTGTGCTACAGTTATGGTAGAAGAGCACCTGGTTGTATGAAAATACGAATTTCATGCTCCTTCAGCAACCATAAAGCCATTCCTTATGGGTAAGAGCTGGAACTCTGCTAGTTTGGAACATCCCTATAAGGAACTCTTTGATGGTTCAGTCACCAGCAGAGTTATCCCTGGGCTTACTAAGCAGAGCCATTGCCCTTGGCTGAGGTTACCTGCATGTATTTCAGTGACTCTACCAAAACCAACAGATTTTCTTTCATTTTTTTTCTCTTTTTTTTTTGATTGAAACAAAGTTCCACTGAGTAGTTTTCCCTGGTCAGAGTTTTAGGTGCTGGAGTGTCTATGTAGGTGTTTAAGTTCCATGACTCCAGAACTGAACTAAGCAGAAGTTCGGTTTCTAGCGATTGAGAGTGGTGGCAGACATGAATCTTAAGCAATGACCACTGGTGTTTTATGACAGCACCATCCATTTGAAACATTTTCTAATACAAAAGAGAGCAAACTGCTCTGTTTGCTTGTTTCCTGAAGGGAAAAGTCATCTGCATGGAAATGTGGTCCTTTAGTCCAGCCTCTTCCCTGTCAGACTTTGGACAAGGGCACTGTGTGATCATTTCCAAGGAAGGTGTGAGCTCTCATGAATAGTCTCTCAGCACCATGCTGGCTTGGCTCTAGCTCCTGTTGATCGGTGAGAGGAGTGGAAACGTGAGGAAGCATTTATAACGCAGTAGGCAGAAGTGTTTATACTGTTCAAGCTCATTAATTCCTTTCACAGCCCAGTGATCATTGTCCCAGAAAGCTCCAGCTTGGAGGAGGCTTTGGCTTCATTGTACAATGGAAAATGTAGGCTGATTCATTTTTTGTTGTTGAAGGTGGGCAGATTTGTCTTTGTTCTCAAAATGTTGCTGGCTCAATGCATTTGTCACTTCTAAAAGTTATTTTTATATAAAGATGTCTCTGTTCTGTGACTTCTTTTTAATCTATAAACCTGTAGGACAGTAATGGAAAAAGTTGCATCCAACCTGGCTTTGTTGGATGAAATTCAAGAGCTAATCAGGATTAGGAAGGCTCCTCTGACCAGGAATGTGAACACCAATGTTGCTATGGGCTAAGTAAATTTTCCTCCTAGTAGTTTGTGGGTTGGAGACATTTAAGACCTGCCTGGGTATGTTCCTGTGTGACTTGGTCTAGGTGATCCTGCTCTGGCAGGGGATTGGACTAGATGATCTTTCAAGGTCCCTTCTAATCCCTAATGTTCAGTGATTCTGTGATTCTATGAAGTGCCCATTTTATCAGCAGAAGCTGAAGCCTGCAGATTAAGTCATAAGTTTTAAGGAACCAAAATACAACCCAAGTATCGAACAGGCTTTTCATGCAGATGCCAATTCTTGTTTGTTGGGTCTGTTTCCCACCAAACGGAAAAGGATCCTGAAATGCTGATCTCTGGTCCTGCTCCTTGTAGCCATGTGCCCAGACGCCATTAGGCTCAGCAAATAACACCCCAATTTAATATTCTTTGACAAAACTCTTTTTAATTTCCAGGGGTTGGATATCAGTGTGAAGTCACTATTAATGATGAGGTGTTTTCCCCTGTCCAGAACGGGAAATGTGGGATCACAACAGATAGTTCGTGTGTCCCTGTAGCACCCAGCACTTGCCAGTCCATGTCTGTGCTTCTGCTTGGTTTAATGCTGCTGCTTGGCACCTGCCACTGCAGACCTGGAGAAGGACTTTTTCATTTATTTTGTTTTAAGGTGAATCTGCTTTTTAAACCTGCCCAGTGCTGCACCGTTTGACTCTACATTTTCCTGGGTAATAGGGGTGGGTACGTTATTTGTTGTTCTTCCGTGAGGAAGGGACTAACCCAATTTCAGCTGTGAGTGTGTTCTCCACTGCTGCTTGTTCGCTGAGGTGCTTTGGGTGTTTGGCTGTTGGACAAAAGGGACAGAAAGATCCCAGATGCGTTTTTCTGGAGAGATACTCCTAGAGCAGCTCTTGTAGTTTTTCTGGTGGTGACCGAAGTGGCTGCAACACTGCAGACACGAGGTGTTCTGCTGCTTGTTTTTCATGGACTTCTAAGGGAGTGTGGACAGCTGTGGAGGAGCTGGGGAGGGTAACTCCATCATTACAGTCCCAGTGTAAACTTGTTGTTACATCAGCTTGTCCAACACTGTCCAGACTCCTTCAACTCCTGGTGTTGTTGACCTGCTGAGTAGAATTTGAGAGAGACGATACATTCACCATGAGTAGTAAATACTATCAGCTTATGAAATTAGTTGTTTATATCTCTTTCTACTGTTAGTAAATGCTTTGCACAAACACACAGACACACACAGAGTTTCCTGTGTTAGCAGTGACAGTTACAGCAATGTCAGCTGCTGTTTCCTTTCGTGTCTGACTGTGAATGAGGTACATTGCAGAGGCTTGTGCCCAGTAGACATCATCTGCTCGTGGGCTGTGCCCAGCACTTCCATAAAGAGTATTGCAGGGAAAATTGCATACTGGTCGGTGACAGAAGTGTGCCTGACTTTCCCTGTTCCTAGCAGGTTCCTAAAGACATCTAGGTCAAAAAGCAAGCGGGTTAGACTTTGTATGGATTGTTTCCTCCTTGGTGTATTCCTCCCACATGGCTGTGTCAGTTCCTGCAGTGCTGGTGTCTGCAGCTTGTTATGTGCTAGAAATGCCAGCGTAGCCTCCTGGGGAACGAATGACACCAAGGAAACCAGATTAAGCATCATGGTGTGATACAGACACAGGTACAGACCCACACGGTGTGAGTTGTCCATCCCTTCTAGACCATTAATTGTGCCTGAAGACTGTCCATGTTCCATCACGAGGATGGAAATGGAGAACATTTATAGAAATTAATGCGATGTGGTTAGCCAGCACCAGGGCCCTGAGAACTTAAAAAGTATGAATAAATGTATTCCAATTACAGACTAATGCAGGTAATGGGTTTATGGTACTTAGAGGGCTGGATCTGCTCCCTGACAGCCTGCAGACATTAGGGGCCCCTCATGACCAGCCTGCAATGGAGGCATTATGGAGTGATTTTTACTTTACTGCCTTTTCCATCAGATCATCCCCTTTCTTTCACACACAAGGTTAATTCACTTCTTGATCACATTATTTCCTCGCTGCTCTTTGACAATATAAAAATTCTGAGTGGACAGCTCAATCCCTCTTCCATCTCAGATTTGATTGTTATGGTATTGCCTGGCGTCCCTCAGAGGCCTCCAGCAGCCTTTGCTGCACTTTATGACACTTAAATGGCTGGGCTACAATTTCTCCATCTATTCACGAAATGCTGTTAATAACTCATTTCCAAAGAGGCCCTTCTTTATGTCTTGGCATTAAAGGATTTTTTATTAGGTGCCAGGATAGGTGACACACAGCCCCAGTAACCAAAGAGTTAATTAATCTGTTGAAATTTATTGCCTTTTATACTGCACTCAGTGTGACAGTCCCTAAGAGAAACAGATACTATATTTACAACCGAGCTGAAATATTCAGTAATATAGTCTGCATACTGACCCACTCCATCAGCGCGGGCCTTTCGCCAGAGCACCCATTAATCAGCCCAGATGGATCTGTGCAATCTGTCTTCTTTCTTATTCTGAGATTCCAATAAATATTGAAATAATAATTTATTGATTACTCTGCAATATAAATGTGTGGTAAAGGCAACCAAGGTATTTGCATAGTAATGCGTTTCGAAGCTCTTGGTGCTCTGTAGGTAGGAGGAAGGGAGGTTGTAGGGTTGGTGAAGAGAGATGGGGTTCCTTGGCCATGCAGGACACCACTGAGTTCAGAGTTAGCAGGATGTGTGGTCCTCCAAGGTCAGTTTTGAGGTTGGTGAAGTGTAAACTGTAGCTGTGTGCTGGTACTCTGAAGTTGTGTGAGAAGGGTAAGGTAAGCCCATGTCGTGTTTCTGGTCTCTCGGTTGGGTAGCAGTGAACATGGGGCACTTGACTGTTTGTAAACACAGATGTTTTCATTCTCCTTAAGCAAGTGTTGATCAGAAGACGCTGGCTTTGTTCTTTCCAAAAATCAGTGTGGGCTGCCCACTATGTCAAAGTCCTGCTGTAGAAGGTGTTTGTTCCTGTAATGTACGTGACCGTGTGAGGCACATTACTTGATGCAGCTCTCCTGAGAGGTGAAGTGAAGAAGCCTTTGTCATGAGAGGAGTCACAACACTACCTGGCAGAGATCAGAGAATTGCTGGGAACTGCTCTAATTCCCAGCAGCCTTCCTTTGGTCGGTGCGATGCAGTGCACCACATCTTTTCTGCAGCGCTGAGATCTGAAGGTTCTTCATACTAGGGCTTGGATGGGGTATGAGGCAGTTTGTGTTGACTTTGTGCTGTCTTGTCCCCTCTACACCTCTCTAATAAAATAACTTTCTTATTAACAGATTATTTATGGTTATCAGCAAGGTGTAGAAATATTTAGCTTTTCATTTTCTCATGCTGTAAATACAGGGCTTTTTTTCTCTCTGGATGTGGATAATCAGGGTGTGAGGCTTCCATTGTAACTTCTACTTCTGTAGGATGAACATGTGCAGCTTGCCCTGAAGATTCAAATGCAGGACTTCAGTGCTGATTATTTTTCCTAACCACAAATAAGTCACCAAGACTGGAATATTTGGAGTTTTGGCTTATCATAGAGAATCACAGAACATTAGGGATTGGAAGGGACCTCAAAAGATCATTTAGTCCAATCCCCCTGCCACAGCAGGATCACCTAGACCAAGTCACACA
>JAOXOE010000343.1:4660695-4676269 GCA_028565055.1 Phoeniculus purpureus | reverse complement strand
AGACCACATCCACTGCTCTGCCATCATCTATCCACCTGGTTATGCCCTCATAAAAGGCTATCAGGTTGGTCAAGCACAACTTCCCTTTGGTGAAGCCGTGCTGACTGCCCTAACCACCCTCCTGTCCTTGATGTGCCTAGAGACAGCATCCAGGACAAATTGTTCAATTACCTTTCCTGGGATGGAGGTGAGGCTGACCTGTCTATAGTTACCTGGGTCCTCCTTTTTACCCTTGATGAAGATTGGAGCGACATCTGCTATCCTCTAGTCCATAGGCACCTCTCCTGATCCCCATGACTTAGCAAAGATGATGGAGAGTGGCTTAGCAATGGCTTCCACTGTCTCCCTTAGCATGTGTGGGTGCATCCCATCAGGACCCATGGATTTATAAGATAATGGGATGAATCTTCAACCTTGAGTCTTCAGTATGATTTCAACAGCAAAGATACAGCAAGAAGACGGCAAAGGATGGTTTGAACCCTTTGTGGACTGATGGGAACTGTGCCCCTCCCCCCTCCCCAAAGTCAATTGATTGACAGGACGCTAGGGATCATCTGAGAAACCTCAGAGACTCTTTCCTCCATTCTTTCCCCCTCTTCTTTTCCCTTTCTCTTCCCTTTTCTTGTTTCATTAACTATTTTAACTAATTAAGCCCACATAACTGTAGAATATTGGCCAAGGGACTGAGCTGTACTGCACATGCTCTGTGTAGGCAAGGCTGATGGAAATGAGTATCAAGAACTAATTAATATAACCCTGCCCTTTCTAGGAGAATTATGAGCTTGTATGTTTTATTTCTATATAATGGATGTCTTTTGTTTTAATCAATGCACATGACTGGAGGAGAGGTACCCCCGTGTGCCCAGCGCTGCAGTGAACATACCTGCTTCCAATGTCTTGTGAGTTTGGGGTTCATGTCTGTAAGTCAAACTGACGACTGTCAGCAGGTCTGCTGCTGAGAGAGAATTACAGAGTTCTCAGGAATGGAGGCATGTGCTTTCCATCCCAGTGAAAGGGCTTGTTTGGGAAGTACCGACACTAAATGCCATCTCACTAGAGAATAATCTCTTCTGGCAGGCAATAATCAAAACCCTTTGGCAAGCAGCAAGAAGGATGCTTAAATGGCTCCTGACATGGAGAATAAGGCTGCTCATGAGTAATCTATTACCTGAGAAAAAGCTACAAGAAGACTCAGAAGCAAAACATCCCACAAATTGTCTGTGTGAGGTTCAGGCAGAAACTGTGCTGTCAGGTCTGTGGAAATGCCATACAGGCAGGTGGGGGAGCATTTTAAACAAGAAAACAGGGGGTTAGCAATAAGGAGTTAGTTGAGATAAGAAAGTTTGCCTTCTCCTACATCTAACACTCTGCATTTCACACTTCAGAGCGAGTTATGTAACAGTGACCATCATTTCAGAGATCTTCAGAAAGCCCTAATAGAAGAGAGATTTAGCAGAAGCACCTCATGTTCTCACACACAGACAGAACCAACTTTCAGTACAGAACATTTTCTGCAGGAAAATCCCCTTGATTAAATGTGTGCTTGTAATTGCAGATAGATCAAAGTGCTAATCGTCTCAGCTGACACCACCAGTGATGCAAAGCACTAATACTTGACTCACTATTCCCTTTGAAAAATGTCCTTCCTGACTGTGAAACACAGACATACTTTGTGTTTGCCAGTTTAATTTGCTTGGAGGTTCATAAAGCCGGGCTTCTCTCTTACAAGCTCTCCTTGGCAGACATCTATCCATCAGCATCTTTTCATTACACTGGCAGCCACTGGAGAAGCTATTTAGTCTCTGGACAGTTCTGTCCTAGGGCAGCTGTCCTTCAGTGCAGGGCCCTGTAGAGGTCCCTGTGAAAGAGCTCACAGCACGCCCAAACCTCTAATTCTGTGATGATCTCTCTGTTCAAAGATCCCTGAACCAGAGAAGAATTCATTTTGCTGGCCTCTCCCCGTAAGGTGGTTTCAGGAAAATGGCAACCAGTGATAAATTAAGCAGAGATGCAGGGCAACAGTCAGTGAAGGAAAAAATAGGAACTTATTTTTACTCATTTAAAGTAAAAATAAATACACAAAAGTCAGAGGGGGGAACTAACTGCTCTTAGCTCTGTTCCCGTAAGTGAGACAGAGTCAGTGATAACTGGCAGGCATACCGGCGCAGTGCTGTGTTTTCAGCACTAGGTTAAGCTCCTAAGCAAGTTTAAGAAGTGTAGTGCTCGATGAGACATCAGCAAAGCTTTGAACTTCTTGAAGACGCTGCCTTGACCAGAGGGTTTTGTTAGCTTGAATCCCTTTCACAAGTATTTAACAAAAAAAAGTCAGAAGCCATTTCCAGAACAAGGAACAAGCCAGAAGAGAATGGAAGGGTGACAAGATTAAAAGATTGGAAGAATGCTGTGTACTTATTAATGATCTAATCAGAATAATAAATGTATTGGGTCACAGGGCTACTTCCTGTACACGAACATTGCTGTGAGTTAATCATTGGCAATGAAGACGCGGTAATACTGCTACAGCCACAACTGTTCAAGGATACGAAGGACCTTTGCAATATAGAAACAACAGCTTTTACGACTCCATCTGACAGAGCTAGAAAAATCAGTTTCTTCTCCAGATTTGAAGCAGGAGCAGAACATTTTCAGTCCAGGTGTTGTGTAAGAACAAATGGTTTCTGCTAAATTTCTGCTACCCTGAGACTCTGATTGATACAACCAATTCTGATAGAGCACACGTGGACCAGAGCATGTAGTTTGCAAGAAAATGGGTGCTAGAATCATTCGGTCCCAGTCTTGGGGAAAAGCAAGAAATACTGCCCAAATCACATGAAACTTAAGGAACATAAGACGTAAAAATAACATAGTGAGTGTACTGCTGTTGTTGTGCTCCTTTAGAAAGTGTGACAGAGATCTCTCTATATTCAGGGTAGTAACCAGCCTTAGAGAGATCTGGAAAGGGTTTCGTCAAAGTGATGAACTCCTTGCTACCCTGTCCCTGGCATAAGAAGTAAAAATTACATAGCTGGAAAAGTGTGGACTCCAAGTATTTCTTTGTAAGTGGTTAAATACAATAACTGTCACAAAACTACCAAGCTGTGATATTTTCTATGTGACAGTCTGTTTCCCTGCTGCAGCTCTGTTTTGTGGCACTGGAAATTCTGGAGTCACAGCTTCCGTTTGTCCTCCAGTTTCAAAGATCAGAACATTCATAATACTAGTTTTTTTTTAATTATTCCAGTATTTTTAGGAGTTTGTATCAAGGAGTTTATCTTTGACATTTGCTTGCACGTATCTATCAGAAGCCATAAATAAATTCAGGTGAGTCACGTTATCCTCTCCAACTTATTCTGGTTTTGCAATAACAACAATCCAACGCATAGTGTGTCCTGAATAACTAAGGAGATCATTCTTTTTTCCCACCAGTCCTGTTTAAGCAAATCAAAACACTGGTTCCTGGGAAGCCTATTACCCACTGCAGCCTGACAGAGGATTTACCAATTCTGCCAAGCTGAATCTACCTATCTAGTTACCACAGTAGATACAGGGTGACTATTCATAGTCTTTCTACCAGGAATCAGTTCCAGAATCTCACCACCCCAGTGACTAGGAATATGTTCTTCTCAATCTACATGTGAAGTTCACATATATCTTGTTGCTGTGCCTGTTTTGCCTCTCAACTTAGGCAACCATTTCTCCTTCAGTCACGATACCCTGCTGATATCTTTTTCTGTCTAGAAAAAGGAACAAATTCTGTATGGATTAGTCCTATTCTCACGCTTGGCTTCGAATGCTGAAGAGGCCACATTCTTTCAGTCTTTGTTTGTCTGAGAGGATTTTTACATTTGTCGTCTTATCCTTCATCTTTTCCAATTTCATCTTTCATGTAAATGAGAGTTTACCAGATCAGGCCTCCCACCACTTTGCATTAATTATAGTGTCTATTAAAAAAAAAAAATCTATCTTCACATAAATGTGAAATTAAAGCCCAAAATTCATTTTCTGTAGAAGCTTTTGAGCTTTTACAGTAATTAATCTTTGCTTAGTCACGTGTTCTATGGTAGAAGAGTAAATTGTTTTGAACTAGGGAATTTCTGCATTGTAGCCGGCCAGGATTCCCCCAAGTTGTTTGTTGTCAATTCTGGCATCACCGAAGGTCTTTCACCACAAATTCATCTCTCCTTGCATTTGCACATAATTCTGGATATTGTCATACAAACCACAGATTCACGCAGAATCACAGAACCATTCAGGTTGGAAAAGACGCTTTGGGATCATCCAGTCCAATCATCAACCCTACTCTACATGTTCACCCCTAAACTACACCTCCTGACACTACATCTAAGTGTCTTTTAAAAAACATCTAGGGATGGGGACTCAACCACCACCCTGGGCAGCCCATTCCAGTGCCTGACCACTCTCTGTGAAGAATTTTTTCCTGATCTCTAATTCAAACCTACTCTGTTGAAGCTTGAAACCCTTCCCTCTGGTTCTGTCACTAATTACCTGTGAGAAGAGACAAGCACCAACATCTCTACAATATCCTTTCAGATAAACCCATGTGGTCTCCCCTTAGCCTCCTCTTCCTTAAACTAAACAGCCCCAAGTCTCTCAATCTCTCCTCATAAGATTGAATCTCCAGTCCCTTCAACAGCTTCGTTGCCTTCCTCTGCACTCACTACAGCACCTCAACGATTCCCTTGTACTGAGGTGCTCAAAACCAGACATAGTACCCAGGGTGCATCCTCACCAGTGCTGACTACATGGGAACAATCACCTTCCTACTCCTGCTGGACATACAATTTCTAATACAGGCCAGGATGCCACTGGCCTTCTGGCCACCTGGGCACACTGCTGGGTCATATTGAGCTGCCTGCCAATTAGAACCCCCAGGTCCTTTTCTGCCAGACTGCTTTCCAACCACATTGTCCCAAGCCTGTAGCATTGCAGGGGATTGTTGTGACCAAGATGCGGGACCCAACACTTGGCACTATTGAAACCCAGACCATTGATCACGCAGTCTAGCAAGATCCCTCTGAATAGCCTTACTACCCTCCAGCACATCAACACTAAACAATGAAGCAAGTCAGGAGACAGGACAAATGCCTTACCAACAGATCGACAGATTCTGGGGGATTGTTTAAAATGTTGATCTCTTGCTGGAAAGAAGTATTTATAGGGGATAAGGCAACCTGGCAAAATGACTGTGTACTGGATTGCACTTAGGTTTATACTTCTAAAAGAATTACCCCTTATTTCACATGGAGATGTCAAGGTGTGGCTTTTTGGTAATTAAGATCATGTGGTTCAAAGGATTTGGTTTTGTACGGTAATTTCCTGACTACAGGTTTGATTTGATTATGTCTTCAGACTTCATTTTCTACATAACTTTGTTCTTCTAAGTCAGAAAAACTGATCAGAACAGGAGTTTTATAAAATTAAGAAAAATAACTACCTCTATGAAATACAGACATTCATCTTTCTCCTAGAGGAGCTGGTGGCTTGTGGCTTTGATAGGCAGACTCTTCACTGGGTAACCACCAGTCTGGATGGCCAAGCCGAGAGAGTTGTGTTGAATGGAGTGAAATCAATTGGTAACCAGTTACAAGAGGTGTTCCCCAGAGCTCCGTATCGAGACCAGTATTGTTTAACATCTTTATCAATTATTTGGATGAGAGGATTGAGTGCACCTCAGCAGATTACACCATACTGGGCAGGTGTATTGCTCTGCAGCAGGGTAAGAAAGCCCTGCAGAGGGGCCTGGACAGGCCAGACCAATGGGCCAAGGCCAACTGTATGAGGTTCAACAAGACCAAATGCTAGGTTCTGCACTTTTGTCATAACCACCCTATGCAGCAATAAAGTTTGGGAAAGAGCAACTGGATAACTGCTCGGTGGAAAAGGCCCTGGGGGCGATGAGTGACAGCAGCTGACCACGAGCCAGCAGTGTGCCCAGGTGGCCAAGGTGGCCAATGGCATCATGGCCAGCATCCAAAAGAGCATGGCCAGCAGGAGTAGAGAGGTGATCATCCCCCTGTACGTGGCACTAGTGAGGCAGAGTAGCATGTAGATGTGGCACTTAGAAGCATGGTCTCGCAGGTGTGGTGGCACTAGATTGACGGCTGGATTTGATGATCTTAGAGGTATCTTCCAACCTTAATTATTCTTTTCTACAAACTCTTGAGGCTGTGTTTTGAGTATAACTATAAGGTGTACTAGCTGGATTTTTGAATGAAAACTATGTATTAAATGAGAACTAATGGAAAGAAACTATTTCTTCCCATTCTTGATGTTGATGAGAAGGCCTGGCAATGGTACATTATGATACATCATAAATAGGTTTTGAAATTTCACATTCTTCCCTCCTTCACAAACTGTTCTCTTTTGACTTTTATCCCTTAAAAAGGTCAACTAAGTAATTTAGTCTACAAGCTGAGGTGATAAATGGTACCATTAGAGGTAGCAAAATTTGTCTGAGCCCAGTTTATATGTCTGTCTACTCTACGTCTTATGTAATGACCTTTCCACACAAGCAGTTTAAACAAGACATTCTCCAAAGGAAAATTGGATCCCACTGTACCAAGCTTGCTGCTAGATCATGTCCTTAAGATTCATATCTACACAACTTCTAAATACATCTGGAGATGGCAATTCAGCCACCGCCCTGGGAATAGCCAAAGAGCTAACAAAGTCAATATCACATTTACAGTGTGCAAATATCACATATAGAGCCCAGCAAATGTACATTACTCACAGCAAAAGGGAAAGCAGAGCTCAGGTGAAGGAAAAGGATCAGAAGCCCAAGCAAGAAGCTGAAGCAAAAGCCCCAGCACCAGCTCAGCAAACTTCCCCCTATATTCCAAGTGGCATTCATGGCCTGGGACACACCTATGAGCCAGCTCAGGTCAGCTGCCCTGGCTGGCTCCAAACTGCTAATAGCCCCCAGACCACAACAATCACATTTATCAGACTAAACAATGAAATTGGGAGTAGTTTACATCTGACCAGATGATCACGGAACATCTACGTACGTAACTCATAAAACTTCAGTAAATCCAAAGCTCAACACAGGATCAAAGAAATTCCGAGATCCATAGCCTTGTTCAAGTTCTGAACATAGAAGTAAGTAATCAAACTAAGGTGATATAGTAAAGATCCAGTAACACTAGAAATTACAGAATATTTGTAACAGAAAGAAGCCTTTGGATGTTTTTATATCAAAGATGCAAAACAGTAATGACACTGATAAAAGACTTCTAGAAAGTGAGACATTCCAAATGCATTGACAACAAACTAGGCAGAAAGTGTCCTGCCAGAAGAAAAACAAGTACTTGAAAGGGCAAAGGTCTCTCGAACTGCTGATTGAATGCAATCCACTACACGAGGATGCACAAGTGTGAAATACTTCAGTGGGGATGACAAACAACAGGTGCTCCAGCACAGATGATTCTTGCCAAGCTACATTACTGTTCTTTGCATTTTATAACCAAAAAACCTAAAAAAAACATAGGTGTGGAATACTGTGAGAGGGATAATCCAGATTCCAAACGTCCTAAAAGGTTTTCAGATCTGAATTACTTGCATTAACCAGAAATTATATTTTTTCTAATTCCACTTACTAACAAGTCACAACAAAACCAGCTCTGCCTGGGAAATAAATGTGAAAGCTGTTAAGTGAAAGGTTCAGCCAAGGAAAACCTCCATCACAAACTGAAGGTCAGATCTGAAGGAGTCCTTCATATTATCCCCACTGACTAGGTGGAATTTATTGTATATCCAGGATAAGTTTGCCATAGATTATGTACTACTAAAAAAGAAAGTTGAAAGCAGCGAGATCGAAAGCAATAAACATCTGTACAGGTTTGATAAGAGCTGATTTATAGTAGAAGGTGACATTAAAATTTAAACTTCTGGTATTCTCTACCTTGCAGTCTGAATCAGTGCTCAATAGATTTTCATGCCAAAAGTTTAATTAAATTAATTAGCTTTATATTTGTTACAGATCCTTCCTTGCTTCCATAAAAAATAACCCACACATTCTGATCTAGAGTTGCTTCAGTCAGACAAGACAGAACGGGCTCTTCACCTGCTCCCAGTATCCCAGCACCAAAGACACCTTACTTGAAGTTCATTTGGGTAACTGGGTGATGTTTCATAGTCAATGTTCATCACAGAGCTATCAAGACCACTACTGTGTGTGCTTTTTGACAACTATTGACCTGAAATGTAGAAACGTCCCCTGCTGCAGACCTCACAACTACCTCACAACTCTCTAATTTATGAATTATAGACATGAGTATTAAAGTAAAACCACAGAGGATAAAAGTCTACTTGAATCCTCTATGCAAAGAGGGCAAAACTTTAAAGGGCAGCCTCAAGGCTTTCCTAACCTTTTTTTTTTTTGCAAGTCCATTTCCAACTTTTACACCCAGTACATATTCCTGATTCTATGTCCATTGACTTTTAGCCTTCAAGAAAAAGCTTTGCCAAGCTTTTTACAGAGAGCTACTGCAGCAGTAAGGCTGACTACGTTGAATATCTCTTTGGGTTTTTGTGCTTACAACAGAATTTTTAGCCTCTAACATAGTAATACAAACCAAAAAAGGGTAGTTGTCAACGCCCTAGTTGGACAAGGGGCAATAGGCTGAAACTGAAGGAGGGCAGATTTAGACTGGATATTAGGAAGAAGTTCTTAACCTTGGATGGGGCTCTGGGCAACCTCATCTGGTGGGAGAGAGGTGTCCCAGCCCACCAGAGCAAGGGCGTTGGAACTAGATGATCTTCAAGGTCTCTTCCAGCCTAAACCATTCTACGATTCCATAACTAAATGGTGACTCATACACCATGAAGCCTAAACTGAAACAAAACCAGCTCATCGCTGCTAGATTTTTATGTGGGACACAAACATTAGGGATTAAACTACTTGCATTAAACAAAACTGTACAGGCTGCAGGCAGATTCCATCACAGAAGAAGGATGGCACAGAAAGCAGCAGCAACTGAAGCAAGAAAAGCTGAGCAAGGGAAAGCTCCTATTTGGAAACACTTCTCATTAATAAGAGAATATATCAATCCCTTTCTACTGCAGTTCAATAGAATAGACACTTGAGAACTGTTTGAACTCTTGGGGGGAAATGGCTGTGAGTAATCAAGACAAAATACTTTATTTTCATCCTATGTGAAATGGAAATACCAATCTCTTAATTCTAATATTATACATTGATCCAGTGACACAAAGGCAACTGGCAGACAAATGTGTTCGTAGTTTCTAAAGGTTTGTGTTATTGACCACGATGAATGGTTATGTCTGAGGTACTAAAAGTAGCTCATTCCAGCTAGCACTATTGACAGAGCTACAGCTGATATGAGCACGGATTCCAGAGAACTGGAGCTAACAAAAGGGAATGTTGGTATCCGAGATTATAAAGAGCCAGGATAAAACTACACGGGTTAAAGATAACAAATGAATTCAGATACTGTCTCTACATTTCTTTAAAGAATCACAGAATGTTTGAGGTTGACGATCACAAGTTCCAGCCCTCCTAAGCAACAGGGACACCTAGAGTTGGTTTCTAAAGTATCATAGGATCATTAGAGATTGGAAGGGACCTCAAAAGATCATTTAGTCCAATCCCCCTGCCACAGCAGGATCACCTAGACCAAGTCACACAGGAACACATCCAGGCGGGTTTTAACAGTCTCCGGAGAAGGAGACTCCACAACTCCCCTGGGCAGCCTGTTCCAGTACTCTGTCATCCTCACTTGGAAGAAGTTCTTTCTCATATTGATGTGGAACCTCCTCTGTTCCAGCTCACACTCGTTGCCCCTTCTTCTATCATTAGATGACACTGAACAGAGCCTGGCTCCTTAAACTTCAACCTGTTTCTGTGTGCTCAGCTCTGCTCTTCCAGTACCTTGGTACCCACTAGTATCACCTATTGTCTCCTATCTAACACAGCAGACCGTCACTCAGAAAAGCCATGAGTGGAGTTTTGGCAGATAATTTTTTTCCTTGAAAAGTGCAGGAGCCCTTAGTGGAATTCAGTCACAAGTGGTTTATGCTGCACATTTCAAGTCTCCATAACAATTTTTCATAGTTTTGGATAACCGCTTGTGATCAGAATAACTGAACTATAGATAAAATTGTACTGCACAGGATTTGTTTTCCAGTGTCTGGCTGATAAGGTTAACCAGATGGTGAAGTATAATCATCCAGGCAGGACCATAGATCATCGCAGAAAAAATGGACAAAAAGGGAGCAGGATGATGAATTTTCTGTTAGTTTTCTTTGTACGTAAATTGCAAAAAAGGCTCAAAACCTACAGAAAGCCAACCTTTAAAAACTAAACAAACCAGTGCCTGTCTCCTCTGGATCTTTGCCTGTAGCCCAGTGAAGAGGTCTAAACCTCTTGGTTGTGGTTTTTTTTTGGTTAATGAAATGTCACCCATTGTGTATGTGAGAGAGGAGTGAATGTTTTCAGGAGTGCGCATTCTGGTCCATAATTGGTGGTGTTTAGCATCTTAACATCAAACACAGGGGTTTAACATATAAGCTACTTAATGTGCTTTCTTTCAATACCATGTTGCTTTGTGTGGTTTGAAGTTGGGTGAGTTTGGGGCTGTTAGTGTAGAGGAGGGATTGCTTATCCTTCTGGCATCTGTGCTTGACTTTCTGTTGGGTCAGGACACTGGTAGGATGTCTCAGACAAGCTGTTACCATGAACAAACTCATGGTCTGAACAAAACTTGAGCCTGATTTTGTAAGGTATGTTGGAAAAGTCATTCAGTCGAGCTGTTTGTCGTGAGCTGAATCAAGATGCCAGTGCAACTCGATACCTCTGGGAATGGTTGTATTTCTGGAAATACTTCTTCAGTTGTATATGGAACATTTTTCATTGACACCCCTATTCAGATTAAACAAAATAATCCATTATAAATTCAGAAGTTGTTTATCTGCTAGTGCTTTCAGCAGTTGCTATCTGTATATATATATATATATGTGTAATATATATGTGTGTATATATGTAACCACAGCTATTCGACTTGTGGCTCATTTTCTAACCAACTGTTTTTGCAGAGAATTTACTATTTCTATTTCCAGATGCGCCTCTCTATGACATTTTTACTTTTATTTACTTTCAGGGAAATGACAGTGTAGTAAGAGCTGTTGTGGGTCATTGAGCCCATCGTTTAGGCACTGGAGCAGCGTGGGGATGTTCTGAGTGGGGACACTCAGGAAAAAGCTTAAAGTTGCTTTCTGCCTCACTCCAAAAATTTTCATAATAACCCTGAAAGAAGTGAAGGTTATCTCTGTATCTCTTTCCTGTGACTCTGGTGATTAACTCAACCAGGCAGGTTGTTTAAGCGGATGGCCATTTGGGATCACGTGCTGGTCTGGGGTTGGGAAGTGCAGCAGCACCCCGCGGCAGTGGCTGCGGTGCCCTTACGTGCTGGGCTGCCGATGGTCGCTCTGAGCTGAGCCACACTGTGTTAATATCATGTGCGTAGTCCCAGAGGTTATGTTTCCTAGAAGCTGCACATTACGGTTGGCAACTCATGACAGGTGCATTCTGGTTCCCACATGGCTCATGCAAAACTCAGTGCTTTTCACATCAATATGCCAAAGTGGTGGCATAAAGACCCTCAGAAACGCAGAAGTGCCTGGCACTGTCCCCGGTAGATGCAGGTCGGCTGGAGCAGCTGTCTGAGAAATCCATCTGTCACTCACTGCAGAGTGATGTGCGTGAGGGAACATGGGGTCAGCACTGCAGTGTCGCATCGCACCTCCCTTCCATGTGATGGTGCTACTGGTGTCAGTGCTGGTGACCGCCAGGCTGGGGGACACTCAAGGTGAGTCTGCCTTGCAGGCTCCTCTAGAAGACTGAATCCAAGCTGTAGTGAATCATGTGGGAGCCTACAGATGGTAGCTCAGCAGACCCTCGCCTTGCTCAGGTTTTGTGATTTTGGTGCTTGCATCTGAATGGCTTTTTCTGGTCTCTGTGCCGGACACCAGCTCATACGCTGGTGCCACGTGGAGTTATGTTAGACCCCTCTGGAGGAAGAGGAAACACCTGAGGCAGTTACTTCTGTATCTTACCCGACATGTTCCTGGTGCTGTTTCTCTCTGGTTGCTACTGATTGAGAATACGTGACATTTAGTTTAGAAAGCCTGAAACACAGTGTGGTAGCACGCAGGGTAGTTAGTCAACAGCTGTGTCTACAGGAATTAAACTACTGGAATGAAATCATAGTTTCTGTCAAAATCCTCAGGAATGATGAGCTAAATTATACCAAACTCTGACCTCCATGAACTTAACAGAAGGGTAAACTTCTGCCATGTAAAAGCCAGGGGAAACCTCTTAATCTTACCTGTAGCTCTGCTTTTGGGTTGTTTTGGGTATTTAATAACTTTTTCAATGAAAAATTATTTCATTGTTACCAAATTACTGATTATCTGGAGTTCCCAGGATTGTTATGGGAAGCCAAGTGGAGTGGTTTGGAGTTTTTCCCTCCTGACTTGATTTGTTTCCAGGGGAAAAAACCTAGTGATGTAGACGCTCTTGCTCATATTGAGAGTGACAGGACTTTAATATTCCAGGAACAGATCTAACTAGGGATCTTTTAAGTAATTTGCTGATATGAACATTGATAAATTAGCATTCACAGCACCCCTGTGAGTGCTGTGGCAGAACTGCTTAGAAAAACTGCAGCTGAGCGTTCCTGCCTTGGAAAATGCAGCTTTTTTGTGATCAGGCTCATTCAGTAAATTATTTCTTCATTTTATCTCTTTATTATTGTGAACCACAAGATAATCAGGCAGTGACAACATCCTGCTGTGGAAGGACGTGTGTTGATCTGTCGAAATGGTATCTTCTGTTCGCTTTTGATGTGTTGTTAGTGTTTTAACACTGAGCTTGGATTGACTTGCTGGGATTTCCTGGAACCAACCGAGCCGGGTACAAACACGAGGAAGCAGACTCAGTGTCTGAGCAATAAATGAAGCGAGGCAAGAGAACAGAAGAGGAGAGGTGCTGAAGGAATTGTGAATGACTTGGTCACATCAGCTTGAGGGAGGGGGAAAGAATCCCTTTACCAAGAACTTTGGTGGTGTGAGTTTGTACCAAAATCTAACAGACCATAAGCCCTAAACTGCAGTAGTACAGAATAAATGAGGATGGAATGAAT
Source organism: Phoeniculus purpureus (assembly GCA_028565055.1). NCBI lineage: Eukaryota > Metazoa > Chordata > Aves > Bucerotiformes > Phoeniculidae > Phoeniculus > Phoeniculus purpureus. The sequence goes on along the minus strand of JAOXOE010000343.1, from coordinate 4,663,085 downwards.
ATTTGATCACATCCTTCCACAGTCTCTCATCATTAACCAGGTAACTCCTAGTCCTGAGTGACAGGTGCTGCACAGTGAGGTCCCACTGTAGCAGTTGAGGCTGGTGGGACTTTCAGGTCTTTGCCAACTCCTTGTGCATCATGTTCCTGTGGTTAACTCCCTCTGGTTCTGCTCTGAATGAGCTCTCGAGTGCTTTTAACATTGCTGTAAGACATCGTGGTGACTCGTAACATGAGTTTCTTTCCTGGGTATTTTCTATCCAATGGTTGGCAATAGTCCTTGCATCTTCTCCGTGTATTCCACCTTGTGTATTCCAGTGCTCTTTCTTCCTTGGATGAGGTCCAGAACAGCCTCTGACCATCTAAACCCTCACAATATTGTATTCAACTCCACAATTGCATTACTAAATTTTTTTACTGACTGCCCTTGGAGTTGCTCTTTCAGTTCTGGTCTGTATTTCCTGACTTCTTGTTACAAATCCATATATGAAATAGTTTTTGTATTTACCTTGTGGTTAAAAGACAATATCTGCTCTTGAGCAAGTGCTGGCACTGTTAGTGGTGCAGGGGTTTTTATTTATCCCCACAGCAGGCGTTGTGGTTGGAGCATTGGTGGGAATGACCAGGTTACTCCGGGTCAGCAAGAGAATGATGTTTGCTTTTTTATAGTAGGCTGTTAAATAAGAGTTCAATTTATATTTAGCTGATTTCTACAGTTCTTCTTTTGAATCCTCTGCATTCCTGAGCAGAACAGTGAGCTGGACGCACGTTTCTGAGAGCTGCCCTAGTGTTTGCTGGTCCGTAAGGTGCTTACAGGCGCAGTTCCCGCAGCAGGCACATGGACTTCACTACAGAGCTTCCTGAAAACTACTTAATCCCTGGAATAATCCCCGAACATATATGGTAAAAAACGTTGAGATGAATTTATTTCACACTGAAATTACCCTGGGGATTTTATTTGTACCTCTACAGATGATCCGATTTCAATTAAAAAAGCAAAACCAGTGTTTATTCTCCTCCAGCTTTGGCCAGAAGAGGGAACCATCTCCCTGCTCCAGGCACCTCTGTGACCGCTTAAAAACTTTTCCCTTTTGTTTTTATTCCTGAATTGCAACTGGATACGGATGGGGAGACTGCCCGACCGTCCCAGGACTCCTGCACAATCGTAACGATGTTTGTTTACCTTGGGGTTATTAGCACCTTGTAAATCACACTGAGCTTCTTGTGTTCTGCATTTACTGCCGGGGAGCATAAAAAAATACAAGAGAGAAAGGAAGTCCCTAACCATTGGCTTGTTAACTTGACTGCTTTGTGTGTTAAGAGCTCGCTCCGACGTTGCTTACGCCCTGCTAAAATAACCCGGTTTTCCCTAGCCTTGAGAAGGGCTGGGAAAGGGAGGAATGAAAGGGAGAATATGATGGGTCAGTCTACCCCAGTGTGTGTTAGCCTAGTGTTTGTTACCTGCTTCATCCCCATGTCCAGTGGGTTTGTGGCTTACAGAGAACAAGGAGTAATGATGGAGTTGGGGGCTCCAGAAGGACATTCTGGAGGAATAATTCTGGAAGAATTCCAGGACAATTCCTCCAGAAAGACACAATTCCTCTTCACTTTGGGCTTTAATCTGCAGATTAAGCACTGCTTGTGCCTAAATACCAAGGTGACTATTTTTATATATATATATATATATATATAAATCAGCTTTAAACTGGTCTTTACTTGTTGAGTTCCATTGTGTTCCTGAGATTATTCACATGTCAGGAGGCCACTTTGCTCTGAGATGAGCTGCAGAAGCCTCTGTGCATTTTGCCCCCAGGATAGCAGGGCTTTGCCTTTCGGATGCTGCTGCAGTGCCTCACGTTAGGTTGTCTTTTGCTTTTAATTCTGTATTTAGGCTTCTGTTTCTTAGTTTGCCCTAGCTAATGTAAAAATGCTGGCAGTGGTACGGGGTGATCCACACTGAAATATGTTTAACTGATTGGCCTCTCCCTATCACAGAACCACAGAATTATCATGGTTGGAAAGGATCTCTCAGATCACCAAGTCCAACCATATCCTACAAAAACAGAAACCTAAATACCTGAATATCGAAATACCTGATTGATTGATTGATTGATTAAGATAAAATAACCCCCTACACGCCTGCCACTATAGCAGGTCCTGAAGCACCACGTCTACATGTGTCATCTAATCATAGGACAAGAGGCAATGGGTGTGAGCTGGAACACTGGAGGTTCCACATCAATATGAGAAGAAACTTGTTCACAGATAGGGTGACAGAGCACTGGAAGGGGCTGCCCAGGGGAATTGTGGAGTTTCCTTCTCTGGAGACGTTTAAAACCCACCTGGATATGTTCCTGTGCAACTTGGTCTAGGTGATCCTGCTGTGGCAGG
>JAOXOE010000343.1:4630293-4660595 GCA_028565055.1 Phoeniculus purpureus | reverse complement strand
AATCCCCCCGCCACAGCAGAAGGCCCCAGATCAAGTCACACAGGAACATGTCCAGGCAGGCTCCAAACCTCTCCAGAGAAGGAGACTCCACAAACCCTGTAGGCAGCCCCCGCCCTGTCACCCTCACTGGGAAGAAGTTATAGAATCATAGAATCAGTCAGGGTTGAAAGGGACCACAGGATCATCCAGTTCCAACCCCCCTTCCTTGGGGAGACTTCCCAGGAGGTCAGACTCTTCCACACAAGAGACAACGTTCAGTGCCCTTCATCCCTACATAAGATGTCTCCCTGCCCTCATTTGCTATTGAACACACCTCCCAGAAAAGTTATGCACCCTTCTACCAGTGCCAAGAAAACCAATTTACCTGGTCAGCACCATAACCCTTCCCTATAATCAGCCTCTATTACCCAGCCACATCCATACTGACTATGGCACTCACTCCTGCTGTTTTCTCACTTTCCACATCCAGGAAACCAGCACCACCACCCCCAAACCCCTGCAATAATCTGCCATAAATGACTATTTTTGTGTCTCTTCAGGCATGCCAGAGAAATCTTGAACGAAAGGATGTGTTTCATCACTGCAGTTCTTTCACAGTTAAACCAGAACTTTTGGGGTTTAGTTTCCCACAAATCTGTTCTCCCCTTAAGCCTTTGTGCTGCAGCCTTCTCAATAGCAGGTACTTTATTTCTTTGGCCTGCTTCTGGTCTTGTCTGAAACATCTGGTGGAAAGGAATAACAGCAGCAGCAGCAGCAGCAGCAGCAGCAGAATCCAAGGTGATGTTTGAAATAAAGAAACTGAAAAGCATCAAGCGTTCCTGTCCCCATAACTAGTGCACAGAATCACCGTGTCTGTACCAGGAGATACATGAAGGTTCAGAAGATGTTGAGAGTGAGACACTTAGGGGCCAGGCTTTGATGTTTAGAATTACTGTGCTGGAAAAGAAGTGCTGGATCTTTCTTTGGGCAGTAAGCATATCAAACTTATTAGACATACACCATACATGTTGGACTTTTGCATCAGTCTCTTTCATCAGCAATGCTTAGGAGTTCCTCTTGAATTATTTCCCCAGCTCTAAAACACCTCTGCTTGCTGTTGGAAGTACAAAACGGGAGTTCTCATAGGAATATTTAGACCTTGTTTAAAAATCAACAGTGACTAATGGCAAATCTCCCTCTTAATCACCCATCTCAAAACTTTTTCAGAGAATTCAGTGACATTGTTAAAGTTCTATAGGGATTTTTCTGGTGCCATCATTTTAGGTTTATTTTGGATAGAATTAGAGAGGCTTTGTTAACTGTTCTAACTGACCAGGATGATTAATATATAGTTAAGATTCCTGATGATTCCTCTTGTGTCAGCAGGAACACGTCAATTCCTTTTTCTTCAGCCGATACACACACCCAAGGCTGATTGCTCAGATATTGGTGGTGGCTCACATATGAGCTATCACCTAATGATTAGATAGAGTTGACAGAAATAAAATTCTAATAATTGCAAAATAACTTCATATTTTAACCCATCCCATAGTACTAAAATTATTCTTCAATAGTTGTCGGGTCATGATATCACCAAATAAAATCCAAAAGCTGCTGGCTCTAGTTGCCTCTGAAAACAAGATGCGTCACATTGAACTAGAACTTGGTCTCATGATGTAGATAAAGTAGTAGAGAGACAACACTGCTGTCACTGGAGACACACTGGTGTAAATCCATGAGAGCAGAATCCAAGCATTATCCCCATACACTGCTAAATATGAAACCAGAAAAACAAGTCATCAACAAATCCCCACCAAACAGAAACTGTCTGGCCTTTCCCCCTCCTATCCAACATCTTTCCTGCTCTTTGCCAAGCCACAGGCTTGCCTCTTTACAACATTTTAGCAGCTCTGCCAGGCAACAGTCTGTTACAGCACACATAAACGTGGTTTTGTTTAGAGGACGTGAAGGCTGCCAGTGACAAAACGAGTAGCAGCGTATCAGCCCCGAATTCAAACCCGTGACTGTATTTTAGTTATCGATCTCCTGTAAGCTTCTCAGCACCGTCTCATTTAAATAAAACTTCAATTTGTAACAATACTATAAATAGAAGGCGATATTGATCAGAGCGCCAGCAGCCTACCGAACTTTTGTTATGCCGAAGCCTGGCCAGTTAACGCTGAGTGTTACAATGTATCGCCCCGCGAAGCACAATGCAACACTGTAGCGCCTAGACTTGTAAACAAAGGTATGCTGAACTACTGAAAGCAACTTCGGTCACTTCCGGACAGGAGGGTTCTGATTTACTGCTGTTCCACAGCACTATTTCCCTACCTGAGGCCGTATTTCATTACCTCTCTGATACGAACACCTGTTAACTGCTGCACATGGAGGAATTTGATTTCTTTTATGCTGTTTTTAAACCCAGCAAAACATCTGATGTCCATCAGCAAAGATTCATCACTGCTGTGGTAGATTTTTTTGAGCTTTTGAGGAACATTACCAGTTAAGATGGGCAAATGATGTCCTGGGAGACTAAACCTTCATAACAAATAGCAGCAGACACCAGACAGCTAAAGTCACTTGCTTTCTTCCCTTCATCCCCTCACAGGAGTGAAAACTGGAGTAAATAGATGTGAAAGCAGCATGCTTACAGGTAAATTCCACGTTAGGGGCAGTTCGAAGGCACCAGGCAATAAAACATTGTCTATAGACAAAAAATACATCATTACAGGTTTTCTACCACTCCAAGGTGCACTGCTTTGGGGAAATGGCTGAACTGCCTCAAAGCGAGCTCAGTGTCCCTGAGCTCAGCAAAGCCAGCAAAGCTTTTCAGAAGGCTTGGGCTTACCTGCCATTCTAGGTGCAGGAGAGAAAGCTTCTTCTGCTGTCTCCCTCTTGAAGACACAGACTGCAAGACATCAGAGGGAGCAGTTCCCTGAGTTTTGTTTCAGAACAGAGGAAAATCAACACTTCCCAATCACAGTTTCCTCACCCCAGAGCCATGTGATTTAAAATTGAAGAATTAAAAAAAAAAAAGGAAAAACAAAAAACCAAAACATTTAGTACCTGAACCTGGTGTGACTCTCCCTGCACATGTTAAAACCAACACCAGGGATGTGGACCTCAGATGGCAGGCTGCGTCCAAACATTACCTGCATGAGAGACCCTTCAAAACAGACAAGGGCTTTTTTATCTACTTTGTCTTCCATGGGTGATCTCTTCCTTCACCTCCCTCTGACCAGCATATTTTAACGATTTCCTGTAACTTTTCCTACTCAGTGCAGCCTGTCTCCATGCTCTGTCACAGCTGAATCCTTCAGAGAAAAGGTCCCTTTTCCTCTGTTCACAGAAGTCTGACTGTCTTCTCAGGAAGCCTCTCCTGTACCTTTCCTTGGTGTCTACCTCACCCACACTTCCACGCGGGGCCAAGACTGGCTGCAACCCAGGAGCATTAGAAAAATAACCTATGCTGCCAAAGAAACCACAAGCATAAACCTAAGAGCATCCGCCCAGAATGTGCTCAGGTTTCCCTAAGGAAAACTAAGCCATGGCTTGCTGGGGAGCATCAGCCCTTTCTAGAGAGGAATGCAAGTTCCTGTTGTGTGCTGCGAGCTGTGTGCCTGCCCCTCCCTGCTCAGGACATGGTGGGGAGGCTGAGGGAGCTGGGGCTGTTTAGTCTGGAAAAGAGAAGACTCAGAGGAGACCTTATTGCCCTCTGCAACTACCTGAAAGGAGGTTGTAGCAGGGCTGGTGTTGGTCTCTTCCCTCAAATCAGTGATGATAGGACAAGGGGAAATGGCCTGAAGTTGCGTCAGGGGAGGTTTAGATTGGATGTTAGAAAGAAGTTCTTTACCTAGAGGGTGGTTAGGTACTGGAATGGATTGCCCAGGGAGGTGGTGGTGTCACCGTCCCTGGATGTGTTTAAGGAACGAGTGGACGCGACGCTTAGGGATCTGGTCTAGCAGCTAGATAATAGGATAAAGGTTGGACTCGATGACCCTGGAGGTCCTTTCCAGCCATGATGATTCTGTGATTCTGTGGGAGAAGCAGAAATGCCCAAAGACTTGCCAAGGCCACAGCTGCAGCAGGGCATGGAAATGAGGAAGGATCTGCAACAACTTCAGCTGTAAAACAGCGGGTGGAAATCATGTCTATGATTCCACTCTTATTTGAAGGAGAAAACAGTAATGTGAATAAAGTAATATTAGCACGCATAGTTCCAGAGAGAATTTTCTAATTTTCTCTCTACAGACCTCAACGTCTATTAGCCTTCAGCCAAAACAAAGGTCACCAGACAGTAGGTTCTTTCTTTGCTTCTTTTACCAGAGACTGTAATCCAATCCGACGCTTTTAGACTGGGGAATTATGTTTTTAATTGGGAACTGTAACTAAAACACTGTTATTGTAGAAACAATGCTGGGGTTTAAATTTTCCTTAGAGCAGGAATTTTGAAACGGTTTCAGGTGACAAAGACACGATTTCATGGGAATTTAGTGAGTATTAGATTAGCCTGTTAGTCATTCATTCAAAATTCTATACGTCTGTAAATATGTTTCATGCTGTCGTGTTAGGGCTAACATGGTCTCAAGGTGTTTACTATTTACTGGTGCATGCACTCCTAACGTGCCCGGATGCATGTAAAGATGTCGACAGTCCCACCGTGCAGCCACTCCTGCAAACGTGGTGCATCCTCCTCAGCAACCCAAAAACAACCCCAAACTGAAACACCCAGTGAGTACAGTTTCGGTTTAAAGCTTCTTTTGTAGGTAGCACAGATGCAAAATACCCAACCTAGAGAGATGAAGCATTCTGCCATCTAGTAAGGCTCCTTGTTGGGGAATCTTAGAGGAATTCAGCAAATGTGACAGACGTTTGGCCCCTTTGTACTCAAAGCTTACCTTGATGTGCTAGTACTTGGCAGTTCTTTACTTCTTCTTTCTAGAAAAAACAAATACTAGCTTCCTATGTTAAATTAAATTTCACTAATTCCCTAACTATCATGAATTTTTAATTTTATTCTGATGAAATCTTCAGTTTGCACAATTCCTGGTTCTATAATTCACCCGACCAAGAAATTTAAATAATGTTTCATATCCCTGCAAATAACCAAGATGGTACAAAGCGTGATTCTTTGCGTAAACTGTTATAAACATATCAGGAATATGTTCAAATAAAATTCATAAATAATATTAGCTAAATAAAATACAGAACGTCTCAATCTGTTGCAGGAAACTTTGAAGGCAGAAAAGAGTTTACATTCACTGAATATTTTATTTATTAAAAAGTATTCACACCAGTCTAATCAAAAGTTTGGCTTTTGCATCCTCCTTTTCTTTTTCTGGCGGTCAAGTTCTGATCTGAACACCACCATTTCTGCCAAAGCCTTGGTTAGTTTATGGATTCAAAACTGGACAGAAGGAAAAAGGGACGCCTGAGACAGGTCGAAAGAAAGACGAAAGCAGGTTTGAATGGAGCCAGATCAGGTGAAAAGGAAATGAGATCTGGAAAAAGTCAAAAGGCTGGACACCTAGGGATGGACAACAACACATAAGGGAGAGGATTTGTAGATTGAAGTACATAAAGATGGAGAATGGCAGCTAAGAGACAATGCAACCAGTGAACCAGCAAACAGATGGAAGGAAAAGAACAAGGAACGAGAAATAAAGTTCAAAAGTGTCAGAAGTAGAGCAGGAGCTTTTCAATAGAGACTCAGACAGAGAAAAAGAAATAAATATAATGGAAAATAGAAAACTTTACACATAAAAGAGCTCCTACACTAAACTCTTCACCACACAGGGCTCCTACATCAAAAAGTGGGTTTGTTGGACACATATTGGACAAGAAAGTCCAATATTTGGAACTGTTCATTGCACAGGTAGAGCTGTTTAGAAAGAGTGCAGAGCTTAACCTCCTGTAGACTTCTCATGCCAGTAGTAACAATATCTGCTTTACACAGTCCTACAAATGCTAGCTGGAACCGTCACAGCTGTCCTCTCCCGTTTTTCTGTATATAAACAAAAAGAATTCCAAGAGGCAAATAAACACCTCTTACCATCTGCTGAGAAGCAAGCGCTAGAAGTCTTTACCAGTTCATTTTAATGAGAAACCTTTCAGAGATACACGTAACGTGATCCACCGATGCTTCAGTTTCCCAGCCCTTGTTAAGTCAGACTCACAGAAAACACGGCAGCCTCTGATTTCCAAGAACGCTCTAGGAATGACCAGACACTGGTTAAAAAGCCCCAGCAGTTTCAGTAGAGCTTGCTTGAAAAAAGCCCAACACTTGCATGGAGTTAGTAGGGACCGCTCTGCACTCATGTCAGCGTAAGACCTCGTGTATTTCAAAACCTCACGGATTTCAGTAGCTTTTGCTTGTTTGTGTTTTATATCCATATGGTGTGTCACAGAATCACAGAACACCAGGGATTGGAAGGGACCTCAAAAGATCATCTAGTCCAATCCCCCTGCCACAGCCGGATCACCTAGACCAAGTATCTAGTATCAAGTGGATAAAGCATCTAAGTGACACATGTTTAGGACAAGGGGCAATGGGTGTGAGCTGGAACATAGGAGGTTCCACATAAATGTCAGAAGGAACTTCTTCACGGTGAGGGTGACAGAGCACTGGAACAGGCTGCCCAGGGGGGTTGTGGAGTCTCCTTCTCTGGAGATGTTTAGAACCCGCCTGGATGTGTTCCTGTGTGACTTGGTCTAGGTGATTCTGCTGTGGCACAGGGATTGGACTAGTTGATCTTTTGAGGTCCCTTCCAATTCCTAATGTTCTGTGATTCTGTGCCCTAAATTAACATTTAAATAAAAGATGAATTTCAGGAAATTGTTCCTTATAGTCTTAGAAAAGTGTAGACAGGGCAGCTAGGTAGTGCTTGTTAGGGGGTCCAGTTACTCTGGACTAGCTGTTTTATTTTTCTGTTACTTCCCTAATTTATAGAATTAATAGTAAATACTCTTGTGTAACTAGATGGAAAAAGAGTTGTTACAGAAATAACCATTGGTATGTGAAAAGAGTTCTGAAGTTATTACGTGTGTATTACAGGATAAACACAACTTATTACTCATAAGAAAGGGGTCCTGTAGATGAATGAATTGTAATATCAAAAGCTGAGCTATTGTAGTCTGTTTCCAAGAAAGAATGACAGATCTGTTTGGGGATACGACAATTAACAGGTAAAAACTTTTTTGAAAGGAAACAAATGTTCTTCTATCAATTAAAACTTAGTTTAAGATCAGTCTTCCATGTAGAAAGGCACATCTGAGGGCTGGAGGACATTGTAGACATGTGGTGTGGGTTGCATGGTGCTCTTCATGTTTCTTCTCTGATGTTCTGTCTGCAATTCTGCGAAATAGATTAACATGCTAGTTCCACGTGACATGTCTCTGCAGGTGTTATTTTAAAGATGCATTGTTTGTAGTCCTGGCATGACAAGATTCTCTGCAGTTCTCTTCCTCTTTAAACCTTCTGCATTAGGAGCTAGAAAGAGAAAAGTTCTTGATAATTATTGTGAAAGTTAACAGTAAAAAAATATTGATCAATAATATAGAAAATAGTGGGCAATCCACTGTGATTTCTCACACAATTTTAATGATAGCATGGTCTCAAATGCTGGATGTGCCCCTTGTAATGATATTAATCCTAATAGGACCATCTTAAAGCTGGCTGGAATAAGCACCTCCAAATGATGAATGGTTTAGAATTTTAGCCCAGTTTCTGTTGTATAGTGATTTTTTTTTTTTTTTCCCCCCCCCCGCCCTGTTCCAGTTCAGGAACTGGGTGTAAGTAAACTGACGACAGTTGTGTTTGGAGAACTCTGATAAAGTGATTTTTACGCTTACCAAATCTCTGAATGACAGTGGTAAGAGAAGGATCTTTATCAATACACTTGCATCTCTCCCATCACAAAAGGTAGCTTAGGCTCTCAAAGAACAAATCATAATTATTAAAAGTCCATGACATTATTGTATCTCCTTTTATGAGGAGAGGCTGAGGGAGCTGGGTCTCTTTAGCTTGGAGAAGAGGAGACTGAGGGGTGACCTCATTAATGTCTATAAATATGTGAGGGGTGGGTGTCAGGAGGATGGAGCCAAGCTCTTTTCAATGTCATCTAGTGATAGGATGAGGGGCAATGGGTGTAAGCTGGAACATAGGAGGTTCCGCATAAATATGAGAAGGAACTTCTTCACAGTGAAGGTGTCAGACCACCGGAACAGGCTGTCGAGGGGAGTTGTGGAGTTTAAAACCCACTGGATGTGTTCCTGTGTGACTTGGTCTAGATGATCCTAGTGTGGCAGGGGGACTGGACTACATGATCTTTCAAGGTCCCTTCCAATCCCTAATGATTCTATGTTGTTAATTAAAATCTAAACCCCCAAGTTAAACCTGCAACACTGCCCAAGTTACATGCTGTGTTCTGAGCTCTTCAGACATGTCTGAGATTTAGCTTTCATTGTTTGTCCTTTTCCATCTGACCTCCATGTGAGTAGTTACAGAGCATAAAGCCAAAGCAATAAATTCTGTCCCACAGCTGTTTTCTCTCGGGCTAAAACTCTGGGGCACTCAGTTGTGCCAAAACTTCCCTCTCAGAATTATTACTTGTGTATTATAGAATAAACACAAAGTGGATTTTATAAGGGGATGGGATAGTTCCTTCATGACTTCCACAATGTGTGCATGCTTAACTGGTGGAAGTGTACACTTGGCTTTACACCTGGACACTGTTAAAAATAGGAATGTGTATATTCCTGTCTTTGGTGGCACGTGGACAGTATAATGAAAGATGCTAGCTCACAGGCGGGTGCTATGTCTTGTTTTGGATTTCTAATCAGAGAGCAATGGTTGCTATAGAAAAAAGCCCCTTAAGACTCTTCCTTATGCTAACATTCACTTATCAGAAATGACACTTGTGACAATATTCTTATTTCACATCAGAAATATTTAGAACTAGTAGAACTTTCCATAGAAGTATTGATATTTTTTTTAATGAACTCTGTTGGGTGGATTTATAATCCACATAAACAGGGTAGAAAACAATCTACCCTGTAAAAGAAACAACTGCAATTAGAGAAATTGCCCCAGTCTGTATAAGTTGTCTGTAACTGGTTTAGGGTTGAATGCCAAAGTGGTGCGGCAGTACCAGCCCTCTGATTCAATAAACCAAAGTAGCAGCTGTTAGATGTGATTGCCTTCTTGGGACAGGTGTTATTGGGCTGAAGCAGTGCTAATATCCATTCAGGGTGATGCCTGGGGCTGTGAACGACTGCCTTGTCTTTACGTTTGTCCTCTATCGGGTCAATGACTCTCCTTGAAGAAACTGGTTAGTAAGCCAAGGAGATGAGGAGAGGTCAACAGCATTTAAATGCACAACTGCTCTGTGGTTGCAATTTCTCCCTGTTTACAGTTAGCTTTTACTACTTGGAATGGCAGGCAGTTTTTGACTATCTCATATATGTGGTTCTACAGGATGTGCCTCTACCTCTTTTCTGGCTGTCTTGCCTCTTCTCACCGCTTAAGTAGCAACCAGAGAATGCTACCATGAGCAGATTGTACAGATAAGTTCAAAAGTCAAATGAAATAGTTCATCCATATTACGGGTTTGGTGCAATAGCTCTTTCAAAAAAGTCTTGGGTAAAGTAAGCAAGTACCACAGCTGCTTTGAGGACAAGGATATCAAGGCAGAAGGACCTCCCGACACCAAAGAAGTACAAAGTTAGCCTTATGTAAACCAACAGACTTTTTTTGAACTGGAAAGAAAATTAACTAACCTAAAATGATATAAATGTCAACCTGCTTCATGGTAAGTTGCACAAGATAACTCATTTAGAGCCCTTAGGGCGCGAGGGAAAGTGGAATCCCCTACTCATCTCTATGGTGCATGAACAGGCAGGCTGATTTTGAGTAATCTTTCTCTCGTGTTGCATTTGTTTTTGATCATGTTGGTGAACCACATGTTTCCTTATTTAATATTCCTTTCTTTATTAGTCTGCTGTTTGTTCTTAAATTTACATGGAGCTTCAGATGTTTACAGTTGAGACAGTGATCTGTGCCAATGAAGAAAAAAATATGATTTATTTTTACCCCTCCTCCCACCCATCCCATCACCCCCAGAAACAAAAAAGACTAAAAGAACAACAAAAAAAACTTGGTTAAAATGTGTAAGAGCCAGGCATTGATCTTGAATCAATGTTCTTCAAGAAATCTTCTGCTTCATAAGCAGTGCAATTACAGTGAAGGGATGGCTGAGAGACAGCCTATAAACCATAAACCAGATCCCTAAGGCTATCTGAATATTGCTTTGGACCATCTGGGAGAAGTAAACCCAGGGTATGAGCACATAGCTTTCAGAGAGGTCAGAATGACTTCCATCAGCCTTAAGTTCTTTGATAGCTTGGCCTTTTTGTTTCTCATTTCAAAGGCTGCTCAAGCTTGAGGCTAGATCCAGCCAGCTGGGAAGGAATATCTACATTTCAATGAGAATCTTGAAGATACAGATCACTAGCAAAAGCATGGAGGGGAAGTTTTTCTCTTTGCTACCGTTAGTGCTGTTGTTTCAGGCTTTGTAGCAATGTTGTCTTGCCTTACACGCAAGGGACCTTCCCAGAGAACTAATGCACTGCACCTCAGGAAAAGTAGTGGATTAAATTCTGAACTTCTGGAGACCAAAGGGAGAGATTCCATTCTCTTCTGGGCTACAAGAACTCGAACGTTTCCATTTGGCTGATACTAGGCAGAAGTCATGAGATGTGGAGGCTGAATGTACTCCCTGCCTTCTGAAATTGGCTGAAAAGTGTCATGTTCTACTTCCTTTTCAACTCTGATCCGATGATTCATGTTTGTCTTCCTCTCAAAACACTGTTTTGGAAAAGGAGAATATCGGCTCCTGAGTGCTTGTGGGAGATGAATGAAACGAGGGTGTGATGTTTCACTTTGGGACATGGTCTGGGGGTTACAGAGGTGTTGGTTTGATTGTTGAACTTGATCTTAGAGATCCTTTCCAACGATTCTGTAGTTCTGTGAAAATTGCTGAGTGGCAGATGTGGAAATAGAATGGTGATTCTCATCGCCTTTGTCTGTCTTACACCATTCTTGTGCTAAGGACTTGCCTTTCAAGACTGCACAGGAATAAAGGCAGTGAAAGGAGATGTGAGGAGAAGATGCAAACTTCAAAGTTTGGATTATCTATGCTGGTCATATTGACTAGAAATAAAAAGGGAACTAAAAGGGAAAGCTAACTGTTGTTACAGTTAATTGGCTTCATGTACAACTAGAACATCTGCTATGCATGTCCTTCACATCAGCTATTTGATTTCTTCTCCCATTATCTGCCAGTCTAGAAGGAATGGTGGCTCTTCTCAGTGTGTTCCTATGTTTCCTAAACACAAGAATTTTGAAGGCAAGAAGGGAGAACATGACTCTACTGTCTAGCTGGTGTCTATGACACTCGCTCTCATAAAGGGAAAGTGTTTCCAGAATCACTGTTTTTAACTTAATTGAAGCTTCAGTATAAAATAGAGAACATTCTAGAGAAAGTGTGCTAGAGAGTGTTCTAGACAAAACAGACCTTACTGTACCTGAGTAAAACAAAAATAAGCTGAGCGTAATTATTTCTGCAATACATAGGTGTTTTCTCTTAGCTCTGCCCGCTGGCATGTGAGGGATGGACGATGCCTCCTGTAACTTCAGTTGCACACTCAGCATCGATGGGTGTAGACGGCACTGACAGGTTAGCTGTGGAAACTAAGGCCCAGATTAGCATGGGATCACAGGAGAATTCATGGGGGAAAACCTAGGTGCAATGTTCTGATTCCGTAACTTGTGCTCAAATCGAGTACAACGGCTCATATGGGTGTGTATAGTGAAAACGGACAACTGTGTAAATACCTTTCACACCTCAAATGCCTCTCTTACTTCAGAGCTCTTATGGTGTCAGCAGGAAAATAGTTGAAATGCATCCTTTTTCCTTTGAACATCTAACGGGAAGATAAAAATCCTGAGCTGGCCTAGGCAAAAAACCTACACATCCAAATAAACTGCTTTGCCTTGTCACCCCAATATTTGTTCTTTCTGCAGTCTCACACGTGCTATTCCCTGTAGGGAAAAGAAATGGGTCTATTCAGAGAATTAGTAATAACACTTCTTGTTTGCCACCTGAAAGTTAAGTGAGACATGAAGAGGAAGAATGAATAGGAATGGAAAGAAAAATTTGTGTTAAGTCTGCCACAGATTTCAGATTTCTCTATAAATCTTGAAGCTTTAAAGCATGTTGTGGCTATAAACAGTCTACACAATGTTGATTAATAAGATGTGTCCACCAAAAGCAAGAAACCAATCACAGACTGCTCAGTTGACATGATGCTGGATGTGGAAGATGAATTCTCCCTGTTTTTTTTTGTTAGGCAAGACCCAAACCCATAATACAGTCAGGAGGCTTTGTACAGCTCATTTTCTGCAGTAGGCCACCGTGCTTCCCAGCTCCATCTATGCAGAGCAGACTAAGCAGCTCACTTTATGTTCCTGGAGACTAGCTGAGCTGCCTTTTGTGCCAGCCCATGGGGCTTATACTGACCCTCCATAGCCAAATCTAGAGTCCTTCTTGCAACCCATAATAAAATTACTTTCAGATGGGCTTGTTGGTCTTACAGTGGACTAAGGGACTGAGTTATTTCCATTTAGGTTGACAATGTGTCTATGATAGTACAAATGGAAATTGGGTTTGTGTCAGCTGAGGACAGTGGCTTTTCTGTGTGTTATGAATTTCATTGACTTGGATGACTGAAATTAAAAACGGGCATCAAGCCAAACACTCAATATTAACCTTTTAAGATCTTGTGACTGTGGGTATTGAGTACTTCCTTAATGCAGCAATGCAATTATTATTTACTGTAGCTACTTAATTGTTCTTAATACCGGCTGCCAAAATCACAGTGTCTTTAACACGGCTCCTGGATGGACCCTTAGCAGTCACAAACGGTGATGTCATAAGGTTATTTTAACCCAAAAGGCTGTGGCTGTTAATGGTACTGTGCTGGTCCTTGTTCTCAACTCCCTCTGAACAGAGAAGTCACTGAGCAGTTTCTGTGCCCAGTGAGGGTAGATTCCTGTTTCTCTTAATCTGGCTGTTTTTCTTCTTGTGTGAAAACTAGTTGTTAAATAAGGGAAGCTTCGGATGTCCGATCACATTACAAGTTCTGCTGTTGAAAATGCTACAGTGGGCACATTTGGCAAGAAGAGAAGTTAGTATTACTTAAGGATAAGAAATGTGATTGTGGTTGAACAAGTCAAACTTGAAAAGGCAATGAATAGTAAGCACTTAGCCTAAAGGGCAAAAGAGAGCTGCTCCTAATGGAAGTCAGTGGAGTGGAATTATGATCACACTGAAAATTCTCACATCGGATTGAAAAGAGAAGTTAGCAGAGAGCACAACATAACTGAAATACAACTGCAGTAAATCAGACCAAAGGGAGGTTAATAATGCTAGATAACTACTTGATTTTTCTCAGCATTCATTTGACCATAAAACCTCATACTGGAAATTAGTGACTACAATTTTAGTGTCTTGGACTTTTGTTGTTGCTTTTCTAAGCAGAAGGAGGGGAGGAATGTCGAATGCCTCTCTGATAACACTGTGAAGCATAGTTTCACTAAGTTAGCAGTCATTGAATGTAACTGGGGAACTGAATACAGAGATGCAGGTGAATAAATCCTCAGAGACTGAACACAGTTTTGTAAGATTATAGTGGTCTGATGAAGGGGTGAAAGGGGAGATGTTTTAAATTAGCATGGAGGACTACTAGGTGCAAATATATAGCTAATTGTAGAGTGAGCTGAGAGAGAGACAAAGGGAAGTCCCAAGCATCTGTGAGGTGCTCACTGAATAAGTATCTTATTAGCTGCCTCTAGGTGTTTGAGCTTTGTCCATGTTGGCACTGTTCCTGAGCTGCAGTTTTAATTAATGTTTGCTGAGAAACATGCTGTTTTAT
This sequence comes from Phoeniculus purpureus, assembly GCA_028565055.1. Lineage (NCBI taxonomy): Eukaryota > Metazoa > Chordata > Aves > Bucerotiformes > Phoeniculidae > Phoeniculus > Phoeniculus purpureus. The sequence continues at coordinate 4,646,621 of JAOXOE010000343.1, read as the reverse complement.
CCAGAGCTCACAAACAGATTAAACGGAATCATTAAAAGAAGGAAGGAAACTATATTCAATGTCCATTGCATGAAACTGCTTTGTGCTCACGTAACCTGATAGGGTCAACTGATTAGGGATAAAAGGAGGAAAGCTTTAAATTGTCTGAGGACTATGACCATGCCCTCTCATCCCCAGGAAAGTGATTACTGCTTGCAGTATGTAGTAGCTATTGCCTGTTACTGTGTTATAAATAAAAGGGAAAGTAATACTGGAAAGAAACATTTGTCCACAGAAAGGTAGGGGTTTGGAAAACATGACTTTTGCTTTAAGGCAGATTTCTGGTCAAAGAAACAGTCATGTTAGGTGATAATTATGTCAGGGTTTCTTTGGGGCTCCAGTTATTGGGAACAACTGGTATATGATTTTGCTCAGCTCAGGGTACCTTGAAATTACATGAGCAATTGCTAGAGCATCATATAATGCAAAGGACCTTTGAATAGAAGGTTATCTGAGACAGTAGGTTGAAGACTATACCATTCTGAGGGCAGTTAGTCAGTTCAGATGATAACTGCATCCCGCGTCAGAGATGCTCTCTACAAATGGTGAAGGTGCAAGCAGGGAGGAAGTGAGAAACTTTGAGGGGGTTCCTTTGTAAAATTGAGTGGCAGTGATGATGTTGACCCCCTCAATTAGTTGGAACCAACTTGTGAATAGTGTTGCAGGAGGCAAAATGAAAGGAAGCAAATACTTGTTATCAAGTGTCAGATTAGACAGCTGCTTGAATTGTGTTGATATCCACACTTTATCTCTTCAGGACTGAGCAGATTTGATACCGCAGGCAGCTTTGAGAGGAGCCTTTGTCCTTAAATCTTAAAGGACTGCACATCTAGTAAATGTATCACACTACAGTGTGGGACAACAACCTCATTTATTGCAAATGTCTGTCAAAGCAGATTATGAGCAAGGCACCTGGGTGACTGAACCAGTATGAGCAGGAATTAATGCAATTCCCACCCCCCAGACCTGAGCTACTAGAGATGGGTGAAACATTGTGTAAGAGGTAAGACCTGCAGCCTGAGGTAGCAGTAAATTCTGGTTTTCTTATCTTAAGATGGGAAGCAGAGGTAGACTATGCCCAACCTCACTAATTTGTGAGGCTGTAAGTGTGAGGTGGTGAGGAATGCAAGAGGACCATCTTTCTTGAAACTGGCTTTAGAAGACAGGCCATGAGAGGGAAGACTATGGCACTGAGAACTGTGTGTGTGTTGTATGGGCATGTGTATAGACGGGCTTTCCCATTTGGCTGTAGGGTTTTTGTTCCTCTGGATATTATCTTTTCCGACTCTGCTGTACTGGGTCACCTATTTGAGGCACGAGGTGGAACCAGTTCATAAAACTTAACAAATTAATGAAAAGTTTTCTTCTACCCAGGATTGCTCAAGGATGCTTGTTTGTAGCTATAGTGACAAATATTAAGTAATGAGTCTGCACGTGGGAGTTACAAGACCTACAGTTTCTTGACTCAGACTTTTCTTCCAGTAAGTAATTGTGTCTCTATTTTCTGGACTTGTGTTTAAAGTTCCAGTAAACAGTTGAAATCATATGGTCATATACTAGAAAAAGACATTTGTTTACATAAAGAGCTAGATTGTGTATATGTGCTAAGGTTTACTACAAAGCTATTTCTCTCTCTCTTGTGAAGAGTGGAAAGAGAAACATGCCAGGGAAATCCATTTCAGACTAGAACATGCTTTTTTGCTCAAAACTTCTCTTAAAAGCACAAATCTGGTGTTTAGTCTCTGTTCAGACACCAAACTAGTTGGAATATTTTCTTCTAGAAAGATGTAATTGGCAGGATTTGTCAGTGTTGAATTAATTAGGAAGGAGGGGAAAATGAACTAAGACTGTTTTACCTGCAAGAAAGGTACTTGTCTGGCTTCACAGGCAATGTAAGTGTTGATTAAACCGATGCATCTGAAAGTCTTTTCTTCTGTTTCTTTGCTTCTATATGAAACACTTCCATTCCCTCAGCCTATAGGCTCTTTGAAAGATGGTTCATTAGTTGATGAAACCTGTTTACATGACAGTGTGTTGCCAAGGTAGACTGCTTCTCCACAGTATCACAGAACATCAGGGACTGGAAGGGACCTTGAAAGATCTAGTCCAATCCCCCTGCCAGAGCAGGATCACCCAGACGAAGTACCACAGGAACACATCCAGGTGGGTAGCAGTTTGGCCACTAAGGAACATGAGCCTAGAGTTGCTCGTTGAAGAGTGTGCTCACTTTCATTGTAACAGACAAGGCACTTCCATGACTGCGATGATTGCTCCCATCCAAAGGCAGGGCTTGCTCTCTTGCTGTGTGCTGTTTGCAGTGGGAGAGTGCACATACAATGCTACTACTGGAGAGGAGAGACATGATACTGGTCTGTGGTCTACCAGCACTGACTGGATTCTCCCAAGCCTACAAAAAAAGTTGGGAAGGGACTATTTAGGATATCAGGTAGCGACAGGACTAGGGGCAATGGAGGAAGCTGGAGCTGGGTAGATTTAGACTGGATGTGAGGATGAAGTTCTTCACTGTGAGAGTGGTGAGAGCCTGGAATGGGTTGCCTAGGGAGGTGGTTGGGGCCCCGTCCCTGGAGGTGTTTAAGGCTGGGCTGGATGAGGCTCTGGCCAGCCTTATCTAGGGTGGGATGTCCCTGCTTATGGCAGGGGGATTGGACTAGATGATCTTTTGAGGTCCCTTCCAATCCCTAATGATTCTGTGATTCTATTCTATGATTCTATGACCCTACTTGCACAAGGAGAACTTCTGCTGTCTGGAGCACTAAAAGCCAACAGGATGGTTTTAATAAGTTTAGTCAATTAACAAGTTGAGTGGAAAGGTATTTCCACTTCCTTTTACACTGGAACACCTTTGTTCTGCTTGGGTTCCAGGCAGGCTGCTCACGTTTTGTACTGGATTTCAACCAGTTTGCTTTTCCTTGTTGTGTGTCAAACCCAGGGTCACTTGAACGTGTGCGGGGTGGGCTGTGAGCTCTCTCACGGGTACCCATCACTGAATTACTCTTGAGTTCTTAACTACATGATGCCAACTCTCTGTTTTTCACGGTGTTTTTTATGAGTGCTCCAGCTGACCCCAGTCACTGGTGTGATTGCCTGTGTCTATGTGCTGTAGGGCTACTTCCTGCTGCCTTTGCACACCTTGCCAGGAACACGGAGCTGCTGAAAGCCACCACTCACAACAAGCTCATGGGGTGGTTTCCAACTCATCAGGAGCCTGTTCCTGAAAGAGGCTCCACGTCCCACATAAAGTCTCTTTTATCTGAGTGCAGAAACCATTGACGATGTGGTGATTTAGTGTCATCGAGAAAGACAGAGTCTCGCCCTTGGAGGGCAAAACAAAAGCCATTTTGATAAATCAGATGAGAGTTGATGACAGCGAGCTGTGAGACGCAAAGACATCAGTTACCTGTCTAAATTAAATCAAAAGAGAGGAGCAAAAAAGTTTGCAATCGTAAAGAATTTCCCCCCCCACCCCTCTGATACCTTATGTTGAATAGCCGGATCATTTTATTATTGCAAATACCGTGGCAGTAATCTTTTACTGCTTGCAGCGTAGGCCTACAGCATTAAGTTAGTATAAAATTACATATAGTTTAATATATCTGTACAACACCTTTAAACAAGCTTCTCTAGGCAGGAAGGTTATCCGTCTTATAAATCTATTATTTCATTGTACATCTTGATAGCCTAGCGTTGCTCCTAGCCATGTTTAAGCATTAAATAGTGCATTATTATTTCACATAAATCAACCAGAGATGTGTGAATTCATAAATTTTGCATTTGCACAGACAGTATTTTAAACGTTTTACGGCTTCGTGGGAACTCGGTAGCAGAGCCCGTACACAAATCAGGGCGCCGCGAATTCCAGTGAAAACTCATATCACAATTACTGCCCTTCAAAGGCGCTGCTCGTGAGGTTTAGGGGTGTTTTATTACGGCCTGAAAATAAACCCAAAACTTGGAAGTGGTCTTTGTTCAGGTTTTGCTGGATAGCTCCTTCGCTGCAGTGAGGCGGCTGCTTTGTGTGGTGTTCGCCCTGCTGTCATTTGTGTTGAGTGTGCCCCTCTATTTGTGCTTCTTTTAATGCTCTGATTTTGTGTGTCTTTCTGTTCTTTCATCTCAGTTCCTCTAGCCCGCTGAACTCTAATGGACCATCACAGGATCACAGAATCACACAATCACAGAACATTAAGGATTGGAAGGGACCTCAAAAGATCATCTAGTCTGATCGCCCCTCCAGCCACAGCAGGATCACCTAGACCAAGTCACACAGGAACATGTCCAGGTAGGCATTAAACTTCTGCAGAGAAGGAGACTCCACGACTAGCCCGGGCAGCCTGTTCCAGTGGCTACAGTTCCTCTAGCCCACTAAACTCTAATGGACCATGCACAAGCCTGACTGCATTGACCCAAGAAACTCCACTGATGGGAATTTAAACACGTATGTGAAGTTTTTCAGGTTTGGATGCTTTTGATTAGAAACCTCAAAAATGCCTTCCTGGGATGCTTGACTTTCATACAGTACATTATGTATTTATTAAAAGCAATGTGAATATTTGTACAGATTGCAGGGGGTAGTGTATTACAGAGCCAGCAGTGGAACTGGCGTTTAGACAGACCGAATCCTGTTTTCATGGGTCTTTTTCTCCTTAATGCTGTCCCATGTTAAAGGGAGTGGGAGTTTTGTAGGAGTAGAATTCTGTGGGAGCAGAGTAAGGTCCGATTGTTATCATTGTGTCTATGCAGAGATTGCGTGCTATTATTCACCTGGAGAACTAGAGCAGTTTTGACTCCTTTGGTTGGTTTCCACTTTTCCTTATGGCTCAGAATCCTTTCCGTTGAAAGCCGTTGCAATCGAGGTGGAAATACCCATGCAAATGTAAATAAAACCTTCGTGCAGCGAGTTCAGACACTCTCAGCTTCAGTTGTTTTAGATGTGGTCTAAAATCTGGTTCAAAATCCTTGAAGGGAGTTTAATCAAATATTGAAATATTTAAACTCTGGGTAAAGAGTATGAAAACTTCTACCTCAAAGGTCAGATGATTTGGAGAGCGTGGGGAGCTGGTTTTGGGTGTTGGTTGGAGCAGGCACACTGAACAAATGATAGACCATTGGCTTGTCTTGCTGCTGCACATGCAGTGTGGAATTCACTTACTGTGGGAGGAAGATTGTGGGGCAACTTTGGTACAGATTCTGCTCTTGAGTAACTCTGGGCAACTCTTCTACGTTCTCCTGATGAAATGTACAGTATGAGTGACAAAGAGAAGACTTTCCCCCAAGAATTTACCTGGTCTGTCTAATCTGAGAAGCAGGAGGCTTCACATTTGGGAAAAGTCCACTGTGACTCCTCTCGATGTTTGCTCCTGAGCACACTGACTCTTTCCTTTTCACTTTTCCCCAGCACATGTGCGGCTGTGGGTGAGGAGAGAGAAGAGAAATCCTCTGCATGAATGGGATTGACTTGTAAGTAAAGCCACATAGCATCCGGGAGTAAGAATTTCCCTGAATGTGAAAGAGTGGATCTGATGAAGAGGTTACAAAGGGAAATCCACACTGTATTGCTGTCTGCAGAATTTGGTTGTTATTTATTTCTTATTTCTATCAAAGCTTATTGGAAAACAAAGGAAAAGTAATGTCAGGAGTGACAGAAGTTTCAGAGAGGGGAGTTCTGGGGTTTTCATCAAGGGGGAAGTGTTGATCTAAGCAGATGAACATTTGAGCAGCGATCCTAGAAAGACTCTGTACGCCTTGTCAGAGAAAGACTCTCTCTCTCTTTCTGTAACATAAAGAAGGTGGAAATACTTTCTGATTCACCATTGACCTGCACAACCTTCGGTGCCGTGGAGCTGTGTGAAAACCTGGTGCCTTTCCCATTTCTCTCCTCTCCTCTCCTCTCCTCTCCTCTCCTCTCCTCTCCTCTCCTCTCCTCCCTTCCCGTCCCCTTCCCCTTCTCTCCCCTTCCCCTTCCCTTTCCCCTTCCCTTCCCCTTCCCTTCCCTTCCCCCTCTCTTCCTCTTCCTCCTCCTCTTCCTCTTCCCCTCTCTTCCCCTCTCTTCCCCTCTCTTCCTTTCTCTGGCAGCAGCTCTAATTTCATGAGCAGAAGTGGTGCACGAGTGGGCAGTGGTGCAGGGAATACTCTACCTCACCTTGGTTGCCATCTACATCTGCATTATGCTGCGGTGAAGAAAGACTGGAAGCGTGGAGAGCCAACTCAGGCGCTGCTGTTTGGGAAGGCAAAGCATCTTGCTCATTACTGGGCAAGAACAACAAAGAAGTTCAGGACTAAGATTAATGGCATCAGCAGATCATTGTCTAAAGATTAATCTTTTTAAAATGATGAGAAAGGGATAGACACAGTGAGCCTCTGGCTGCCTACAGCTACAAAGAGTAATAATAAACATCACTGCGGCGGAGCTGGCTCTGGAATGCTAACAGAAGCATATCTAGTTATCATCAGGAAACACTAATGGGGGCTTTGTGTTGTTTTTTGGCTACTGATGGCTCTGGAAAATGGTGTGGCTTTTTTCCCCCCCCTTCCTCAAGCAACAACTGTGAGTGTTCTTCTGATGCCTGACTATTTAACATTCATTTCTTTGGGATCCATTCTCCCTTCCATGGTGTCGCCACTGTACTACTTCCTCTTACAAGAACTTTAGTGTTCTTGCCTGGGTCTAAAAAAAAAGGTTCATTATAGAAATTACATTTGCTCAGCAAACCCAGGAGGCTTTGCCTTTTTGTTAGCCCCTGTGCTGCTAATCCTTGGCACGTGTGTATGTTGGTGTGTGCACGCCGGGGTTATAGTTACCGGAACGTGTATTTATACTGCAGGGGGGGCCGTGTGGCAGTTGCATCAATCTGTTTATTTTTTGAAGGCTGTGTGTCTGCTGCTGAGGGTAGAGCACGGTACGTGTGAGCTGCAACAGCCCCACCTTCTTTCTTGTTCATCTCAGCGCTGTTTCTGCACGACTTGTAGGTTTTACAGGCTTTGTGGTTTGAAAACAATTTGTGACTTTGCGTTCAGAATGATTGGAGCTGGGAAACCTGAAAGTGTTGGGGTTCGTTTATGCCGAAGGGTTCTGATTTCTCGCAGCTCACCAAGGAGAGCCAGAAGCAGGTCACCTCCATACCTGCAGATGAGCTGAACGTTGGTGAGGGTTGGATCCTGCCAGCCCTGCTCAGGCTGAGCTGTGTGATACTGCAGGAGCAGCTCTGCCAAATCCAGCTGAGCTCCTGGGGTAGTAAAATGTTAGTATGGTTTAGGAGTTGTCGCAGTGGGTGTCCAATCCTATGACTTGACGAAGGGTAGAGGTTATTTCACTTATTTGCTTCTGTGAAAGTGGTGCATCTTCTGGCATTAAGACACAATTTTGATTTGGGTTTAAAACCTAAGCTTGGTTCAACCAGGTGTTGAAGTATTACGAGTCTCCTGATATCCCGGGGGCAGAGTAGTGCTCTCTCAGGGTTAAGAATAACATCTGACTACACAAAGGTGTAGAATGTTGATCAACTTCAAGGCAAGCGTGGGAATATGTGTAAGAGTATGGTCAGGCAACAGTAACACAAGACTGTGTCAAAATTGGGATTGGAGTCAGTTTTCAGGACAGAAGTTCCGTGGATGCTCCAGCTGTCAACTGTGAGAGCCACTTCAGCACGTGAGTGTTCGTTGCCCGGGTCAGTGTGCACCCCTTTTAAAAAATACCAAGCATTTCGATTTGGAAAATATCTCCCTAATTGTATATATTGTTCTGGGTCATTATTTTCTCGTTGTTTAAATTACAGCTCATTTATTTAAAAGAATACTTGTCAAAGGAAAGCTTTAAGTACTGATTTAAGAAAGCAGTGTTAAATAATTGAAATGACTGTGATAAAATTGCCTTAGTTTAAACAGACCAGTTTTATCAGTCTGTTTAATGAATTGTGCTTTTATAGGGTGAGATAAATCTAATGTGAATCCGGGTGGCTGCACTAGAAACACAGCTCTAGGTGGGATCTCCTGGTGGGTTTAACTTGCAGAGTTAATTGTGCTCCTACGTTCCTCTTTAGAAACCTCATGTGTGCTAACAGGTCTTCACACAGAGATTGCACAAAGTGTCTTGGGTGTTATCTGGAAAATAGATATATTTCTATATCTGTGGATATAGAAATCAACTTGGAGATGCATCCAGTCCTGAAAGTGTTAATTTTCAGGCACCAGAACTGTGACACCATCCATTTCTTTGTCAGCATGTTGGCCTTGCTGCTTGCTGATGATTAAAAAGACTTCTCCCTCGTTGCAAGAAAACCAGTATGTCTGCTTTGGAGCCAGACTGGAGCCAGCCACTGGTCAGTGAATGGAGAGCCCTGGGAGAATTTGGATTCTCTGCCTTATGCTTGAATTGCAGTGGAAGCTGTAGGACGGTCGTGTTCAGTGTGTGAGACAGCAACATGTTCTGGTCCCAGAATGATGGTCAAATCCTTCTCGTCCTGTACGGGAAAGGATCAGCCCTTGGTGTTGCTCTGAGATCAGCAGTTGTGTAGCTGCACGTATCCACAGCAAATGTTTACTAAATGCTGTTGAGCTGATTTGGGAACAGTTCCCCCTATCAGCAGTCACTGAGTGTTTAAGTGACCTCCTGGGACACTGGGTGGTGGTCTCTTCAGCAGCTGTCAGTAGATTAGAGTCAGAGTAAGGAAAGGAATACAAACTGGAGTGTGAGCAGCGTTTGTCACACCATACGTGGCTGGCTTCCTGGGAAGTTTCACTTCAGCTGAACCTACCTACGTTTTCCTTCTTCCCAACGAGGCTCTCGCTAGTGTTGCATAACCAGTCTCTGCTGCCAACCCTGCAACCTCTCTTCCTCCTAGTCCATCTCCAAGACTGAAGCTTTGCAGATCTGTGCTGCTGCTGGCTGGAACAGGTCTGGCAGCTGGTCCTCCACTGACCTTGTCCGTCTGTAGCAAGACTGACAAGACTTGTTTCCCTTAGCAGGTGTCCTAGGTCTGAAGTTAGCTGCAATCAACCTGTTTTGAAGAACAACTTAATTTTGATTAATTCATTAAAGGAAAAAGTCTACGTAGCCTCCCCTTCCTACAGCTTTTATGACATGAGAGCGAATCACGAAAGAAGTGTAAGTCTGAAAAATGAGGGACGTGTTTGAGATAGAAAAGGTTAATATTTGTACTGCTCAGAAGCTACTTATCCTCTTGCTAGACAATAGACCTTTTTGTCTTTGTTTTCTAGCCATTTCCTCTCTTGACCACAAACTTTTAAGTAGTGGAAGGATGTATTAAATAGCAAGGAAAATTATTTTTAAAAGCTATTTAAAAAATTAATTTAAATGTAGACAGCCGTAGTATTATGGCTTTAAAATACCCCAGGGTCTTTTTTATTGGTCCATTAATACTTGCCTCGAGTGGTAGAACACACCTGAGGCAAGATTTAATGAAGTAATAAACCATGGCCCGGAGTGCCCTAGCGCTGCACCGCTAACCGTTGCGTTACATAAAGGCGCTGTTTGTGTACATCCGGCATACACTGCAGAGACATCTTCAATTAAGTGAAGCCCATATGACAGTTCCTATCCAGGGTCTCCATCAGAATATTTTTGGAGTGATTAAAATAATTATCTGAGATGTTCTCAATCAACCAATACCATGTTCTGTGCCTAGAGCTTCATGGACTGGAGTCCCCTTCTCTGGAGATGTTTAAAACCTGCCTGGATGTGTTCCTGTGCGACTTGGTTTAGGTGATCCTGCTCTGGCAGGGGGATTGGACTAGGTGATATTTTGAGGTCCCTTCCAATCCCTAACATTCTGTGATGTTCTATGACTCTCTATGGGGAATCTTCTAAGCTTGGTTATGTCCTAAGTCAGTCTGTTTTCTGTCAGTGACTGAGAACTCCCTCAACAACTGGAAGTAAGGTTGGACTAGATGATCTTTTGAGGTCTCTTTCAATCCCTAATGTTCTGCGATTCTGTGATTCTAGTTCTGTTCTTCCCTTGGAACCACCTCACTCGGTGTCTGCCTGGAACTAGTTGTGCCTTCGGTGCCATTGAAGTGCTTGAGGATGTTACTAACATGATGTTATCCAAAATCTTTGACATCATGTAGTGAAGGAAGGTCCTTTTAGTCCTTTTTCAAGGAGGTGTAAATCGACTTTAATGGAGCTGAGTAACAGTGGCTGATAGTCTGTCTGTTTGCTTTCCAGCTCATTCCGAAGGATCAGAAGTGCCGCACTGGTAGTAAATCAGGCAGCTCAGATGGAAGAAAGTAGAAGGATGCTTCTTTCATCTTGCAATTGTTAATTTAAAGCCTTTGGCAGGAGTTAGCTTTTGTACTAATGATTTAGTGTGTTTATAACCACCAGCAAAAAATTGCTCAACATACCTAAGTTGATCTCTACTTGGGAACAGGACAAAGAAGCAGAAGATTGGGTTAGGGTGTCACTGCTTGCGGAATAACAAGACCTCATCAGAGAACACAGCACAGCGTTTGCTCTCCAGCATTGTGAGGCAGGATGATACTCTCTTAAAGATGATAGATTTATAGATGTAAACTGTGCAAGTGGCTGAGGACTTTTGCATGTTTGAGGCATGAACATGAAATACTTTTTGCTTTAATGTGACTTCATGATAGTCAGAGCCAATCTAAATATGACTTAAGAGTGTGAACTTGGCAGAATCCTCACTTCAGAGCTTAGGAAAGGAGAGAGAAGATCCAAGGTTGTTAAACTGGTATGTAAGAACTGAAGAAATTACCTCTTGGGCTTTCGCAGGGGGAAGACTCGTGTGTCAGCCTTGGGCTTTGCAGGAAGGTTCGACAAGGTGACCATGTGTGAGGATATGGGCAAAACCAACTTTGCTTAGTGTAAGCCTCGATCCTCAGCTGCTGTGAGCTGGCCTCGTTCCATGGAAGCCAGTGAAACCCAACCAGCTTATACCAGAGGAGGATCTGGCCCCTAATCTTTCAAGTAACAGGCTCATTAAATGCTTAGGGCCAAATTCTCTCCTGGCATGACTCCACCGCAGTAATGGAGTTAAGCCAGCAGAGCATTTGGCCATTATTTAATGCAGATAGCAATCTAAGGGGAACCAGGTTTCTGTGTTTGTTTTTCTTTTGATATGTAGCATTAGCAAACCGTGTGTGAGTTTTACAAGACACAATATATGAAGTACTGGCTAAAAGAGCCTGCATGGGGATCTCACAGGTAGAGCACCAGAGCTTCTTGATGTTCTACCTTATAGGACAAGGGGCAATTAGCGTAAGCTGGAACATAGGAGGTTCCACATAAACTTCTTCATAAACTTCTTCACAGTGAGGGTGACAGAGCACTGGAAGGGGCTGCCCAGGGAGGGTTGTGGAGTCTCCTTCTCTGAAGATGTTTAAAACCCACCTGAATGTGTTCCTGTGTGACTTGATCTAGGTGATCCTGCTCTGGCAGGAGGATTGGACTAGATAGTCTTTTGAGGTCCCTTCCAATCCCTAATATTTGTGATTCTGTGAGATTACACCAGGACTGCTCACACATACTCTGGGTTTGGTCTCTTTGTTGGTGGTGTTTAGGGTTTGTTTCCAGTTGCCTCACAGAGGACTCTTTTCCTTCTTTATTACGGTGATGAGTTTTCCCATGCCGCTGTCAGAGGTGAGGTACTGCTGTGAGCAGCAGTTTGGTCTCAACTTGTGGAGAAGAGAGGCATTTTGGGGGCACAAATGTGGAAAGGTGAAGGCTGCACACCCTATGGCAGAATTGACATTAACTATTGAAACTAACCTTGGCTTGAAGTCAGTATTTCCCACTGAAGGGCGTGAGGTGTCGATAAGGTGCTCAGCAGCTGAGTCCATAGCAGGAAGCACATCTTAGTGAAGGTGAACTTTCCATACAGAGGTCATACATCCGGTCCAGTGGTCGTTTTGTGACCTGTGTGCAGTTTTACAGAAACATGAGTAACCCAAACACTGAAATCCAAACCAGAATCTCCAGTCATTCCTACAGCATTTTTATTCAAGCTGGGCCAAGGGAGATCACTGCAAACCATTTGCAGTTGTGGGTGATGTAACTTGGCTCAGGGGCATTGAGTACCTGGCAAGCAGGGCTGGCTCTGAATGGGCTGAGATGAGAGACCACCTACAAAACACAGGATGAAAAGCAGTGGAAGGGAAGTTCATTGCCAGTTAGGACCCCAAACATTCAGATGAACAAGAAGAGCTCCTCAAGTAAATCAAGAGCGGGATGAAGAGTCTGGGAACCAGGTGGTAGGACAAAATGACTCATTGGAAGCTACTCATGAAAGCACAATGGGGTGTCAAGGTGTGGGTATGACTGCTGGCTTGTATGAGCTGAGTGAATGTTTTCACGCTTCTTTTACAGTTTGGATTTGATCCAGGGTGTGTAAGAGAAGCAGGTACCTTCCCGTGTGAGGAGAAGGGCGCTGTTACCATCCCAAATGATCCCTTAACAGCCCCCTTTAACAGAAGCCACTGCCTGCTCCCAGCTCCCTCTCCCAGTCTGGATTAAAGTGTGGCTGGATAATTCAGTCGATGTCATGGGTAGGGGAAGCTGTATCACTGTGATGATAACACCAGTTGCTTGCTCATGGGATCTGATGAGTACTGAAGTGGAAACCTCAGACCAGAACAACACCAGGAGTTCTTGCTGGGGCTGGTGAAGGGCTGAACAGCTCAGTCAGAGCCTGTTGACTGGGTTATTTTCTCAGTGCATCTGCACAGGAGCATCTCCAGCGGTACCAAGCCACAGCCTCGCAGGAGCTGCGTGGGTGCTGGGATCTGTGTTTGCAAGGAGACGCTTTATCCTCTGGAAGAGGGAAGGAGCAGAGCTGCGTGCTGCCTTTAGATTTATGGCTGTGCTCAGACACAGAATGTTTTGTCAGTTACCGTTTCTGTGCCTAAACATAACTTATGGGAGAAATATTTGTGTGAGATTGCCCAAGTAATTAACCAGTTTACTCATCCAAATAAATACATTTCTTTTATTCAACTCGGAACATCTTTTTGGCAGCGTTGCCTTTAATTACAGAAGCATTTGAAGGAAGACGAGGATGTAGTGCACAGTAAAGCTGTTCTGAGCAGACAGACAGAGGATTTAGGTGAGCAGCAGCTCTGTAATTACCTTGCAGCCAGAAAGACCCTCACATTGTTTGAAGGCTGTTAAAAATAAGGGAAGAAATAATTTTCTTCTCATGGGAAAGGAATTAATTAGCGGAGTGCTGAGGGTCTTGGGATTGGTTCTCATCCAGAGTAGATAAATAAACCAAACGTAGCTCCAGCCTGCTCAACACGAGCAGCAGATGCACTGGGAGATCTCAGCAGGCTGGACAGCAAACCTGGCCCAGGAGGAGGAGGGCTGGGAGAGTTCTAAGCCAACCTCTCACCCTTCTTTATTAAACCTGTGATCTGTCAGCCTGGACTTGCACTGGGGTCTGCAGAAGGGAGCTTAAAAAGCAAGTTTGTGAGGCATCTGCACACAAGGAGCCAGTCCCTTCATGCACCACTCGGTTCTGTTCTGGTGTTCCCAGCTGGCCGCTGAGGTGCAGACCCTGGGGTCACAGAGCTGTCTCTAGATACCTGTATGAGAGCTTCTCTTTGTATATGATCTATCTGCACATGTCTTTTATTTCTAAAACTTTGCCTGATTTCAGCTGTAGTATTTGATAAAAAATCTAGAGGCATCAAAGATGATGACTCCACGCACATTTCTGCCCAGGCATCTGCAAAGAGGAACCCCCCCCAGTTATTAATGCCCTTGCTGGAAAGAGTCTATGGTGGAGCAAGTTGATCACCTAAAGTGAGAGCAGGGAGACGTTACAGATGCCCTAATGGTTAGAAAACCTTCAGCTGGAAGCTGCCAGGCACTAGAAAGTCCCCGTTGTAAAACACAGACCCCTGCGAGTCCAGGCTCACACAACTGTGCTTTTAGTTATTTATTCTTTTGTTTATCTTTCCTTTCTCCCACGCTGGAGCTCTCTGTAAATCTAAATAGAATTCATCAAAGTCTCCTCAGGATTTTTCCAGCAAGTTGGTTTATCTGGTGCTGGAGTTCGTAGGGAACCAGCAGTGATGGGGGTCCCCCTAAAAGTGACAGCCTTTTCCAGTGATCATTCACTGCTTTCCATTTATCATTTCCATTTCTCGTGGTGGTGCTGCTGCTGTAAGAGCAGCTAATAGAGGGAAGTACTATGATTCCTAAGGGAGGCACTGGAATGAAGCCTTGTACTTGCTGCAGCACTTGAGCAACCAACTTAAAACCTGGAAAACTAAAATGGAGTTAAAATCTGCACCGGGAAGAGAGGAAAGTTGGTGACAAGATTTTGGATTTATGAGGCTTCCAGAAGCACTACACACTGTTAGTTCCAGGAGAAGATCTAAATTTACACAACAGGATTTGATTGCTTCTCTCTTCAGCTTGTGTTTTTATAAACTTGTGAGTGCTTTCGTTGCTGCCTGATTGGGTTCACTTAGTGTCTTGTTCGATGCCAAAGGGACATCCCCGTGTGTAGCAGCAAGAAGGAGCCTGGGACTCTCAATGCCAGCTCACAGAAGAGGAATGTCTGGAATTCCTAGGAGGAACAAGCCCTGCCAAGGAACATGACACACACAGGAGGTGTCACATTGCTGCTGACACCACGTTCCTGCTGATATTGTCTCTCTACAATGTGTGTTTCTGGAGGATTTTTACTGATGAGACCAGAAGATCATAGGATCATAGGATGTTAGGGGTTGGAAGGGACCCAAAGAGATCATCAAGATCTGCTATTATAAACAAATACTTGTTTGAACCAAAACTCACTCTCCCATTTTATTCAATTGCTTAGCCTGTGGTACCTTTGGGCTACATCTAGTATGTACTTGAGACCTGGTTCAGAACTGGAACTTGAGACCATGCCTGGAGTATTGTGTTCAGTTCTGGGCCCCTCAGTTCAAGAAGGACATAGAACTGCTTGAGAAAGTCCAGCACAGAGGTACAAAGATGATGGAGTGGAACATCTCCTTTATGAGGGAAGACTGGGGGAGCTGGGTCTCTTGAGCTTGGAGAAAAAAGAGACTGAGGGGTGACCCCATAAATATGTGAAGGTGGGTGTCAGGAGGATGGAGCCAGGCTCTGCTCAGTGTCATTTAATGATAGGACAAGGGGCAATGGGTGTGAGCTGGAACACAGGAGTTTCCACATCAATATGAGAAGGAACATCTTCCCAGTGAGGGTGACAGAGCCCTGAAATAAGCTTCTCAGAGGGGGTGTGGAAGAGGTTTAAAACCCACCTGGACATGTTCCTGTGTGACTCGATCTAGGTGATGCTGCTGTGGTGGGAGGATTGGACTGGATGATCTTTTGAGGTCCCTTCCAATCCCTAATGTTCTGTGATTCTGTTACAGTGACAGGATTTTGGAGACATCTCTGCACTGAGTTACTGGGTCTGCAATTTCAGAGGTTCAGAATCCCAAGATTCTCTTAGGCTTCAACTTATTTGGGTGGAGCATCAACATATGGAAATAAGATATATTGACCGTGTGGGTGTCCACAAGTAATTGCTCCAGCCTGGCTTTGCTGAAGGTGACGGTACTTTACCACTGGGTGCAGCGGGACCAAGGTTTCATTTGCTTGCACTGTGTGAGCGGAAAAACACACTCAGACAAATCTCTCTAAATACAGATGATGTCTTTCAGTTATTCATTATAGTCACCATACTAAAGAACAGTTGCAAATCCATATACCCGTGACCATACACTTAATTATGTGCTGCAACCACAAGCCTGTGGAGCATAGTCTCGTCACCAGGCATTTGCAGTCTCCTTCTCTTTGTTTGAATTGGAAAGCAAAGACCTGTTAAATATCTTTAAGTGGTTTCTCCAGCTGATATCAGTAACATCTTGCATTTTTAAGGCTTTTGTTTTTCCAGGACTTAAATTTTTAACACAAAATTGCTCACAGCATCGTCTTTGCTTTGAAGATGACATTAAAGAAAGGTTTTCCCTCTTCTCTGGCTTGCAAAGATGCAAACAGTATCTAATTTCCTCAAACACTGATTTTTTAACCCTGAGGTAAACAGCAATTGTGCACTGGTGGGGGGAGGCCCAGCTATTCTGTTCTGTTTAGTTCTATTCTACTTTATTCTATTCTAGTCCATCCCATGCCATGCCATCCCATCCCATGCCATGCCATCCCATCCCATGCCATGCCATCCCATCCCATGCCATGCCATCCCATCCTATCCCATCCCATCTCATGCCATCCCATCCCATGCCATCCCATCCCATCCCATGCCATCCTATGCCATCCCATCCCA
>JAOXOE010000343.1:4614465-4629309 GCA_028565055.1 Phoeniculus purpureus | reverse complement strand
AGGGATACTGTTAGCAAAAAATAATGGAAGAATGGATGAAAATAAATTGCATTTCTAGGCACCATGTGTTTTACAGGGCTCCAGACTGATCGATTGTGCAGGGCTTTAAATTGGTGGTAGAAGAGACAAGCGAAGGGCAGGCATTGGGCAGAGCCAGAGCAGCCTGTTCCTTCACTGCTGAAGTTTGTGGAGCCCAAGCGTTGGCTTGTGACACTTTTATTTTGAAGGCCACACAACTGAGATGCAGTGAAAGTTGGGTTTTGTATCAGATCATGGGAAGTCTTTGGCAGAGCTCTGGGAGTGAGTGCGGTGCCATTCGCTTGTCTCTGCCGCGGTCCGAGGGCGAAGATATTTGTATATCCCTGACTAGATTGCCAGAATCAATCCACTTTCTGGGGATGAGCGTGGACATGTCCTCTTTCCCACCGTAATGTGAATACTCAAATCTTTCCACATAAGAAACTCATATATTTGAGTTTCACAGCACTCCCTAATAAGGTTTTGTAGCCATCAGTGTCAGTGCCATATATCACCGAGGCATTGAAAAAGTAGAGTTTCTTTCCCCAACCACCTTTCTAAGCATCCGAGATGAAGTGATTTTATAGCTTACACTTCCACAGATCTTTCAAATCCCACAGCACAACTTGTTTCACCTAAGCCTCGAAGATTTTTGTAAATGATTTCCCAGAAGCTCTTGAGGGGGTCTTTCTCTTTTCCTTTATTTAAATTTAAGCTTAAAATACGATTAGGTTCCGTTCGACGCAGGATCATTCAGGAGCACGTTGCGAGCGGCGCGGGTTCGGGATGCAGCCCGCCCCCTCTCATAAATAAAACCGTGTAACGGTCTGAGATTCCAAATGTGCCCATTTGCTCTAATATTGCCAAGTGTTTGTTAAACCTTTAAGCTTGTGACATTTTTCCGAACTGACAGCTAAATAATGAATTAATGGCTTGAAAGTCCGTGGCAGCCCGAGGGTTTCAGCTACGTGTTTAGTCAAAATAATTGGTGCTTTAATCATTCTTTATGAACCAAAATTGTTCCTTAGTTGTACGGGAGCGGTGCTAAGGCAAATATCTGTGCTGCGGAGGCACTTTCCTGGTTCTGAAGCTATCTGCTAGGTCAGACAATGATGCCTGGATGCATTTTCTTCTTTGGAGTCCAGGAGGTTCTGTTTTAGTCTCAGAATGGGCACCCACATGGCTGCTGGTGGTGCTGTCTGTGAGCAGCTTGCTGAGGTCTAAGTGTGTTTGGAGAATCACAGAACATTAGGGATTGGAAGGGACCTCAAAAGATCATCTAGTCCAAACCCCCCACCACAGCAGGATCACCTAGAGCAAGTCGCACAGGAACATGTCCAGGTGGGTTTTAAACTTCTTCAGAGAAGGAGACTCCACAACCCCACCTTGGCAGCCCGTTCCAGTGCTCTGAGAAGAGGTTGGAGGGGTGCAGGTGACTAGTCTGTAGGACCTATCCGTAGCTAACTACGGTAGAGGGTCTGCTCACAGCAAACCAAGCTGTGACGCAGTGAAGCATCTTCTGTTGCTGGTTAAATGTGGTGGGAAACTGTGGTCCTACTTCTGTGGTGGGTATCCTGAGAGCAGGCTGCTGTGCCTGCACAATCTGCTGCTGAGGGCTTGTGTCTGCCGCAGCATCATGTTAGGAGATGCTGACCAGTGAAGAGCTGCCACACGCACCAGCGGGGCTCTGAGGACCCTCTGTGCCCAGGACACCTGTAACACAGGCAGGACTTTACGGCTCAAGGGGTGGTTTCACTTCTGGCTCAGGGTAGTTTGTAAGAGCACAGATTGCTCTAAGGTGTAAAGGTCTTCAGTACTGACAAAAGCATTAATAATTAATAATCGTGTGATCCAAGAGATAAAACTTCCTTGGCAAAACTGGCAAGAAGTCTTTGTGCCCTGGAAATGTGGTGCCTTCGGATCCCCCTTTGATCCGAGGCATAAGAAACACGGGAGCATCGCAGGCTGTCATCGCATGTGTGTAAGACCCATAAAGGTGCTGTCTGTTCTGGTTGTGTCTTCAGCTTCAGCACCAGGACTCTGCTCCAACGTTGAAGCTCCCAGTGGAACCAAACTGAGTTGGCGACATGTAGATTGAAATGAGAGAAAATAATTGTACTGAAATCTCTTCAGCTCCACCGCTGTGTTTTCCCCAACAAAACTAAGTGTGTTGCACCTTTTGAGGACCACGCTGAGGGTGTTCTAATAGAATCTGACTCCTGTGTCATAATCTCTTTGTCTAATACTTCCTGCGCAGCGTTTTTCCCCTTATCGTTCACTGTGTGTTAATTTATGTTTTGATTTCTGTGCCCTTGACCCAGAACTGTCAGGCCAGGATGACGGGATGGTTTCCAGCAGATTGTGAACTGTTAATTCTCTCTTCCCTTACGCACAGGGCTGTGCTGTATGCAGATGGGGCTCCTCCCTGGAAGCTCGTCCTCTCTAGTCTTCCAGGGCCCATGGGGCTCTCATGGATGTTCTGAGCTGAAGCAGGAGCTCAGGTAAATGGAGTGAGTTTGTCTGTGGTGCAGCCTCAGTATCATGAACATCAGGCACCTCCATGCTGTGTCTCACCAGCAGTGAGCCTGGCCCAGTGTCTCCAGTTCAATAGTGACCGTTGCCACATGTTCCAGAGGAAAATGCAAGAAGCTTCAGGTGGCTGTTTGGAACTGATTCATCCATGATGGAAGAATTTATGATTTAGTCACCACCACCAGTTGCCAGGCTATTTGTTTGTGGGGTCACACCTCTTCTCTAGGTGGCTTGGCACGTGCTCATCTTCGGGACAGGTTTCTTCTTCGTCCCAGTGAGTTTTGGCTGCCTCTCTGAAGGAGGGTCACAGTGTTCTATAAAAATTCAGCAGTGCTACCTGTCATGTGAAACTGTAAAGCCAGAAAACACGGCTGTGCAGCCCTGCTGCTTGAAAACATGCGTTGTTGGTAGGGACACCAGGCAGATTAACTGGTCGTTCTGCTGCACAAGAACATGGGTCCTCCCCGTCTTGTCTCCAGTTAAAGGGTGGGATAATGGAGCGGGCAGCAGGGATAACTGAAGTGGAGCTGTTAGAGGTTGTTGCTGCATTCCAAACAACCCCCTTTCTGCTGATCTGCTAGAAGAGAAAGAATCCATCTCAAGAGTCGCAGGTCGAGAGCGCTCTTCCTTGGGAAATGGAAGCCAACCCGGTTCACCATCGTTTCCTGGGAGCTGTTTTCGTTCCCCTGATCTCTGCTGTCTTGTTGCTCAACTCATAAAAGCAGGTGGTTGTATTCAAACCAGTGTAAGTCAGTAGCAGGTGTCTCTGTACAACACCTACTCTGGTTGCTGGTAGGTACTGGTGGAAGCTGGTCTCAGCGTTCCTGCTCATAACGTGGTTAAAAGGCTCTACTGCTTTTCTGCAGCCAGCATGGTAATGACATGCATGTCTAGAACCTTCTGTAGTCTCCCTGGTGCTGATCCTGAACGAAGGACACTCCTAATTAACCACTTTTGCTGAAGCAACTCAAGTTTCCAAGTGACTGGAAGTTTGTGGTGCCCCGTCACTAGTCAGAATGGCAAATGTTTTGACTGAGATTGCAGATAATGGATTTCCACTGCACTAATAATATGGTGGCCGTGACAGGGACAGCACCAGAGCGTCACCAGCTTCTGCAAACAAAATTGACGCTATCTGTCATGAGACTGCAGCCTTCCTGCTAGTCGAGAAAATCACATTCCCCTCAACCCATCAGATATTCCCTGATACTGACGATCTCCTGAATAACAAAGCATGGCAAGTACAGATTTGGTGTGGCTGTAGGAAGAAGCAAACACTCTTTTCTGCTTTGTCTGTCCTTTCCTGTGCCCATCTATGTGAAAATGGAACCACTGATCAGTAGAGCAGAGAGGGACTGTACAGCCGTTAATTCATGGTCAGACTCTCCCCTCTGACAGTGAAACTAAGAGGAGCTGCAAAACTTCACGCCAGGTTTTCGCTGGCTACCTTAGAGTTTAAATATGTATGTGGAAGTAGTTCTGCACCGGCTTGGTGAAATCAGCTGTATTATTTCTTCACTTCCACGCTTCGATGATAAAATCCGGCTTTACGAGAAGAAAGTCTTATAATCATCTCCACATTTGCTATGCATTACTCTCCTCTCCCCCTCTTTCCCTTTTTTTAAATAAATAGTACTTTGCAACAAATTGATTTTGCTAGATAGTGCATTGATCATGCACCTTGCCTGGGGACAGAATATAGCTTCAAAAACAATAATAACTAAGACAATCATCTAATTTTACTGGAATAAAACCGAAAACGTACACCCAATGAAATAATCTCTGAGACTACTTGAGGTGCATTTGTGCTTGTACTTTATCCTCAGTGACACAGTAATCTACTAAAGTTCTTCTCTCGATTTTTCTCTTTGCAATCTGGAAGAACAGATTCACCAGTGATTGTGCTCATTTATAAAAGCATCCAAAACAAAATTGAACCCCAAGGCTGATAAACTATAAAGATGCTGATCAGATCTGAGCAGAATGGACGGGATGCTTTGGGGCTTGCTCAGCTAAAGACGGCTCCGCAAGACTGATGGCTTTATATACACAATTACAAACACCACAGCTTTGTCGGACGAATGGGGAATCGTAAAATATGTCGCTTGCCCTTTATTAAGTAAAGGATGGTATTTTGTGAAATACTTGCAAAGATTTGCTAAATTTCTGTAATTTAATTCCCATCGCTGTATTTCCTTTTCTTGGTAGAAAACTTAATCAAACAATCATTTGGAAAGAACAATCCAATAGACTAAACCTTCTAGTCCTGAAGAACAAGTGGCTAATTGATTTTGCTTATCGATATCTATCAGGCGGGTGCGCGGCGGCTGCTTCGTGCAGAATTCATTCATTTACACGAGCTGTGTCATAATCAGGGACGGTTTGCAATTTCATTCATTCTCACGAAAACTCTTCTCTGAAGGAGACGCTGAATTTAAGGAGATGCTGAATTTACAGAGACGCTGAATTGAAGAGTCTTCTTCAATTGAGGAGCGCAACGGAAATCTTAAGAGGAAAAATGCAACAGGGTGGAGATTTAAAAACTCCTCTTGTTTTCCTGGTGTCATAAACAGACATGAAACGTGGCTACAATGTGGTGACTTGTCTGTGCTCTGTAGTGACTTCTGTGATGAAGTCGTGTAAGACAGAACAACCAAAACACCTTAACAAGAGCTGTTAAAGCTCACGGATGTCTGTGTTCTATTTTCTTTGATTTCACACATGGATGTCCCTTTGTCCCCAAGTGAATGTCTCCGCTAGGCAGTGGATGTCCAGGTCTCTGGAAACTCAGTGACTTTTAGCGCAGGACCACATGCTCCCATGGAGTCATGCTCTTTGGGTCTTGAAATACGCACTTGGGGGGCACAGAGAACAAAACATGACAAGAGGAAAAAGCAGAGTTGCTCCATATTTTGTCATTGCAGATGCAACTGAAAAGGGTCCATCTCCTTATCCCAGCTCGGTGATCCTCCAAAGGCAGAGATGGACAAGGCTGTGAGAAAGATTCCTGTGTACTGCTGTTGTGGCTCCCAGCCCAGCCATGGTGTCAGCTGTGAGCAGTTTGGAGTGAGCCAGGGCAGCTGCTCTGAGTTGGCTACGGGAGGGTCCCATCCCATCAACATCACATCCAGTATAAAGGGAGAAGTCTGGGCAGGGTGGGTGTTTCTGCTCCTTCTCCTAGCTTTGAGGGTTCTCCTTGTTCCTGGGGGATTTTGCTCATTGCACTGTTTCCCTTTATCGTACCCACTGAATGTTCACTGGGCTGAGCAGAGCTTTACTCACTTTATGTTGGTGTTAGTTTGGCCATTGTGTTAAATCCATTTTCATTTTGACCTGTGGGTCTCTTCTCCTTTTCCTGATCCCCCTTTTCTGTTGAGGGGCAGTCATGGAGTAGTAGAATCATAAGGGATTGGAAGGGACCTTGAAAGATCATCTACTCCAACCCCCTGCCACAGCAGGATCGAACTACTCCTGTAGTTTAGTCCTCAGTATCACTAAATAAGATTGAAAAAAACCATACTAAGACCTAAAAAAAGCCACAAAGCCCTCACAAACTTACAGATGAACCCAGTAGAAATGCTTTTAAAATGTCCTGAGTGAGGCTGCAGGATTGCTCTGGAACATGGCGTGCTATCTCACAGCTGGGTTATTTTGCTTCACTAAAAGCGAAGGGGAATCAGCCTGGTAAGTTGTGTCCTGGAATTAGATTGTGCAAATGCTCCCCCCGCTCCCCTCTGCGTCCTGGGTAGAGTTCTAAACTGTGCTTTGCCTCTCCTGGGTGTGCTGGTGGTGAAATCCAGCTAGAGGGTCTGTTGTGAGGGGTTTATCTTGTCTGGTTGGGTTTTTTGTGGGGACTTTTTCCTGGTGGGGCAAAAAAAAAAAATATATCTATTTTCAGAGTGGTTTAGGGCAGACTGAGTACAAAAAGCTCTTCTCGTTCTTTTCTTGTGTGAAAAGGTAATTTAAATGCAGTTAGTGACTTCTTGTAGAGGAGGATTGGCAATTCTTGAGGCATGAGCTAAACCCAGCAGGATGTACCTGAGGGAAAACAGGAGTGGATAAGCTTTGGGTACAGCACAGTGAGTACGAGGCTGGCTCTCGCCACAATAAACGGAATGAAGCAGGGGATTTGATCTCAGTGATCCTGCTCTGGCAGGGGGATTGGACTAGATGATCTTTTGAGGTCCCTTCCGATCCCTAATGTCCTGTGATTTGCCTCTGAGTTTTCCTGCTTTTCCAGCTCCGTGTAGGGACTCCTTGTCTTACTGTGCCGAGCTGAGGCTCTCATTAGGAGCACGATTTTCACTGCTTGCTGTGGATTTCTGTTGATCCAAAATTGAGATCCCGTTATTTTTAAAACCAGGAGCTGATTGTTGCTAATTTGAGGCAAACATGGGTTGTGTTTTTTTTGTCCCTGACCCTGACAGCAGCCACCCCCCTCCATTTCTTGTAATGAAGAGAACTGGTTTTAAGTGGAATGGGCTAGAGAGTGTCTTCATAATGTGTTTGTAATTTTTTTCTTGACTGTTCTAGCTTTAATTCATAATTACAAGCTTATTCCAATCTCTGCATTATGGAACCGCATTTTAGACCAACAGCTGTTATCTGCTTTCGCTGTAGCCTTGGGCTATGCATATTTTAATATTCATTTACTATGTGCCGATAAACTAAATACTTCCTACTGGAAGTCTATGAAATTAATCACAGTATCTTAGTTGCTGTTCTGTCTTCCATGTAGCTCATATTTTTTAAACTTACTATGTAATAGAAATGCTTCTCCTCCTCCTCCCTGGAAAAAGAAAAGGGGAAGTGGGGGGAGGAAGAAGAAAGGTTATTGCAGAATTCACAAACAGAACAAGTTGATTAAATCCATGATAATTAGAAAATAGAGAGGAATACAGCGTAGCCGTTCACATGACACAACCTCCTCTCATATTCCTGTATCTTACATACAACCAGTACAGACCTTGCCACCTTGCCTCTAGCACTGGTTTAATCACTGCCTTTGTATTTGAAGGTTGTGGTTTTAACTGGTATTTGAATAGTATTAGGTCCTCATGTGCAGATAACACAGCCCAGGGGTGGATATTTTCCAGTCTTCCAGGCACCATCACCACTCTGAGCATCTCTGTATTAAGAGTATAAAATGTGGCAACTCTGGGGATGAAATCTGGTGAACAGGAAGGAAAGATGTCCTGCAGCCCATTGAAGTTGAAGGCTGGCTGTTGTGCAGCAGCGGGTAAAGAACTGGTGAAAAGCTGTGGAAGGGCATGAAAACAGATGACTTCAAGGGCGAGTTTGGTGATAAAGCAATAACACCAAGGCTGGGGATGTTTAGCTGGGTGTCTCATGTTTGTATTTCTGGAGCTGTGTCCTCTTCCACAAATTACAACTCAAGGGCAGCACTCAGACAATAGTAAACAGTAAGTACCAGCTTGTGCCTGTGTGAGAAGACATGGAGAATCATCGCTTCTAGGTGAGCTAAAAAAGCTGTTCACTCCCCCCCCCCTGCCCCGAGCTGGGATTCCAGCTTTGTGATCTCTTGTTGAGCATCTTACCCTGCAACATGATGCTGGGGAGGCAGTTCTGGAAGTCAGTGCTCACTTATTTAAGATTGATGGTTCAGGGGGCTCTTTAATTTATTTTGGCAATTGTTTGTGCCATCACACCTTAACCCTATTGATTGGCTGACAAATGGAAGCTGTCGTTTGGGTTTTGCGAGTTGTCTCGGGAGCTTGGTCATCAAAGTTAGTCCGTTTATCTCTTGGATAGCCTGTTACACGGAAGAAGACTTGGCATACATTCGGACAAATAGTTTCCTCTGAAGTATGAATGAAAAGAATAATCTTAAAATACCTCTCTGGTGGTGAGACCGCAGCTGGGGGGATGCCTTCAGGATTCATTCAGACAAGCCTTTGCTATTGGTCTGAAAACACTTGTGTGAATGAAATCTTCATCAGCAGACTTGCGCTGAGAAAGCAACAAAAGCGGTGAGACAGAGCAGGAAGTTTAACTTACAACACTGTTGGCTATCTTAAAGTTTGTAATAGGGTCATTTAAATCTTCATAATCTGTGACATAGAATCATAGAACCATTCAGGTTGGAAAAGACCCTGGGGATCATCGAGTCCAACCATCAACCCTACTCTGCAAGTTCACCCCTTTCTGGCTTGTAACCAGAAAACGTTGGTGGTGCTTCTTCTGTGTTCTTCATGCCCACAAAAAACCTGCAAATCTGATTCCAAGCTCCACACTGGCCAAGTTCTCCCAGCAAGCAGCTTTATATCTTGTCTGTCCCCAGTTGTGGCTGTTTGTGCTTCCCTGAGTTAGAATGTTGTTGTCTTTCCACAAAGCCATAAATTTCGTAGCAATAATTGCCATGGTAACAAACCCTGGTGGTAGGAAGGTGAGCACCATCCTGCTGCAAAAGGCTGCCAGTGGTGGGGATGAAAGCTGGGGCAAAACTCCTGCCTAGTAACAGGGCAGAGAGGGAATCACAGGCAAAGCGAGAAGTGTTTTCTTTAAGAACGTGCTCTCTATTCTCACGTTTGCTCAAGGCTGAATCTACTTTTAAGGGGAGTGTTCCTGAGCTGATGGACTTCACTTGGCATGGAATGAGACTAGCTCCTGCATTTCTCCAAGAGGGTCTGAATGTCTTACTCAGGCACAAGTTTTACTGAATTCTGTGATGTTTTAGTTAATACAGGTTCCTATGGTCTACACTGTATTTAGTTACCTGAATACAAACTGTACTGTAAATATATAACACCCAACTTGCACATCTTCATAAACATTAATGAGGTCATCATTTCTCTTCTCCAAGCTGAAGAGACCCAGCTCCTTCAGCCTTTTCTCATCAGGGAGATGTTCCACTCCCTTCATCTTTGTGGCTCTGTGATGGACTCTCTCCAGCAGTTCTTGAACTGAGGGGCCCAGAACTGGACACAATATTCCAGCTGTGGTCTCACCAGGGCAGAGTAGAGGGGGAGGAGAAGTCTGCACAAAGGGACTTTATGCACCTTAGATCAGATAGAGAAAACTCTTTTATGGTACTTTAAGGATTATTAAGTACTGCAGTGCTGTTTATTTTTTTCCCTATTGATCTTTATTTTATGCTAATGTTGTTTGTTATTGAAGAGATGGAGAGGAAGTTAAATCCTGATCTGGTTTGCTCTGGCGCACAGTGCATCGAGTTCAATGGCATCACAGTCTGTCCCGGGTCCGATGTGACCGAGAACAGAAGTGCGTTGTCTTGGGTTAGGTTTTTTTGTATGACACAAACTGCTTGTTCTGGGGCAGATTTTTCATTTATGTGATGTGGGTTTGGCACATGTTGAATTGATGAAAGTAGAGAAGACCAAGATACCTGATCATCTAATTAATCTTTTGTACTGTAGTTGTGCTGGACTAAACCTGGTGATCCGGCATCATTTTGGCTCAGTCCATCTTAAAAGAGGACTCTGCTACCTTCTAGGTTTGCTGCTGTGATGGCACCGAAACAGGGCAAATCATCAGCTAGTTGAGTTCAGCTGGCAGATTTGTACCCAGGTGATCAAAAGCAGTGACTGACCATGACTAGAAGAAGCAGGTTTCAGCCATTGGGCTCGATGTTGTGCGTTTCCAAGGACTTCTGTTGCCATAACGGAGGTAGGTTCCTGCTCTGTGCTCATGTTCCTCCTTTAGTTTCAAATCTCTGCTGTAACCTTTTTATGGGAGGGAAGGAGGGGGGAAGCCCAGACAAAACCAAGGCTGTTTTTCACTCCCATTAGGAAGCGCTCAATAGAAGAGGAAACAGAGTCTTAGGGAACCCCGTGGGATTTGACCTTAGTTCAACCATAATAGCCTAACGCAGTGAATGGCAAACCAGCGTTCCCGGGGAGCGCGTGCTGGTGCTTCAGGAGAAAGTCATTCTGTGGTGGCTATTCCCCCCTGTCACTAACGGGATGCAAGTACACTGCCATCGTAGACGAGGTTCATGTGACCTTTAGATGGCACAAAACCATCTGTCGAAGTCAAACCAGTCTCACACTACAAGCTGAGCGACTCGGTTGCCAGTTTTCCAAGTCTTTTTGAAATTGTTCCCGTGGATTCACTCCTTTCTTGTTGCCACATAAAATAACTACAGTTGCCACAGAAGCTATTGTGTGCGAAGAGACGTCTGCCCGTCTTCATTCGTTCTGCAAGAGGCACCAGCACGGGAGCCCTTGTTCCTGTGTGTAATAATCGCATTGTTTCACCCATTTGTCGCTGGTGACTTCTCTAGAAACTTTTGATCAATAGAAAGAAGTGTAAAAAAAAAAATCAGTAGATTGCAGCTTGTAGCTGGACTTGATAGATAGTTTAGGTGGCCGGCTTTGAACTCCCTCGGCAATCAGCAGTTGAAAGAAATTACCTTCCTTCCATAGCTCGGATCTGCTGCCAAATTTACCCCGTTCAGTCCAAATCTCTTACATATTTTAAAGGATTAAAGTTAAAGATGAGATTAAAAACTTTCCTCTTGGCTTCAAAAAGAACAGAATTCTCTCTACGAGAATAACTGACAACCTCCCATCAGAAAAAAAACCTCACTGAAGATGTTTCCCCATCTCCTTAACCATTTTCCTTTCTTTCCCCCCCCCGGATGTCTCACTGAGATGGTTCTTTGCACAAGGTCTAACAAGACCGTGTTGTAAAGGTTATACTTTATGATCTGACATACAGTATTTTTCTTCCTTTGAACTCTTCTTTGAATCCGTGATTCTTAACAGGGCAGTTAATTCTACGTGTTGTGGCAGAATTAATTGTGTTGCCATAACAGCACTTTCCCCTAATAAATTTCCCTCCGTGGGGATTTCAGCACTTCAAAGCCGGTGCGACGTACCTTTTGCTACCCAGATGATAAGGTTTCGTCTGCACGGTGGAGCCAACGATTATTTTTTGAACCAATGTATAATTATGAAGGCACAGTGAGGGAACTTTCAACACGCTCACAAGTGGCAGAACTAAACGCGAGTAGAAATGTCATGTTGGGGTGGAGGTTCAAAGTTAGCATCCAGTCTTCAGCTCTGCAGCTGCTATAATTACACAACTCTGTAAATTGGACTCATTTATCCTCTGCCAACTGCAGTAATTAATTTTCTCTTCAGTCAGTGGAGGGGGGATTGATCTTTCCTTTACGAAAATATTTCTCACGCAAATCCCACTTTGCTCCTCTGTGTTTCCAGTTCTGGAAATTTGTCCTTCTACACAACAGGTACCAAAGAGTGGAGCTGCAGCTCCCTTGTCAGCGTAGCAGCGGTGGAAACGAAGATGTGGAGGGTGGTGCTTAATTGCTGCCTGATTGTGGAATGAGGGTGGCTTGTGCAGTGGCAAGTGGTGACTGGGGGTGCTTAGGTGCAGCCTTCTGGCTGTTAGATTAGCCACTGGAACATAGGTATTTCCTGTCTAGAGGACTCTTCAATCTAGCAAAAGGATGCCTGATTTGCATCTCATTCACTGGGCGTCTCCATTCTCACTGCCTTTGTCTAGCTCATGCAGCTGTGTGTGTCACTGCTGTGGGGTTACACCTGAGGGCTGTGTGTGATGTGAGATAGGGCAGAGAGCAGCACCTCCAGCCAGAGGCGATGTGACCTGACTTCTAACCCCTCATTGATGTCCTCCCAGCTCGAGAAGCAGCAGTTCAGTGATGGAAGCGTTAGTTCCCATCACCCATGCTGTGGTTGTCCCCAGAGAATGTGGATTACTGCCTGCAAAGAGCCAAGGGAAGGGTTTTGTCTGCTGCTGCATGTGAAGTTGTGGTTTGTAGGGTAGTGATCCTTGGTTCGCTCTCGTTGTTCAGTGCCGTGCTGAGGCAAGATAGAGCACAGGAAGGGTTGGGGTGATACCCCACTGAGTATCAGTGTGAGGAGGGGTCATGCAAAGACTTTGAGGTGAGGAGAAAGTTCTTCACTGAGAGAGTCATTGGCCACTGGAATGGTCTGCCCAGGGAGGTGGTGGAGTCGCCGTCCCTGGAGCTGTTCAAGGCAGGATTGGATGTGGCACTTGGTGCCAGGGTCTAGCCTTGAGCTCTGTGGTAACGGGTTGGACTCGATGATCTGTGAGGTCTCTTCCAACCTTGGTGATTCTGTGACTTGTCTTGTTCCTTTTGCCTGGCTAAACCTTTTCTAAGCGCTCTGCAAATGAGCCGGTGCTACGAAAGGCTGTTTCCTGAAATCAGAGTAAATAAAACAGTAGGAACTAGAACACTTGTGATGTAAAGAGGAAGAGGAACATCCCTTTTGCTTTCTCTCAGCCTACACTATGTTTACACATATGCTCTGTTTACGTGCTAGTAGAGCTACTGTACGTACAGTAAGAATCCTGGCCACTTGAGCAGAATGAGCTTTGTTTCCCTTTTGATCATAAAGCAGAAGCGGGGGGATTTCTCTCCAGAAAGGAACTGACTCTATTCCAGTTTGAGATATTTGATAATTCTTCTCTGTACCGGAGTTTCAGTGCAGTTAAAACACATCAAACGTGATCAAGCTACGTTTATCAGCGGCGAACAGCTCAAGTGAAATTATTAAAAGCTCTTTGAATTTCAAAGGTAAGAATACAGCGTGATCCTTTGGTGTACAGCTTCACACGGGGATTCAGAATGATCTGCTTCCAGGCCTTGATCTCTGCATATTTACGCTGGTTTTATTGGTGTTCAGCGATCAGGCAGCTCTGTAACCACCCCTGTTGGTGGGATAGGCAGAGCCTGTGCTGCTAGTGGATGTGCATCTGAAATCAACATGGTACTTGTGCTTGGGGGGAGCCTGGAGCAAACCCCTCCGGTGGGCTAAATCACAGTAACTCCTCAGGCTTCCCGGTGTAAAGCTGATTTTCACCAGCTGGGATTCTGGACTCGGTTTGGGTTTCCTGTTTGACTGAACAGAGCCAAAAGCAAAGGAAATGTTTTCTTGATATGTATTTTTCCTGGAAAAGAAATTAAAAGATGGAGAGGGGGGAAAAAAAAGATATCTGAGTGGGGATTGTAGTAAATGAGCATCTCCGAGTGGAACAAAGGAATAGAAGAGAGGGGCTAATTGTTTAATTAGTAAATGTCTGCTTGGTTAATGACATATTAATGAGTTTTTAAGACAGTCATATCATTTACCATAAAAGACCCATGTGCCTATCCCTGGATGTACTGTATAATTAAGTAATGTGACCCACAGGAGTTCATCACTTAAAAACCTGTCAGCTGTCTCCTGTTTGGTAGCAGATGAGTAAGCTCAGGAGAGGCTCACCAGGAGGATCCAGTTAGGTGTTTAGGTCCAAAATACCACCCTGTGTAAAATCTGTCCATGGTGTAGGACCTGCATATAAAGACATTATGGGTCTGGGTTTGTCTGCCACATCTTCTGTTAAAAGAAAAGCTGTTGCTGAGAGGTAGCAGATCATAGAATCATTAGGGACCGGAAGGGATCTCGAAAGATCATCTAGTCCAAACCCCCTGCCACAGCAGGATCACCTAGACCAAGTCGCACAGGAACACATCCAGGTGGGTTTAAAATGTCCCCAGAGAAGGAGACTCCACAACCTCCCTGGGCAGCCTGTTTCAAAGATGCCACAGGCTTCTCCCTTGTGGCTCAATTCCATCATCTCTTGGTACTGAATGAATGAGGTACTTGCTCAGGGTGTGGACGCTGAGACACGATGCACCCAGCACTGAGCTTCAGGTGCAGTGTGTGTGGCCTGAAGTTTCTGCTCTCTCAGAGCTGTCCTAAGCTGTTGGAAGACCATGGGCAGGGCTCCTGCAGGAGCCGCAGAGAGGTCCGGTTGCACACCTAGAGGATCTGAACAGCAGCTCTGGTGTGAACCGGCTGTGCAGCATGAGCAGTACCTCTGGGACCTCTGCTGTTAGACTTCCAGGTGCAGGTGATGATGATCCCCTTAACTCTTGGATTTCAGGGCTTGACCAAGCTGAGGTGTGGGTACAGTGACAGAGCACCCTCATCATTGCTGCTGCTGTTGCTCAGCAGTTTTTGGAGGGACTGCAGGAGCACTGTCTCCAGATTTCCAGGCTTTCAACACAGACACTCCAGGTACAGCAGAAAGCTGGCTGGGTCTGGGTCCATGGTGCTGCTGGTTTGGTCATTTGGAGTCTGGCCCTAAGAGAGCACTGGGCACACTGGGAAAGGGCTCTGGGTGCTGCAATATGTGCCTAGTAATTAATGCAAATATCTGTGCAGGGAAACAAGTCAAGCAAGATTGTTCCTGTGTGACTTGGTCTGGGTGATCCTGCTGTGGCAGGGGGATTGGACTAGATGATCTTTCAAGGTCCCTTCC
>JAOXOE010000343.1:4593407-4614365 GCA_028565055.1 Phoeniculus purpureus | reverse complement strand
CTGCTGTGGCAGGGGGATTGGACTAGATGATCTTTCAAGGTCCCTTCCAATCCCTAATCTTCTGTGATTCTGTGAAGATTAAGGCCATTTCCCATCTTATTGTGTTAAATTTTCATCACTTCCCCCCCGTTAATTTTTCCTGCTATTTCAGCTCACAGGTACCTGTGGCTGAACCTTGTGAGTTTAGTCTAAAAATAGTCTAGATCTAGAAGCAGGTTTTGGTCACAATTTCTGAAATGGGTGTTTTTTTTTTTCTGGTTTCCATAATAAATACAATTATGTGACAGGAAAGTAATTCCAGGTGTTGTAACGTGACAACTGTGTCTTGTCAGGAGGCTCCTGGTAATCTGGAGCTGGGTGTGTGCTGGGGTTCTCCTCAGCAGCAGGGATGGCTGAGAGGACAGCAGTGAAAAGGATCGTTTACCTGAGTCACTCGTGACTCAGTTGTTCCTATGGTCCCGTGTTGCCCTCTGGTTGGTGCTGTGTAAAGGCAGCGCTTTGTCTTTGCTGAGTTTGCAAGGGTTTTTCTAAATTCTTTACCAGCAGGTAGCAGCTGTTTGGGAGAAGCAGTACCGGGCACTTCAAGGTATCACAGAACATTAGGGATTAGAAGGAACCTCAAAAGATCATCTAGTCCAACCCCCCTGCCCGAGCAGGATCACCTAGACGAAGTTGCACCCCGAAGACGGACGCAGAGCATCACAGACCGCTGGGGTTAAATCCTTGCACAGACAGGAACAGGAGAGCCCTCAGTGTAACACCTGTCCCAGGTACCCACGGGAAGAAGCCATGTAGCCCTTATAAATATTTAATCTATCTTTTTCCAATTTGTGTTTTGGCAACGGAGAGTGAAGTACCGTTGCTCCTGACAGATGAAGTTTGAGAGCAAATATTGCACCCCGGCTAAGGGCTTAATTCTGATCCCCCCTCTGCGGGGGTGTGTCATTAATGATTCATCGTGTGTTTTGAATAATAAGCTGTCTGCATAGCGCAGGGCACAGCACAGTCCTGGGAGAGGGACTGCGTGTGCGATGCATCAGGAATTACACTGAGTGTGTGCGACTTATTAAAGGAGCTGTCTGGGGTTCAGTCACTGCCAGGCTGTGTGTGAGTCTGGAAATCAGGGGAAATTAGAAAGTGATCTTAGCAAAGGGAAACTGTAGAAATACAAATTCAAGGGAAAGCTGTTTTTTAAAGGATGTGAAGCATGACCTGGGTTAAGAACATCTGAGCGTAGCTGACAAAATGTATGTTTGCCTGTCTGCGTTAGTTTAGGTCCTTTTGTCTGTTTGAAGCGTCATCCCCACCTTGGAAAATTAATGTGACTGTAGAGTGACTTTGGCAGCAGTCTCCTGTTCTGAAATGATAGGGGGAATGAGAAATTAATAGTACTTGTTTCTGCCTATAAATGTACTTGCTTATAAGAGAGCAAGCTGGACTCTGCTGTTTGTGTGGTGTAGCCTGTTAGTCGGGCAGGCTAAGGCAGTCTTACTCCACATTCTCTTTTACTCTTAGTACATTTCATCATACTACAGTTACGCCTACCGTGACCCTGGTACTTGTTATGGTTGTGCAATGCAAAGCTTCAGAATGAAATCCTGGTGTGACTGAGGCCAATCCACGCTCTCGAGTCAGGAAATTAAACAATTACAGTTCTGAAGGTATTACTTTCCTATTTTCTACATACACACACGAATGCTATTTCTAACAAATCTCTTCCGTTTTCCAGCTCTTTGCATAAGAAAACCTTGTCAGACCATGTGAGTGCCATAGTAGCACTGTCAGGTGAAGGTGCTTGTTTTCACCCCACTGGTGGCTGACAGAGTGAGGGGAAAACAGGTGAGGGAATTAGAGGATGGAGCACTGGAAGGGGCTGCCCAGGGGGGTCGTGGAGTCTCCTTCTTTGGAGATGTTTAAAACCTACCTGGATGTGTTCCTGTGCGACTTGGTCTAGGTGATCCTGCTGTGGCAGGGGGATTGGAATGGATGATCTTTCAAGGTCCCTTCGAATCCCTGATGTTCTGTGATTCTATGAGAGAAGTGTGAGATACGATGGCCCTGTACCTCAAAGCCCTCCTCACATTCTCTGACCTCTTTTCAAGCACTGGCAGCAATAAGGTGTCTGTAAACACAACTATTTGGGGTATGTGGCAAACTGGGCTCAGTCCAGCACCACACGTGTACCCCGATGGCTGGCAGGGCAGTGGTGTTTCAGGCACGTTGTACAGCTCCAAGGGCTTGAAGGATGTGTGTGGGGAAGTGCTTTGCTTGAAGACAGCTGTGGACCCAGGCTCTGGCATCCTTACAGGGAGGAGGAATCCATGGAAGGAGGAGTTGGTACAACAGGGATATTTTGGTGCTCTATGATGCTCCCCTTTTCCAGCTGATTATCTGTACAGGAAATACTGGGGGTAAATACACACTGGTATGTGTGGATGTGTTCTGTTTACTTCTAGTGTGTCTCATTGTCTATTATGTGCACAATATACATGGGTGATAATAATAGAAGAGCAAAAAGAAACACAGTGGTGGAGATACTGCAGTAATGGAGCATTGCCTGTGCTGGGAGGAAGGATGGAAGGAAGGGGGGTTATTTGATCTGTGCTTTAAGGGAAAGTGATACTGTGAAGTTGTCTAACTTTGTAGGCTCTGCCTTTGAGGGGGATGTGTGCAATCTGCATGCCTGGCTAGTGCTTTGATGATAAATTTGGACTCTGTTTCCAGTCAGCTACGAGAAGGTGCCAAAAGCGTTGGCATCTGTTTTAGAAAATTGGCAGAGATTCCTTGGCTGGGCACTTCTTTATCCTGTCTCATTACTTTACTCCTATCAGCTTTTACCTGCATGAAGAAAGAAAAAGGAAAAAAAAAACCCCAACCCTAAAATCTCTTTAAAACTTAAGTAGCTCTTACAACAACAGAGCTGAAACCACTCGGGGTGAAGATTCCCTAATTTCCACTCTTTACACATAGTAGGTGCAATCAAACAACTTGAAGCAATAACACAGGGGGAAATATGTTTTACATAACTTGACTTCCAACCAGTGATTATCCCTTCAAGGCTATTTGTTTTCCTGGGAATCCTGCTGATTGTAGGCTCTGTGTTAAACCTGTTTTCCATGATAACCCAGCGAAACCCTGGATTCCCTTACCTTCGCCACGAGTGAGCAGGAATTATGGGGCTGCTTGGCACGCAGAAACGGTGTCTGCAACAGACTGGTGCTGGGACAACAGGCACTGGTTCCACAAGGTCACAGAAGTTGAGGTGAAACCCCAGGAGCTTAAGGTCAGTAGCAGAAACCTTGTAGGCTTTCAGTCAAGTTGTGTTTGCAAGAGTTTCTGCTAGTTGTACGTGACCCGAGATCCTAAGAACTGCCCTGTTTGTGTTTTATGGTGAACGTGGTGCTTGTGGGTTTGTGTTTTTCCACCCCAAGATGGGTTTGTCATTGTTTTAAGGGGAGTGCCCCAAGTGTTGGGGATTAACCTGTTGGAGAGCAGTGTAGGAGAAAGGAACCTGGTGATCCTGGGGGACAGCAGGATGACCATGAGCAAGCAATGGGCCCTTGTGGCCAAGAGGGCCAACAGCATCCTGGGGTGGATCAGAAGGGGGTGGTTAGCAGATTGAGAGAGATTCTTCTGCCCCTCTACTCTGCACTGGTGAGACCACATCTGGGGTATTGTGTCAAATTCTAGACCCCTCAGTTCCAGAAGGACACAAAACTGCTGGAGAGAGTCCAATGCAGAGCCACGAAGATGGTAGAGTGGAACCTTTTCCCTGGGAAAGGGAGCTTTTTCCATGATGAGGAAAGGCTGAGGGAGCTGGGTCTCTTTAGCTTGGAGAAAAGGAGACTGAGGGGTGACCTCATTAATGTTTATAAATATGTGAAGAGTGGGTGTCAGAGGGATGGAGCCAGGCTCTGCTCAGTGTCATGTAATGATAGGACAAGAGGTGAAGGGTGCGAGCTGGAACACAGGAGTTTCCACATCAATATAAGAAGGAACTTCTTCAGGGTGATGGAGCATTTAAATGGGCTTCCCAGGGAGGTTGTGGAGTCTCCTTCTCTGGAGGTGTTTAAAATCTGCCTTGACGTGTTCCTGTGTGACTTGGTCTAGCTGATCCTGCTGGGGTGGGGGGATTGGATTAGATGATCTTTTGAGGTCCCTTCCAATCTCTAACGTTCTGTGATTCTGTGAAGTGGATGGAGTTCAGCTCTTCCAGATGGCAGTGGAAGCTGCTGTTCCAGTTTGTTCCAGCTGTGGTGCCTACTTGAGGAAAGAGTCAGGAACTTTGCATTCTTTCCCCAGATCCCACAAGGGGATATTTGACAACGACAGTTGAGCTCCGTGCTCAATTCCCTCCCCACTCATTATGTTTTTCCCCCCAGTCTCTTTCATCTGTCTGTTTTTTTAAGGCAGAATTACTAAGAAGAGGGTCCTGTGTCGGGAAGGTCAGGGGATTGAACTTTAAGGAGTATCGATTGCAATTGGACGGCAGCCCAGTAGGAGGATCTCATAATGGGGTGGAATGAGGAACGTTCTGGTCAGCTCGAAGGCGGTACTTTGAGATGTGTACTCCAAAGAATCAGGCTTTGATTTGGGATAGTTTGTCTCCCGCTCTTCTGAGCGTGCAGCCCTTAGATCTTTGTGATTGCACTCTTTTCAGGAGCTGAGAATTGCTCTGATTTGATTTGTTTCATTTGTGCTTAACCCTATCTCAACTGAAGAGGGGCATGACGGGGGATTTTTGTTCCTTGGTGTGTTTGCTGTTTTTCTAACAGAACAGAAAGTGGAAGAGTTGGTCTTTTCAAAGGAGAAAAGCAAGTCTTCTTGCAAAAACTTCCTCCAGTGTCTTAACTCATAGATGTCTGAGATCTGCATTTCAGCTGCACCTTTAATTGTTCTGTGGTTGCACGGGTGCTCACCAGAAGAAACTCAATCTGCAGAAGATGCAGGTGTGGGTAGAAATACCTACTCAGAAACAAGAATAAAAAACAACTTGAGGGCTAACATTCTCTTAGGGGAGTTTGTTGCCTCTAAAAAAAACAACCCCAAAGCACCCTAATAAAGTTTAGATGAAGTGAAGCTGGTAAATTTCAAGGGAATGTAGTCAACATGACATCGTTAGACAAGGGCTGATTTGTGTTTTGTGTGGAACCAAGCTGGTTAATCGAGGCTGGCATCCCACATCCCAAGTCAAGATAGGCAAGTGGATGTGTCTTGTGCTGCTCAGCACTCGACTTTACTGCACAATCACCCGTTAACGCCTAAAGCTGTGGGGAAGATAGAATCACTTGCTTTCTATGTCAGGAAATAAACAGGAAGGAAAAAAGCAACGTTGGCATAAGAATAAATGGATATAAACCAGCCCTAAGTTCATTAGGGTGGGAATTAGAAAGAAGTTTCCGTTCTGTTTGAGAAATGAGCTGCTGGAACATCTCTCTCTGATGAGAAGAGTGAGAGGGGATAAAAAACAAACTCCTTAAACTCCTGTAAAGATTGAACATTAAACTGTCTGAGCAGCTGGGGTTGACCTTGGTGGCCCAGATGATGTCCCTTAGTCCTGTGCTCCCATGACCCATCCCACTGAACCCCCTGAACGTGTGCATTCATTGGATCTCAGCGAGAGGCAAGCGGGGCACAGCATCTAGAAGCTGCTCTATTGAATATAGGTAGACAGAATGCTAAAAATAAATGAAAGACATTTTCCACTTTCACAGGATGTTGTTTTTCTTTTCAGTTTC
Organism: Phoeniculus purpureus; assembly: GCA_028565055.1. NCBI lineage: Eukaryota > Metazoa > Chordata > Aves > Bucerotiformes > Phoeniculidae > Phoeniculus > Phoeniculus purpureus. The sequence goes on along the minus strand of JAOXOE010000343.1, from coordinate 4,608,627 downwards.
TCTGCAGGACTTAAAATATTAGAGGGAGAGGGAAAGGGGGGAACCCAAACGCCGAAGCTGTGACCTGCATGTGCGTGTGTTAATACGATACTGAGATCCCAGACATGAAATGGTGATTATCTTCTTAACATCTTCATTTAAAGGGATACAAAAAGCTGTAATTTGAGTGGCAGCTCTTACCCGTGAAGCATTATTCTCTCTCTTAAGCTTTGATTAGATACATCATGTGCCATTAGATTCCACTACATTACGTCTAAAAGCTCTTCCACAAAGTAATAATGCCATACATTAAAGTTAAACCTTAAAAACATCGGAGGAGATACTTTAACCTGCATTAAGCGTGTATTTAGTCGTAAAGCTCTTCTCTCCCCTTAAGATAAATGCTCAAACACTTCAGCAGGCACAATAGTTACACTAAAACAAATAGACTCCTATAATGAACTACAGCTTCCTTTTTTTTGTGATTGAATGCCAGGCTTGATATGATTATGCTGTAAAAAAACCAGTCTCTTGCTATAGGAAAAGAGGGAGATATTTAAGCACACCTCTGTCATCTGGTGATCCCAAGGAATCCCTCTTCTGCTCTTAAGGGTTTGAGGGGTTATTTTTTCCCCTTTCTGCACAACTGCCAAAATCCACACTTTAATCCCAAGTACAATTGTAGGGTTTGATCCAAAGTCTGTTCAAGTCAGCGGAGATTTCCAGAGCATTTGACAGATTGATCAGGCCGTGGAAACGAGCTGAATGCTGACATCTCGTTTACTTTGGGGATACTCTTGTCTTATGTAGGGTAGAAGTAGTTACAGGTCAAACCCTGCAATCCATACGTAGCTCCTGCTTAGGCTGAACTCCTGTTCGAGACCTTGATCAGGATAGAAATACTCTGTGCTTTAACTAGCAGCAACAACCAAAGGTGCAAATATTTGATTTGTCATTAGATACTGGATATGTTCCCATGTGACTTGGTCTAGGTGACCCTATTGTGGCAGGGGGATTGGACTGGATGGTCTTTCGAGGTCCCTTCCAATCCCTAATGTTTAAAAAGAGAGTTTAACCTGCTCTGCTGCTGACAGCATCCACTTTAACAGCTCTGGACTGGTAGTGTGACTACAGCACTCTGCTTGCTGACGAGATACAGCAAAATCAGGCTCGTGTGACTTTTGGTATTGGGTTTTTTTAATTCTGTATTTGAACGTGTTCTCACCGCAGCTCCACGCCTCTCCAACCCCCTCCTCAGACTGACTCTATTCTTCCTTCTAGAAACATCATCCTTTAATTGCACAGAAGTATCTGGAAGGAGAAGAGCTGCTCAATTTGCTGCTGACTTTCTGACTGTGGTGTACAGGGAGTCTTCAACAGTTGCTCATAGTTTGAATAAACATGACTAAAAGGTTATATTTCATCCTCTGCTGTAGACAGTAACATCAATACCCTTGTTCTTGGCGTGAAAATCTATAGCAAAGACACAAACTGTGAGGATACAACTAAAGGCAGTTTTCTGGGGCAGTTCCTAATTGTATTTGCTTCTGAAAATTAGATGTAAACTGTTGATAAATGTGTAGATACAACAAGGAAAAACCATGAAAGGGCTGCTGTTTTTTGAACTGTCTCTTCAGGTTCAGTTGTTGTTAAAATGCCATTTTCTGGTACTGATCAGCCGTTGTTATTTATGGCATAGCCGGGCTAAAAAGGGCAAAGAGAAAGACAGTCATCACTGTCGTGACCGCCAAGTGTTCTTCAAACAAGGTCCTCAGCAAAAGGCTGCAGCTTCTTTTTAGCTTCTCCTTTTAATAGTAAAAGCACTTTGTGCTTTGGGAATTGCCTCTGCACTGTCTGCTGGTGCCTTTGTGGTATTTTTAGGCAACTGCTAACACTTGTGATTGCCCGTGGTGCAGTAGTGTTCCCTGAGGAAAAAGCCTTCGTATCGTGTGGCTCTGTAGTTCCATAGGCAACTCTATTCTGAAGAGAATTATTGACCCAGGTCGCCTGGAGAAGTGGGAGATCCTCCATCTCTAGAACCATTCCAGGTTGGACCTTGGGGCTCTGAGCAACCTGCTCAGGTTGGAGATGTCCCTACTTACTGCAGGAGGTTGGACTCTTTGACCCTGAAAATCCCTTTCAACCCAAACCAATTTGTGGTGTTATAATTATCTGGTCTATAGTCAGAGATGTGTCTGATGCTGGGGCAGAACCTCAGAGTTTGTGCTGCTGACAGAACTCTGATGGATGCCAGAACAAGCAGCGTTTTATCTGAAGGAGCCAACTCCATAGGTGGCTGATTAGAGTGGGGAGAGTTGTTTGTGATGGAGACAATAGTGAGAGAAAGAGAAAAACCCAAATCACCCTCCTTTAATATTGACTCTTTCCTTTGGCTCTTACCATGTTGTTTTGGAGGGTGAAAAAGTTAGTAAACCTAACCACAGCATGTACAGGATTCCTGTAGTGTATCCTGTCTCTGGGGCAAACCCCAGCAGTGGCTTGAGTGCACTGTGAATCCTGTACAGATTCTTCTTATGCAGTTCCAGCTTCTAGATGCAATTTCCCACCATCAAATCCAGTGGTGGTGGTGAAGATCATGTTGCTGTTCTTATTTTAAATGAGCCAGGAGGCAGTTTTATAAATCCAAAATATTCTGGGGATCTTGACTGTATCTTAAAGTGGTTGGAATCACTTTATAATGCCAGTACTGTCTACCAAGTTCAGTGTTCCATGTGGATCACAGAACATTAAGGATTGGAAGGGACCTCGAAAGATCATCTTGTCCAATCCCCCTGCCACAGCAGAATCACCTAGACCAAGTTGCACAGGAACATATACAGGTGGATTTGAAACCTCTCCAGAGAAGGAGACTCCACAGCCTGCCCTGAGCAGCCTTTTCCAGTGCTCCATCACCCTCACTGTGAAGAAGGTCCTTCTGATATTTGTATGGAATCTCCTATGTTCCAGCTTACACCCACTGCCCCTTGTCCTATCACTCGATGATATTGAGAAGAGCCTGGCTCCATCCTCCTGACACCCACCCTTCACATATTTATAGATGTTAATGTGCTTGCCTCTCAGTCTCCTCTTCTCCAAGCTAAAGAGACCCAGCTCCCCCAGCTTTTCCTCATCAGGGAGGTGTTCCACTTCCTTCATCATCCTCATTGCTCTGTGATGGACTCTCTCCAGCAGTTTTATGTCCTTCTTGAACTGAAGGGCCCAGAACTGGACACAGTATTCCAGATGTGGTCTCACCAGGGCAGAACAGAGGCGGACAAGAACATCTCTCGATCTGCTAACCACCTCCTTCTGATCCACCCCAGGATGCTGTTGGCCTTCTTGGCCACAAGAGCACATTGCTGGCTCATGGTCATCCTGCTGCCCACCAGGACTCCCAGGTCCCTTTCTCCTACACTGCTGTCCAAGAGCAGGATGTTGATGAACCATCAGTGCCAGTGTGGTAGGAGGTTGCCTTCCCTCCCTGTGGCTGCCTAGATAATTCAAATCAGCAAGTGCTTTGTTTGTGTCGCTTGCTTTGAAGCAGGATGCTGTTCCTAAGACGGTACCACTTCAGTTGTGAGAGGAAGAAACCAACCCAAGGTAATGTAGCAGTGGTTTGGGTGGGTTTACAGGTGTTGAACTGGGGAAGGCTGTGGTGTTTGAATGGTGGGTTAGAAGGAGGGGTTCTCCAGGACTCAGCCTGCACTTGCCGTATGGTTGTGCAGGCAGTAAGAGACAAAAAGCTGTAAGAGAGAAAAGAGAAAAACCTGTCATGGCTTCTAATAAAAAATGAATCCCACAAGAATTTTGGAGTATTCACGTAATACATTCCATGTGTGGTAACTATGGCAAAACTTTCTGAGCCATGAGCTAGCATTCCGAAGTAATTCCTCAAATTGGGCTAACTGGCAGGGATAATTTTTTTTAAGTCAACATAACCGTATTTATAATGTTTGACAAACTAACTGTAGTTTACTTCAGGCTGTTGTATCTGGTTTCTCGTGGTATGCTCCGCCAGTTCACTTGATAGTTCTGTCGCACAGAACCGGCCAAATCTAATTTACATACTGGAGGCTCTGTGGTCAACTGGAATTATGGCTTTGCCTTGTAATTCTGTGAACCTGGATTCGCGTGTGACGGGAGTTCAATAGAATAATGTGTTTGGTGGTCTCAATTACCAGCATGTCACCAGAAGAAATTTGTCTGCATTAGACAAACTACTCAGATTTGATGGGGTCCAGGCCAATTCGCATCCTCTGATCCAAAGAAGTCAAGTGGGGGTAGAAAATGGCCCAAGTTCAAACTAGATTAGCTCAGCTCTGGGTATTTATTGTTCACAACTGGTACTCGTACAGGAGACACTGCAGCCTCCATTGGCCCTGACAGTGCTGTGAGGGTAATATTTTCATGAGAAAGCACAGTTGTTGAAAAGGTTTGGTATGCACCTTGCTGAGTGCAGCTAAAAGGTTGAAAATTAATCTGAATGTCCAGCTCTAGCTGCTTTGGGTTGGTTTTCTACAGCATTTACAGAGCACTATCCTGCACAAGGCTGATGCAGATTCCTCCTAGAGTTCTGGAGGAACTGAATTGCTGAACATCAGTACACTCTAGTAGAGATAATTTACTAGTAGAGATAATTTACTAGAGTCTTGAAGGTGTGTCGCTTGGTCTTTGATTTTTCTTAAATTTTCTCAGTGACACTTGGACTTGTACTGGTGACAGTATCCAGTAACCTCTGCACCAGTGACTGGAGCCTGTAGCCATGTTCTTCTACTGATTGTGCTTCCTCTTTGATCTATCCTTACGGTGATCGCTGGTCCAGTTAACCTGCCCTTTGTGAACAGGGCTTGTCCACTCATATCCAACCCAGGAGCTGGCAACACGAGCTGTCATCTTTGAGCTTATATCAAAGGATGCAAATAATAACTGAGCTTATATGAAAAAAAAGCAGTTAAAAGCAAGCAAAGCAAAAAAAAACCCCAACCCCACAGAAAACACAAAAAACCAAATGCAAAGAGCCCCACAACTAGCAAAAACCCCAGAAAACAAACTTGCTCTCAGGCCAAACTGAGAACATTGAAAATTATGGAAGAGTCCCCAACCACAGATTGGAGCCCTGCAGTAGTGGCCTCACTATGGTAAACTAAATCATCTGTACAAGCTGGTTCCAATAAACCATTCAGCGTGATAAAGGGGTGCTATTACATTACAAAGCCCAGAAGGCTCTGGGACTTCTACTATCATGAGCTGAATAGGTTAAAAGTATTTTAATGCAACTGGCATAGCTTTCTGCAGTGAAAGCAGAGGTGCAGGCAGAAGAATCCTTTTATTAACATTTGCAGTAGATCACCAGGACAAATTAGAAGGAAGTAGTCTGGTTTGTTCTGATCACTCAATACTGTGAAAACAGTTTAAGAAACTATGTAAAAGCAGCTGGGAAGCAAATAAATTCTGTAAGAAGTCTTGTAATAGAAAGTTGCTCTGGAAAAATGAAGTGCATGTTGCAGTTGAAGGAAGGGGGGCCCCTGGTGTGTCCTGCTGGAGGGAGCCAGCCCACAGTCGACCTCTGAAGGGAGGGACGACTGCTCACCTTGCAGTTCTTTCTTTATTCTGCTCTTCCTGGGTTGGGTACCGCTTGCCTGGGAACAATAAATCCCATTTTGAAACATCCGCTATGGTTGCAGCTCTGCACTGCCTCTGTGGTCATCTGACAACCAGTGAACTGGGATAAAGACAAAACAAAGTCTGAGCCAAATGCCAGGATCCTTACTCAGGCTCCAGCGTAAAACGTGTGAGAATGAAGGGGATGAGAATGCAAGGAAGAAGAAACTGGTGCGAATTTCAGTTCCTCACAGCTTCCTCTTGAATTTGCTGACCAGAAAGGTTTTCAATCTGGGACTTCTTTTTGTGGTGACCTAGATTCTCAGAAGCCCGCCCCACCTTGCCTGGCTTCCTCGTCTTTAAACAGCACAAGGCTTTGTGGAGTACCTGTGGTTTGGGACAGGTCTTCAGGAGATTAAAACTGGTAGATCTCACCATACCTCCAGGGAGATGCTCCGGCAGATGAGCTGTGTGTTTAGCTCCTGGACTTCAGTCTAATTCACGGAATCAGCTGCAAATAGAGCCCTGAGAGCAGTCGGTCATATATGTCCACTCAGGTCTCACTGACCTCCACGGCAAATCTCCCAACATTATCATGGTGATTAGTTATTTCACGATCAACAAGAGGAAAAACAACATCGCGAGAGCTGTCTGCCCCTTGCCTCCTTCCCACAAACCCTTCTTGATCCTGCGGGATATGAGAAAGGAAAACAACGTCAAATATTAAGCAAAACTTCTTGTTGCAGCGAATATGGACTGAAGAAATGATCGGAAATAGCCGGCATCATTTATGATGTAATCTCCTGGCAATAGAAAGCTGGCAATATGCTACAGTCATGCTTTCAATTACATTACTAAGTAATCACACATTAAAGTCTAATGGCAAATGATTCTTTATTCCCAGGGTGCCCTGTCCAATTGTTTTCTAAATTGGTTTCAGGAATAAGGATGCGAGCATGACTGCAAAAATATTATTTATGGTTTGGAAGTCATCCTTCGTGTCCTTTCTCTTTATCCCCGTGTGCTTTCCGGCAGATATTTCAGAGCGCGGTTTATTATTTCTGGATTCGTGTTTTGGTTTGACAGTTAAGAAGTGCTTAAGCCTTTTGTTAAACTTGGTTGGATTGATAGATAGAGATGTCATATTTCCGCAGCCACCAAATGTGTTGCTTGTCCTGTAGGAAATTAATATTCATTGAGGAAAGACCTGCACTGGAGTTCAATGTCTTTGCTGTTCTCGTCCACTTGTGTCTCCTTGGTACCTCCAGCAACTGCTCTACAGTAAAAAAGGGCAGGCTCTGTGTCCTGATAACACCAGAGTCCTCAGCTGTGGCAAAGAGCAGGGCTTCTGTTCCTTCCTTAATAAAGCAACGACAAAAACCCCAAAGAAAGTAAATGAACTCCCTGAAGGATGAAGACCTTTGCTAGGTGAGACATCCTCGAAGTCTGAGGAAGGTAAGAAGTGAAGTTGTGGGGGGAACTCATGCCAAATGTCTGAAGTTTGCCCTTATGTAGCACTTTGCGTGTTGGAGAAGTGTATTTATGCAGCTGACACTTCCCTTCTTCTCAGTACAGCCATGTTTAAATATCTTGGATGTCCTCAACCTCACGTTAGTGTCTAATGACCGTCCAACTGTTTTCACGTCTGTGTAGAAGAATGAAAATCTTCCCAAGTGCCTCCTGTTGTCCCTGTGCTCCGTGGCTCGTTGTGTGACGTGGAGACACTGTGAAACTGGTTGGTTTTTATTTCAGTTCGCTCTTGGTTTGCTTTCACACCAAGTGGAATAACGCTGCTGCCGGATACGCGGACCAGCAGGAGCCCAGTGTGAGCTCTGCCAGGCTGCCCCAGAGCCCAGTGTGAGCCCGGCAAGGTTTGATGAATTCTAAATGTTAATTAAGTCAGATGGCTAGTTTTAGTTAAGACCATAAGTGGGTCTGATCCCTGGGAGATTTTGCTATAGTGAACATGCAACTGCTAGAAATTACATTGCCGTAATGACTTTTCCAGGGTCTATATGCTGAGGCTGGAAAGGGAGCTGGCAAAGGAGGCTGCTTGCTGTGGAGGAGGTGGACTGTGAAGACAGCCCTAGACTCTAGTACTGTGGAACACGCAATTCAAATGAGTGGTGGTGTGGTAGATGGATCTGGTTTGAAACCTCAGTCTTTGCTTGATACTGTTGTGGTTGTCAGAGCAGGTGACCTCTGAGTTTTCTGAAGGAAGCCACTATAAACTGTTCTGCAAGAAGGCTTTTTTTTTTCCTTGGTGGTGTTTCTCTTGAATATTACCTGAAGACTCTGAAAACTAGATGAGGATGTTTCTGAGAATGGGCTGGGTGCTGGCCTTTAGTGCTCAGATGTGCAAGTAGCATGGGTCACTGGAGAAATCCATCGCGTTCAGGACCCCTGCCAGGACAGCACAGGACTTAGTCCCTGCAAGGAGATCTCTTGTCTCTGTGTTGAGCTGCACAACTTGAGCTTTGAATGAGACTCACACCCAGACCTTTGACCTGAGCCCTGAATTAAACCTGACAGGCACAAGTGACTCAATTCTGAAAGAGTTCCACGTGATTTATTTGGTTGGTTTGCTTTCAGTGATAAATTTTATAGGTCCTGTGGATTTTTTACGTGGTGAAGTGCTCATTTTATGGGTAGTGCTGTAAATACTAAAGTATGCAAATAATTCCTTTGTGTTCCTCGTCCCCTATCTCACAAGTGCCTTTGAGAGACTGTAGCATTCAAGAGCTTTAATTCCACGAGACTTTGGAAGGAAGTCCAAAGTATCTGCTGCTGGTATTTATCAGGTCACTTCTTGACCCAAAACAGGATCAGCTGAGGACAAGCCAGATAACGTTTACAAAAATGGCAGTTGCTGCAAGTGTTCTTTAAAGAAATATTTGTGTTCGTGATATTGGAACCGTATCTGCCCCCTCTAGTAACAGAAGAGGGAGCAGAGAAGAAAATGAGGTTGGAAGTGTTCCAAATACTCTGAGCGTAATTCGCTTGTGTTTGGTTTGTGCTACAAATGCTCAGAAATTAATTAGAAAACTGTCCAAATTCCCTGGGTAAACTGACATGTGTCTTTTACCAGAGGTTGTTGCCACCAGTGGTTGTCTGTGGTGGTGTGGCGGAGCAAGGTGTGATCTAGTTCCAGCGGGAAGTGGTAGTAAGGTGTCACCCGTCTGCACGGGTGGCTGTGCTTTGCATCTTGATTTGGGGGGGTAATTTAACCTCACTGCTGCAGAAGTGCTCTGAGTCAGCTGCGACTGCAGAGATGTTCTCCTGGGTGTTTGGGGGCTTTGAGTTTACAGGTTACACAGTAAAATACCCACCAACACTTTACCCAGTGTTTGTTCTTTCAGCCTAAGCAGGTCCTAATTCTTTCTTTTATCTCTCATTTGAAGCATTGAGTTAATCTTAGACTGAATTCAGCAATGTAAAGACTTGGATTTGGCTTCATCAAATATGGGGGGGGTGTGTGTTAACAGTTCTTTGCACCATTACGTCTTCTAGAACAATGTAAAGAAACATCAATACCACATAGTAAGATGAAAGAAATTTGGGACTTACAATTATTTTGGCTGTTATTATGGAATATTTTTCTCTTCTTTCCAAGAAGGAATTTTGAGAGGAAAGTCACAGCAAATGAATGAACTTGTGGTCTTGGAATAATTTAACCTTGTGATGGGCCTTACCCCTGGTAGTTTGTGGACTGGTCTCTATATAGTAGCCTCGCTATGCATCTTGTACTGTGGATTAGAGGCTGATCCTTGCTGTTATTGTGTTACTGTGCTTGGAGCGAGTGAGATCCTCTGCATTTGGCAATTTTAGATTTCAGCTCCATAAAGATTAACGTCGATGACATTGAGCAATAGGAGAAGCCTCCAGGGGTATTTCAGAAGGAGGTGCAGTGAGCCTGTCTGTGTAACGGATCACACCTTGGCTCAGGAGCTCATTGTGCAATCAATGCCACACGACTCCACACGCCACAGCGGGGAAGATGAGAGCATAAAGCATAAGCAATGTTTGAAATCATAAATGCACGAGCCCTTTTCTCAACTGAAAACCCAGCTACGGAACAATAAAATTTTTGTTTCTTGTAATTTAAGGAACATGGCCAAAGATAACTAGGAATTGATTCAGTTTAATTGTTTCCAGGGATCAAATAACTTACTTCCATGGGCTTGCAGTTCCAGCCTTTGGACAGGGGCGAGCTGGTGACCACATGCTGTCAGATATGAAGCTGTTAGCAAGCTTGGGGAGTCTGTGGACTCCAAATGCTCATGAACAACCTCTCCTTCCCTAATTCAGTTCAATAGATCACTTGTGTTCCGCTCTTCAGACTGTAAGTTGGAGCATAAAAAAGAAAACAAACCAGAATAAAACAAGCTGGACTATTTAGTCCTGGTTTAGAGAGGAAATTCTGAAGCCTTGAAAGGAGACTGATGTTAATCTGATGTTTGTCTGATCTGGTTTTGGAGCTCAGGAGCTGAAGATGTGCAATCTTTCAAGGTGCCTTCCAATCCCTAACATCCTGTTGTTCAGACTTGTGAACTGACCTGAGATTTCTTGAAGTCTGCCCTGTACAGTTGCAGACAACAATGAATTTATTTCTATAACAGGCACATGGTGGTGGTGGGGTGTGTGTGTGTACAAACATTCCGATGAAGCCACAACCAAGAGTTCTGTACTGAAAATGCCAAAGGATGGCAAGGAATAAGACACAAAATGGTTCATCCAAGGGCCTGAAACGGCTCCCCTAGTAGCAGTAAAATTGATTATTCCTCCGAATGCCCTTTATCATAAAGCCTTCCATTAAAGAAGTATTAAAAGCTTATTCCTAAATTCAGCAGAATTTGTTTCTTATTCCCAGATGCGTTCGAGCTAATGGTTAGTTGTAAACATGTGCTGAAGTAATATGGGCATGAATACATAATTAATTTGAAGAGCCCTTGCTGAATAGGTTTGCTTTTCCCATTCAGGCTCTGGCTGTGCAAACCCGTGGTGCATTTTTATTCCACAATGAGTATCAAAGTCTCAAATTTACCAGAAACCACTCTGGTTTCATATTTTTTTTCTTATTAATGTGAACTGGCTCTTTCTTTCAGGGTCTGATTCTACTTCATGCTTATGTATTGCTTTAAATCTGGAGTAACTTGACTGAGTTACCTCATTAGATCATTCACAAAGCTATAACAAAAGGAGTGCGCTGACTTCATCCTAGACACTGCACCTTTGCCTTGATGCATGTGAGCTACATTAATTGATTAATTATTCTATGTGCAGGGATTGAAGTAGTCATCAGGCTTTTGTAGTAACCGGTTCCTCTTCGTGCCAATTTCTTTACTCTATACAGTAAAAGAAATTCAAAGGGAAGACCAGTGACTGAATATCCTGTGCACTAAGGCTGCCTTTTAGTGCTCTAATTAAAAAGTTCTGCCAATTAGTAATGTAATTTCAACCAAAGTTTGTGTGGAGACCACTATAAAGGGATTGTCCTAAAGCCGGAAGGCAGAGACCGTGTTCAGAAACAATCCCCTTTGCTGGTGAATGAGCATATTGCTCACTCTTTGGACAGTTGACAGATCCTTGGTGCTGACACTGATGTTTCTGTGGAGCTGTATGAAAATGCTTGGCATTGGGCCCCCTCACAGGCAGAGCTGGGGTCCCAATGTGGTGAGCATGGACACATGATGGTGTGACAAGAGGGACACCCTTCTCTTGGATGTACTCAGGTGATGTGACAGAGGAGGAGCAGTGCTGGTGCTGGCTGGGGACCTTGGGATGCAGAATTGTTGCTGAAGATCCCCTTTGTACTTCTGCCAGAGTTCTGTTGTAGGTTGTCTTTCCCCAGCTTAGCTGCAAGTGGTAGCCAATGGCACCACTGAGTGGAACATAGGAGATTCCACATAAATATGAGAAGGAACTTCTTCACAGTGAGGGTGACAGAGCATTGAAATGGGCTGCCCAGGGGAGTTGTGGAGTCTCCTTCTCTGGAGAGGTTTAAAACCCACCTGGATATGTTCTTGTGCGACTTGGTCTAGGTTATCCTGCTGTGGCAGGGGGATTGGACTAGACGATCTTTCGAGTTCTCTTCCACTCCCTAATGATTCTATGATCAGGACTGTGACCCATAGACCGACTTCTTGGCTTGACCTTGGCTCTGCCTTTTCAGTGTAGACCAGTGGGCTCTGCCTACCCCAGCTGCAGCCATTGGACCTGTACTTGACCTGTGTATTGACTTTCTGGCTTGAGCTTGGCCCTGTCTCATCACCCCAAGTTTGCTTGATGTTTTCTGTTCAACCTGGTCACCAGCCCTGAGCCTGCCCCTCTTGCCTTGCTTGTAGACAACAGGACATGTCACCTGTCTGCTGAAGTCCTGCTAGCTACGTTATCACCTTCAGCTCCTGGGGAGCCTCAGGGCCAGGAGCTTGCAGCTTCCCAACATACTCTTTGCTTCTGCTCTTCATCAAGTCTCTTGTGTGGATGCAGTCATCTGGAAAGGTGCTACATAGCACCAAGCTAAAGTTTTTCCCCTTCTCCCAGGGCTTTTGTCAGGTTGTAGGATATGAACCAAAAGGCAGAGGAGAAGATGGACTGGGGAAAACCGGGCAAATCCCAGCTGCACATTCATAACTCGTCTTGAAGTATGGTTGTGTCTTTACTGGGTGCAACATAAGCAGCTGCTACTCATTTCTATCTCTGCAAGAGCTTGTGGCAGTTTATTTTTATTCCTAGTCTCTAAATGGGCCTGCAGAGGTGCAGGACCTTCAGGAAACTTAGGATGAGTCTGACTTTGGGCACTTTCATCACCACCCATTGCATGTTTGGAGCATCACATGAAACGAATTTAAAACTACAGTTTTTAATTGTTTCAGTTCTTTGGTTTTGTGCAAGAACCCCCCAGGCTATAGTTTAGAGTTGGCTGAAAACTGCTGCTCCCATCTTGTATTTCGAGAGGATGTTTGCAACACAGGGAAACCAGGCTCTGCATCGCTGGGTTCCCGTGAGCGCTCGTGGTGGTGGAAACTAGATGTTGGAAGTGTTTCCAGTGGAATTAAAAGTCACTGCAAGTTGTAGACACGACAGAGCTTTTAGCCACTGGTTAAAAGCCCTGCCTGGAGTTGTCCATAGCTGTGAAACGGTGACAAATAGCTGTTAATAGCTTTTCATCTGTGCGTCCTGTAAAACACTGTAATGCTGCTTTACATAATTGAACTGGAAAGTTATCTAAAATTCATCTTCCCAGTGTTCTTCCTAAACAATACAGATATAAATTTTGTCTCCTCACGGTGCTCAGATTGCAGAGGGCATGTTTGGAATTTGTCTCCTAAATCATGTGGGGCTTTTTCTCCTGTTGTAACTTACCTGTGTGTTTCTTTCAAAGCCAAGTCTTCCCAAATAGCCCGTCAAAATGACCCCCTGATGGCTTCAGTCCTTCACGGAATTCTGTTAGATCCTGTGTGAGAACAAACCACGCTCCTGACAGAGGTTTTTTCATTAGAAGTCTACAGAAGTAGAACAATGTATTGGACATTGCATTTAACAGAGTTAATTAGTGTACAATGGTTATTTAATATGTTAATCAAGTTTTAATCATGATCAAATAGACTAATCTTGCCATTATTCTGCCATTATAGAAGTGTAATTGAAATAGATGGGAAAAAAATACAGTATGTTCTTGTCAGTGCCTTGGAAACCCTGAGCTCAGCAGCTCTGCAGTGCTCAGGTGTGTGTCAGAGGTAAGTTGTGCTGTTATCAAGGTGGGTTTATTCATTGGTGGATTATGTTTAAACCAAGAGCCACCCACTGGACAGAAGCAAGTCCTTTTAGCTTTGTTTCCTCAGGAAGAGGCTAATATGTAGGCTGGGCTTGGGCTGCCCAGGGAGGTTGTGGAGTCTCCTTCTCTGGAGATGTTTAAAACCCACCTGGACATGTTCCTGTGTGACTGGATCTGGGTGATCCTGCTGTGGCAACAGGATTAGACTGGATGATCTTTCAAGGCCCCTTCCAGTCCCTAATGTTCTGTGATCTCAGAGGTCTTTTCCAGATTCTGTGGATTCTGTAATGCAGTCGTGATCTTGGTATCTTCATTATGCAGACCAGCAGATCTATGACAGCTTGCAACAACCCATTTTCAGCTGCTGCTTCAGTCGTCTTCTCAAGTCCAGGTAGGGATGTCTCACACATGAAGTCCAGGTAGTACACCTGGATGTAAACCTGGGACCCAGGCTGTGTGGAACAAAGCCTGGTTGCACCAGCAGCCACAGTCTGTGAGTAGCGGTAAAAATCACAAATTTGTCATTAAACCAAATGATTTTAATTTCCCTCTAGCTTTTGGGCCACTCTTCGGAGTTCATGGGTTGGTTTTGTCTGTCCTCTGCAACCAAGGGATTATCAGTATTTTAACTGCCTCTTTAGAATTAAGTGTGATGCATTCATGACTTCAGGGTTGGAAAGAAATCTGCGACTGGATCTAGGTGATCCTGTTGTGGCAGGGGGATTGGGATAGATGGACTTTCAAGGTCCCTTCCAATCCCTAATGTTTTGTGAGTCTGTGAGAAACAGATCACAGCCTGGTGTTGTGATGCTCCAGATAAGCCCAAATCTGCTGGGTTGCCAAGGGATGCCCTGCTTCCCTGTGTCTGCAAATTGGGCTACAAAGGGATGTCCGAGTCGGGGCAGCAGTGGGTGCTCCCCAGTCCCTGACCCATCACTTTATGTAGGAGTCATGATTTGGATTACTTGCTAGACTTGGTTCTCTTAAGAATTGGTTAAACAGAATCATTCATAGATGTAAGATTAAAATAACTGCTGCTAATGTTTGCAGTGGCCTTTTAATAGGAGGATCAGCAAGAGGCAGTCAGAGATCTATCACGTGGGGTCCAATTTGACCAAATAGTGACCAACACAAGCATCTCAGCGGCGTTAAGTTCTGACACAGGCAGTGCTACAAATGATGTGAATGCTAAGATTTTTCTGATGTAGAATTTTTCCCTCTATTGAAGCTGTCAGAAGGAAAAAAAATAGCCCTAAAACCCCCTTGTAAACTTAGTTGATAAACTCCTTGTTCCTTTTTTTGGATCAAGTTATTTTTGTTTTCTGGGCTTCAAAGATGAGCCATATTCTTGTTCCATTAAAATGTACACTGATAATTTCATTTAAAATTTAATTAAGAACAAATGAAGATCATTTGCTAATGGTCCATTTTCCAAAACAGTGCAGCAGTTATTTACCAGACAGTACAGCTCTGGCAAACTTAAAATGTCGCTAACCTTCTCTCAGAACATCCAACATGGAAGTGAAATGTTTGGTTTCATACAATCATAGAATCATTCAGGTTGGATAAGAGCCTTTAGATCATCAAATCCAACCATCAATCCTACAAGTTCGCTCCTAAACCAGATCCCCTAACATTATATCTAAGTGACTTTTAAACACATCCAGGGATGGGGACTCAACCACCACCCTGAGCAGCCCATTCCAGTGCCTGACTACTCTCTCCGGGAAGAATTTTTTCCTGATGTCCAATCTAAACCTCCCCTGTTGAAGCCCTTCCCTCTGGTTCTGTCACTAACTACCTGTGAGAAGAGACCAGCACTGACATCTCTACAATGTCCTTTCAGATAGTTGTAGAGAGTGA
>JAOXOE010000343.1:4572838-4590132 GCA_028565055.1 Phoeniculus purpureus | reverse complement strand
GGAGACGCCGCGGGGGGGTCCCCCCAGCCGCAGTGCCGCGGGCCGGCCGCAGGGTGGCGCTGTGAGCCCACGGGGCCCGCGGAGCGCAGGGCCTTGGCGCTGGGCTGCGGCCGCAGCGGGACGGCGCGGGGGAGCGGGAAAGCGGGAGAATCTGGTATAAAAGCCCGAGCAGACGTGCGCTGCTGGGTCTGCAGGGTGCTGGCGGCCTTTGCGTTGCTGGGAGTCCAGGGAGAGGCGGCTGGGACGCGGGGCTGGCACCCGAGAGCCGCGCAAAGGGGCTGCGACAGCCCTGTGGGGCTCGGCTCTGACACCAGGAGACCTGAAACCTCTGACCTGGGCAGACCCGGCCCCATCCGAGCCAGCCCCTGTCCTGCGCCTCCACCCATCAAAGCACTGAAACAGAACCAAGCGAAGAGGAAGGAAGCGCGGGGTGACAGGCTGGGCTGTCCATTGTGGCGGTGCTGTGTGAGGGGGAATCACTGCAGGAGAAACAAAGATTTGTGGGTTTTATTTGAGGTTTTTAAGTTGTTTTCTTTTTGTTTACAAACTAAAGATTGGCTTTAACAGGAACGGCATTTTCAGTGTGAGGCCTTGCTTCCCACCCTCCTCAAGACACCATAGGGGGTGCCCAGGTGGGCACCGGGAGCCTGGTCCCTCAGCAGGGCAGGAGGACACAGAATCACAGAACATTAAGGATTTTGAGGTCATTAGGACCTCAGAAGATCCTCTAGTCCAATCCCCCTGCCACAGCAGGATCCCTTAGATCAAGTCACACAGGAACATACCCAGGTAGGTTTTAAATGTCTCCAGAGAAGGAGACTCCACAAACCCTCTGGGACCTTTCCAGTGCTCTGACACAGCCCTGGGCACTGCGGTTGGACACAGGCACAGACCCCACCTTTATGTTTAGTGGGAGTCTGGCTGATGAAGGTTGTTAAAGGATGATACAGAGACTCCTACAAAGTGAAGAAATTTAGAAGGTCTCTGGAAGAAGGAGATATGTAGCTCTTGGATTCTGTAGGATCAATATATTTGTGATTATCATATATCGACATTTCATAGTGGACTTAAAAAATGATGCTGCTTATAACTGGGGTGGGGTGTATTTTCATCCAATTACTCCAGTAATTAAATTCATAGCTGCTCTTGGGCTACACCTTCCATGCTTCAGTGAGCTTTATTCTGTGGCTCAATACATATCGAGCTGGGACAGCTGCCTTTCAACTTGGTTTGTCTAAAAGCCACACCAGCTCTATCTCCAGGCTATCTAAACTTGGGGAAAACTGTAGGTCTTAGTTATTTGTGATATGATTTTCTCATGTGTTTCTGAGAGCCCAAATCTTGTACCTTTGCTAACAGGCATCCGTGTGACACTTTGCACTACCTCTGCTTGCTGTCGATTGCCATCTCCTTTTTCCATGGGGAATCACAGAACATTAGGGATTGGAAGGGACCTCAAAAGATCATCTAGTACAATTCCCCTGCCACAGCAGGATCCCCTAGATCAAGTCACACAGGAACATAGCCAGGTGGGTTTTAAATACCTACAGAGAAGGAGACTCCACAGTCACCCTGAGCAGCCCATTCCAGTGGTCTGTCACCCTCACTCTGAAGAAGTTTCTTCTCATATTGATGCGGAACCTCCTCTGGTCCAGCTCACACCTGTTACCCCTTGTCCTATGATGACACTGAGCAGAGCCTGGGTCCATCCTCCTGACGCCCACCCTCCATATCTTTATAAACATTAATGAGGTCAAGTAGGTCTTCCCAGCCTATAGAACCTGACCTTTCAAAAACTCACTGAACAGCTATTGCAGGAATCAGAATTTTAAAATGGCTTTGACAGTCACATGTACACTGTGGGAGTTGCTCAGAGTAGCCCAGAAAATCTAATGGATTGTAGAAAAATAATCCTGGGCTTCAGTCTTAGCATCATTCTCTATTTAAGGCTGTTGGGGATGGGAGGAATTGCTAGAGGGAAAATACTTAGCATTAAATGCTGAGTATCCTTAATCAATAGCATTAGAAATCCATGTGTATTTAAAGGATCAGAGTCACTAAGTTCTGTGCTCATGCTTCTGAAACTCACTGTTTTGTTGTCTGGAGCATCTTCTGCCTTTGGCAGGAATCAGAGACTCATTTAGGTTGGAAAAGACCTTGAAGATCATAGAGGCTACACAGTGGAGTCTTAACCAGCAGCCAAAATATGGGCTGATGTGTTTTTGTACGGTTAGTTATACATCTGTTTTGGGTAAAATTGTTGCAGAACTGGAATGTGACCTATGGTGTTGGGCTCTTTGTGAGATTTGTTTGGGCTGCGCTTATAAATTGTTTGGCTTTGTTTCGGTTCATCTGTGTAAATCCTAAAAGGAAAAGTCACCTGAATCAGACCGTGTGTTTGTCTGCTTTTCTGTCTGCTGGGTGAAACCTGAAAATGAGAGAGGAAAGAAATCTATTTGATCATGGCCGTGAAGGAGAGGAAAGGACTCTGATTCCGGGTATGGAAAGTTTTTCTTATTCTTTGCAGTTAGTGATGGGCTACTCTCCAAAAACCTGTGAAGTGTTCAGTTTGAGTAAACAATCGAAGATCTGGATGTTTATCTGAGGCTTTTCTGTAGCCTTTTTGGGTGGAAATGGTTTTGAGAGGCTTGAGAGAATGAGCTCTTTGTCCTCCTTGCATTCGTGTGGTCAGGAGTACCACAGGCACAGCCTTTCTTCCAGTCCTTTGGCATTTCAGCTTCCTGTTGTGCTCCCACATCAAGGTGTGTGATACTGGAAGAAAAGAAAGAGTCTTAAAGGGCACTGTCAGGACAAAAGCTAGAAATATATGGAAATACAGTCCTGTTTCTGCTTTCCTTAAATCTCAGGGTCTGTCTTCAAAATCCCATCTCTGCAGGGACACTGGATGCCCCAGTAGATTTCCCCTTTCTTGCCCTAAGTGGTCAGTCGCTCTGGCTTAAGCCCTGGAGTGAGCTGCCTGGCTCAGGGATTCATGGTAGATATATCCATGATTTTAATCTTTTTTTTCCTGTTAATGCAGTGTGGCCACATTCCAGTTTTTCACTCAGTTCAGTTTTTGAAGATAAAGGGGGATTTCAGTCTTTAAAGAAACACTGGAAAATCCCTTTCAAGATGGATGGGATATTTGGGAAGATTCCTGCTTTACCCCAGATGATTTGCTGACTCCTACTCCTGTTTGCTCATTTTAAACTCAAAGAAAACCTGCTGAAAAATCCCTTGTAAATCCTTCTGCTTCCTCATGAGTCGGATGCTGTGAGCTGCAGAACACAGTAGGGACGTTTTTATGCCATCTGACATTTGGTGTGACCACTCCAAAGCTTTGCTGCTGCCCTGATCCTCTGAGCTCCAGCTCTGATTTGGAGTGTGTCTGGCTGGTGATGACAGCTGTCTTTCACCTCCCTGTAGGAGCACCATCCAGGCACTACAGAAGGATGGTGGATATTGCTGGATCAGAGCAAGCATCTTTCAGGACAGCTCAGAAGACCCTGGCTACAGAAAGCCACCCCTGTGCATACAAGTCTTCCTGAGCTGCTCTCATTAAAACATTCCATGGCAGCAATAGATATTTCTTCCCCATCTTCTGGGTCCATAATTTAAATTCCCAGCAGTGAGCACCAGGCTCCACAGTGGCCAGAACACAGCCAGCCTGTTTCAAATCAGTTAGCAGTATCAGTGAAAATCTACTTGGCACCTGTTCATTCCCCTTTTTAAGCCAAAGGACATTATTCATTGTTTCCTTTAAAGTCCTCTGTTTGGTTTATGAGGAATGACTCGAGGAAGTTTTCCTCTAACTCAAAACAAACAGTCTGCTCACACACTGGTGGGGGAGCTCCAGCAGCGCCGGGAGCCGGCACATATGTCAGGTGCTCCAAGAGAGGAAATGATGTCCAGGGTCAAGCAGAAGGAGAAAGGGAGAGAATCATCATCTAGGAGACCACAGCTGTTTGAGAGCTTTTCGGCTCTGACCTGGCCAAGGATCAGACCTGCTGAGCTGAGTACTGGGATAGTGTGCTCCTGTCAGCGGAGCTATGCTAGGTTTTGGCATTTCTAACTCCCCAGAAATGTATTCGTTCATTGTTTAACTGATCGGTGATTCTGCAGTGATATCTGTGAGGTAATGCCACAGCTGGAGGTACCATGAAAGTTGTGTTCTGTCTGACCTTTGTAATATTAAGAATATTTGGTGTTTGCGGCAGCCCAGTGGTATTAAGGTAACCATAAGTGAGCACAACTTTGAGTCACATCCTTGTCACAGGAGAGTTATGTAGGATAATCGGTAAGATGAGCGTTTCCACACTTGACTTGCCTGTTTTTAGAGGTGCTTTAAAAAAGGAAATGTGGGAAATCTGAGTTGTTTTTATTCTGCAGCATCAAAGCTTTGATGTTATTTAAAAATGTAATACACAATTCGAGTTATTAATAATGACAATTTTAGGTAGCCATGGTTTTCAAAAGCAGTTAGTAGATGTTTCATAGAACAACAACAAATTAGTCTGATGAGTATCAAGATGTAGAATAAACTTCATCTGTATTGTTGACAGATACTTGTCATCTGCCTGGACATGTTCCTGTGTGACTTCATAGAATCATAAAATCATTAGGGACTGGAAAGGACCTAGAAAGATCTAGTCCAATCCCCGTGCCACTGAAGGATCACCTAGACCAAGTTGCACAAGAACACATCCAGGCGGGACTTGATCTAGGTGATCCTGCTCTGGCAGAGGGGATTGGACTAGATGATCTTTTGAGATCCCTTCCAATCCCTGATGTTCTGTGATTCTGTAAAAACCTCTTGCTGGAGATTCCATGGTCTTTCCAGGCGGTCTGTTCCAGGGCTAAACTGTTCCTGCTCTTAGGAAGTTTTCACCATCACCCAAACCTCTCTGGCTAAAGTGTAGGTACCTCACCACTTAACCCTGCCAAAGCACATGAGCACCACAGATTATTCCTCTCCTCTTTGCAAGTGTCTCACTTTTTTTCTCCATTAGGAATCTAAAATACCTACTATGGAATAACTTCCAGGTGCGTGATGTGCACATTCCTGTTGAATATGTTTGCTGCAGGGACTACAGCACTTTTGCCTGAGTTTTGTTATCCCAAATGTTTAGTTACATGCCCTGTTACGTTTTTTGGTGTTGCTTTATTTCACTCTGCACAGATCATCCTGCAGACCAGTCTCTGCAGTGATTTTGCTCGCAGTTCCAGTCTAAACTGCCATAACACCATCTTCCCAGGACATCAATAAATCTGATGTATTTTGACTATTTATCTTGCAGGCAATAAATATCTGTTTACAAAGTGCATTTTGTGAATTCACCCAAATTGCATTTGGGCTGCTGCAACCCTGGAAAAAAAAGCCAAGAAGAGGAGCTAAAGGTTTGATGCGGGAGAACGTTGTGTTTAACTTCGGGGGAGAGCTCAACCTGTGATTCTGTCATCAGAGGTGGAGCAGCAGAGCCCTACTTCTCGCTAACGTTAAACCATTTATTCTTATTTGGCTGTCATTTTTATTACAGGCATTCAGCCTGATGCTCACGATGAAAAAGTTCAGACATGCTTCAGAATGAATTTGTCGCATACCTAGCGGCTCTGTGGAAGGTGGCTGGGAGCCCCTTGTGGGTTACTGCTGATTATAAATTCTTTACTTACATATATGTTTATAAAATTGATCTTCAGAGCTGGTAGCATCGGGTTTTATTGGAACATGCTCCTGTGTATAGTTTTGCTTGTGGTTACAGACAGCTAGAGGAACCCACTTAGTGTCTTGGTGAGCTCCTCAGCTCCTCATTTACAGTTGATCTATCCAACTGCTTTTTTTAGAAAAATTAAGTTGTAATTGGGGAAAAAACTGTTGTGAAGTTGGGATAGTGAAGGGCAGGTTATAGCTGTCTGATAGTTCAGAACCTCCTCTCAGGGAAGTCTAATCCCTGGGATTCCTGGTGAGATAGTATCTGGAATATTGTGTCCAGTTCTGGGTCCCATAGTTCCAGAAGGGCACAGAACTACTGGAGAGAGTCCAGCGCAGAGCCACAAAGATGATGAAAGGAGTGGAACATCTCCTTTAAGAAGAAAGGCTGAGTGAGCTGGGTCTCTTCAGCTTGGAGAATAGGAGACTGAGGAGTGACCTCATTCATGTTTATAAAGATGTGAAGGGTGGGTGTCAGGAGGATGGAGCCAGGCTCTGCTCAGTGTTGTCTAATGATAGGACAAGGGGCAATGGGTGTGAGCTGGAACACAAGAGGTTCCACATCAATATGAGGGGGAACATCTTCATGGTGATGGTGACAGAGCACTGGAATGGGCTGCCAAGGGGTGTTGTGGAGTCTCCTTCTCTGGAGATGTTTAAAACTCGCTTGGACATGTTCCTGTGTGACTTGATCTAGGTAATCCTGCTGTGGCGGGGGGATTGGACTAGATGATCTTTCGAGGTCCCTTGTAATCTCTAATATTCTGTGATTCTGTGATTCCTTTGGCAGATACCACACTGTGCGTGTTTGACTAGTCTGCCAACTACAGTCCTTCCATATCCTCAGCTGAGCAAGTGCAGCAGCTTGCAGTTGTGAAGAGCTGCAGAGAGACAGTATTTACAATGAACTTGAGCTGTGACCCTCTTTTATTTCAAACTTTGAATTTGTAGGCAAAATCATTGGGATCAAAGTGGGAAGATGTGCTTCAGCCACAGATCAGAATGTCTCTTTTAGCTCAGAGGTAATAACTGATACCTACAGAGGAGTTCTGTGTAAAAGTTGTAGCACAGTAATGGCATCGCTTCAGAATTTCTCATGTAGTGGCAATTAAAAAGCATCAGTACCATAAGGGTATCAGCTGAAAAATATAGACTCTGCGAATATCCAGATAACTAACTTTTGAGAGGATGTGGCCAGAGTTGTAACTGCTAGAGAAAATTCCTGCTAGGTAAAGCAGACATGTGCTGAGGGCTGCTGGGGGTCCTGTAATGGATCAGGTTCAAAACATGGCTAGTGAGCTGTGGTTTTTCCTAGCCAGGTGCTCAGCAGTCACAGAATCTCTTTGATTGGAAGAGACCTTTAAGGTCATCAAAGCCACACAACATCTTCACAGAATCACAGAACATTAGTGATTGGAAGGAACCTCGAAAGATCATCCAGTCCGATCCCCCTGCCAAAGCAGGATCACCTAGACCAAGTCGCACAGGAACATGTCCAGGTGGGTTTTAAACATCTCCATCTTCTTGGACATATTTTTATTTTCTTTCTCATGAGATGCAGATGTAACCAGGTAGAGGTTCTCTGTCACATCTCAGACCAGACTGACCCATGTATCACTGAGATGCAGGGCTGTGTTCTGCCCAGATGTGCGTGTGCTAATGGCAGTAGGAACAGCTGGTAATGGGGTCGCCTGCCACATCTCAGGATGCATGTGGAGACCTGGCAGCAGCCAATATGGTGTCAGTATTGCTCTGCCTCACAGGATGCCTTTTTCTTTTGGAGGAAGTAATACAAAATGTGAACAGTCTCGTGTTATTTGGGTGAAGGAGAAATAAGTCTGAGGGTCTCTGTGAGCTGCCTCTGTTTGGGGGCCTTTCACTGAGGGCATAGTCAGGAAAAACTGCCTCATAAAACTCTTAGGCAAATCATAGCTATAAATCATAGGCAGAAAAACAATTTCCCCCAAGCCAATGGCAAATCGTTGCTATATCTTGAGCGTAAATTACTAACAATCAGCAACACACCTAGGAAATGGAGCAAGTCTACAGTATATTTACGATTTATCAGGGGTGAATATACTTTTGACAGAATTTAAGATCTCCAGAAAAACATAAAGAAATAGGTTTGTTCCTTAGGTTGTACTTACCTCCTGTTCCTGGGGACCTGACGGCTGGTGCAGAAGCTGCTCAGTGCTGCCTTTTTTATTGCCCATTCCTAAGTCTGAGGTAGTTCTGGGGTTGTTTTTTCTCTTCTTCATCAAGGGACACAGTCCATTAGACAAGATATAATTAAAACATGTACAGGGCTGGATTCTGATCTTATTTACAGAGTCTACAGTAAATTTGAGCTCACTCCAGTGACTGCAGGGGAGTCATTGTAGGTTTATGTTGTTATGAATGGGATCAGAATTTGACTCATTAATGAATAGTAGAGGAAAGAGAACTGTTTGTGTTACTGCTCCGATGGCAAAAGCCAACTTAACTTCCTTAGCTGTTGTCCTTGAGCGTGGAGAGGTTGTCACCTGTGATCTTCAGAGGATTGAGCGTGGCTTTAGAGCTCGCCGTCAATCACAATTGTTAATTAATGATAGTATTAATTATAAATGCCTGGATGTGTTACTGCCCAAAGGAGGTCTAAAGTCATTCTGATCATTTATCTGCTCCTTTCTGTGCTCACCTTAGGTAAAATTAAGGATCACTTCTGGGCTTCAAAACCTTATGTCCTTAAATTTACCTTCTTGTTGCTGTTCTTGTGGCCAGCCAGGTGATGTACGTACATGATCTGTGTGAGAATCACAGAACTCTAAGGATTGCAAGGGATCTTGAAAGATCATCTAGTCCAACCCCCCGCCACAGCAAGACCAACTAGATCAAGTCACACAGGAACATATCCAGGCAGGTTTTAAACATCTTCAGAGAGGGAGACTCCACAACTCCCCTGGGTGTCTGGTTTTTAGCAAGTGATGAGCCAAATACACTGCTCAAGACTTAATACAATTCTGTTGCCTTAGTGTCTCCAAAAAGGCCTCCCTTGACTCCTAAACATGCAGCTACAGCAGGGAATGGCCAATAACCGCAGGTGCCACACAGCAGAAGTGTTTCATATTCAAGCTGATGTATTCCCCGTGGAGAGACAGAGTTCTGTGGCTCCTCCAGTGTGTTGCAGAGCCAGAAGGATGTATTTAACATGCACTTTTGGGAAACATTCTTCTGACTAGTAATTTTCTTTTCAACTGTGGTTAGTTGGTCCCCACAACCACTCAGGTGTGACCAGCAAGTGGTTCATTCTGAAGATGAGAGATTGAGGTTCAAGATTTCTTTTTCCCCATCCTGTGACTGCAGGAGCATAAATCAAAAACCCTTTTTACTCCCTAGTGGAACTTTCCTCCCTTGAGTTTTCAGCCCTTGACTTCACCACGGCGTCACTTAACATAACCATGACCCTGTTCCAGCAACAGCCCACCCATGGACTTTCTTTAGTTGTAGACTTTTACTGCAGCTGTAAAAGTCTTGTAAAAGAATTGTACCATTTTGTCTGTCTCTAGGACTTTATTTCTGGGATTCCTAAACAATCTGGGACATTATAAAGTGTTAAGAAAAACTATAAATTGGAAGTCTTAGTGATCACACAGATCTCTGATAAAGACTTTTATATCAGAAGTTCTTCTGTGTTCTCGTGGATGAGCAGGTGCAGACAGAAGGAATGTTCTGCCGAATTGAAGGATTTGGGTTATCCGTTGAGTCCAATACATTCCCTGTGTAGTTAGTAGGGCTGCACACACGGACTGTGCAAGTGTTTTCTACCCTCTTTTTTACCAGGTACTGGTAATCGGGGATGAAGGGTGATGATCTCAGAGGACAGTTTGAATTACCAGCTTTTGGAGAGAAATCAAATGCCAGACAACCTCCTGCACTTGCCCCTGCCCCCCCATTTTAATTAGTGGAGTTGATTTTCTCTGCCTTTTTGGTTGGGTTTGGTTGATACTGTGTGTGTTTGGGGTTTTTTTGGTGCGTGTTATTTGGAGTTGCCAGTGGGGTTAATTCCTCAGCTGTTCTGTCAAACGCTGGGTTCTGGTACAGATATTTGTGTATATATGAACAACTGTTTTTTAATAACCTGCCAAGAAGCTATAATCTTCCATTGCAATCCCCCGGGATTTAATTAGAATGGTTTTCCACAGCCTGACATGTTTATGGGGCATAGGTAAAGAGACAGTTCATAAAGCTGTCAATTTTCTGAGAAATTAAAGAAAAATGGGGCTGCTTAGTGCCTTGGCAATTCCATGCTGCTGATAGCAGCATTGCAAACAATGAAATCAAAGGCAATGTAACAAGATACTGATGCATTAGAGATGGGGAGGGTTTAGAATTATATACAAAGGCATTTGTCAATTTGAATTTGAATGCATAAGAGGAGAAATATGGAAAACAAAATCCCAACTGCGGTAGCTGTACAGTGAACTGCCCAGGTTTAACCAGTGCAGAGCCCAACAACAGGCTCCTCATCACTTTAGCACTTGCTGGAACTTTCTCTCCCGGGGCGGGTGGGAAGGGATGAAGACAGTGAAGGAAATAGGGCTGGACTGGGAAAACACTTGCTGCTGGTTTCTGCCTGCCTTACTGACTGGAGAGTCAGGGTGCTTGGTGATACAATGAAAGGGTACGAGTAGTGCTTAGAGGTGCAGTTCACAGTCCTCATGGCTGAAACTGTCAAGGTCTCAGGCTTACACACAGGGTCTCCTAGAACACATCCCACAGGAACATGTTCAGGTGGGTTTGGAATGTGTCCAGGAGCAGGAGACTTCACATCCTCTCTGGACAGCCTGTAAAAAAGTTGTTCCTTATGTTCAGATTGAAGCTGCTGTGTGCTGGGTTGCCCCTTGTCCTGTTGCTGGGCACCACTGAGTGTAGCAACCTTCTTCAAGATGAACCAGCAGGTATTTCCTGCTTTTTACCACTCTTGTGTGTGATTGTTTTTAAAAGAGGTATTGTAGTTGTTGCCTCTACCCCTTGTGCGAGGCATGTGCAACTTCAGAGCTACACTAATGCTATAAACAGTGAGTGATGAGTGTGGGACGTTGTTTTGATATAGGATAAACTGTTGCTGGGAAGCTCTGTAGTGACTCTGGCATTTACATGGAATTTAATAGGGCTGGTTCGTGCCCGTGTTCAGGATCTGGTGTGTAGTTGTGTAACTTATGTTACATTACTGTTACTGAATATAAAATCAGAGGCCTCTATCACCTTAGTTGTTCAGTTTGAGTGGCTTTTGTCCAGTTCTGGGAGTTCCATTTTAGGAATAAATACAGACAGGCTGTGGAGCATTCAAGGGGAGTTAACAGGTACTACAAACAGAGAAGGTCCTTGATGCACAGCTTACCATGGAACACCTGAACAAAGCTTGAGTTTTCTCTTATCTTCCAGAAGAATGAAGTTTACAGAGGCACAAATAATTTGTTTTGATTTATCAAGGGCTCATTCCTTTCCAGATCCAGTAAATTTGTATAAGGAAGCAGCTTGCTTAATGCTCAACAGAAGTGACTGGTGCTAGGAGGAACCCTCTAGCTGTAACTGAGTCAGTCCCTGCAAAAGCAGGCTATGAACTCTGCCAGTGGAGACTTTTAAGAAGGTTAGACAAATTTCTGCTTGTATTTTCTCCCCACTGCAGTGCAAAACACAACTGCTCCAGTTCTGGGGGGGGTTGCATTGTACTATTCTGAGAGCAAGACAGTTATGAGACCACATCCCAGAGCGATAAATTGCCATCATGTCAGTTAATCAAAGGAAAACCATGTCAGAGGTGTAACTGTGCAATGCTGACTGGCTCTGCTACCACAGAGGAGGCTGCTGGATACTGGGGTGTTGCTCGTTTAGGAACTGCTAAGGGCTTTATCCAGCTTTGGGCTGCACGTTAGGCTGCTCAGGGGCAAAGACTGCAACGCTGTGCTGTTTGGGATACATGGACTACTCTCCATGCTCCCCCTCACAGTGAGCAGAAGGGGGTGTGACGTTTTGACCTAATGGTGCTTGTTCTGACAGTGAGACCCAGCACCAGAACCTCTAGGAACCAGTTCAGTAGCAACCACAGTTAACACTGCATTTACTGGGGGTTGCTTTGCTTATTTCCTTTTCTTCTTGTCTTTGCAGCTGTGTGTCCTCTCCCTTTTCACTTTCATCTTCATTAATATTTCTGTTCCTCTTTTTCCTTTTGCTGCTCCAGTCTCCTCTCTGCTCAGTTTAAGTTATAGTCCTTACTCCTATAAAATAGGAGGAGCCATCAGATGGAGTTTGTATGATGTGTCTCTCATAACCATAAAACACCTTAGGGAGAATACTTTCTCAGCCCCAAACATATTTTTGCTTCTTGCAAGATTATTTAACTTCCTATCTTTCTCTCATTTCTTTCTAGATTCCTACTGCACTTACTAGGTTGGGGAGCTGTTGGTTTTTTTTTCCCAAGCTACTATAAATTAGAAGTTGGCAAGCTATTGGATCTAGGGTGGCTTTTATATTCCTACATGTACAGGATAGAAAAGGCAGAATAGAAGTTTATGAGCAGAGAGGCTGAAAAGGAAAGCAGTGGAAGTCAAGGAGAGTCTGTGCTATAGGTCAGCAGAGAACACAGAGATTGAGTGCAGATCAAAGAAAGTTTAAAATTATTTGACAGCGTTTGATTTAGAACAGCCACGCCGAGAAGTCTCCTGTAATAATTTATCCTACCCCTCACTCATAGATTGCTGAGCTGTCTTGAAAGAATTCAGAGGCTGTGGAATGCAGCCACTCTCCTCACTTAGGATTTGAGAAGATGGGATGCAATGTAACGTGTCAGCGTGCGATCAAGGTGTCACCCTCCATCAGGATGGCACTAGATGATTTTCTGCAAAAGGCTGGGAGCTGACCACTCCAGGCAAAGAAGCTCAGATGTACAGGTTTACATCATCCACATCTACTTTTATTCAGATGTGTCTGATCCTTAATCTCTGAGCTGCCTTTACATTTTCATATGGCTTCGTTAGCAACTCACACCCCTATGCCGTTGCATGTAGAGACCGTACTGAAGTTATTGGAACCACACGTTGCTGCTCCATCTGCTATGATTTTCATTAAGGTGTTTTGTCTATTTGCCTCCCTGCCTCATCCTATGTCTTGCTTTGGGGGCTTTCTATGTTGTCATTTGTGTGTAGTGGTTTCAGTGACCTTCCACTTCAAAGCTCTACTCAATTTTGTGAAGCTTAAGTGATAAATACGACTGATGTGATGTAATGATACATGTGATCCCATCCCAGCCGCTCTACTTAGGTGTTTGCTTCACAAGAGGGAAGCAAACCCTTTCTTTAACGAGAAACCTGAAGTTTCTGGCTAGCATAACCAGTCATGGCTCTCACAAAGGCCAGCTGATAAAGAGCTTGAACAGGTAAACAGTAAGTGTCTAATATATGTGATCTTAGTCATTCCTGGGAGGCAGTAGCAGGCTTCAATGACATCAGGATTCTGGTCAGAAAAATGTAGAATCTGAAAGTCCATTTTGTAATCTAAGCACTCCAGATTTTGATGGGACTTGTCAAAGTCTGTTGGTTTAAGCAGCAATGCAAACCTTTCCGTAGGCTTGTGCAAGCCTGTCCGATCACCCTGTGCTTTCACTGCTCTGAATTAACAACTGCTTTGATTAGCAAGTCCCTGTTAAATTCATCAGTTCACTGAATTTTTCCTAGCTTTGTGTAGGAGTCTTTTGTGCCTTTTACTGTCAGCTGCTCCTACTTTTTCTAACTGAAATCACTCTCTCCAGATTATTAGAGTAAATGCTGTAACACTGCAGCCCCAGATCACAGGATTCACCAGTTACAGTGTGGGTTTTACCATCCTTACTTTAACTGGCTCCTCAAGTGCTGTAGCCATTGATATATTTCCGGCTTTCTCATTTATAAATTGTAAATTTCTGGTTTTCTTTGATTTTTTTAAAAAAATCTGCTTTGGATGTCTATATTTCTGTGGTTTCAGATTTCTAAATGTCTAACATTCTACTAACATAAAAGTCTGTAATTCAGGAACAAGGCTTCTTTATACTTTTTTCTCCCACTTCACGGTCCACCTTGCTAATACATTGGGCGCTTGAGGAAAAGTTGGTGGCTCAGAAACCCCAGAAATGAGAGACTTGCTGTTTTCCTCAAGCTTGGCTCTTACTCCCTGTGCAGGCAGTGCTTGGCACATGCAGCCGCACTCTCTTTGATTAAAGCCGAGGTGATTTTGTGATCTTTAAATGTTCTCTTCCGCAAAACGTGGCAGGGGAGGTTGTGCCTTCATCTGCTGAGCAGAGCTGTCGCCATCGGTGGCTCAAATGAATGAGATCAGTGTGATGCTCGACGCTTGGCTGTGGCTGGGATGGTGGTGGTGGCATGTCAACAGTGATGGCAGCCCATGTGACTGCGGGATGAGGAAAGGATTTTAAGATCTAAAGCTGGAGGTTAGGTGTATTTGTGAGGGGGAACGCAATAAAAGGAGACATTTTTTTCAGTGCATCAGAGGAAGGGGCTCTAAACACCCTCTCCTGAGGAATTCTGCTGCGTATCAGTGAAGGTAAAGTGGATATAAGAAAAATGCCGTGTGTGTGGAGAGCATTAGGAAAGGTCATATATTTCAAGAAAGAATATTGTTTACAAGGAGTGTTAATAGGTTTCAAGGGAAATGTTAATTTTTTTTTTTCCTGGCTGAAATAGCTACTGTAAGTTTTTAATGGTTAATCATTCATTCTTGAATTTTTATATTAAGCATTTCATATTACTTTATTGACTTAACTTTTATGCTCTTCTTCATTTTGACAGTAAAGAATGACCAGGCAATACTCTTTGAAAATTGGAGACCATTTGCAGCTGCTCTCTGCTGAGGAAAGTGAATAATAGGGTGCCCTCAAGGAATTTCAAAGGTATCACTCAACAGAAACTTTTGTGTCTGAAGAAAACTAGATCATTTTATCATGGGAGGCACACTGATATGTTTGCTTTAATAAAATGCCATATTTCTGCCTTTAATCTCTTGTCAACCAGCTATTAAAACCCCAAAGTGTATGCGTGCAGCACACGTAAACACTTGTGGTTTCCCCTTTGCCACGCAACATACAACAAAGTGTGGTTTCTGCTGGGTGAGCAATCCATAATAAACTCGCTGAGTAATGGCAGCAGCGTTCTTTTGCTCACCCCCACTTCAAGCCAACAAATCAATTTGATTTAATTCAATTCAATAATCCGTGCAATTTTTAAAAAGCATTATCTGAATCCTACAGGGTTCTCCGAAGTGGCCAGATGAGGGAATAACGACAACTGTTTTCCATGTGAATAGTGATGAGCACCTGAAATAATAGCAGCGTTAGGAGATGATTACTTATGAGAATTGACATTACTGTGCCTCAAGCCCCTGGAATTTTGCACCTGCACTGAACAGTTCCCCTTGTCTTTCAGCGTGGCAATTCCGGGCTGTTAACTCACTCATCATTTCTTGCCTGTTAAGACGAGGCTTGAATCAGTGCCCGCAGTAACAGAACTGGCTTGAAAAGTAAAAGGCAATTCTTGGGACCCAGCTCTTGTATTCATATCAATTTAGAAATTCATCAGTAAGGATGCCCTAATGAGTTTAGGAATTGTTTAAAATGAAAATAGAAGACAATATATTCTAAATGATGATTGGGGTGTGTGTGTGTTCTGAATAAGATTGTGAAACAGATGATAAAATAATAGATTAGAAAAATTAACAGATAATACCTGTGTTCTGCCTGCTGATCCCCGTGTGCTCTAGTGTTTTACAGCATGGTATGAGTGAAAGAAACCTGTTTGTTCATGAACCACTGCCCCAGAACTGCTAGTAAAGAAGCAAAACTCCACATGTAGAATTGTCAGCAGTCCTACAGCACATCAGTGACCCTCAAATATTTGGATGTACTGCCTGTCTGTACCCCCTTTTCCCTATTGCATTAACTCTTCTCCATGTTTCTCTCAGTGGAATAGTGTGAAACCTTCTCATTTCTACTTATGCAGAAGTTTTTCAGTGCCACTAATTTCTGTGCCCCTTCTCTGTCTGCTGTGTTTGAGATAGAGTTCATGATAACAAAGTGAGCGTCGGAAGTAGAGAAGCAGAATTAACTTTAGGTAACGGCTTTTGCTGTTGATGTTCCATAAATGGAACCAGTTGTCAGCTTTTCAGCGTGCAGGTAGTCAGTAAGAAATCTTGTTCTTGTGTTTTTAGTGTTCTGGGTTTGCTTTTATTTGTGACTGCATTGGAGTAGCACCAACAACTGGGGTTTTTCGTCCTTTCAGAGGAAGTTAATGTTCCTTTTCTGTGTTGAATTTCAAGTAGCTTGTTTGCTGGGTCATTTTAAATCTATTAATCTTCTTTAGTTTTGTCTAGTTCACATAATTCAGCCCATTCTTCCACCCCGCTGTTACTTGCTTTCCTCTATTTTCTTCAGTTTATCGGACCCACATTCTGTTTCTTCCTAAATGGGACTCTGGTAACTAATTTCTGAATAGTGGGAAGATGTTTCTGCAATCCATTGCCCTTTACTTTGAGTTTTATCAGAACTTTTTCTTCAGATGAGTTATTTATCAAAATGTCCTTTTTTATCCCCCTCTTTATTAATTTTTGACCCTGCTGAGCCATCCTAATGCATTAAAAGCTCATAAGCCTACATCACAGAATTTATGTCCAACTGCCTGTTTTATAGATCTTCCCTGGATTTTTTGTGTCAGCCTGTTAACTGAATTATTCCCCAATCTAGGATTGCCACCAGCACTTTTTCATTCACATTTCATATAAAAAAATGTATTGATAAAATGATTAGTATAAGTTACCCATTGCCCAGTAAGGACTAGTAAATTATTGAACAGGTCGATACTGCTTCTCAGTGTCTCTGGGCATCCTTAGTTTTACCGTGAGGTCACTGAGTATTTCTTACTGTTTTGTAAGGTATTAGTATCCTTTGACCATATTTTTACTAATAACTGGGTCAGCTGTGGTACCATTTTTAGCCAGATGGTGCCTGTAAGGTTTGCAGCGTTATTCAGCTCCTATGTGAAGTTACAGGTTGCTGGAAAGGGATTGTTTGTCACAGGATCACAGAATGATGTTAGAGATTGGAAGTGACCTTGAAATATCAGCTAGTCCAATCCCCCTGCCACAGCAGGATCCCCTAGATCAAGCCACACAGGAACATTTGCAGGCAGATTTTAAACCTGTCCAGAGAAGGAGACTCTGCAACCCCCCTGAGGAAACCCTTCCAGTGCTCTGTCACCCTCACTGGGAAGAAGTTCCTTCTCATATTGGTGTGGAACCTCCTATGTTCCAGCTGACACCCTTTGCTCTTTGTCCTATCTTTAGATGGCACTGAGCAGAGCCTGGCTGCACCCTCTTGACACCTGCCCTTTCCATATTTATAAACATTAATGGGGTCACCCCTCAGTCCCCTTTTTTCCAAGCATAAGAGACCCAGCTCCCTCAGCCTTTTCTCATCAAGGACATGTTCTACTCCATCATCTTTGTGGCTCTGTGCTGGACTCTCTCCAGCAGTTCTGTGTCCTTCTGGAACTGAGGGGCCCAGAAC
>JAOXOE010000343.1:4560334-4572738 GCA_028565055.1 Phoeniculus purpureus | reverse complement strand
GGAACACAGTCAGGCAGGTTTTAAACATCTCCAGAGAAGAAGACTCTACAACACACTGGGCAGCTGCTTCCAGTGCTCTGTTACCCTCACTGCGAAGGAGTTCCTTCTCATATTTATGTGGAACCTCCTATGTTCCAGCTTACACCCGTTGTTCCTTGTCCTGTCATTGGATGCCACTGAGCAGAGCCTGGCTCCAACCTTTTCATATTTATAAACTTTTATGAGGTTATCCCTCAGTTTCCTTTTTTTCCAAGCTCAAGAGACCCAGCTTCCTCAGTCTTTCCTCATCAGGGAGATGTTCCGCTTCTTTCATCATCTTTGTGGCTCTGCACTGGGCTCTCTCCAGCACTTCTGTGTCCTTTTGGAACTGAGGGGCGCAGAACTGGACACAGTATTACAGATGTGGTCTCACTAGGGCAGAGTAGTGGGGGAGGACAACCTCCTTCCATCTACTAACCACCCACTTCTAATCAACCCCAGGATGCCATTAGTCAGCAATGTGCCCTTGTGGCCAAGAAGGCCAACAGCATCATGGGGTGGATTAGAATGGGGTGGTTAGCAGCTGGAGAAATGTTCTCCTCCAACCTCTGCTATACCCTGGTGAGACCACATCTGGAATACTGTATTCAGTTCTGGGCCCGTCAGTTCCAGAAGGACACAGAACTGTTTGAGACAGTCCAACACAGAGCCACAAAGATGATGGAGTGCAACAACTCCCTGATGACATGAAGGTTGAGGAAGCTGGGGCTCTTTGGCTTGGAAAAAAGGAGACTAGAGATGACCTCTTAATGTTTATCAATATGGAAAGGGTGGATGTCAGGAGCATGGAGCCAGGCTCTGCTCAGTGACATCCGATGACAGGACAAGGGGCAACGGGTGTAAGCTAGAACATAGGAGGTTACACATAAATATGAGAAGGAACTTCTTCCCAGTGAGGGTGACACAAAGCACTGGAACTGGATGCCCAAGCGTGTTGTGGAGTTGTGGAGTCTCCTTCTCTGGAGACGTTTAAAACCTGATTGGACATGTTCCTGTGTGACTTGATCTAGGCGATCCTGCTGTGGTAAGGGGATTGGACTGGATAATCTTTCGAGGTCCCTTCCAATCCCTAATGTTCTGTGACCCTGTGATCTATGTATTATAGCAAATATTACAGCTAAATTGAAAAAATATCACCTAAAAATACACTTTATCATCTCTGGACACTCACCTTTCTCCTACATTGGTGCTTCTGGCAATCCCGAATTTTAGTACACTTTGTTTCACACAGATATGGCTTATGACATGGCATGCGTTTGGTGTGCTTGCCACAGCGACACTGTTTCTCAACTTCCTGGGCAACAAGATAGGTGGGAAAAAACCAAAAGGATAGTATTTTTAATACCAAACAAAGAGTAGGAAATAAAAAGTGATGCTACTACTACTCATTAAGAACAGTTCCTGGGAGAGCAACATTACAATGCTCTGTTATAACGCGAAAGAAACAGCAT
The DNA here is from genome assembly GCA_028565055.1 of Phoeniculus purpureus. NCBI lineage: Eukaryota > Metazoa > Chordata > Aves > Bucerotiformes > Phoeniculidae > Phoeniculus > Phoeniculus purpureus. The sequence continues at coordinate 4,571,248 of JAOXOE010000343.1, read as the reverse complement.
AATCACAGAATCCTAGAATTATTGAAGCTGGAAAAGCCCTCTGAGCTCATCCAGACCAGACCAGGACCTAACATTACCACAAAGGCCAGACCAGGGAGTATTAAGGGCCACAGCCAGGCTGTCCTTCAACACTTCCAGGGATGGGACTCCACCACTGCCCTGGGCAGTCCATTCCAGGGTCTCATACCCCATTCCATGAGGAGGGGCTTCCTAACATCCAACCTAACCCTTCCCTGGAACCTTCAGGCCCTGCCCTCTTGTCCTGCCACTAGCTGCCTGTGAGAAGAGCCTAACCCCCACCTGACTACAACCTCCCTTCAGGGACTTGGAGAGAGGGAGAGAAGGTCTCCCTTGAGTCTCCTCCAGGCTAAACACTCCCAGCTCTCACCTCTCCTCATCAGACAAAGCAACAAGAAAAGTAAAAGAGTTGGGTAAAAATTACATATTTCAGGTTCTAATTAATTAAAAAACAAAACCAAGAAACCAAACCAATCCAGAGCAACAAAATTCTCATTCATGCCTTACTGTGGCTACACAATGCTTAACTATTAATTCAGAATTGGTTTTGGGCAGGAAGTGAATAGGAAAAAATACGTTGTTTTTAATGAGTCACAGATGTTGCGATAGATGTGATTTCATTTTCCATAGGCATCTTGCACTGATCCAGGCAAAATAACCCACTAACAAATCACGAATCTGCCACAACCAGACAAACCTGTCTGCATATTTCACAGGGGCCTCGATGACAGCGCTGTGAACATTTATGGATGCCACATTCCAGAATTTTGTCACAACTATCCCCACAGGTGGGTACGTCTTCTGTACAAGGCAATGTAAACTCTAGATGAAGAGAAAGAGGTATAAGCAAACACTTAAGGGAAAAAAAAAGTCAAAATATGTAGAAAAAACTGTCATACAAGTTCAAAAATTTTCATACAAGTTTTCAAAAATTTTCTCTAAAATTATTCAATTGTTCATGTTGCCAATTTAGCCCCTGCAAGTACTAACAGAAACTGTCAGAGTTCACTCTTTGATTAATTTTTTTATGCACCCTGCCTACAGTATTGACTGACAAAGAGCAAATGACCTTGGGTTTTTTTAACTTATCTTTTTTATCAAGAAGAAAAAAAAAAGCAGCTTACTTGATTTTCCACACGGACAAGACCTTTTCCCAGAACGAGGACAGTCTCCACAGGGACCTGCATGACAAACTCGTTCACACGTGTGATTACCACAAGGCAAAGGCCTCCCACAGACCTAAAAAACTCAGAAAAAAATCAAGTGAATGGAATGGAAGTACATACCAAAACAAAACAATCCAGGAGGAAATCACTAGGAGTAGCAGACATCTGGCTGGAATTCACCTTCTTCAGAATCACACAACATTAGGGATTAGAAGGGACCTTGAAAGATTATCCAGTCCAATTCCCCTGCCATAACAGGACCGCCTAGATCAAGTTACACAGGAAGATGGCCAGGTAGATTCTTTTAAACATCTCCAGAGAAAGAGACTCCACAACCTCGCAACCTGCCTGGGCAGCCAGTTCCAGTGCTCTGTCATGCTCACTGCGAAGAAGTTCCTTTTCATATTTATGTGTAACCTCCTATGTTCTAGCTTAAACCTGTTGCCCCTTGTCCTGTCATTGGATGTCACTGAGCAGAGCCTGGCTCCATGCTCCTGACATCCACCCTTTCCATATTGATAAACATTAAGAGGTCACCTCTAGTCTCCTTTTTTCCAAGCTAAAGAGCCCCAGCTTCCTCAACCTTCATTTCATCAGGGAGATGTTCCACTCCCTTCATCATCTTTGTGGCTCTGTGCTGGACTGTCTCAAACAGTTCTGTGTCCTTCTGGAACTGAGGGGCCCAGAACTGGACACAGTATTCCAGATGTGGTCTCACCAGGGCAGAGTAGAGGAGGAGGAGAACCTCTCTCGATCTCTAACCACCCAGCTTGTGACTCACCCCAGGATGCCATTGGCCTTCTTGGCTACAAGGGCCCATTTCTGGCTCATGGTGATCCAAATTGTTAATCAATATATTGAATAGTACTGGTCCCAGTACTGACCCTTGGGGGATTCCACTAGATGCAGACCTCCAACTAGATTCTATCCTATTGAGCACTGCTTGCTCTCTGGCTCGGAAAGCAGCTCTTCTCACATTCTCAAAACAGATAAATGCTTCTAATCAAACATTGGAACTAGGATGGGCTGGTGGCATCTTGTTTTTCCTGTGTTATCATAAGCCTAGTCTTTATGCATACATCTCAACCAGTGGAGCTGGAGGTATTCTGAGTCCTGAGACATGTGTCTCAGATATGGTTTTAATCTCGTATCTTTCCAAAGGTTCCTTCTTGCATCCTTGTTCATCGTGCATTTTCACTATGAGGAACTGAGGGCTGAAGGCCAAAAGGAGTTTGCTACTGAGTGCTCCTGATGAATCTTCCAGCATGTTCTGGGTGACTGAAGTGTGTCCTCTTCTAGAGAGGGCTTTGGTTTCGTGCTCATGCACTTTAAATACGACTCAGTGTGGAGTCAGCAGGTTTCTTCTAGTTCTGTGCAGCGTGTAGATAAGGGTTACTGCTTCCTATCAAAAAGGGGAAAAGGAATCCTGTGCTGTACAATTCTGAACTAATTAGGAAATTATTCTTCTATGATAACGCTTTACCCCAGCTGAAATCTATTACAACCATTCTCTGTCTTTATTGAATTTATTGCTGACAAATTGCTTTGCGTAGTCTGGATTTAATACTCGCAAAATACGATGACAGGAAGAAACTCCTTTTCTGCATCTTATAATGGGATTTTTTTGTCGATTCGTTTGAATGTGACGGGAGGTCTGACAGACATGATGAACCCTGGCAGTTCTCAGGAAAGAGTGCAGGATCCTGCCTGTAAAAACTGACTTTGATATAAATGAGCCTAATTTCTCACCATTCTCAGGAATATGCTTCAAACAAGCCCTGAGTTAGGTGTTCCCTGCTGCACGGAGTCAGACAACAGGCAGGCAGTGATCAGGATGGAGCTACCACAGAAACTGACCTGGGAGACAGTCTTGTTTCATGGCTGTTCTTAGGCTGAGACATTCTTTTTCATTACAGGTAATGAAAATAAACTGTTTAAAGCCTCCTGTGTGCATGTGTCAGGTTTAGAGCTGCTCAGCCTTGGCTCTTTCTGAGTCACCTCAACAGGGCAGGCAAAATATTGATCTGAATAAGAATGTATTCACTGTCCTGTGCTGGTGTGTTGGCAGAACAGGATCAGCGCCTCATCTGCATTTCACGTATTTAGGAACAGGGCACATCTGCTTCCTCTACAGCCCGGGAGCCCTCCAGAGCAGAGCTTTGCTCTGCCTGCTTGCGAGGCAGTACGGGCATGTTCGTTTAGAATAAAGGATGTCCTCTGCCTTTCTGGTTCAATGAAATAGTCACAACAACCCACTCTCAAATGAAAAGTTGTAAGGATGTTGTGTTCAAGATGGCTCTGATAGGACCTGCCTCCAGTTCTTGTTTCATTTGGGCTTTTCCTTTCACTTGGCAGGACAAGGACAGCTTTTTCGGGTCGCCCTGTTAATGGTTTTCACTAACAAGGAAAAGGGAAGAGAATAATTCTCTGCAATAATGTTGACTACTTCTGGGATCTGGGGTAAGTCACTGGGCTATTTATTGTGTGCTCAGATTCCTCTGGAAGAGAACAATATGATTTCTGTGCCTTGTGCAGGTGTTAGGGCTGTTGGTGTGAATAAAGGATATTTTGTTTTTCGTGGGTCGGGGCCGCACTGAACGTTCAGAATGTTTTTAGTTCTATTAAAAAAAAAAGAGACTGCTTCTAATCAGCACGTGCTGAGCTGTCCCATTGTGCTTTGTGAGTTAGGTCCTTAAAAATAAAATTCCATTGTGAAATCTTTGGTAAATTTTTAAATGGCAGCTGCCCTTCTGGGGAGAAAAATCATCATTAGAAAGTGTTGGAGCAGAATGTCCTTTACATTTCAGTGAAGCTCAGAGCATTTCTGAAATAGCTCAGTCTGAAAACACCCAACTGCCGTTTGACCTGTTCAATTACCTTCTGCTCCACCCCCTGTTTGTTTTTTCAGTGTCTGTTTATTATAACAACAGTAAAATTCTTGCAGTGTTCAGCTTACAGCCCCAGGTGCATAGAAGCAAGCTGAGGTGACTTTAAAGCCTCCAAAGTCCAAAGACCTTTGCAGCCTTTGGACTCCAGTCTCATCTATAGGTATTTGTATTTGTCTCCAGAGGCTTCCCAAGGTGTCACAGGAGCAACCCAGTTTCTTCTGTGGTAAAAGCCAGTGCTGAAACCTTTTTTCCAGAATCCTGGCCTTGGTGCATGTTGCCATCCCAACATCACGTACATCAGAAGGCAACCGTTGAGTGGTTACTTAACTTCATCAGGTCTTTAAGAAAGCCAGACCCCAAACCTCATTCAGAGATCCATCATTGTCTGCCCTCTTTCTTCCTTAAAAGGGTCCGAAGGAGGTTTTTTATGTTCCTTAGCTACCTGCTGGAGCCTGTTATAACGGGACAGAACCAATCCTCTGGGCGAGCGATCCTGTGATTGCACATTTAGCACTCACCCACAGCTTATGAATATGAGGTAAAAAAAGGAAAAGCCCCAACCCAGACTGCTTAAACCGTAATTATTACTGGTAACAAAGCAAGGCAAGAGCAGCATCCAAAGAATTCATGTTTGAAGTAACAGATAATCCTGTAATTGCTACTTCTTGGTAAAATTCAGAGTATGCGAGAGGGAGCCTTTACTTTAAAGTGGCACATGCACATCAAAGATGCTTTCCTTCTGCACAGGAGTTTGCTTTCAACTGAAGAAACACCCACACAGAAAGGCAAAGAAATGGATCCATTGTGCTCTAAAGTCAGTTCCTTTCTGCTCAAAAGTAAATGCTGGTTTTTGGCAGCCCACAGATGGAAATGCGTTTAACACTGTGAAGGTGCATTGCGGCAGCAGTGAGGACTGGAAGCGGATGTCGGCGTGAGGGGATTACTGTCTGCTTTTGTGGTTCTCTGCTGAAGCCATTGCCAAAGCTTAGAGCAATGTCTGTTTCCTTCAGCTGATCTTCATAAAAGCATCTTGGCAAAGAAAATTTGCCTTAGTGCAGGCGTGAGCATAGAATCAGAGAATCGTTTGGGTTCTGAAAGACCTTTGAGTCCAACTGTTAACCCAACTGTCCCAAGACCACCACTAAATCATGTCCCTAAGCTCCACGTCTCCATGACTTTGAAATGTAATTCAGGTTTCAGTGTTGAGAGGGGAATCCCAAGTGCTGTGTTCACAGAGGCTGTTCAGAGCAGCCTGAGTGTTCTCCATAGTGACTTCACTAGTTTCAGCTGATCAGAGAGGTACAAGTGATCAAGAAGAAGGAGCTGCTGTGAGGATTTTTCTCCCAGCATGATTAACTAAAGGTTGAAAATCATCTGTACCGCTAATGTCTTGGACATTAAGCAACTGTGTTTTACTAGTAGCCAGTCTACCAATACATGCAGTAAAGTAGAAAGCTGCCTGTCTGTAGGATTATCACAGAATCACAGAATCATCATGGCTGGAAAGGACCTCCAGGGTCATCGAGTCCAACCTTTATCTAGCTGGTAGACCAGTCTCCTATATCATTTCACTGCCTTTTACCTCTTCAGAGTTTTACAAAACATATGTAAGTGCTCTGTGTGTCTTGAGTTCCCCTAGAACCTTCCTTTGAGGGATTGGCAGGAGCTGGTGAAGGTTTGCTGTACCCCAGTTAAGAGCTGTACTGACTTTTCACCAAATTTTCACTGCTGGCTCTGCTAATGAGCCTTTTTGGATTCCTGAGAAGGGTTTGGCAGAGTGGTGGTGGTGACCTCCCTTCTTGCAGTTGATGTGAAATATAAATCTCTTGTATGCCAATGTTTGTTTCCTCTGCTGCCCACCTTCTTTTGTCTTGCAGCTTCCACACGTCATGGTGTGAGTGGCCTCTAGTTTAAGGTCTGTCACCACAAGACCAAGTGGTGCCTGCCTGTTGCTGCAGTATGGAATGTGGTGAATGACAGGGACATGTTTGAGTTCCAAAGATGAGCCTCTGTCACTTAAGTAGGTGGTTGGTTTGCTGCTTCTGGGCCTGGGGCACAGCACTTCACAGCTTTGAGGAGGTTCTTCTCTTGTTTCCCAGCAGATGTCAAAGTGATGGAGCTGGCCTGGAGCACTGGGCTATGAGTGAAGGGTTTGGCCAGTTGTGTCCCGAGTGGCTGACACAGATTTTTTCATTAGCCATTTTCAGAAGAGAGGGAGCAATGAGCTCCCCATGGGCAGCCTTAGAGGGGCCTCCCTCGGCTTCTTCCGCAGCACCACCAAGTGATGGGACATAGGAGCTGCTCAGAGGTGATGGACTTGCTGGAGCTCTACACAAACCTCCTTTAGCAAATCACAGGCCACTGTGAACTACAAAACCTTCAAGGGCAGGAAGTAACTTAATAAACCCAGATGATCTGTCTGAGGACACTCCAGAAGGAGGTTTAAAAGCAACTGGCGTAACTGGCATAACTCATCCTGGTACAATCAAGAGGACTTTTATCACAGGTTTACAATGGCTGTGGAGCTCAGCCAGAGCTGGGGGCTATGAACAGGATCCTGCTGAACAGTGAATCAAAGACTAGTATTTCTTAATGATGGTTTTCTTGTGGTTATAAACCTTGTTTCCAAAAAGTGAGGCTCTTTCCAAACTGGAGTTTGTTCTCTGAGCCAGATTCCTGTAGCTCCTTCTTGCCCAGATGCTCGTGCCATCCCAGTGCTCTGCTGGGTGCACAGCAAAACCTTTCTCAAGGAAAGGTGGTGAAAACCTGAGTGTGGCCCCATGCTTCAAACACTCAGTCCTGTTGTCATGAATATCAGCATGAGGGAAATGGGGATTTAGAAGAGGAATGGAGAGAAGCATTTATTTCACTGTGAGAAGTGACCTTGGGAATGTGCATATCAATGAACCAGCCTCTGCCAAGAAGTTAGTCTACAAACAGAAAACTAAAGAGCTTGCAGGAAAGCACTTTTTTCTTTCTGAAAGGGATGGCTGGATGCCCATGTGAATACTTATATCTCCACCAAAAATGTGTATTTAGAAAGACCTCTTATCAGATGGACTAAGAAGAAATTAGTCTTGACTAGAAAAGTGCTGTTGAGAGCCGAAGAGGATTGGGAATAGACACTTCACAGTTGCAAGTGCTGGGGCAGCTCATTTCACATGAGTTTGCTGAGACAGAGCAGAACCTTGTCCCTTTGAAATGTTTTCATAACCCTTCCAGGATCCAGCTATGAGCATGAGAGGGCTGGGGTGTTTGCTGTGTGTCACACACAGGGACGGATGATGAGAAGGATCAGAGCTCATCCTGGAGCAGGGTGATCATAGCTCTACCCCTGAATGAGCCTGGCATCCTTATCTTCAGAGGTTTGGTTCTCAATGTCTTTTTGTTACAGCTCAGCACTGGTTTTGCATAGAAATAAGTTTCTGGAATTTGGGAGAAATAGAAGTGGAGTGAGAGGACAGTTGGAGCGATGGCTGTCCCCAAGGAAGTGGACAAGGGATGGAGACACGTTAAAGTGACTTCAGATGATTCAGTTGACTTGTGGTTTTTGATCTGTCCATTCTAAGCAAAGCCAGTGACTCCTCAAGGTGAAATTACAGTTCCTTACACAACCAGAAGGACTGGTGTATGTAGCCTACTTTTCCCCTTCAAACTTCTCACATTGCACTTAATCTGTTTCTCGGGAAAGGGAGGAGGAATTCTCCAACATTTATTAAATCACTAAATGGGATGAGATTGTCTCCAGTCACAGGGACGCTGACTACTTATCCTTGTTTGCTGAGCACGGGCTGATGGCTTGTGACCACAGGACACAATTGAAGAGATTGAACTGTGTCAGTCACCACAGTAACTAGGCTAGGCACAACTCCCACTTATTTTCACACACACAGTTCTGCCTTAATTTCTTTTCAAAGTTGGAAAACATGTTGCACTCTGCTTTTACTTCTATTTCTCTTTTAGCCTTAATGTCCTGCAAAGCGTCACCAGCTTTGCTCCATTCACATTCTTAAATCTGAAGCATCCTTTGCCAAGCAGAATTGCTCAAAGCCAGCTTGTGCTTGTAGCTGATAAGTGATTCTCCTCATATTTGCCTGATCAGATCAAAGATGTGAGAGAGAAAAAAACCTGATCAACTGAAATGGAAAAAGCCAGACAGCACTCTTGGCTTTTTCTTGCCTGAACCCTCGACTGTAACCCCGTGTGCACTCTGTGGTATGTATGTGTCCATGAATTGGGGGTTTGGTATAGAAGGCAGGAACTTACCATAGGCTTGACATTGCCCATGGCCCATAGTCTTTGTAAGGAACAGGAAGGCTCTTTGTGACTGTGTCATCCTTTCCTGTGGCTTGTTAGGATTAGGGATTTCATCTGAGTTCAGGTTAGTTATGAAATGGTTAATGGTGTCCTAAGACATGGAGTATTGACTTGAGGTCCTGAATTCATTGTAAAGCTGTGAGCACAAGCTACTTTTCTAACCTCACGTTTCCATTTTTAAGCAAATTCTGTCTGTGTGACTGATTTAGTTAGGAAGGTGCTTGGACCTTGGTCCTCTAAACCAAACTTTGCCTGCATGACTGCTTTTATTTCAAAATCTATGTTCTTCCAGGCTTCTCTTCCTCACGACTAATTTTAAAATTGGGTGGAGATGTCTGCACATGCAGCACTGTGCAGTGTTTGCCACAACACTGGATGGCTCGGTTCCTGGCCGTGTTGTCTATTTGTCTTCCAAGACAGGGTGATTTCTCACTACAGAGTGCTGCTGTGTTGTCTTGTGCTTTCGAAAATGACCCATATCAGAGCACAAATATTTCCAGTCTAGCTCAGCAAACTGGTTTAGGTGCTGATAAAAATGTGATACTGCAAGCGTAGACTGCGTGGTCTGAGCAGGGCACCTCTACAACTTCCCTAGCGTATTTTTCTGCTGGTGCTGCCATATTCTGATCTCTCCATGAACGTCTAGGTACATTTCCATCATGGTGCTGTAGTCAGAGCAGTAACTGTACTTAGTCCTGCGCTTGGATCTGTCTCTATCCCATCTCTCTATTTCCATTACCACGTGTTTTAGTATACTAGTGAGGTTAAAATAAAACACTTTCCACAGTAGGTGGCAAATAATTGGCTTCAGCTTCTTCTCTCTTTCCTTTCCCCACTCAACCCACCTGGGCCTATGTTTATTGAACTCCATACATTGTCAAGACAGTATTTGTAAATGGAATTTAACTGTAGGTGAGCAGTACAAATGTAATAATATTACACAACTCTTGTTTAATTTTGAAGGCTCCGTCCTCCGCAAAGGCGCCTGTAATGGACGGTTCAAGCCGAATTATCCATTATTGCTCCCAAAGTTTACAATTAAACTATCGATCAAAGCTGGCAGAAAATTCTCAGGCAAGGCTGGGCGTGCACCGCGCTCGTTTCAGATGCAGGCTGAGGGAGAGAAACCCAGAAGCAGCCTTCAGCTAATCCTCTTAGCGCTAACTGTCCGGGATGCAGCAGTGATTACGCGCCGTGCTTATTCAGTTTTAATAGCGCAGGTCCTGTGCAATTTGCGACCCCGATTTGTGCCCACAAAGACTGGAGCTTAACAGGTTTGGATCCACAGGGAACCAGCTCCGGCTTTTAGGCTTCTTCAGACAGTGCAGAATGCATCTTTTCTGGGGAATTCCACAATAAAATGACTGTTATTTATCATTACAAACCTCTTTATCATTTAGTCAATAAAAGGCCTCTCTCTCTCACTTTTTTTTTTGCCGTGGTGTGCTCAGAGTCAGAAATCTGTATTAGTCTCCCCTGGCCCGAAGGCAAGAGATGTCAAATGCTAAATCATGATCTGCCCTGGCTTTCTGGCTAAATTGTGTATGAAGGCCTGAGGCGAAAAGGTGCACATGCTCATTATTTGAAACAGAATGATTTTTTCCCCCTTTCTTCCCTCCTCTTTTTTTTTTTATAAAAAAAAATACATATTGAGACATATATGGTAACACACATACAGAGAGCTGCTGAGAAGTATCAGCCCTGAAACAAACCAGCCACCGCTAAATATGTCAAATGTACCTGCTTGCAGATTGGGAAATAGGAAGGGGATTGTCAAGAAAAATCAGATGATCTTCCCCTTTTGAACTTTTTGTTAGCGACGAGGGAAAAAAAGTGTTAGGAGTTGACAGCGAGGTGACAGATGTGGTAAATAATGCATCTGGTGAGTTCACCCCGCTTTTTTTGGAGGGGGGAGGAGACCTTGGAAATTAATCTTGGTTTGGAATTGGTGAGAAGAACCTGTGTGGGAGCATTTTAAAGCCTGTGATTGTTTTGCGAACTGTTTTGAGTATCTTCATCTCCCTGTTTGTTGGTGGTTTGTGATGGATCATGTTCCTCATGGGGCGTCTATACTGCTCCACGTTGGCTGCAAGACTTGTGCAAAAAGGTTTGTAGGACGGTCACCCCTTGGGCAAATTTTGGTGTCAACATATTTGCACATCCAAGCCTTTTGGGTTTGTGAGTGGGGGAGGTATCATGCTTAGCAAAACATTGGTGCGGAACTTAGTTAAAGACTCGTGGCTGCCTTTGAAACAAATTTACTCTTTTATTTTCACAGAATCACAGAATTACCAAGGTTGGAAGAGACCTCATAGATCATCAAGTCCAACAGTGCTTTATTTTGACACTAAGGGAATGTTCAAGAACGGTGTTTTCAATATTTGCTCAGTGTAAGGTGATGAGTAGCTTGTGCAAAAGTGCATTGAACTTTACTAGTTCCATGCTGTGGGTGAGAATTTCAGAAGCTGCCATAGTCAGGGGGACAGAGCCCTGGAATGGGCTGCCCAGGGGTGTGTGGAGTCTCC
>JAOXOE010000343.1:4542532-4555807 GCA_028565055.1 Phoeniculus purpureus | reverse complement strand
TCCCTTCCCTTCCCTTCCCTTCCCTTCCCTTCCCTTCCCTTCCCTTCCCTTCCCTTCTCCCAATCCTGTTGACAGCACGAAGCCTTCCTGTTGGTTTACAGGAACTAGACAAACACTTTCGGTGTTCTGGACACCTCTGAAGTTTGCCAGCGTGGCTGGGGGATGTTTTTGCTGTGGGAAAGGTATCCAATGGATATTTCTAGCATTTAAAACATTACCTGGGGTTGGTGTGGACTGGACTCTTCGAGCAGCCTGTTTGCATTTGCACTTTCCAAGTGTTTAGTCAGATCCCGGTGCAATGGGCTCCACTTCAAGAGAACAGTTCTCTGTGTTTGAATGTTTGGGTTGTTTTTGAAGTTAGAGCAAGTGCTGAGGTGGAGGGGATCTCAGAATATCAAAAGGGCCAGGGGTCCTCTGACTGGGTCCAAGCAAATGATTCCGAGGTCAGTAATATTTCTCCTTCATTAAGGTATCAAAACATGACCTGGGTTGCTTCATTGCACAAACCTTACTGTTCTGGTTGCCTCTGCAAAGATTTGCTCTGAAGGAGTTGTAGGATTTCCCCAAAGCGATCTTTTAGACTGAAGTGTATCTTCTTGTTTTTCCTTGGAACCTTGAAAGGTCTCCCTCAAGTACTGGGGGCAGTCTTGGGCCCCTCAATTCAAGAAGGAGATTGAGGTACTGGAGCAGGTCCAGGGGTGCAATGAGGCTGGGGAAGGGACTGGAGGGAAGGTCTGATGAGAAGAGATTGAGGGACCTGGAGGTGTTTAGCCTGGAGAAGAGGAGACTCAGGGGGGACCTTCTCCCTCTCTCCAACTACCTGAAGGGAGGTTGTAGTCAGGCGAAGGTAAGGCTCTTCTCCCAGGCAACTAGTGACAGAATGATAGGGCAGGGCGTGAAGCTGTGGCAGCAGAGGATTAGGTTGGATGGTTGGAGGGTTAGGTCCCGTGGTAACCTCATGGAAAGGGTGATCAGACCCTGGAATGGACAGCCCAGGGTACTGGTGGAGTCCCCGACGGCAGATTGGCTTGGACACTTAGTGCCATGGTCTAGCTGATGTGGTGATGGTAGGTCATGGGCTGGGCTGGATGATCTTAGAGTTCTTTTCCAGCTTCAATAATTCTGTGATACTGTGAAAGAGAAGAGTGAGCCTGTTTTTGAGTTACACATGCATGAAGAAGATGATATTGAAGACATAAAAATATTGTTGAGTCATCATTGAATATTGAAAGTATAAATGGAGCCTTTCAATCACATAATTAGTTGTCCATCAGGACAGCATGTTTGCTTCAGATGAGAAACAAAATGTAGACATTTAGAAAGTAGAACATATGCAGCTGGTATCAGATATCTTGGTGACACAAGCATCTGACAGATGCAACTATCCTGTTGTTTCTACAGAGGATTTCAGCCCATGTGAACTAATCTTTCAGTATTTGGCTCAAATATCCTCAACCCAGTTGGGTTTGGAGTTGAGGTGGTTGGTTGTGTTTGTACTGATCCCTGTGGATTCTACTGAGTTCTCCAAACTGTGGGAGTTTGGTCTAAGCTCGTCATGGCCATCTTTCTGTTCAGTCTGGGTTTCTCACTTTAATTCTTTGCATCCTCTGTTGGCAAAAGCCATGAGGAATGTCAGTGGAGTAAGAAAAATGTGTGAAGTGGCTCCTTCTGAAGTAGCTGGGTATTTCTGAGTTTATCTGAAAAGGCTTCTTGATCAGCAAGAACTTAGACCTGTTCCACAGAATTCTTCCCTGAAAACTTGCCATCACTACATTTCTGAGTCTCTCTCTCTTGCCACTCTGGTGAGTGGCAGATTATTCAAACTATATGGCAGAACCCCCAGAAGATCCCTGAGGATGGCTGTGTTTAGGGCACTTGTTGGGAACGTGGCAGACCACAGGTAAAGTCTCTTATTGCCTACTTTAGACATTTAAACTAGAACTTCCCTATATCCAGAGCAACTAATCACCAGTTTATTAGACTTTTTGATGTGTGTGTGTGTGTATCCCTTGTGTCATAACCTATAGTGGACTTGCAGACCCCATGGAATAGAAGTGCTGGGTCTGACTACATAACTGGTTAGGGGCTATGTGCAGAACGCGTGGGTTCAGATCCTAGTTGTGCCCTGCGTTTCCACATGTAACCTCAGGCAAGACAATTTATCTGCCTAAAAATTAGGCATCTAATCTCAGCTAGTCATCTCGGCTCCCTCCATAGTCAACAGTGAGAGATAGGCACCTCCAGAAGGCAGCTCCAGAGTCCTAGTTTAGACCCCGATCTTTGAAGAAGATGAATCACCCCCTGCAGGTACCCGTCTCCACAGCCATCGATGTCTAGGGAGAGGGAGCCTGGATGTCTAGTCTAAACTAGTTGCTTAACTATGAAGTAGCTAAATGAAGGTAAAAAGCATCTCTGTGACTATTTTGGAGCTTCGTTTGCTTCTGTGCACCAAGGACAACGGAGCTCTGTGCAAGGGGTGATAGTGCAGATACGTATGGGCAACGTGACTGTGGGTGGTTTGCAAACTGGATTTATCACCATCACAAGCTTCTCAGCCTCAACATGTAGGAACCAAGCGGATAATGTGCTCTTCAGCCATCAAAGTGCATCCTGTGTTTGCAAGGGGAGGCACTCTTGCTGTCTTAGCCCTACAGATAGAGGAGCATTAAGTGCATTTCACCTCAGATGTGCTTGTTGACTCTGCGTGTGTTTGGAGAAATCAGTGATCTGCAGATTCCCTGTCTCTGGACTAGGTGACCCTAGGTGTGAGTGAGCACTGACCTTTGTGTTCAACTCTGTCCTTCAAACAAACCAACCCTAACTGTGTTTAAGGAACAGGTGGACGAGACGCTTAGGGATATGGTCTAGCAGTTAGATACTAGGACAAAGGTTGGACTCGATGACCCTGGAGGTCCTTTCCAGCCATGATGATTCTGTGCTTCTGCCAGGACGATAGGAGAGCTAAGGTTCTAGTGTGATTGCAGGGAGAGGCACAGACACTTACTCCTCTCCTTGTCCATGTGCAGGGGATGGGTAGAGACCTTGGATGGGCGAACTGGGAGCAAACTGCTACTCTGAGTCCAGGTGATCAGGGAAGTGGGTTCTGTTATGTGCATTTGAAAACCCATGCAGTGTGGATGGGCAGGAACGTAGGAATGGATCCAGTTGGGATGAGAGCTGCTTGAAAACAGTCATCTATTAGCTATATTCATATCAATGTCAGTGTAGCGTGTCTTTAAAGGATGCAGGGGCATGGAGAGCGGTTCCGCAGTCAGCCCTTCCATTCGTCTCTGAAACGGATGGTTCAAAAGGGCACCAAGCAGAAGCTCTGCCCTGGAAGCTGCAGAAGACACTCGTTTGCAAAAAGTAGGATGGGGCTGAATCGCTCACACTCTCAGATCAGGCCTAAGGTGCCAGATAAAACCGCCAGGTTTCTCAGTGTTCAGACAGGAACCTTTGATCCCTTGCTTGGCGGTGGAGGTTGTTCTGTGGAGGTAAAGAGCAATTTGCTGATCTAAGCAGATAAAAACTCGAGCACATAAAACCCTATGGAAAAAGGAGAGAAGAGTAAGGAAAGGTGGCGCAGGGACTGCGCTGGAGAAAGAGCAGTTTCTGTATTTCCTTAGGAAACGAGGCTGCTGTTTCCGATGATGTTTTTGGGTTCTGACAAAATTGTCAGAAGAGATTTAACTCCTCTGCTTCCAGCTCATGAGGTCTCCGTGGAGGCAGGAGTGCCCAGAGAAGGAATTCCTCTGACTGTTATTAAAGACAGATCGGATTTAGCAAACTCTGTGTTATCTTGAGATAAGAAAATGGCGCAGAAATAAACAACTTGACATTTTACTTCCTCTTTACACTCTGCCCGAGATGGAAACCACATGGGTGCAGGCGTATTGCTTTGGAAGTATGAAACATGACAAATCTTTGCTTTGCTTTGTTTTTCAAACTGGAAATTGAAGAAATTGTCCCCTTCCCGGTGAATCACACAGTGGGGCTTCCCCGGGTAACCCAGAGCTCTTCAGAACCTATTTCAGTGGTTTAGAGAACTGTTAAGCCAGGCTAGTAATTGTTTATTAGTCCTCAGTGTGCAGTTCAAGCCAAGTAATTACCCACATCTGCCTTCTTAGATCGTCCTGAACATACTGATCCCAAAGGGAACCTGTTTTCTCTTAGAGGAAAAGGCATTTTCTTATTGAATGGGACAGTGAGCGGTGGAATGGGTGGCCCTGTGGCAGCGGATGGAAGGTCTGCTCTTGGCTTGGTGAGACGCAGTTCCACCCGCCTGCTCTTGCCTCCGCTCACGTTAGGTGCTGGTGCATGGCAGAGCTAGCTGGAAGCAGGACTATGCACTGTAAGTGGTCCCGTCACAGAGTGTGTCCCATGTGCCCTTCTGAAGTCAGGCTTTGAAGGCTGAGTAGAGGGAATTTCTGATGGAAAACCCCTGCTGTTGAGCGCAACATGTTCTCCTGAGATCAGTCTAACTTAAACCTTCACTCCTGAATTCCACAATTAAATCAAGCTACTTGCTAGCCCATTGGCAGGAGTTTCTTCCAGGGTAGGATGTTATTGGAAACTGCTCGGTAAATTAGATGATATTTCATTAAGTGGAAAAAACATGTGAATTATATTGTGGGAACGTTCCTACAGTTCTGTAGTTTGCTGTCTCTTGGGATGCTACTCAGTGGTTGTAAGAAGTTAGGGAGGGTCTTCTACACTGATGTTGCCAAGGTCTCTGCTTCCAACAGGAGCTAAATAGTTTCTGATGAACTAGGAGAGGGGTGTGCATGAGCCAAACTTCAGATCTGAAGATGCTGCAGGTAGCTCAGGCTGGTGTGTATGGGCACTATAGGCAGAACTGAGGGACTTGTCCTACAGATCTTCTCTGAGCCTGGGCTTTGCAATCACTTCCTAGAACCACAGGATCATAGAATCGTTTAGGTTGAAAAAGACCTTTGAGATCATCGATTCCAACCATTAACCCAACTGTCCCAAGCCCACCCCTGAACCGTGTCCCTAAGCTCCAGATCTACACGACAGAATCGACATAACACACATGCTTTACCTAGCTCATTACACTGAGCCCCTCTGAATCACAGCCAGTGCTCCCCATCTCTGCTTCTAATCCTTTTGTATTTTTTTTTCCCCACATATGAAAAACTGAGATAAGACAAGTTAATTCCCAGCCAAAGGATGGATTATTTACTATGATTGCATTTTGCAAATATTAAATACAACACCCTAGAAAACTATGGACAAATTAAGATCTGAAAAACATATCCATGATATAGAGAACCACTTTGTGAATTCTTTAAAAAGAGACCTGATAGAGATACGCTGAGGGACACTGGATTAGGAGACGTAGGAACAACCCCCACCTAAACCAACTTGATTTTATGTAGAATCAAACTTCCTAAATGACTCAAGACAATAGTCCTAAGATTGCTCTAATTAGTGCCTGGGGTGAAGTGGGAAGGACAAGTGTTTGTGAAAGCTGTTACTAGCCATGATAATATTGGCAGAAAGAACATGGCTGATCATTATCTTTTACAGGAAAGATAAAATTCCTTTATTAAAAACCTTCCTGGACATGTCAAGAAAGACCCTTTCCTGATGGAGAATTGTCTCACAAACCTATGTTTTAGAATCACAGAATCACAGAACGTTAGAGGTTGGAAGGGACCTCGAAAGATCATCCAGTCCAATCCCTCTGCCACAGCAGGATCACCTAGACCAAGTTGCACAGGGACATGTCCAGGCAGGTTTTAAACTTCTCCAGAGAAGGAGACTCCACAATCCCCTTGGGCAGCCCCTTCCAGTGCTCTGTCACACTCACTAGGAAGAAGTTCCTTCTCATACTGATGTGGAACCCCCTATGTTCCAGCTCACACCCACTGCCCCTTGTCCTATCACTGGTTGACACTGAGCAGAGTCTGGCTCCATCTTCCTGACACTCACCCTTTCCATATTCATCAACATGAATGAGGTCACCCCTCAGTCTCCTTTTTTCCAAGCTAAAGAGACCCATTTCCCTCAGCCTTTCCTCATCAGGGAGATGTTTGACTCCCTTCATCACCTTTGTGGCTCTGTGCTGGTGTCTCTCCAGCAGTTCCATGTCCTTCCTGTAGGAAACTTTCAGGAAAGCTTTCCTTGTGACAGAATACTTTTAATCCAAGTATTGTCATTGGAATTGCAATATTTGACTCGAGTTATTTGAAGCATTAAGCTACACTCTTTAGGAACTCTAACTTAGGTCTTGTCCTGGTTTCTCTGGGACAGACTCCCCACCCAGCCGTGGACTGCAGGTCATGAGCAATCTGGAGTCAGCCAGGGCAGCTGGTCTGAATTGAGCTACAGGAAGGTCCCATCCCATCACCATGACACCTGGTATAAAGGCAGAAGTTTGCAGAGAGTAGGGGTTTCTCCTGATCCTGCTCTTCCTCTGGCTCCTCTCTTTCTGTCAAGGGTCTTGATTTTGCTCATTGTTCTGCTCCTGAAGAGCTGCCTTCCTGTTTATCGTGACCATCGAACATTCACTGGGCTGAGTATGACTTTATGGACTTTATATTGGTGCTGGTTTGGCTGTTTCATTAAATCCACTTTCATTTCAGCACCTGGAGCTCCCCTCCTTTTCCTGATCCCTTTCTCTGCTTGGGAAGGTCCATGAGGTGATAGAATAATTGCTGTAGTTTATCCCCAGGTACCAGCTAAACGCAGACAGCCCTGAAGCTTGACTTGTAGACTCATTCTTGGAGCTTGCCCTACTCATCATTCAGTGATGGTTGTTTTTGACTTAATTCTGCCCCATGTTGTGACTCTCTCAACCCTCTGAATGCCACAAGGAACTGTAGAGCCTGGCCAGGCACCGAGGTCAGTAGGAAAGAATGAATGTGTGATGTGTTGTGTGTTTAGCCGACTGCCACAAGATACTCCACCAGAGTTCTGTGTTTTAGACACCATACGATTGCAAACCGTCGCGTGGAGCCGTTTAACAGTCTGGGGTTTGTGATCAAGACATCTCGGGTGCTGTAACCCAGCGTGTTGAGCAAATGCTGTCAGCAAACCCACGTCTCTGGGCAGGCACGGGCTGCCTGCTGCAGTCTGCGCCGCAGACACAGGATCCCATCCTGGCTCCCCATAAAAAAAAAAGAGAGGAAATTTTACTGCTGACTGTAACGGGGACAGGGTCGGTCTTCCTGGTGCTGTGTGGAAAGTTTCTTTTAGTGGCAATGGACAAAGCAGGATGAATTGATGGCAGCAAGACATCACTGCTGGGATAGATGGTGTCTCCTGCATCCCACCTCCGGAGAAAAAGACAGAAAAACCCACTAGTTAATCATTTATTGCTCTGATGGCCAAAGCAAAGTGGAAGCTAAAGGCAAAGCTGTGTTTTGGGGTTCTTCCACACTTGTTTGCTTTGCTCTGCTCTGAATTCTCCATGTACCCTGATGACCAGGTTGTCCTCATTTTCTGCCATCGTTTGCTAAGTGAAGAGACAAATTTCCCCTCTTTTCACCGCTGTGTGAAGCTGACCGAGTGTTTTTTTAATAAGTGTTGCCGCTTATCACACCAGTCTGGCAGCCTGGCCTTTCCCATGCATTCCAGTGGTGATCTCCACTTCCTCCACTCTAATCAACACCATCAGCACACGGAGGGGAGGAAAAAATCTGCTTCCCATTTGGTTTTTAAACTCTACTCCATTTTTATATCTCTAAGATGCTTAGAAAAAGGTTTTAATGCCGAGGTGTTGAACATGCCTGGGGTCCTGTGGATGTCCTTCTCACAAAAATTGTTCTGTTGCCTTCAGCTTTGCTCTGAGATGGGAATAAGGGGAGGGGGGGAACATTGTTCCAGCAGCTAGAGTGGGACTGGACACAAGAGCAAAGGTGCAGTGTTAGGATAAAGCATCCCCATGTATTGCAGGTGGGTTTTGGGGTATTTTTCAATTTTTTCCCAGCATTCATTTACTTGAGACCTGATCCCTGGACTTGTGACTCCAAGTCCTGTTTATCAAGGAGGTGGTGCTGTGCAGTGCCTGACCCTCAGTGCCCCATGGAAGGATGACTGGCAGCCCTTATGGGCTGTGGTGTCCTACAGGCTTGGTCCCATAGAGGGATTTTTCCACTAGAAATAGTGACTTCTGCTGTGAGGAGTTTATTTATCCTTATTTATTGGTTTATATAATTAAGGATTTATATATATTCTTATTTATATCTTTGCTGTGAAGTGCATTTGATTTCACTCAATTGCCTCCTGGACTGTAGTAGAGTTAAAACAGAGTGTCACATCACCTTGAGCGCTGGGTCCAGTTTTGGGCACCTCAGCACATGGGAGACATCGAGGTGCTGGAGCGAGTGCAGAGGAGGGCAACGAAGCTGTGAAGGGTCTGGAGAATAAATCTGGTGAGGAGAGAATGAGGGGGTGTTTAGTTTGAGGAAGAGGAGGCTTAGGGGAGATGTCATTGCTCTCTGCAACTATCTGAAAGGACACTGTAGAGATGTTGGCGTTGGTCTCTTCTCACAGGTCATTAGCAACAGAACCAGAAGGAAGGGCTTCAAGCTTCAACAGGGGAGGTTTAGATTGGACATCAGGAAAATACCCTTCGCAGAGAGAATGGTCAGGCACTGGACTGGGCTGCCCAGGGTGGTGGTTGAGTCCCCATCCCTGGATGAGTTTAAAAGACATTTAGATGTGGTGTTGGGGGTTCTGGTTTAGGGGTGAACTTGCAGAGTAGGGCTGATGGTTGGACTCGATGATCCCAGGGTTCTTTTCCAACCTGAATGATTCTATGAGTCTATGATCACAGAATCCTACGGAGTGATTATGGTCACTGTCTCCTCTGACTATTTGCAGCTTCCCACTTGAACAGGGGGTTGGACTAGATGATCTTTCGAGGTCCTTTCCAATCCCTAATGATTCTCTGATTCTACAATTCATTACAGAGGAAGCAGGTGCCAGGTTAAAATAGCGAGGGGTGTCTTTCTCTTTTAATTTTAATATTTTCTTTTAGAGGAAGATGGAAATGACAAAAATTATATGACAATGATCATAGGATGTTGATCTTCAGCTTAGTTGTGACATATCTGTCCTTCTCGGGAAAATATGTTTCTCGATGGATCACCACCTGCGGAGCGCGCGATACGTCTCTGTTAAATTACTCTCTGTCTCTGCAGAAGTAGCAGTTTAGTTTTGTCGTGTCTTTTAAACAAGGCGACGCAGCGTTTAGCACAATTACCTCGGCGCTATAATCTCTTTTTTCTTCCCTCTCCTTCTTTTGTCGAGCCATCCTTTAACAGGGAATAAAAAACGAGACGCACTGTAAGCTGTTTTGCATAAATGAATAATTACGATTGCCTCATAGTGCCAATTGTAATTAGCGATAATAATGCTGGGTGCTCGCAGCTTTCGACTCGCGCGTCGCTTTCCCAGGCAAAGCAGAACTTCCGCGGGAGCGCGGCAGATCGGCTGCTCCCCTCTCACCAAGGACACGCGCGCACGTGCTTGGTTTTTGCTAAATGATGGCTTTAATTAGTCGAAGGGAAATAAGTAAATAAACACCGCCCTATAAATAGCGGGCTCTGAGCGGAATTAGAGGCACATTAAGGATAACGCACCTCGGAGACTCGCTCGCCAGTGGGTTAGAGAGTGGTCTGAGCATTGGAGGGGAACTGGCGGCTGCCTGTGGTTAGCAACCAGGTAGGTTGTGCCCATCGTTTTGGGGGTTCACTTTCCTTTATTGACATTCTAGAACCTGTGGGATTTGATAGAATCATTAGGGATTGGAAGGGACCTCAATAGATCATCCAGTCCAATCCCCCTGCCACAGCAGGATCATCTAGACCAAGTCACACAGGAACATATCCAGGTGGGTTTTGAACATCTCCAGTGAAGGAGATTCCACAACCACCCTGGGCAGCCTCTTCCAGTGCTCTGTCACCTTCACGGTGAAGAAGTTCCTTCTCATATTTGAGGAAGGATTGGTTTTGGGGCGGGTGATTGTGGGGAGGTTGATTCCCGAGAGCTGCTGATCTAATGAAGCACCTCTGGTGCTTCACCTTCTCACCAAGTGAGCTGCTCACTGCATCTTGCACAGCTCTTGGTACAACTTTGAGGCCTTGGGACAGGCTGCCCAGGGAGGGGGTGGAGGCAACATCCCTGGAGGGGTTCAACAAATGGGCAGATGTGGTGTTTCAGGAGATGGTTTAGTGATTCAGGGTTATAAGGCTGGCAGTTGGACTTGATTATCTTGAAGGTCTTTTCCAACCTTGATGATTCTATGATCCATGTTGATGGGAGAACTCGCCATGAGCCAGTGCTGGCTGATCAGGTGTGTGGGGCTGGCCTTTGGCTTCTGCCAGCAGCTTTGTTTTGCTCAGGCTGTGAAGAGTTTGAAGCTGTTGGGGTGTTGCTGAGCAGCTTTGTGTGGCGGGTGGCTGACTGCCACTCTCCATCTCCAGGGGCCTGATGAACGCAGCAAACTCTCTGTACTTCGCCACTGCCTCTCTTTCCTAGGAAAAACGGAGCAGCTTCTGGAACTGCTGTGGAGCTCCCGGCCTCTGCGGGAGTCCTGTCTCAGCACAGACCTGCTAAACCCCGAACAATGGGCACTGCACTTGGCCCCTTCGTACTGGGATCCCACAATTCTTCTGGAAATGTTAACAAATTAAGGTTCACAACCCCCACCCTGGAAAATTATGCTGCTCCTCACTTACAGATGGGCAGAGAGAGTCATGAATTGGGACATCAGCAAGGGCTGCAGATCAGCGCTGTGACTCCAGAGCTGGCTGTTCCATTGTCTGAATGTTTTCCATGGCTCAGTTAGATCCCCAGACTCCCATTACCCTTCCCAAGAGTTCTCATAACTAGGGTTGAGGGTGGTTGGACATGACTTCCCGCATGGGTTGTTTGAGGCTTCTGCCTCATTCTGTGTATCTTGACTTGACTTTGTCACTGGAGCCCTGACTGGCAGGGAGCTGCAGCCACTACAGGTTGCAGGTCCTGCTGCTGCCACCAAATGTGAACATAATCCCCACTCCTCTTCCTGCAGAAACTTTCCTGTGGCAGCTCATCTCACAATTAGGCCACACCTTGCTGAGCTCTCCCAAAGGATCGCTGGAGAATCTATTATCCTCTTCAGGGACTGCTAACCTGGCATAGATAAAAGCAGGGGAAGAAAAGACCCAGCACTCTGATTTATTTTTTTTAATAGGATTTGAAAATCATCAGGCAGCTCTTGCGGCTTTAACTTTCCCTGGGACGTAGAAAAACAATTTCCAGGTAGTTTGTCCTTATAAATCACTTAATTTTCTTCTCTTAGAGCAGAACCTCTGGTACCTCATTTACTCAACAGCACTTTAGCGGTGTTTTCCAGATATAGGTGTTTCCACTCTCTTGCTAGTAAAGACTGAGGAACCAGCAGCCACAACTGTTAGAGCTCCACATCTGAACCAGCAGACACAACTCTTAGAGCTCCACATCTGAACCAGCAGCCACAACTCTTAGAGCTCCACATCTGAACCAGCAGCCACAACTCTTAGAGCTCCACATCTGAACCAGCAGACACAACTCTTAGAGCTCCACATCTGAACCAGCAGACACAACTCTTAGAGCTCCACATCTCAGTCTTGGAATTGCTGCGAAACACTTCACCCTTCCCCTATTACATATGTTTTCAGCTGGAACCATACAACCGCTTCGTCACAAATGTCTGAACGACTTTTGTCACCCCAAATCACTTTCCAAAGGACAAAATATTGGCCTGTTTTAGAGCTGAAAGGGCATCAATGGATTTTCTGTTTGGTTTTTCCCACAGGTCAGCCTTGCTGTGCTGGGCTGATGCAATTCCTCGATGGCTTCAATACACTGATACAATCACTCCTCCTTTACCAAGCTGTGGCTATTGATATTTTTTAATCGATTATAATACTTTGTAAATAAGCTGGGTTTCTCCTTATTGGGAATTGTATTTCAGCTTTCATACACATTTATTTTTCCCTGTGTTACTCCTGAATTTGAGGCTCCTATTAACATTCACAACTACTATTAATTATTAGCATCACTAGAGGAAGAGGGGAGATTTTGCAAAGCCCTGAAAACACAAGTAAACACTGTGGTGAGAGGAAAACACCCCACATTTTTCCTGTTACTATTAGAGCATCCTTTAATTAAAATCTATATTCCACCCTCAGCTTCTGGTGGCCTCAATAAATAGATGAGTAAGAGAGAGTGTTTGACGGGAAGCTCCTGTTTGCCTTTATTCTTGTCTTACAGTTAAAAACATCTCAAATACGAAGGCAGTGTCTTCTGTAGGTTTATTTTTTTTGAGTTTCTGGCTAGCTGTATTTGTTTTGCCTGCAATAACAAAGCCATGAAAAAAGACAGTAATCCCCTCGCTCATGTGATATAATTCCACGCTCCGAGTGTGAATACTGGCAGATCAGCAGAACGAGCCATCTGCAAGCTATAAGCTCTGTCTTTGCATGAGTAGATTTAGGATTTTTTAGAAAAAAAACCCAAGCACAACAATGGTCTGACCTGGAAGCCAAACCTTACTTGGCATCTTCACTAGTGATCCCTACGAGGCTGCGTTTGTGCCCTTCCTCTGAGCGTGGCCCTGCCTCTTGCTGTTGCAGGCGCAGCCGTACAGCGTGTGGGGCTGCGGTCAATGCACCTTGCACGGCACGGCTGGGTTCTGCCCGTGACTAATGGGCACCAGGCTGCAGGGCTAACCCCATGTGCCCAGCTCTCTGGGTTTAACAGGCTGGGTGTTAGTCCTGAATGGCAGAGGTCTGCAGCTCGTGCATCGGGCTGTGTGGGAACATGAACCTGTAGATTCTCCCCTTGCTCAGGCTGGGAACTCCTGGTGAATGGGGTGATGGAGATGGGCAAGGGCATGGCACAGGCTGGGTTTGTTCCTGCAGGCTTCCCCTAACTGCTTGAGTCCCGCCTCAAATAGAATCATTAGGGATTGGAAGGGACCTCGAAAGATCATCTAGTCCAATCCCCCTGCCACAGTGGGATCACCCAGACCAAGTCACACAGGAACACATCCAGGTGGGTGTTGTGTCCAGTTCTGGGCCAGTCAGTTCAGGAGCGATGTGGAGCTGCTGGAGGGAGTCCAGTGTACAGCAATGAGGATGATGAAGGAAGTGGAGCACCTCCCTTATGAGGAGAGGCTGAGGGAGCTGGGTCTCTTTAGTTGGAGGAGACTGAGGGGTGACCTCATTAATGTCTATAAATATGTGAAGGGTGGGTGTCAGGAGGATGGACCCAGGCTCT
>JAOXOE010000343.1:4500380-4537430 GCA_028565055.1 Phoeniculus purpureus | reverse complement strand
CCCTTCCGTCCTTCTCTTCCTCCCTTCTTTCCTTCCTTCTCTTCCTCCTTTCCTGTCTTCCTTCTCTTCCTCCTTTCCTGCCTTCCTTCTCTTTCTCCCTTCCTTCCTCCCTTCATCCCTCCCTCCCTTTCCTTCCTTCCTTCCTTCTCATCCTTCCTCCTTTCCTCTCTCTCTTCCTTCCTTCCTTTCTTTCTTTTCTTTCTCTCACTTTCTTTTTCTTTTCTTCTTCCCTTCTTTTTCACTCTCTCTCGTTCACTCTCACTCCCTCTTTCCATCTCTTCCTCTCCCCCTTTTATCTTTCTCTCATCTTCTGTTTCTTCCCGGTCTCTCATGAAGATA
The DNA here is from genome assembly GCA_028565055.1 of Phoeniculus purpureus. NCBI lineage: Eukaryota > Metazoa > Chordata > Aves > Bucerotiformes > Phoeniculidae > Phoeniculus > Phoeniculus purpureus. The sequence goes on along the minus strand of JAOXOE010000343.1, from coordinate 4,537,091 downwards.
CCCCCTAATTATTTATAAGGGTAAGTCTCCAGCGCAGGGGAGCGTTACTGAGCTGCCTCGCCGGTCCCTCTATGCACACGGGCACATTCATAATTGATGAAACGCTCCGTAGTGTGGTGGCTGGAATAAACTTAAGGTCAAATCTCTGGGAGAGCAAATCTCGCCATTATGCCTGATGAGAAATAAAGACGTGCAGGAACTAAAAAGTGCGGAGCTGAAAGGGAATAAAACTGAATGTATGAGGGCATTTGGAACAATTCATTCCCAAGTGAAAGTGCTTTCTCTTAGCTTTTCTCCAGTGCCTTGATCTTCCTAAAACTGCTGTTGGGGCAGGTTAATGACTGACCTTTGAGGGAACCACATACCAGCCTTTGTTCCCTAGCAGTCAGGATCTTGCAGAGGCTTGAAACCTTTGAGGGAGAGAATAGGATTAAACTGCTGTATGAAGTCCAGCGCAGGTGATGATCAATGGGAGCGGAGGAGCCAGTTTCTCAGGAAGGTTTCTCTTCCCTTCCCCCACCACCTGGAATTTATTTCTTTTACCACAAAGTGACGTGATGGAGATGACTGACTGTCAATGCTCAGATTAATTTCCCTTAAACACCCACCAAAAGCATAAAGTGCTAAAATCCCAGTAAGATTTTACGGATCGCTTCGATTTAACCATCCTATCGAGCAGTTCAAATCAGACGAGATGTGAGGCTCACACTAAAATCCTATTTCCATAATCCCAGCTGATTTGCCACCCTCCAGTTTCCAAAGTGCCCAGCAAACTAGGGAAAGATCCTTCCATGCTGTGTGTGTGTGGCTGGACCTCCGACCAGTCAGTGTTTGCAGGGTGAGCCCTTTCTCCGTGCCAGTTCTAATGCTTAGCTGTGCCCCCACAAGTGATGCCTTTGGCTCCACTGACCGCAGGGTCTGCTTTCACCTCACCCACAGCCTGACTCTGCACTGCTTGAACTGACTCACAAATCCGTTCTCAGTGTTAGGGCCGAGCTGCTGGTGGGATGCAAGTGCCCTCTCCTCATCCTCCCATCTCCCAAGCTCCTCAGTCCATGTCCCACCCTTGCAGGGTGCTTCATCCACCCCAGCCCTGTGTCAAGATGCTGCTGCTCCCCATGTTCCTCCTCTCACATCATTGCTCCTGGCTCTTGGCCGAGGGATTGGTGTAATGAGGTTCCGATAAAGGGTCTGCAACCTGAGGGGTGACACTGCAGCAATAGTTTCTGCTGCCTTTGAAGGCTCCTGTGTGGTTGCAAGTGGTTGCAAGTACTACCTAAAGGTCTGAACTCAGGCTCCTTGTCTTCGCTGAGAACTGACACACCAAACCACCTCATGACAGGAGAAATCACACAAGCAGAATGAAAACCACTAAAGGTCTTCTACCTGACCAGGCAGCTGATGCCAAGGGAAGTAAAACAAAAAACTCTGCAATGCACTCAAATTGCTCTCAAATTTTACTGATAGAGGACCCCAAAGCCACTTCTCTTCCTCCTCAGCCTGGAGGAGCTCCCATAGATGCAGGCGCCGAGGTCCACAGCTAGAGGTGCTGTGCGATGGAGATGAGATAAAATACAGAGGAGCAGGAGTTTCTGACCGATGGATGGGGAGGGGAGAGGAACTACATTCACTGCACCCCCCCATGCACTCTGCAGCAGTTTGATGTCTTTACTGGGAGAAATTCATGTTTAAACACAACCTGCATCTCCTGCTGGGTCACTGAACAGCTACGCTGAGGAGTCTTTGTCCCGAACCCACTTAAACGAATCTTAGAGTGGATCTAAGTAAGAAACAACCTATATTAAGGAGTAATCAAGAATCACAGAACATTAGGGATTGGAAGGGACCTCGAAAGATCATCCAGTCCAATCCTGCCGCTGCAGCAGGATCCCCTAGATCAAGTCACACAGGAACATGGCCAGGAGAGTTTTAGACGTCTCCAGAGAAGGAGACTTCACAACCCTCCTGGGCAGCCCGTTCCTTTTCCCATTCTGAGCCCAAGTTAACTCATTCAGGAATGAATCCTCCCATGAAGAACCGCAGTAAGGAAGTAATGAAGAATTTACTTCGAGGATCCTGCTCCAGCAGCGGGGGTTGGAGTAGGTGATGTTCGGAAGGTCCCCTCCAACCCCCACTAGCCTGTGATTGTGTGGAGTAAGACCGTCCATTGCAAATTTGAGAGGCTGTTTGTACCGAAACCGGTCACATTAGGAGGACAATCAGGTCTCTGCGCTGTGGGAATGTGGGTCGCTCAAAGGCAGTGGGAAACTGGGAGGCTGAATGCGGGGAGTCGGGGAGCCTTGGCAGGGCTGGGAGCCCTCGCTGGAGAGCTCTGAAAAGCTGCTGCAGCAGGAAAAGAACTTTGTTTCTAAAGTGCCTGCGAACGCATTGAGGGCTGGGACGGAGCCGTCGAACAATGCCGAGGGAGCTGGCAAACACCCCGACCCCACGTTTCGCTGGGGCCAAGGGGAGCAAGCAGCGAGACGGACTGCCCCCCTTCTCCCCCAGACCCCTAAATCGCCACCAAACACCCCTCAACAGTGCGCTTGAGCGCTGTCTGCTCCCCCCCAAACTCTCACGCGTGGGGCTGCGTGGAGGATCTCCCCCTCTTTCTCCCCGTTCCCCCCTCGCCTCTCCCTCCTCCTCCTCCTCCTTCTCGCAGCTGATGGCTTGGCCCGGGCTGCCCAGACTGGCCGGCGCCGGGCCCGTGACATCACCCATTCACGCCGCGGCCCAGCTGGCGCCGACGGGGCGGTCGCCGCGGCAACGCGGACGCCAATCCGCGGGCAATGACTTCCAGCTGCCCGCCCCACCGCCGCCGCGGGAGCGCGCCTGCGCGTACCCGCTGCCTCCTTCCTCACCTCCCCCCCCCACCTCCATCAATACCCTCACCCGGTGCCGGAGCTGCTCCGTGTGAGCCGCTGCGTTAATAACCCATAGCCGGGGTTTTGCTCGTGTCGGGGGTGAAGCCTCGACGTGTTGGTGCGATGCTGGTGCGTGGTGCTGGGGGGATGCTGGTGCGTGGTTATCGTGCTGTGGTGGTGCTGCTGGGGTGCTGGTGCGTGTTGGTCGTGGTGCTGGTGGGATCCTGGTGCGTGGTTGTGGTGCTGCTGGGTGAGATGCTGGTGCGTGCTGTTGCAGCGGGAAAGGGGTAGTTTGAGCAGGGAAATGCTGCCCTGGGAGGCAGGGGTGAGACGCTCGTTTGCAGCGGGATGCTGGCCGTAGCTGGGTGTTGTGAGGTTCAAGGTCAAACTCAGGAGCTCCCTTGCTTGCCCTGTGCACCTTGGGGTGGAGGGGCTGCCCTGCAAAGGGTGGAGCAGCCCACCCTGGCTGGCTCCTGCTGCAACGCTGGGTGGTTAAAGGACTTTCTACCTGCAAGTGGCAGCCCTTGTATTTAATAAATAACTTGGGGACCCTTTGGCACAGATACCTCCAGTCTCTGGTGTCGGTGGCATTTGTCAGAAATTAGTTCCCCGCTTTCACTGAGTGTTACATGGCCAAAAAAAATCATCTCACTGGCCCTAAAAATCCATCAGCTGGTAATTGTAACTGGCACCTCCGAATTCCTGTGTTCTGAGAGAGTAACTTGCAAAGTCACCTTTTTGACATGCTGAGGGGTCATGCTCATGAATCGTGCTGATCTCTACCACGTTCTCCCTCTTTGCTGGGTTGGTTTATTTGGGTTTCTTTTGGTATTTTGTGCTGGAGAAAACATGTTCCTTTAATTTCTTCCATGTGGAATCCATCCCCACTGGCCACTCTGGTGCTGTTCGCTGTATTTGTTTGATACCCTTTTTGAGCTGGTGGAAGCAGGATGGAAGGAGCATATGAGACTGCTGAGTGCTTTGGACAACTAGTTCTCTTTAGGTCCCTTTTTGTCCCAGTAGCGGAGACAAAAATCTCGCACTGAATGTTTAACAGGCTGCCCAGGGCAGTGGTGGAGTCTCCATCCCTTCAGGGCTTAAATGTAGGTGTAGCTGTGCTAAGGGACGTGGGTTAGTGGTGACCTGGCAGTGCTCGGTCACTGTTCAGACTGATGATCATGAAGATCTCTTCCAACCAAAATGATGATATGGTTCAGGGAGAGCTTGAACACTGCAGGCTTCCTGGATTCATCTGCGACACTTTAAACGCTCAGTGTCTTTGTGAAGACCGAGGGCTGATGTCAGACTCTGCAAACATCCCTTTTATTGATGTTTCTATGTTTAGTGCCCGTAACGAAGACTTTTGTGGTCCTGTGTTGTCGGAAATTGAAGCACCAGGAGACAAATAAAATGAACTTGCAGAATAACATTACGATGGGTTTTCGGTAATTAAAGGAGGGTTATGAGAAAGATGAGGAGACTCTTTTTAGCAGGGCCTGTTGTGGCAGGACACGGGGCGATGATGGTTTTAAACTAAAAGAGGATGGAGTTAGACTACATAGAAGGGAGACATTTTTTACAGTGAGGGAGATGAAACATTGGCTCTGGTTGCCCAGAGAGGTGGTAGAAGCCCCCTTCCCTGGAATGGTTCAATGTCAGGTTGGATGGAGCTCTGAGCATCCTAATGATGTTGAAGATATCCCTGCTCACTGCAAGGGGTTGACAAAGTGATGTTTGGAGGTCGCTTCCAAACCGTTCTCTATGATCTTGTGGGTTTTTGAAGGCCATCTTGTAGGTTGTTAAGGGTTATTTTAATAATGATTTTTTTGGGGGGGCTGGTGATTGAGAAATCTCTTCTGTCTGATATCGCTGATGTTTGGCCTCATGTGACTTCCCAAAGTCCTGTAAGGGCACAGTCAAAAGAAGGGTCTGAAGTGAGAGATGTTCCTGAGTTTCAGGTTCTGCTCAGTGACACCCAGTGATAGGACAAGGGGCAGCGGGTGTGACCTGGAACATAGGAGATTCCACATCAATATGAGAAGGAACTTCTTCCTGGTGACATTGACAGAGCACTGGAAGGGGCTGCCCAGGGGGGTTGTGGAGTCTCCTCTGGACATGCTTAAAACCCACCTGGACATGTTCCTGTGGCATTTGATCTAGGTGATCCTGCTGTGGCAGGGGGATTGGACTGGATGATCTTTCAAGGTCCCTTCCAATCCCTAATGTTCTGTGATTCTGTGAAAACGGGCTGGGTGGCCAAGGAAAACCCTGTCAGCTCCTCTACCTAGAAGAGCCATGAACATGGACAGCCGCATCCATCCTCTGCTTGGCTGGTAGAGTTGAGTGAAGATATGGAAAGAAACAAGAACATGCTGAATCAGGCATGAAATTCAATGCCATGGTATCCTTATTCCCATGAGATTCCAGGCTGATGATTTAAAAAATAAAAACACTGTGCAGGCTCAAATATTTTCCCCCCATCATCATTCCTCATGCATCTGTTTGCATCCCTCTCACTGACCTGAGTGGGAGGTTGGGATCTTTCCACAAAGCCTGATGGTATCAGACGGAGCAAAGCGATGCAGCAAAAAGGAAACTGCTACTGCTGTCGGTGACAGGTCTGATCCGACGTCGGCTCAGGGCTCCCCATGGAGCCACTGTGTGTAGAACATCTGATCCACAGTGAAGGTTTTCCAGCCGGAATAACTCGATTCAAAATGCTGCCAAAACGTTGCATCACTTTCAGGGCTGGACCCTCAGAGCAGGCTTAGGAAATCCTGGTCCTGTCACTGTCAGCAGGCAGAGTCAGTGTCCTCTGTTGCAAAAGGGGAGGAAAAAGGGAGGGGATGATTTACTGTAGCAGACAGCAGCCACCCTGCACGCTCCCAGCCCATCTGCAGGTAATTAAAAGTTGCTAATGTAGTTTTTCTCACTGGTAGGGAAGGTGGGGGGGATCTATCATGGAGCTGGTGGCAGGGCTGGCACAGCCCAGGTGTGTTTACTGCCTTCCTGAGGTTCCTTCCTGCTTAACCACAGCTCCAGGTACTTCCAAGAGCACGAGGGACCCTGTCGCAGCTCTTGGATGAGATGCGCTGAGGAAGAGCAAACACAGATGTGTATGAGAGCAACCAGGTGCTGTGGCTTCTCCATTGCAGTACCAAGTTCTGTGGCTTCTCTGCCAACAACGTGCTCCATGGCTTTGATGTGAGTGTTTTACTGCTGGGTGCACTGAGAGAACAGTGATGTTCTGCCTCTGCTCTCTCCCGCTCTCCACAGAAGGTGGACACCAAGAAAACTTCAAGTAGGGAAGTTGTGTCATGAAGGAGACATCTGTCTGAGGGACCCTTGCTCAGTTGCTTGTCTGATGGGTTTGTGAGGTGTAGGCGCACAGGACGGGGGTTGTTGCACGTGGAGGGGATGGTTTTCTTGGAGAAGGTACTTAACCATTGCCTGGGCCAGCAGGGCTCCTCCTCTGCCCTAACTATCCCACTGACAGGCAGGTTGCTCTCAGGGATGCATCTTGCTGCTTTTGTCTGCTCAAGAGGTGAGAGGTCAGAAGAAACACGTCATGCTTGGAGGTGTCAGTGGTAGCACTCTGCGCTTGCAGAGATCTCTCAAACCCAGTGGCATCTCGGGCTGGGCACCCAGACCCAGGCTGCACTTCAGATCCCAATCTGTGTCCCTCTTCCTTATCTGTAAACCAGAGAGGATCAGTGTCTCTCAGGAGGAAAAACACCCCAAAACCTCACTGGTACCTGCAAAGCACTGGGGTACAACAATGATGAAGGCACAGAAAAGCTTGTGAAAGGATTGCTTGAAGGTCTAGATCAGGTTCCAGCTGCAGGGGTTGGGGACCACACACCAAGTATTGCAGAGTCTCTCATTAAATGCACCCTGTCTGCACTGGGAAAGGTGGAACACTTGACAATTAGTCGTCTTTAATTGCTCACATGCTGTTGTAACACACAGACACCGTGGCCGAGTGACTGCTGCAGAGAAAGCCTGAACCTCTGAATTTTTGAGAGCTTGGTTTTGCAACTTGAGTCACCCTGCTCTGACACAGGGAGGGAGGGAGGGATATGAGGCTGTGGGTAATAAAATGTAGATTCCTATAATCATATGTATGGTTTCTGGTCTCTATTTGTTCCCTCTGCAATACTTGTAAGATTATAAGTGGATGAAACAAGGAGAAAATAGCCTCTTGGTCATCTAAAATACTGTAAAAGGGAATGAAATTACACCCAGCCCCTACATTTTTAATACGCTAAGAACACATTTCAGAAACACCCCCAGGATCCCTCCAACAGAACCATTAGGTGGTTGATGTGAGCCATTGTGTTTATTTCATTATGAGTAATTATTTGGGTTTCAGCATCGCCTCCAGGAGCTGACCGAGGGCCGGGCTCTGTCCAGCAGGGCATCACACCGGTACTGGACAAAGGACAGTCCCTGCTCCAGAGTTCCTCTGGACTCAGTAGTGGATTCTGCAGGCTGGCAGAGAGCTGGCACAGCCCTGCACTGTGCTGACAGATGCAGTGCCTGTATCTGCAGGGTGATGGGGCAGCCCTGCCTGGCCACCTCAGCCCCACTCAGCCAGAGTCCATGTGCTCAGCTTCCTGGACCCAGCTCAGCTGGAAGCCACAAGGAGCAAGAGGCAGCAGGGATGGGACGTTTGATGAGTTGGGAAGTGTGGAGAAAATGACAGTTGCTACTGGGATGGTGGTGTTGGTGTCCTGGAAATCCCACGTGCCCTGACTGCCGCACTGGTGGCAGCAGCAGTCTGGGTTTCCAGGGAACAGGAGGATGGGTGGAATAGGCAGCAGGACCTATCCACGCTGGTTCTACAGCACTTGCTCTCCAAGTAAGGGTGCAGAGCAGTGTAAGATACTGCAGCTGTGCCTCAACACCCCCACCCCACCCCTAACCCTTCTCACCTGTGTAGCTCAAAGACCTGCTCACTAAAACCCACCCAACCCTCACCCCAAAGGGTTAGTTTGTGGTGAGGGGTTCCCTGCAGTGAGAATTTGGAAGCTGGAGCTGCTAGTCCACAGCCCTAACTGAGGTACGTAGTCCCTGGTCACTGTTTTGGTTTCATTAAGGTGCTCTGTCCATCAGTGTTATCAGTGTCCACGAGACTCTAATGTGTTTGGTTCTGCCTAAGTGCTATTTGTTGGGGTTTTTGCAAAATACTCTCTTGTTTTTTTCTGCTTGAAATTGTATTTACTGGTCTCTGAGAGCCAAGCTCATGCACTTAAAGATGGGGCACTAGACACGATGCTCTTGTAGCTGCGTGAACTATATTAGCAAAGGGACTTAGGGAAAGCAAAGGACAGAGACTTTGTCTCCACTTTGCAGTGAGCAGGTAACTCTGGTGGTACCTTTGCAGTGTGACTGCACTGGGTCTGCCCTGCTGCTTGCAGCTGTCGCATGTGTCCCGTGTAGGAGATGCTGTTCCAGCTGCACCTGCTCTCCAGTGTGTTGCCTCCTACAGCTCACAGTGCTCCGTGTGGGAGTAGGAGAGATGGAGTACAACGAGCATCACTTGAGGAACAGGGTATTGGCACTGTTAACAGGAGTCATGAGGGAACACTGAACTGGGCACGTGCCCTGTGCCTCGCTCCAGGATTGTCTGAGGGAAAGGGAGGGTGAGATTGTTCTTTCACACCACAACCCCCCCCTTACCATGTTTTCTCTGCTAGAACGGAGCAGCTCAAGGCAGAAACACAGGGAAAGGTGGCTGAGAAAAGCGCTAACGGCACGAAGACTTCAGAGCCCTAACAGGGATGCTGCTGCTGAGGAAGGCTGTGGGAACCCCTCAGCCAGGAGACTGTTACTAGCTGTAAACCTCCCTGTGGTCAGATGTGGGCTGGATGGGTGCTCCCCTTTGTGTTGGTTTTGGTGTGTCCTGCTGGCTAATTGCAAACACCTCGCTTAGCTCTGACTTCTGACATGGTGTGAAAGCCGTTTGGTACCTGAACCTGCCTAAAGGGCTGCCCTGAGTGCTCCCAGGCACTGAGGTGCCTCTCAGTCCTTGGGTCCAGGCTTCCACATGTGAGCTGCTGCTGGACCACTTGGTTCTCTTTTTGGCTCTAGTGTTCATGTAACCTATTTCAGTTCCAAGTTCATACAACTTGGGTGACTCTGTGCATGTCCCTGTTCTAGGGGACTCTTGGTAAGGTGGGAATTTGGGGTCCAGACTTCACTACGGAAGGTTTCTCGTACGGGAGAGCATTTTAAAATCCATCAAGTCTGACTGGTCCCTCTTTCAAAGAGAAAAGGCTGTGCTTTATCAATAAGACATCGTGTGTAGTCAGCAGTATGATTTTTTGCTTTAGGTTTTATTGCTTTACATCATCTCTGGGGAAAGTCTTTACCTCAAGAAGTATTTTGCCAGATGATGACTTGCGCTCGTACTTTGGTCGTGTCCAAGCCATAACTTTGCCTCATTTGCATCTACTGACTAAATGGTTTAATTAATTTAGCGTTGTGCTTACTGACTACTTTTAATTAGCAGTTAAATCAGTTCAGTTAACAAAAAAAAATGTAGGTGTTTACACGAATGCAAATGATGATGGGTTCTCGGGGCTCGATTCGAAAAGCAGTTCCACACCATCAGTGCTGCACTTCTCCAGGCTTTATCCTGGGATTGTGGGCTCCTCCTCCCCTGGGAGCAAAGTGCAGGGAGTTATGATCCATTCACTCACCCAGGATTTTGGTCTCATCTTTCTGCCATGAGGCATGGAGACAGATAAGTGGGGTTTCAGTGCTTCATTCTTGGGGCCAAGCACTCAATACTCATGAGAGGAGACAAGACAGTGTCTCTGGACCAGTGTGTACAGCAGTGTCTCCCTCCAGTGTCCAACTCCAGCCAGTTTTCCAACTTGCACTATTCTTAGCCACTTACTTGTCTGTTGGTTGAGTGTTTGCTTACATCTGTCCAAGGCAGAACGTGTGGAAAGTGGATATTTGAGAAGCAGCTTCTGATTTCCACCATCAGCCAGAGTCTGGTAACGCAGGCACAGCACGGTGGACGTGATGCACACCCTCAGTTCCTTTGTCACTGGTCTGGCATGTGCTGGATGGAATTTACCTTGGAGAAACCCTCCAGGTGATGTTGAAGGGGTCACTGGTGGCTGGTTTACCAGCATCTTTTGAATGAGAGGTGCAGAACAAGATTGTGGTGAGGTTAGGTCATAGGCTGGGCTTGATGATCTTAGAGGTCTTTTCCAGCCTCAATGATTCTGTGTGATGGTACCTCCAGACAAATCTCACAAATGGAAATAAGGTCTCCTGGTTGTTGGTCTAAAAGCTGTCACCTGCCTGTGCCTAAACAGCTGTGTGTGCCTGTGTGTCATCGTGTTGAGCTCTTCCCCACAGGCAGCGATCAAGCCTTGGTGCCATACCCAGTGTTAAATGCAGGTTACAGTAGAGGAGGGTAATTTCATCCCGAGACTACAGTTCCCTTACTCAGCTTTCCCAATAACCCTCCCCAAAAGGGAAGATCAGAGACAAGAAGATAATTGGTGAGATCACCAAGAAATGACTTCATCAGTCCAGGCCTTTCATTTGAAGGAAGCTGGCAGCCCGCCCTCCTGGAAGGAGGTGTTATTCCACTAGTACCTCACATCAAAGTCGACAGGGGTAATTATTTGAGGAGCTAAGGAGGTAATCAGTTTGGGAAACAAAAAAAGAAAACACCCCCCCACCACCACCCCTCAGTCCTTGGAGCCTGGAGAAAAACGAGCTGGAATGCAGCTGTCTGTCTGTAGTCTTGTTCTAAAATTAACCTTATAAATGTAATTTCATAAGCTGCTCATCAGAGCAGAGGGACCCCGTGCCAAGCTCATGTGACATGACTCCCTCCCCAAGCCTTGGAAGGGGAATAACTCCTACATGTTGTTTTGTTCCTTGTGCTTTGCCCATCCTGTGGAATCAGAGCCCAGTCCCATCCTCATTCCTGGGCACTCTGCCTGCTAAACCCAGAGCAACAAGATTAACCTTTTTGGTTAATGATTCCAGTCTCCAGTCCCACCCACCTGACACTGGTTTGAGGTGCTCACCCTCACCCGAGCCATGATTAGGTCATCTAAAGGAGACCTCTTGCCCTGCCAGTTTGAGAGAATACCTCTTGCTCAGCCTGGAGTATGTTTGAGATGCAGGACAGTGCTCAAGCACCCACTGGGCTCCCCTGTGACACCTCACAGCACTGCAGAATGTCCTTCCCATGCTAAGGGCTTCTTCCTTCACTTCCATCCTGTTGTGTATTCCCCTGTGAGATTTGTAAAGAGCCTTGTGCTGCATCATCGCATCTCCCAGCAGAAGTATCACCTGGTGCTGGGATGGGTTTGGGATGGTTTGGGGTTACAATGCCAGCCTGTTGTCTAGGCTGTGTCACATGAGGGCACTGCTCAGCATCATGGACAGCAGTGCAGGAAGCTGAGAATAAAGGCTCAATCGACTCCCAAAGCTAGCGGAGCTCTACAGGGAGCCTTTCATTAGGCGAATTCCTAAATGTTGACCAAACTCTTTCAGCTGTGGGCATGGCTAATGGCTCAGGATGCATGTGATACACTTGTCAGTGCACAGACTGATAAAAATCCTTGAAGCTGCTTTCCCCCACCCCCTAGAAAGTTCACATGAGTAGAAGAGGGGGGAAAAAAAAATGAGCGAGACTTCTCTTCAGTGGTTCCTTTCATGTCACAAGAAGGAGGGTCATGTGTTTTAGTTTAACTGATTCATTCCAATAAAATGATTTTCAAAGGGACAGGACAAATAATGGGCATTTTTGACATGTGGTGGCTGCTGTGCATCAGATGGAGCTGGTTTTCCCGTACACAATATAGTTGTTGTTCTGCAACTGGTTAGAATTCATTTAAAATCATCTGATTTAGTGCTACCTAGTAAAGTAATGTAATGGTGCAGTGAAGCCTTTATGGCCGGTGAGATTTTTGATGACTGACTTCAGTTGCCGTTTTCATTAGGATATCAAAAAGTGGATGTGATTGTCCCACACAGTTCCTATTCAATAGAGGAGAAGAAAACCCAGAAGATATCAGAAAAGCAAGTCCTCCAGCCTAAGCCAGTAGCCTCCCCACGCTTTGTCTCTCAAGTTAGTGCATTTATCACCTTCTTCATCTTCTGAAAGGTGCTGTGACATCTCTGCCTCTCAGCACTGTGACAACATGACAAACGAAGCCTCCGGCTGCCCCTTGTGCATCAGGGCTTTGAGGAGGAGGGAAGAAGGATGCAAAAACCCCCCAAATCAACAGCCACACACACAAAAAAGTTGAGCATTCTGCTGCTTAATTATCAGCCAGCCCAGAGAAGCTTAACAGCCCAGCCATGGGTGGAAGGAGCTTCTCAGCATCACAGGAAGCAGAGTGCAATTAGTCAGGGTCAGGATGCCCAGGATCAGATTTGCTTAGGGCTAAAGCGAGCCAGAGCGGGGCTGTGGCGGTGTCACAGTCCGAGCCGCCCGTCGCCCTGCGGCGGGATGCCTTTTGCTTCAGTTTCTAATTAAACAACTGGGCAGCCAAGCGTGGCCACTGCTGGCTCGCTTGTGTGCAACTTGTTTTGCATTCAAAGAACCCGGAGTGCTGGGGAGGGATTAAGCTACACATTTTCAGAAGTGGTGGATGCAACAAATAGTTGTCGTTGTGATGGGAAGTCCTGAGTTCATCTCCTAAAAGGAGTGTTTAAAATATTAGCGCTTCAGTTTTACTGCCTTGGAATTATTTGGAGTTCCTCAGGGGCAAGTTAATGCAGCCCAGACTTTCCTGTCTGTGCCATATAGCAAAGTGTTTCTGGCTGTGGCCGGTAGCAGGAGCCTGGGAAGTGATGCGGGACAGCGGGGCAAGCACAGGACTGAAAATCTTTCTGAGCTGGGTGTTGTACTTCTGTCTTAGTGTTTGAGATGTCCCAAGGACCTGTTCCTTCCTATGTCCTTTGACGTCCCAACCATCCAACTGATAAAACCATTCTCTCCGAGAACAAGCACTTTGTCTTCATTTGTCCTAAACCTGCTGCCTCTTCACTTCAGTGGGTTATGGAAAACAACATGCACATGTGTACGTTCAACATGATGAAGAACAAAAATGACCTGTGTTCATTTTCTTTGTGATGCTCATGGTTTTATGAGTTTTGATCGTGTTGTAGCATTTTAGGTGTCTCTTTCACAGGGAGAGTGTTCCAGATTATTTAGTCCCTCCACATAATGGAGCAATTTCACCCTTGTTGGCCATCTCCCCTGTTCTGCTCCCCACTGTTGCAGATCTCCCACATCCCTTTCAAGATGTCAGGTGTCTGGAAGCAGATGCAGACCTGGACAGGGCAGTTACATGGATGGATTTCCCATACGTATTGTTTTGGAGTTCTCACCAAGGTTTCCATCTGCCATGTTTTTACCCCATCTCTCGATACCCCGATACCCTTCTGCAGCTGCTCCCAGTCAGTTTGATGTCCACAGATCATTTTGTATCCACACCAGGCTTAGTCACCTCGTTGTTGGCCCTGTCTTCCAAATCATTCATGACTCACTTGAACAACAGATGTTCCAGGGTAGGTTCAGTGTGTCACTCCTGCTTGTCCTACATAATCCCTTCACACTAGCAATGTCCAATGTATTTTCTTCATGGATAAACCAACATTTAATCGTTCTCTATAGGCTACACAAACAGCTCTCCATTGCTGTAAAGGTTGAATTTACAAGTTGCCTGACTATGAAATATTCTGCTAAATATTCCATATTTATTCACTTTGGGTTGTGGCTGAGCTCATCCACATCTTCTGGCTGCTGGTGACAGCTCTCCTCATAGTGCATTTGATGACTACTATCCACTTCTAAAGCAGCTCTCCTCACTTCCTAGAGCATTAGTAATACAGCCCCACTCTGTATATTTGCCTAATCCATTAATATCAGGCAGTAGTCCTGGTGGCCAGTTTCTTCCATCCAAGCCCCAGTGTGTATCTACAGTATATTTCTTGTCTGCTGTTTTATTCTCACAGAGGAATTCAGAATCAGAAAACTCTGGGCTTTGACAGCACTGGAAGGGACTGCCCAGGGGGGTTGTGGAGTCTCCTTCTCTGGAGACGTTTAAGACCCACCTGGATGTGTTCCTGTGTGACTTGGTCTAGGTGACCCTGCTGTGGCAGGGGGATTGGACTGGATGACCTTTTGAGGTCCCTCCAATCCCTGATGCTCTGTGATTCTGTGATATGAAAGCCTGCTCTGTTCTGTCTTGGGCTTAAACATCCTTGGACCGAGTGGTTGTGTGAATATGGCCAAGCATCACGTACGTGACTGCGGGTGGACGTGAGTCAGCGCGGACCTGTGGTTCTTCTGTCTTCCGTAAATGCTGACGAACGCAGGTCACCTGCTCTGTGCCTGCTGTTCTTGACGCATGTTTGCAGTAATTTGGGGTTGGGTACAGGCATGTACTACTGGTTAATCCTCAATCCCAGCTTGTCTCAGCATTTTCATAAATTAATTCAACCTTGTGGGGTTGGTCCAGTTCAGATAGCAAAGGATCTGCTGATCTTCCATTCTCTTGCATCCTTTACCAAACCCTTGGTGTTGCTCAGGCTCATCGTGGGTAGGGTAACAGACCACTGCTTCTGCTGTGGCCTGTCTGTCTTCCTGGTGACCCTTGAATCAAGTGCTTATAGCTCAAGGAGAAGTTAAAAATAAAGCTGTGACCTGGCTCCTCCTGCAGATGGTTTCACTCCTGGACGGTGCTAGAAGTGAACGGGTTTTTATCCCCCTCCTGTGGTAGTCATGGTGAGAACTTGTGTCAGAGCAGGGGTAGCAAAGGCAGCAGCAGATGGATTGACTCTGACTCCTGGTTGAGAATGAACCTTCCTCCTGCCTCCCTGCTTTCACCATCACTGACCATGGGGAGAGAGGCAGATGCCTCGCTGTGGCCAAGATTAAAGTTAAACCTGTAAGTAGGATCTTCTGGGGGGATTCTGTGTCTGGACACTGGTACAGAATGGTTTTGCTCTCCCTTTTCCTGCTTATTCCCCTCTTGTACTTCATCCCTTCCAATCCCTAATGATTCTACATCTAATGTTTTACAATTCACCTCTCCCAACCATCTGATCTCAGCGCTGTGTTGTGGGTACAAGCAGTTTTCAACACTGGAACTGTCCCTTAGGTTGGGGTCCCTGCTGTCCCAGCCTGGGACCCTTGTCAGCTCCAGAACAGCAGCTCTTGATCCTTCTCATTCAGAGTCTCGCTGAAGCTTGCAAGAAGCCAGTGCCTTTGAGCATTAACATTCACAGAGATGCTGCAGTGACATGAAGAGAGTAAAATGACCTCTTCCCCAAAACCCCGAGAAGCGGGGATTCTTTTCAGGGGTGGTAAAACCAGTCCCAACATGGAAAAGCTCTGGCTTGCTGGAGGGAATTAATTCATCTTGATGTTTGAGCCTTGTAACAGTGGTCCTCGTGCTTCTGAATGTCGAGTCTTTACAAGGCTGACACTCTGTGACCCCCATTTCCATAAACTCTAGCCATTTGCAATGCGACTGGACTTTAATAGAAGTGTGGGACAGCCTGTGCCTCAAAGGCTGTGCTCAGGACATGTGAATTCTGTCTGATCTTCTCCAAGGGTTGAGGCCGTGGGCTTTGCTAAAGCCGTGAGAAATATGTTGGTGCTTCAGGAAAGTGTTGAGCTGAGAGCAAATGAGGTCTGCACTTGGCTTTCAGGTGCATGCACGTGTAAAGAGAGGGAGGGTGAAGGAATTGCTCTAGGGATGAGGACAATGTTCAGCCAGTCCCTGTTATGGACACCTGAGGTGCCCAGGTACTGTGGGAAGTCGCCTCTTTCCTGCTGTGCCCCGTAGTGCAGCCCCTTTTGGATTCATTTACAGATTTTCTGGTGTTTTTAATGCAAAACCCTGCTGCTGGAGGCCACTTGTATGGATTCCACTAAGTTTTAGTCCTGCTTACGTGACAACTTAGCCTTTTCTTCTGGTCCTGGAGCACTAATTCAGCTGCAGGTAGCTTCAGTGGGTCTTGTGCTGAAGGAAGTCGCTGCAGCTCCAGGAACAAGTTGTAGCCAGTTTTATCCTATTTCCTCCCCCCATGTGTCTTTGTGAGCACTAATTTCTGTCTTGGGGAGTCTAGGGTTTTTCTTCTTGTCCCTTTTTCTTAACCTCCTGACCTCCCTCACAAAACTGGGCGCTGTGCGGTTGTTAAAGCCACAATAAATGAAACGAGCAGAGGTCCAGAACAACGGAGCTTTTCCTCCGTTACGACAGTACGTTCAAAGCTACCCAAGAAAGAAGATGTGACTGTCTGACTGGGATGAAAAGGCCTGGCATGGGGCCTTGAAGAGGCCACTACAGAGAGAACCTAAAAGTCAACGCTCTGAAAGGTAGTTGCGGCTCAGAGGTCAGTGCTTCAGAACGCAGGGTACGCCCATCGCTAGACTTCCTACAGCTTTGTGCTCATCCTCAGACCTGTCCAGATAAACTGTGGAGAGCCACAACAAGGAGAACCTGGCTGACCTTGGGAACCTTGGAGGGCAGAAGATGCAAGTGGCGGATGCAGTAATGAGCCTTACCCATCGTCAGATCCTTCTTGTGGACAGCAGGTGCCACGTGCTCTCGGGGCCATGGACTAAGGGTTGGGTAGTCACAGAGCAAAGGTTGGAGCTTTGTAGGATCTCTTTCCTTTATGGATCTCTTTCCTTTATTCCTCATCCAGAGCTGCTCAGTGAGCTCAAAGCTTTTTTTGATACCGTAGAGGCCAAATGTTGGAGCTGATGCGTCAGAAGCCGCTTACTTCTGAGCTATGTGAAACACTTGGACGCCTTGTCTTTAATCCAGCTAAACACAGACTTTACCTAAACCTGCATCAGAATGGAAATTCAGATCAAAAATTAGACCAGCAGTACCCTCTAGCTGAATAAACACAAAATCACTAAATTAGAGGGTTGTGGTGTTAATGTGAGGCTTAATGATCTCGTAGGTGTTACCTGCTACTGTTCCTCTCCAGAAAGAGACTGCAGGAACGACTGAAAGGGACCTTGCTCCTTCCCTCTCGTTATCTCATAGGGCAGGTTCACCTTGACTTGGTTTTGCTTTGTGGGTTTAGGTGCCAACAGCCTGTTGAGTGTTAATTTTGTGTGCTGCTCAGGTTTTGCTCCTCACTGATGTGTTCCTTCAAGCTTACGCTTGACCTTTAGAATTTTTATGAGGTTGTCATGTCGCAGCCCTACAGCAACCATGTGAGGAGGAACAGCTCTTCGGAGGGAACGCTGAGCGCTTGACCAAGGCGCAGACAAAGGGCAGTGTCAGCAGAAAGTCGTATTGTATGAAAATGCATCTCATGGCCTCTGTAGGGGTCGTTATATTTTGTGGCAGAATTGCCACTAAAATGGCTTTTGAAGTCTGAGAGCCAACAGACCTCCCCAGTGGTGCCTTCGGGATGTGGACACACTCGGCGCACGCGTAAATGAATAAGGCAGATGGTCCCCATAGGTGCTTTGCTCTTCTCTTGGACAGAAGGTGCTCACGGGCACAGATTCACACTTGATTTCTCCTTATTTACAGGAGTGAGGGGATCTCAGCTGTAGGTTAATTTTTGTCTTAAGAGCCGATACGGTGCCCTTTGCGAGATCGCAGAGGAATGACCACAGACCTAAGGTCGGGGAAGCATCTGTACCTTCAGCTGTCTCCCAGGAGTTAATGATGATCAGCGTCACCCTGAAAACTCAATGCATGGGAATAGGTGGTTGCTGGTTTTCTGAGGTCTGCTAGCTACCATCAGCAATAAACTTGGAAGGGGGTATTTAGAAGGGCGGGTTGACTTTACTTGAAGTCAAATGGAAACTTGTCTGCAGTTCAGCGGTGGGATTCTAGCGTGTGGAGCCATGGATGCATCATCCGGTCTATAAAGCAGCCAATGCACTGAGTTACGTTGTTATGTAAAACACTGAAAGGAAAAAAACACCCAGGGAGTTGCTAGGCAAAGTTCTACTTTTAGTAGAACCAGGGCTTGGTTAAATTTATGGTTTAACAAATTAAATGAAATTGCTGGGGATTTACATTGATGTATCAGTGCAAATTGGTCCATTATCGGCTCTTCCTTATGGACACGGTAGTTAGGGGGAAATTATGTAGGAGCATTTTCATGATAGTCTGAAGTGAAGCAGCTCCAATTCAGCCTACAGGTAGGAACGATGATTTGCCACCTATTTCTCTTTCAAACTGCAAACAATCTGCAGGGTCTCCTGCAGTGATCTTTTAAAACTCATCAGCAGATATTAGAAAAATAAAACTCAAAGGGATGTTCTGGGCTGGGGTTTGGGGGGTTTTTTGTCCCGGTAGCGTGTTAGTCAATGGTGGAACATGTTGCCGCAGGGTGTTTTGGAGGACAACATTTCCAGTGAGTTCAGCAAGAAAAAGATAGACTGACAAAAGAACAGCCTCTGGGGACCAATAAACAAAGGAGAGAATGTAAGTTGTTCTGGCTTGAAAAACCTACAAATTGCTGTTTCTCTGGGAATTGGAAGAGTTTGTGAGGAGAAGGAATCAGGAGTTGGCTGCATTTCCTGCCTGCATTTCCTTAGCATCTGCTGAAGATCAGAGAAGTGATTTTGGGGATCTCTAGACCTTCAGCCCAGCTCTCGGCAGCCGGTTTTCCATTTGGCTGCTGTGAGCGGGAGCAGCTGAAAGGTTTAATTGAAGACTGAGACTGAGCAAACCCCATGTTTAGATAATCCTAAATGGTCGTCAGACAAGGGGAAAGGTACAAGGAGATGGTTATGTAATTTATGCTTTTCATGTTATCTGAAGGAAACTTCTCGTGTGTGTTCAAGTGAGTGTTTAGCTTTCACTGGTGGCTGCTGTTGCATGGTCTAGCAGTTAGATAATAGGATGAAGGTTGGACTCAATGACCCTGGAGGTCCTTTCCAGCCATGATGATGATTCTGTGATCTTAGCAATTAAATGTTCTTGTTCGGGCAATGGAGATGGCTGATCTTCACTTTTTTTTCTCTAAAACTTCCAGTCAACCTCCTTTTTTGTGTGTCCTTGATAATGAGCTGGTGTGAGAAGGTGGGGAGGGAATTTTTTGCTCTTTGTCTCTTGCTTTTTATCTTCTTTTTGAAGAAGACTCAGGAAGTGATGGGGTTCCAGTCAGAGTCCTCCACAATCTCAATGCAGTAACAGGACCTTACAGTGACCTTCCAACCCAACAGTAGGGAATGATAGGACGAGGGGTCCTGGTGTGAGGCTGGACAAGAGGAACAAGGTCTGGAATCTGAGGGTGGGAGACCCCTGGAACAAGCTGCCCAGAGAGGTGGTGGAGGCCCCATCCCTGGAGCCATTTGAGGTCAGGCTGGCTGGGGCTCTGGGCAACCTGGTCTGGTGAGTGGTGGCCCCGCTTGGTGTTGCGGGGTTGGACAGGATGTCCTTTGGAGAACCCTTCCAACCCTGTGATTCCGTGGTTCTGTGATTTGAAGATGAGCAGAACTCCTCCATGGCTTCATAAAAACAAGAGCTGAAACGGAGCTTTGATTTATTTATTCTTCTGAGAGTCACACAGTCGGGCCATCGGCTTCTCGCTGCTGTTGAACAAACTTACTTGTTTTTGTACTCGGCTGTATTGATGATAACAGAGAATCCGTATCCTTGGGAGATAGGGAGTAAAGAGCCAAATGGTGTTCTGTGGGTGTTCCTGGTGGTGTTTGGTCCGTGCTCCTCCCTTAGCCCGTGCAGTCGAACAGTCTGCAGCTGACAAAATAGGTGCTGGGAGTACGAACCAGTTTCCTAATAACTTGGATGCATTTTAATTAGAAATGGAGGTTATGCCCCTGCTTTAAAGAGGTTTTTCTGCAGAAGATTTACATTAAATTTAAGGTACTCCATCGTGACACTTCCTTCTTCTCTCTGTCCCTAACACACTCTGAATTGTTTCATGATCCCAATGCTTTAATCTGAATTGTCTCAACTTATTCAGCTTCTGTGGACTGATTTAACTCAATAACTCGCGTAGCCACCTTGGATAAATAGATAAGTATCTGCTTTACTGAACTGCTTTTCTCTCAGACCATTTATTTTCACTAACCCATTGCTTACTTTTCTGCCTCACCTCCTACCAATGTTGCCCTAGGAATGAATTTCCCTGTATTTTAGGTTGCTGCTACCAAAATCATCAAAACTGTTGCTGCTCCCAGGTAGTAACGGGATGGGCTCCTCTTGGAACCCTCTCGTTGCTTTATTCCTCTTCATGACTGCATCCCCACACAGCTTGTTAGTTCATTCATAAACACATACATGGAGAAAAGTGTGGATCGCAGACCACCGTCACGTCCCAGGGAAGCTCCTCACACTCTGTAGGATGGGATCCAGCCTTATCTTAGACACCGATGTCTGAGGTATCCCCAAAATACCGCTTGTAACTAAGACAGTGTTGCTGGTGTCGTCATCATCCTGATCTCACTCGCCATTTACTCTGGTCCCTGCTACGCTGGTGTTGACACAAGGACATAACAAAGGGGGTCAACGATTGTTCTGTGGTTTATCAGGGGGTTTTTGTATCATTAGCAGTTTGTCTTCCCCTTCAGTTTTCTGCTGTTGGGAGAAGCCTCAAATCTTGCAACAATCCCGTGAACTGCAGTTTTTTCATCCTCACTCCAAAGTACTTCCCTGAGCTCCACGAAGGGGCGATCCCTCAAGTGCTCTTCGGGCGTTAATCCACGAGTTCTGTATTATGCTTGTACCGTCAGATGCCATCGTGTGAGCCGTGGCGGGTCCCTGCAGATGAGGCAAAGCTCGTACTTGCAGTGTATTCACTTCATAAACTGCAGCAGAGCAATAGTGATGCCCTAGACGTGGTTCTTTGAGCTCCAACAGCAAGACGTCAGTGACTTGACGTGATTTTTATAGTCCTTTGTGGGCTGAGGTGATGGAAGGAGGAATTAATTGGGAATTGCTTTTTATATTGTGTGCTCTTCAAATCCTTGCCCGGGATGTTGTGGCTCTGCTGCTTTCAGTAGAGCAGCTCCTTGTTCTTCTACCTGAGATGTGGTGGAATCGCTCTGCGTTGAGGAACTTGCAACTCAGTCTTTGTTGTCATAGTAGGACCAGCAATCCCGCTGGAACTTAAGAGTCGCTGTCTGTTGGAGGAGCAGCTGAATCTTCCAGCAGGTGCAGTCTGATGGGAAGCAGATCCCTGCCAAGAGGCTCAACCGAGTTGGGTGGATGAAACATGTAGTGCATGGGATGGAAGCAGCTTGTGGGGTTTGAAGATCGTTCTGAGCATTCTGTTTCCGCGTTCAGCAAAGCAGACTGTTCAAAACAAGCTAATTTTAGGCCTTGTGTGATGGAAACGAGCCATTTTGCTCATCTCAATTCAAAACTTCACAGTTGTCTTGTGTGGAAGGTTGGGATTGACCTGTCAAAAATTTTGTGGGGTGGAAAAACGCAGGAAGCAGGAAGCTGCTTGTGGGGTGCTCAGCGCAGGCTTTGTGCAGCGGTACCCGGGTGGACTCCCGCAGCGCTAGGGGCTGGGCTTTCTCGAGAAACCCCAGCAGAACAGGAAGATTGGGATTGGCTTGAAAAGGTAGAGAATTGGTTGGTCCATTGTATTCGACAGTGATGGGAACAGCTGGGTGATGTGATGGGAGCGGTGGCATCGGTCTTGAAAGGACTTTTTTTTCCTCTTATTTGCTGTCGATGGAGCGTGGAGATCAAAGCTGGAGCTGCAGTCGGTGCATCCCTGCAACACAGGGATGTTGCAGGAGCTAAAGCAATTGATTATGAGAAGGTGGCAACACCAGAGAGGGTGTTAGCTGTATAATCTGGGATGTAGCACATCCACTGGCCAGTTAGTCCAGCTGGCAGTGGCACAGAACTGGGAGCTGATGGTTTTTTGAGGTGCAGTGCAGGTGCCATCTCCTGCCTCCTGCTTCAGGGAGTCACTCCCAGCATCAGTTATTTGCTGACCTGTGTTTGAGGTGTGAACTTCCTGCTGCTGTAGAGACTGCAGGTAGGACCATGACCCCAGCTCCAGCACTTCAGCAGACATCTAAAATAAAAGCCCTCCCCAAACCCACATCCTTTTGTTTCTCTCTCCCAAGTCCCCATGCACACATCTGCATTCCTGTCTCTGCAGAAGTTGACCCACGTTTCAGTTGCCATGGAGGGGTCAAGTCCAAGCACATTTTGCATCTGTTCCCCTCTCAGTTAAAGAGCATTGGGCTGGAAACACAAAATACAGAGGAGGGGAGAACAGTTGGATTTGTGTAAGATGGGTGCAGCTTGTACCTCTTTGAAATTCCAGTGCTGCACACTGGGGATCTTCTGGTGCATCAGAGTCCAAAGTGTCTTGTGTCGATGGAAGAGGCTTCATGAATAATAAACCAAAACATTCAGAATTTGATGCCATTTTGAGCTGTAGTTTTCCTGATCCTTTGTCTTTTCTGTTGCATTCTTCCCTTTAAAGGTTTTACTAGTGAATTTTGCAGGTGAATCTGGAAACGGCAACAAGACCTGAGCTAGATCGGGTTTTGAAGCTGTTGGGTGCTTCGGCATTGATGGGGCCTCCCCTTGAGTCCTGGGGGCAGTTCTGAGCCCCTCAATGAAAGAAAAAGACTGAGGGGCTGTAGCGGGTCCAGAGGAGCAACAAGGCTGGGGAAGGGACTGGAGGGACAGGCTGAGGGGGAGAGGCTGAGGGAGATGGGGGTGTTTAGCCTAGAGGAGAGTCGAGTCAAGGGATGGACCTTCTCCCTCTCTCCAGCATCCCTGAAGGGATGCAGGGAGGCTGCAGCCAGGTAGGGGTCAGGCTCTTCTCCCAGGCAACCAGCACCAGGATGAGAGGCAGAGCCTGAAGCTGCCAGGGTAGGGTTAGGTTGGATGTTAGGAAGCCCTTCCTCACGAAAGGGGGATCAGACAGTGGGATGGACTGCCCAGGGTACTGGTGGAGTCCCCATCCCTGGAGATGTTGAAGGCCAGCCTGGTTGTGGCCCTGAGTGCCCTGGTGTGGCTGCTGGGGTGATGTTAGGTGCTGGTCTGGATGAGCTCAGAGGGCTTCTCCAGCCCCAATAATTCTGTGATTCTGTGAAATTCTGCTGCAGACACAGGGATCTGAAGATGTGAAAGACAGAGAGTAGGGTTGAAACCTGATTTAAGAATTCTTCTTCAGTGTGATGGCTAATTAGGTTCCCTGAAGATGACTTCAAGTAGTAGGTGACCCAGGAAAGGTGAAATCAATTGAGTAATGAATAAGCAGGCTGATAAACTCTTGGAGAGGTGCTCTGCTCTTTGTAAGATCAAACTTGTTATCCTCAAGGCTGTTTCAAAAAATGGAAAATAAATTGAAAATAGAGAAATCGACTTTGGCAGAAGAAGGGTTTTGTTTTAATCCACGGAACAAGTTCTGTGGGAATGTCATGTGGTTTCGATCGGTGCAAGTCTATATGATATTGAAGGTTTGTGAAATGTCGTATTCCAGCCTGGTATAAATTGGATGGAGGAATGGGCTGGATGCTCCTACCTGGATTATGTGGTTAATTCATCATTCTTTCTTTCAAAAACATGATGATTTTTTAAGAAAAAACTTAATTTTTAAAATCTTTAAAAATTAAGAATTGCTTATTTTTTTTTTTTAGGATAAAATACCCCAAAAAATAACAAAAGGTTGGGTGCCAAGCAATGTTTCATTAATTACCACCTGAAACACGTGATTCTGTGGTACTTTCCTCACCAGTTTACGGAATCACAGAATTACTGAGGCTGGAAAAGACCTCTAAGATCATCCAGCCCACGATCTAACATCACCACAGTCACCTAGACTGTGGCACGTCCAGTCTGTCCTTAAACACCTTTAAATTGAAAATCAACTTAAATGGGGTGCTCGAGCGTGGAGGCTCCTAAAGTCTTCTGTTTCTGGGATCCTTGGAAAAGTTCACCTGAAACTGGGAAGTTCAGTGAACTTTTAGGTGAAGGCTTAATGGGCTCTTTCAGGTTGGTGCCCCGTTTTGGTCTGCCGAGCATTAACCGATGCAGAGTCTGGATCCACAGTCCTTGAAGTCCCAGAGCATTGGTTCTCTTTCAAAAAGCCTTTTTTTAGGTGTGTGGGCTGGGATTCAGCAACTTTTCCAGTCCTTAGGCAACGCTGAGTCTTTTCTTGCATATTTTATGCCTCGTTCATTTGTTGCTTGTCAGGATTCTTGGGGGAGTTGGCTCTTTCGGCTGAAGTGTCGCCGGTTAGTTTCAATCATGACTTTTCGACTGTACTGTGCCTTGGGGGGGTGGTGGGGAAAAGTGGATGCAGACAGATTAGATTTATTCTGTTCTTCGAGAGGTGCTGCTGAGTGCAGTGGTCAGCATCTGTCTGTGGTGCTGGGTCAGGTGTCTGATGTTCAGAAACTTCTGAGTTCCTTTGGGATCAGAAACGAGATGAGAGACTTTGTTTTCTGAGACCTGACCCTCTTGGCATCTGCGATGGAGGCTAAAACTCCAGTCCAACCCTATGAGTCTATGACTCTGCAGCGGACACAACAAGGGGCTGTTGTGTCTTGCAGGTCTGGGGGTTGTTAGGACTTTTTCTTTCCTTGAAGTGTCAGGTGTGGGGAGCCTGGATGAGGCTTTCACTGTTTGTTCATTATAGCAGAATCCAGGGTCAGAAATGTCAGAGAACCACTGATTTGGTGTAACCACGATCATTGAGTAACTGGGTTGGAAGGGACAACCAACAGGCATCCAGTGTAACCCCCTGACACCAAGCAGGGCCACCACTCACCAGACCAGGTTGCCTAGAGCCCCAGCCACCCTGACCTTGAATGGCTCCAGGCATGGGACCTCCACCCCCTCTCTGGGCAGCTGGTTATAGGGATCCCCACCCTCAGATTCCAGACTTGGTTCCTCCTGTCCAGCCTCACTCTGCCCTTTTCCGGCTTCAATCCATGACCCCTCATCCTATTGTTCCCTGCCCTTGGGAACAGCCTTCCCCAGCTTTCTCAGAGGACCCTTTCAGGGGTTGGAAGATAGCTGAAGATAGCTCCTGGAGCTGCCTTCTCTTCAGGCTGAACAGCCCCAGCTGATGAATGGAGGAGATTGTCTTTGGGTTAACCTGCCACTTCTCGGGGCCAAGAGAATGACGAGTGATAAATGTGTTGCTTGAGCCCTCTGTAGAAGCTGCTGGGCTGGTGCAGTCCAGACAATTTCCAGGAATACCTGGACCGCCTGCTGTGCCCAGGGCTCTCCAGGATCTGATGCTTATTGCTCATCCCCTTTTGTTCTGTCCAGATGAATGAAGCTCCGCCAGCTCTCCAGCACTGCCAGCCCCATCTCCTTTCTCTCCCTTTCTTTCCTTGCCCTGCTTTTCCCTGCCTGTAAGGCTTCTCTGAGCTGCAGCTCTGCTGTGCCTTTGTTTTTATGAGCTGGGTCTGAGCAGAGCTGGGGGCAGAGGCGAGAGAGCAGCAAAGGGGGGAGGCCATGAATCATCAGGAAACTTAAAGAAAAAGCTGGAGCCTGTCCTGGTGATTTGCATGAATTCTTATTTTCCCCACATCACAGCAGCCCCTGTAAAAATAGTAGCGAGGGAATCCTGCTGATTCCACCTAAACCTTTGTTACTCATCTGTAGGATTGTGATGCGACGCTGATCCTAATAGTGGCTGAACCCAGAAGAATACAGAGCACCTCATCTTTGTTAAAAGCAGCAAAGTTCTCTGAGCTTTGGGGGTTTCTTTAATCCTTCTCTAGTACGAATTAATCTACATCAGATCAAAACTTGCTTTAAATGGTTGGTGTGGTGGAGATAACTGGTTTCCCTTTCATCCCAGCCAAGGCTTTGTTGCTGGAGGCACCGTCTGAATCTGCTTCTGCCCTTAGGAGCTTGATTTAATAATTTTCTCTTTGTCCTGAATGTGCAAACACTACCTGCCCCTGTTAAAAGTGGGAAACGAAGGAGCCGCAGACAAACTGGTTTGTCACGAGTCCAGTGAAAGATGTGGCACCTGATCCTTGAGACCAGGCAGGGACGTGACCAGAGAGGGAGAAGGGAGGTCACATCAAGGTTTTTCTCTTGTTTGTGTCTAGCAAAGGAGGTTTTAACTCTGGAGTCTTGATTTTGGTCAGTGCTGCGGCTGTACCGACATCCACTAAGCGGGTTGTTGTGTTCCATCAGCAAAACACGCTGTTGTCCTTGTCCAAATGATGCCCAACAATCAATATTCTCTTTTTTTCTTGGGGGGAATAATAATAACAGCGTTTTGTGAGCGTCTGGAGTCAGAGTGATTTTCAGCGCTTATCTACACTTTGTTTTCTCTCTTCCTGAAGTAAATTCATTCACTCTTTACTGGTGTACCAAATTGATCCATAAACATTTCATTACCAGCAAACATGCTGCTACTTCCATCAAGTATTTTATTTCTATGATGTTAATTGCCTCCACAGCCGAGCACGGCGATGGCAGATAATGAAACCGAAGCTGCTGTTAACAGATAAAAATTGGAAACTATATTTTTTTTTTTTCCTCCTGCTCTTTATTTTTTGTCCTTAAAGTATTTTTCCTGCCTATCGCAGCGATCTGCCTGGGTCACTTTTCAGCCCCCTGAATCCCGTATGATTTTTCTCTGCTGAGCAGCACAGGTTGGCCTTAGGAGGAGGAGGAGTGTGTTCCATCCAGAGGAGCTTGGGTTCCTGGATTTCCCTCTGGCAGACAGGGAAGGGGAGCTTTGATCTCCCACCTCACAGGCATGAGCCCTCACTACAAAGGTTTGCGTCAAGAGGAGCAATCAGTAGCACTTCTGCTGCATCTTCAAAGGAAAGTTATCTCCGCTGTGGCATGGTGAGGAGAGAGCGTGTCTCTCTAGCTGTGTGGTGGGTTTGGTGCGGGAACTACCAGGCAGAGAAATACTGTTTTATTGAGCTTGGTCAAACTCAGATGCCCTGAGGTCGGCAGCTCAGAGGAGCTGCAGAGTGGGGAAACCTGTTGTGGCAGCGTTACCTGCTCCATGGAGCTGTTGAGCAGGGGCGGGATGTTCACAGTTGTGATCTAGAAGCCCATCCTGGTTCTGAATGAGTTGGGGTGCCATGTTGTGGTAGCAAGGAGGTTGGATAAAGCTCAGCCTGCCCTGGAACTCTACTGCTTTCAGGTGCAACGTTCAGAATTAATCTGACACCAAGGGGCTGGTCAGGGTCTGATCGCTGCCACAGGTAAAGGTGTTGGGTAATGATGCAGATAACTTGCTTGTGGATGGAGTCCCACAAGGACATAAAGAAGAGCTGAGAAAACAGGGTACTCTTGAGAAGAGAAGGCTCAGACCTTATCACCAGGTCCCAGCACGTAAAGGGTGGCTGCCAAGAAGACAGTGACTCCCTTTTCACAAGTAGCTCTACAGAAAAGGGGGATGAGTCTGAGTGACTGCTGGGGAGATTCCCATTGGAGTCCAGAAGTCCCATGGAGTTCTTCCCCATTAGAACAATTAACCACTGGAATCATCTCCCAAGGGAAGGGGTCAGTTGCCCTACATGGGACAGTTTTCAGACCCAGCTGGGACAGCTCCTTTCAACTCTGTTTTCAGCTGGAGAGGTTGACTAGATGATCCTTGAGGTCCCTTCCAGCTCACTGTTCTATGAATCTGTGAAAGGTGCTGCGGTAGCAGAGGGTTGGAAAGAACCTCAGTCGTGATGTGGGGGCAGCAGGTCTGGGCTGGAGCTCACAGTGCAGCAGCCCGCAATGTGATTCACAAGGAATTAGGTTTGCTAATGGCTTTGTAGGTTGGAACCAGGACTCCACGGTGGAGGGGAACAACTAGGGAGCTGTGAAAGTAGTGGAGCCTTGAGATGTAACTGAGTGACTACCTGTAGGAAGCAGCCTGCTTTGCTTTTCCTTTTTCTGGAGTGGGTGTTGTGTTCAGCTCAAGTAAATGGTGATAAATTACCCTGGAAGTAACTACTGTATTAAACATGACATCAGTATTAAGCAGATGTTCGGATCAGCAAATTCCCCCTTCCGTTCACAAGGGAAAGGACAGTGTCCATCCTTTTTAGCTCTGATTCCTATGTGTTCATCATTAGTGTTCTGCTCCCTTTTATTGTAGGTGCTTGCCACTGTCCACGTGAGAAAGAGCAATTTGCATTATAGAGCAGCAGTGTCTGTTTTGATTAAGAACAACACTTTCCCCCTGCTATCCTGCTTCCATGAATATTTAAATTCATTAAGCCCAGCAAAGATTTTATTTCAGCTTAATGACTTATAAATGTGACTTCTTGTGTTTGTGGAAATGAGTGAAATGCGGCAACACAGCTCTTAATACAGCTAATTACTGAGCTGCTGCATTCCGAGAGCATGGGGCAGCAGGCTTAGATGATGCTGCGTCCTCGGAGCTTGCAGTGATTGCATCTGCTTCGCTATTAGATTTAATATTTAAGATTCTGCTTTGGTATTAAAGCCTCTCGTTTTGGAGAGCACGCTCCTCAGGAAGCCACGCAGAAGGTGTTTGACAAACTTTGTGCCTTGTTCCTGTCATCCTGTTTGTGGTGGCAAACAGCGTCTTGGTGAGGTGATGAACGTGCAGTGATAGGCTCGTTAAGTCTGGAAAAGACCTTCAGAATCATAGAGTCCAACTGTCTGTCTACAGCTTCCTGAAACACCCTGGTTTGTTGAACCCCTCTGGGAATGCTGCCTCCACCTCCTTCCTGGGCAGCCTGTTCCAAGGCTCTTTCTGAGAAGCTGGTTTTCCTCAGATCCAGTCTGAACCTCCCCTGGCACAACCTGACCCAAAGTCTGAACCTCCCCTGGCACAACCTGACCCCAAATGTTAAGTTCAGTGATAAACATTGACCATTGGCTTGGAGAAACTTGAGTCAAGAGGGGATCATTGATGCTCTGGAGATACATCAGTGGTTTGTGGGAGGCTGGTTGTAGAGAAATTCCAGTTTGCAGCAAGTAGGTGGAGCTGGATTTGCTCAGGTTGTGGGGTTTTCTGGACAGATGATGTAACATCTAGACCAACTTTCAAAACTGACTGTGCATCAGAATCAGAGTGAGAGCCTGGCTTGGGAAATTGTTGGATATAGATGATAAAACCCCCAGTCTCTTAAGGCTTCAGTACTGCCTTTATTTAAAAAAAGAGCACAGACGTGATTATTGGCCTCTTTTGAAGGTCTTGCTCCTACTGCTGTAACCTCAGACACCCATCTCTTAAGAAGCTGATAGGACTGGCTGGTAACGTGGATTAAACACGGAGTGTATATTTATCCTTGAGGTCTCACTGGCATCAGAAATGCTGTATCTGAAATCACTGCTCTTAGCAGTATTACAGTAATCCCATTAGTGACTGGGCAGCCTGACTGCTAGATACCGGGAATAGAGAGAAAAGAGACCTCTCTGCCCAGAGAGTTGACTCATACATGAGACAATCTGTGCAAACAGGGGCTGCTGTTAGGGATCCTAAGTCCTGAAGAGAGGAAAGTGTGGAGAGGAGGATCTGGAGAATAGGACTAAGTGCCCCTTCACGTGGTCTTCAGTTGCACCTTACACATTTCTACTGCTCTTCTTTGCCAGGGAAGAGGCCCCATCCCTAGAGCCATTCAAGGTCAGGGTGGCTGGGGTTCTGGGCAACCTGGTCTGGTGAGTGTTGGCCCTGCTTGGTGATGGGGGTTTGGACTGGGTGCCCTGTGGAAGTCCGTTCCAACCCAACCCATTCTATGGTTCTCTGAGTCTATGATCCTATGAAAGTGTTTGTTTTGTGAGAAGCGTGTGTGGAGTAGGCAAGGAACTCACCTTGGTGGAAACACCTTGGCAAAGGATTGGTCTAGATGATCTTTTGAGGTCCCTTCCAATCCATAACATTCTGTAGATCTGTGAAAAGCAGCTGGGGCAAGGTTGGGTGTTTGGTGGAGTAACCCAGCATGTGAGACCTGAAGCACTAAAACCTCACTCAGTGCTTGGACAACTCCCAGACCTGGTGAATGAGGCAGAGGAATGAGCCTGGCTTGCTCTGAATGGTTGAATGTTCCCAGGTTGTTGTAATATTTGACTCTTTTTTCCATCCTAATCCTTTCAAATGTTGGGGGAGGCAGATGCAGATTCTGTCTTAAGCGGATCAGTCTTGACTCAATTTAAATCCAGCTAAAGAGCACTAAATTGACATGTAAGTAGGTGAGTCGAGTGCTAACAGTCTCTTTCAGAACGAGCTGTAGATGTGTTGTGATTCTAATTTATTTCTTTATAACTCTCCTAATGGAATAAAATGTACAAGAGGGATATAAATACTTGGATGACTAACAAGAAGGCGATGGGATATAGTTTGAAGTGAAGTCTGCATCCCCAGAGGTAGATGACAATTGAAATTAAGGAAGCTGATTAGAAGGCTGTTCTCACCTGATGGAAGGTGGTCTCCAGGGGACCGCGCTGAAGGGAATTGAGAGCAGGGCTCAGCTCCAGAGTGGGGCTTGCATTGCGATTCTTTCTGCATCTCTGTTGCCGATTCTACCAGGGGATTTGGGGAATCTTAATTACTTCCTTTTCTTTCACCCCTTCTATCCCACAGCTGCAGAGAGCTCTGGTCCTGTGGACACCCAGAGCTCCCTTCCCACTTCGTGTCTTGGTTCCCACGTAGAAACCTGGGGGATGTTTCCCAGGACTGGACAAACATCCAGAGCACAAAGCAGAAAGTCGACTCTGTGATATCTGGCACCTGCTCCCTGAAAAGTACAATTCAAAGAGTCACAGAACATTAGGGACTGGAAGGGACCTTCAAAGGTCGTCTAGTTCAATCCCCTGTCAGAGCAGGATCACCTAGACCAGTACGAAATGGGCACTTTGAAGCCTGAGAATTTGGCTTGACACCCAGCAAGGCAACTTGACAGGGGGCCATCTCATACCGTGATGAAGGGTCTGAAGGACCTTTGGGTTGAGCTGATGTCTGTGGAATCATGCAATGGAGCCAGGCTCTGCTCAATATTGTCTAGTGATAGGACAAGGGGCAGTGGGTGTGAGCTGGAACAGAGGAGGTTCCATCTAAATATCAGAAGGAACTTCTTCCCAGTGAGGGTAACAGAGCCCTGGAAGGGGCTGCCCAGGGGGGTTGTGGAGTCTCCCTCTCTGGAGATGTTTCAAACCCACCTGGCCACGTTCCTGTGTGACTTGGTCTAGGTGATCCTGCTGTGACAGGGGGATTGGACTGGATGATCTTTCGAGATCCCTTCCAATCCCTAATGACTCTATGATCTGTCTTTTGAGCCAGTTACCATTGCTCCATCATTCACCCCTTCCAGCTTGTTATTAGGATGCAAATGCTGGTTCTTGCTGGTTGGAGCCAAATTCCCAGTTGCTGTCTTGGGAGCAGAGCAAAATTTTCCCATTTAGAAGACTAATCGGGATGTTCTACACCCCACATATACATTGCAGTGTTAACACCCCGATTAAAACTAAATAAGAAATAGAAGCAGCACTTAAATAAACACAATTTTAAAATCATTTTTAGTTCTGAGGTCTGTAATTTCAGCATTTTATTAAAAATAACAGTTAGCCATCTGTAGCAAGTGATAGACCGTTAAGCTGAGTACGATCAGTAGATGGGAGGCGAGATCCGCACACGTTCACACCTCCAAGTGGTGTCATGGCCTTCAGCTCCATGACAACCCAGCGACGTTCCTCTGCTGCGTCACTGTGCTGATGCTGAACTGTCACTGATTGAATTGCCAAGGGGATTTTTTTCCTCTATGTATTTTTTAAAAAGTCATTCAAAATTCGACTATTGTTTCATCACTGATTGGTTGGACTTAGTTCTTCAACAAGCCATTAAAATGATCAGGAGGCTGGAGCACCTCTCCTGCAAAGACAGGCTGAGGGAAATGGGGCTGTTCAGCCTGGAGAAGAGAAGGCTCCAGGGGGACCTCACAGCAACCTTCCAGTCCCTGAAAGGGGCTACAAGAAGGCTGGAGAGGAGGGGCTGTTTATGAAGGCCTGGAGTCACAGGACGATGGGCAATGGTTTCACATTAGAGAAGGGCAGACTGAAATGGGCTGTTAGGAAGAAGTTCTTTAGCAGGAAGGTGCTTGAACACTGGAACAGGTTGCTGGGGAGGTGCTTGAGATCTCATCCCTGGAGATCTTCAAGGGGAGGCTGGGCAAGGCTCTGGACAAACCGATCTAGTCAAGGATGTCCCTGTTCAGTGCAGGGGGGTTGGACTGGAAGAACTCTGGAGGTCCCCTCCAACACATTCTGTATCTTCATTCTGACCCACCTAGTCCTAAGGTGATCAGTAACTGATAAGCAAAAGGGAAAGACAATTTCCTTCCTCCAAATGAGCAGTTTCCTGGCTCTTAGAGCCCTTAGAACCACCCCCCCAGCCACAGGGTTTGTACATCCTGCTGTCTGTACGTCATCGGTTGATGATGTTGGCATTTATACTTTGCTTCATCCCCAGTGATTTAAACACTTGCAGTGACTTTGCTCCCTTGTGTAGCCCAAGCTGAGAGCTGTAGGCTGGCGGACACTGAGTCATTTGTTCTTGCAGGCTTTTATTGGTGCTAATTTCTGGGGAGCTGCGGTGTGGAGACGAGCAGACAGCTGAGGCAACGACATGTTGGAGAGCACTATCTGCATCCCTGTAGCCATGTGTTTTACCACCACATTTTACGATCCCCATGTCAGTGGGTGTTCTCTGCCACATTGGTTGTGGAGTCTCCTTCTCTGGAGACATTTAAAACCCACCTGGATGTGTTTCTGTGAGACTTGGTCTAGGTGACCCTGCTGTGGCAGGGGGATTGGACTGGATGACCTTTAGAGGTCCCTTCCAATCCCTAATGATTCTATGATTTCCACAATGACGGTTGGGCTACAGACAAAAACAGGGCTTGGTAGATCAAAATTATTCTGAGCCCTTTGAAAGGCAGATGAAGTGTTTGTGGCTTTGATTTCACTCACACTTCCACTGCTTTCTCTTTTTGTTTTTAAACCCCCCAGATGCAAGAGCATCATTGTGAAGGTATCTGTGTGTTCATCCTTCAGCATGGGACAGGCTCGATAAATCGGATTATTTCCTATCACAGATTTTGTCCATCACGCTTCTTGTAAAGGTTTTCTTTATCTCCTAGATGTGCTTTTATGACAGTCTCTCAGTGTTTAATATGATTTCAGTCTCTGTTATTGGCATCTGCATATGAAACGCAGACGAATGTCTCTGCAGCAGAGGAAACTGTGACCTCAGGATGTGCTGTGTGATTACAGATGATAAGAAATTTGTCTTTTGAATCAACTTTTATGACCGTGTGGAAGGACGATTGAAAAGCAGCAGCGTTCGACGTGAGGTTGTTTAGAGCTAGAAAATTCGATCCTTGGAAGATGTCTGGCTAGGAAAAAGCTGACAATTCCAGAGAGGAGCATCTTAATGTTAAGTTTTCCCTGTTTACTTTGTAAGGCAGGAGGAATTCTAATCCGACTTTGATTGGATTTAGTGTGTTAATATTGCAAACATCAAAGGCTCTCCGAGTGCTGACTTCACAGAATCAGAGGGTTGGAAGGGACCTCCAAAGGGCATCCAGTCCAGCCCCTGGACATCTTATTGTGCCTGGGATCCCTTACTCATACCACAGGTCCTCTGTTAATCTCGTTTGCTCTCCCTTCCCTTTGACATGAAGAGAAAATACTGCCTTGATCGTGAAGGCTGCTCTTGCTACTCAGTCTCGAGTATTCCAAGCTCCTCATAGAATGTGTTGGGTTGGAAGGGATGTCCACAGGACATCTAGTCCAACACCTCTACACCAAGCAGGACCAGCACTCACCAGACCAGGTTGCCCTGAGCCTCAGCCAGCCTGACCTTGGACAGCTCGAGGGATGGGGCCTCCACTCCCTCTCTGGGCAGCCTGTTGCAGGGATCCTCCACCCTCAGATTCCAGACCTTGTTCCTCCTGTCCAGCCTCACTCTGCCCTTTTCCAGCTTCAAACCATGATCCCTCATCCTATTGTTCCCTGCCCCTGGGAACAGCCTTCCCCAGCCACCTTATAGGCTCCTTTCAGAGGCAGGAAGGTCACTAGAAGGTCCACTTGGACTTGCTGGAGACTGTTGAGACTTCCACTGTACTCAGGATGTGCTGTGGGGTACAGGTGTTACGGTTCTTGGCAACCAGATAGTTAAACTAAAACACATTTTGCTGCTCCCTTACATCTCTGAAATGCTCTTAATTATTGTCAGTTTAAAGGATGATATGAAGGAAAATAACCTTGTTAGGCTCTTCTGGCTGACTTAGTGTAAAGAGCAGCATCTGTGGAGGATTTGATGCTGAAATGCAGCCGCACCTGGGATTACTCCATGTTTTCTTGTTGTTCTGACTCCTGCATAAGGTCAAAGAGCTTCAGTAATGGGGATATTTCTATGGAAATGAGTTTTCCGAACTCGCAGAGAAAACAAATCTCTGTCTGTGCTTCGTGGCAGATCACTGATGTTGTTTTAAACACAGAGAGCCTCGATACTCATCGTGTCTCTAACAAATGAATCTTTAAGCTTCCAGTCAGCTCAGAAATGCGTCTGTTCAGCATCGTTCACACCCATTAGAGGTGGTACCAAGCTCATGCTCTTCGCCCGCTCCTTCCTTAGCTTCATCCTTTTTGAGCTTTATATTAGGAATAAAGCACCGACTCCAGAACTTCTGCCTGAAGGAAAATCTTGTCTTTGGAAGCAAACTCCTCAATTTATTTCAGTTTTCTGAACTTAGGTGCTCGGAAGCTCTTGTAGTGCGAAACATGAAGGACTGTGTGTTGATAACTCTGACTGAAAAGAAAACCTTGTTTGTTTTTCTTTTCCCCAGTAGAAATTGTCACAGAAAATTTCGCAGAGCTGAGCGATGCAGCAGCTTTTTTCATTGGCCCAAAGCTCGCTTTCAGGAGTCGATCATCTTGGTTTGCAGTGTCCTTTAAATAATACAAGAATGGCAAGGAAATAACTCAGCAGCCCTGTCCTTGAGCCCCAGCTCTAATTGCTGAAGAATTCAGTGCTGGTACCAAACGTGTGATGGATGTTGAGCTCTGGAGTTGCACCCCATTCCCTGTGGTATTTATGGGTGTCGCGTTCCTTGGGGGTGTTGAGCCTGGAGAAGAGGAGACTCGGGGGGGGACCTTCTCCCTCCCTACAACTCCCTGAAAGGAGGTTGTAGGCAGGTGGGGGTCGGGCTCTTCTCCCAGGCAACCAGCACCAGGATGAGAAGGGAGAGACTGATGCTGCTAGGGTAGGGTTAGGTTGGATGTTAGAAAGGCTTTCCTCGTGGAAAGGGTGATCAGAGCCTGGACTGGACTGCTCAGAGTGGAGTCCCCATCCCTGGAGGTGTTGCAGGCCAGCCTGGCTGTGGCCCTTAGTGCCCTGGTGTGGCCACTGGGGTGATGTTCGGGGCTGGTCTGGGCTGGATGAGCCTAGAGGGCTTTTCCAGCCTCAAGGGTTCTGTGATTCCCGTTTACTTCCTTACTTCAGTAATTCCTTCAAAAACTGCAGTGTGCTGGGGCTTCAGTGCAGCCTCAGTGGGCACCGGGGCTCCCTTGTGCCATATGTCCTCCTCACCTTCCTGGTTAGCAGAGGTGCTGTTGTTCAGACATCACTAAGCTCCTGCTGAATATTGATTCCTCTCTGATTTTAGCTGAATTCTAAGAGACCTTAATGGGTTTTGTCAGCAGGTGTGGGCTGGCTTAGCCAAAGCCACCTCTGGTCTGAGCAGCCAGAGGTCAACCAGAGGAATCTTGTGGGATCTGGCCAGCTCTGGCACTTGTGTCTAAGAGCTCTTAACTCTTCCTGAATCATGGGGGAGACTTGAACGGCTGCCCTTGGATGCCCTTACCTAACCTCTGGCTTTACAGTTAAGTTAACCCAAAATATTCCCCATCTAAGTGATTTGTAAAGTCTTTTTAATCTGGATTGATGGGCAGGGCTGCAAACAGGGCAGTGCCCAGCTTTACTGAGCGGTATCAACCTCTTCCAAGAGAACTGTGGATGTCAGAGCCCAGCCTAGAGGCCATGGTACCGTTCAAAGACTGAAGGAACTGAGCAGAGAGGTTCTTGCCAGTGCTCTGCGCACAGAGACAAGGAGAATGAGATCTCTCACTCTGGGTTTACAGTCTAAGTGAAGGCTAAATGTTCACGGGAGACGGTTCTCTGGATTGATTCATACCTTCCAAAATGCATCTCCCCTATTGTTTGTTTGCTTTTTTACTGTAGTGCCTGCTGAGTACTGACCAAGATCTGGGGGGACAGATGCTGTACAAGCATACCCTGAATGACAGCTCCTGTCGAGCTGCACTTATCTGACTAGAGATAGAGAGCGGGGAAGGAGAAAAGCATCAGAGAACTGCTCACGCATCCGGTCAGCACCAAACCCCAAAGGATGCTGCTCGCTGCAGCGCATCACTGGCCAACCTACAGCCCTCAGCCTTTTTTTTTTTTTTTTTTCCCCTCCTCCTCTGCTCTCCCAGGGCTCCAAAATACAGGAGTGTAGAAGTATCAGAAAATTGAGAGCCAGGAGGTGTTGCACAGCAGCAACACAGCACAATAACAGGCAGAAACAAACAAAACATCTACTTGGCAGGATGTGGGAAGCATGAAGGCTCCTTTCTGTAAAACACAGTCCAAAAAGCATAGGGAAAAAATAATTCAGCTGGATTCTTTACTGTAAAACCCTTCCTTCTGATATGGGGACTCAGGAGCACTTCTGAGCCCTGTAGTCTGGGTATATTCGTTGTGATCGTGTTGTGGCTTAGGGCTACAAGCAAAGTCCACCCTGTCTCCTATCCAGTTTTCACTCTGTGGGGAATAAAACTGTAGGGATAGAATCATAGAATCATTAGGGATTGGAAGGGATCCTGAAAGATCATCTAGTCCAATGCCCCTGCCACAGCAGGAT
>JAOXOE010000343.1:4488287-4500280 GCA_028565055.1 Phoeniculus purpureus | reverse complement strand
ATGGAATGGTTTGGGACCTTAAAAAGACCACCTAGGTCCAACCCCTTGCCATGGGCAGGGACATTTCGCACCAGATCAGGTTGCTCAAGGCTGCAGAAGAGTAGCTACAAGTGGTAGAGCAAGAAAGGTCCTGCCAGGCCAGAGCAGAGCCAAGGAGGCAGGATGGAAAGGACCTTAGCACACAGTACGTGTCTCCTGCACGATGTGCTGTCCCGCTTACAGCTCCGTTATGTGCTGACAGGCTGAAGAACGTGTGGTGTGACAGAGCCTACGTCACACCCAGAAACAAAATGCTTGATGAGGAAAATCAAGAAAGATTTGAAGAGGCAGCGGATACACGTGGAAGTTAAAGCTCCAGCCTAGCAAATGGAACAAACCAGCACAGGTTGTTATGTCTTGTTTCTTCCGTGAGACATAACCCTGGTTTCTCAAGGTGCTGAGGTGGGGGCAGCTGCCTTATGAGGACTGGCACTGCAGACACCCCCTCCCCAGCTCATCACAGACGTTTTTCTGGGATGACTGCCATTTGGGGTCTTTTCTGGTCGGTAGATGGGACATGAGATGACAGAGTCTCTCAGGACAGTGGAGAAGGGCTGCCGGTCACACCGAATGTTTAGTTGTTTTGAGGATCATAAAAGAGATAGAAACGGTGCTGCTAGGAGCTGGGGGAACTCTGCACAAAGAGAAACAGGAGTTTGCTGAGAGGTCTCTTCCCTTCCAGCAGAGGTATCAGAGATCCCCTCTGTAGAAGGAAGAATCTGCAGGTGGGATGCTGCTACCAACACACCCATGTCCTGCACAAGAGAGGTTCTGCCTGAGGTGAAAATCTGGAGTCTCTTCTGATGCTTTTAACACTTTCAGAAGTTGCAGAGGAGGGTGAAGCCAGTGATGTCCATATTCCTTTTGTTATCCTTAACTGCTTTTAAGCAGGTCTGGGTGTGCCTGGAGTTACTGGTGAGGCTGAACCAGTTTAATGGCTGCAGGAGGGGGTCGTTGCTGTTGCTGCCACAGAGGGGAGGTCAAACAGCTGGACCTGCCATTGCTAAGACTCCTCAGGTGGCTCCGAAGAGCTGCTTCGTGCCTGAGCCAACATCCCCAGGAGCAAGGTGCTGTGTGTTCTTTGCACAGGGCTCTGAGGCAGGACAGGTTCTTCTCTCTCTGAGCACTCTCTGCAAGAGCATGAGGTGCCAAGAGACCCCTGGTGAGTGGTGGGGCTGTGGCTTCCCCATCTGGAGAGGTTCTGGAGCTTGAGGGAACCCTTGCTAAAGTTTCAAGCCAGTGTCCCCGAGGCAAATTGTCCTGCCCAGTCTTGATTTGAAACAGGGCCAGGGTTGCTCTGCCGGGACGTGGGGCTGCCACTGCCCGCACGTGTGTGGTGCCCTGCTTCGGAGACGCGGGGGACACCAGAGACGTTAATAAATAAACACAATTAAAACCCAAATCAGGTCTCTCATGAGCACATTGTCTTCCCTCTCTGCTCAAGTTCTTTACATTCCAAAATGATCTTGGAAAGAGGGAGGCGAACGCACAATAAATGCTGCGAGCGGCTTTTCGGGCCATGCTGTTTCCATTTCCAAGGGTGTTTGAAAAGGGCCTGAATGCAAAGCGCTTTTAAACACTCTGAAAATCAACGCTGAGGAAACAATAGAGCTGCATTTATTCTTGTTTTATTCAGCGTCGGGATCGCTGAGTTTTGCCTGACCAGATGTTGCAGAGTTTCAAATCTGCTCAACCATAGCTGTTAACAGAAACGTCCTTCTACACCAGAAATAAGGGGGAAGGAAGCAGACACATGTCTTCTAGAAGACGTCTTTGAGGTTGTGGGTTTTTTAACAAATGAAATAAAGATGTGATTTGTCTGTTACCAGAGCTCGGAGAGGACCGGCTGCAGAGCTCTGTCAATACTATCTGCAAGTACTTTGTACAACCGTTCACAATTCGGAGAGCTCGGCGATGCTGCTTCTGTGATGCAGAGTGGGTGCTTTTCGGGATGGCTTTTTGTTTGGGTCTTTTTTTGTGTTTAAAGAACATGTGTTTGGGATAAGTAACTACTTCTCAGACAGAGGCTGGAAAAGCTTAAGCCCTTCCTCTCTGTGTGGTGGTTTCCCTTGCCTTTCTCTCCCGGACACGACTGACAAGCAGGCATTGTCCCTCCAGTGAGCGCTGCGCTATTCCTTTGACCCTAACCCATCAATCTGCCTCAATTGGATAATGATCTGTAATCACTTTCTTTCAGGGGAGTCTATAAATTTGCCAAGACCCCATTCTCCTCTGAAGGCCTCCTTATGCTCGCTCCCATTTGTGCGAGCGCTGTCTCCTCCCGCACAAATAGCCCTGCACATGGCCCTCCCTGTGCCCAGGCTCCAGCCCGCGCCGCTGATTCTCCATGGCTTGGCTCTCCAAAGGAAGGCAAAGCCCCCCATGCCAGAGCCCAGCGGGGTGCAGAGCCCAGCCACGGCCACTTCAAGAGCAGCCGCTTTTCTCATTAAGCCTGACCCATCATTAGGCTGCTTTGTGTTGGCCCTTGTAATCGATGAGAGGATGGTTTAGTGTGAAAAAGCTAATAAAGATGAGCATGAGGTGGTAGGGAAGGGGGCAGGGGGAGTGGAGACACTAAACCGTGTTCACAGAGGAGCCCTCTGTCTGCAGAGCTCAGCCACAGGAGTGAGGGGCACAGCTCGGGAGAGCTGGCGGGGTGCAGACCCCCTCAGTCAGGTCTTTGATTCTCTTTGATTCCCTGAGCAGCCTTGTGCTCTCCTCTTTATTGGCCCTAAGAATTAGAATGAGCATGAAAGCAAGTTCATATCCTCCTTCCTTCCTCAGCCACCTTCCTCCTCCTGATTAGAGCAGATCAAAGGCTGCAGCGCTTCCAAGTGAACCTGTATGCAGCACTGAAGAAAGTCCACAAGGTCCACATGCACTGGATGGGCTTTTCTTTATATCCCTGTGAGAGTTCCCGAGGGGCCAGGAACATCTCAGAGAAGGTGGAAGAAGAGTGTCCGAGGAAGCACCAAGTGTGTGCTTGCTCTCATGTCTTGTTGCCTATGAGTCCTGTAGGGGATGGAGGGGGGAAACAAGAGAAGTGAGTTCTAACAAATGTTGAGGGGGGGCAAAGAGGATGTTGTGTCTGTAGCAGAGACAGCCACACACCTTGAAACGCTGTGCATGTGGAAGTCTCACCAGGAACGAGCTGCAGGCATCTGAGGACGTGATAGTGTGACTTGGTGGAATCAAAGGATCCTCTGGCTTGTGCAGTGACCCTACCATTGGGTATGCTGGTGAGAGAACTCATGTGGAGTGAGGTGGCAAAGGGCGAGCGCCTGGTGTTGCACAGATGTGGGAGAGCTCAGTAAGGGATGATTTCCCCCTTCCAAGCAGGTGGCCTGCAGAGCCCAAACCAGCCTCAAGAGAAGGTGGAGAGAGGGCAAAGAGTGTTGCTCATCCCCAGAGCCTGAGAGCCTTTTGTGGGGAAGCTGTAATGAGGAGCCAACTGCTTGCACTCTCCTTCATACCTGTAGCTGAAAAGAGTCTCTGGTGAATGGGTCAGAGGTTTCTAAGGCTACGTTTAAGTTGTTTCTCAGATACAAGCACAACTACAAGGGCAAGGTTTTAAGCCTGCAAATTAGTGCTTGCACATCAATAAAGCCCAAGCCCTCTCCATAGGCTTAAACCAGCACTGTTGTCCACAATAGTTCTGTCTCGTCTTCCTTGGGACCAGAGAAAGGCTCAGAGCAGACCAGAGTTGTTAAAGCTGTTCGTGTGCCTCGTCAGCACGTTGCTGATATTAGTGAACCCCCTTCTGCCCGGTGTTTATGGGCATCGCTCTTGTTTAGCAGCTTGAAGCCTCTCTCCTCCACTAAACACCTTCATTTCACCCATCAGGCACCACTTGGTCCTTTCTTCCAGCCAAGTGCCACAAACCCAGCCTCTGTGCCAGCGCCAGCATTGTAGAACAGACCGTGCCCAAGTGTGGAAACATCATCCCAGTTGAGAACTGCATGGGAATTGTGGTTTGTGTTTGCTGAGGCTTTCTTTTTGTGGGGTGTTTTTTTTCCCTTCCACTCTTTGAAAGAAGCCAATTTTGGGAGAATTGTGTAACGGAGGTACCCACTTCAAAACAAGAGCTGCTCAGTGCAGAATGTCCCGCTACGTTCTGTGTGTCAGCCGTGCCGCTCCGTGCTTTCACACGGGGGTTTGGGCTGCTGTCAAAGAGGAGCTGCCTGGATTTACTTGATTTGAAACAGGGACGCCTGGCAAGTTGTTGTGGGCGAGCTGGATGAATCTGTGTTGGCGTTTCCCTTGTTCTGCTCAAGGTTCCAAGTGATAACCACCTCAATGGTAAATTTGTTTCCGTCGTGTTAAAAATTCTATCCGAAAGTTGCTTTTGAGTGTAACTTGCTAACTGCTTAATTGCTATCATGTAATAACAAAACGAATCAAAAAACCCCTCTGGTCCCTCTCAGGAGCTCAGGTTAGCTCCAGTGGAGCCGGCTCTGTTGCCATTTCCAAGTTCTTCTGCAGTCATCTAGCAATTCATCAGTGTCAACGGCACATGGGAACTCTCGTGGTTGTAAAAGCCTGCGAGGGATCCCTGTCCTACATTTCAACAAAAATCACAGATTCACACTGCAAGGTGGTCAAAGTTAGGGAAACATCAGGCACACAATTGCTGGCCCTTTTCTGAAGTGATGGTAAACCGTGGAGAAACATGCAGAAGTGAGAGGTTAGCAGCTGTGTAAGACCAGAGATGACCGAGCCTGCAAAGAACAGCATCACGGAGCAGGAGGCTCCTCACTGTGTTGTGTTTTGTGGGTGGTGGTTGCCTTGGTCTCCCACTAGTTGAGATGAGGCAGCCTGGGAGCAAACCACATACTCAGTCCACTCACAATTCTCCTGCAC
Source organism: Phoeniculus purpureus (assembly GCA_028565055.1). Taxonomy (NCBI): domain Eukaryota; kingdom Metazoa; phylum Chordata; class Aves; order Bucerotiformes; family Phoeniculidae; genus Phoeniculus; species Phoeniculus purpureus. The sequence continues at coordinate 4,495,381 of JAOXOE010000343.1, read as the reverse complement.
AGCTGCCCAGGCTTTGGGATACCCCAGCAGCTTGTCTTGGTATTTATAGATCTCCAATTTGTAGCCTCTAAGTTGGTTCCTTCAATTTTTCTTGGTCCTTACTTTGCAGAAGATGGTCTTGGGCTCATCAGCCAGTTTGGGGTAGAAAGTTCAGTCTTGCATTATGATGTTGTTTTCTAACTTTCAGGTAAAATTAGCTTTCTGGAGGATAATAATTCAGGGCTGTGTGTCATGAGGAAAATTCCTCATGTATGTCATGAGGAAAGCCTCCCTCTGCTGCATCCCTGAGATCGTATTGATTCCATGACCAGATCTTTAGTTGGCAATTTGCTGATGGTCTTGCTGGAACCCCAAATCTGATTTATCTATCACAGAACATTAGGGATTGGGAAGGACTTTGAAAGATCAATTAGTCCAGTCCCCCTGCCAGACCAGGATCACCTAGACCAAGTCGCACAGGAACATGTCCAGGCAGGTTTTAAACATCTCCACGTGCAAAACAAAAAATGCTGAAAAAGTGTTAAGCTAAGATGTATTTGAAGTGCCCAGCAACTGATTAAGTTGAATCATTGCTACTGAACTCAGAGTCCCCATCCCTGGAGATGTTTAAGAAAAGACTGGATGTGGCACTTAGTGCCATGGTCTAGGTTGTGGCGATGATCTTAGAGGTCTTTTCTACCCTCAGTGGTTCTATGACTCTGTGATAGAGTTAAAATAGTTAAAACATTAAAATAAAGGCTGGTATGTAATTCACACTAGAGAGTTAACAAAACAACTAGTTGCACTAGCTGTTTGCCCTGTATGTTCAGGTGAACCTCATAAGGAAGTTCTTTGCCTGGTGTCGTTAACTGCAATCCTCCTCACTTCCCTCGTTGCCAGTGCATCACTGCAACCTCGATTTCTGTGCGTTACGGGCTGCGTTTCTGGGCTTTGCCTGCTTTTGTGGTGCGTGCCTGTGCAGTGTCCTCGGGACTTGTCCTCGTGCTGGTTGTTGGAGACAGATCTCTCCCTGCAGACACGTCAGGCCTCGTACGTGCGTCTGAAGAAACGCGCTTGCCTCTTCACGCTACACAAATGTCATCTGCTGGTCATTGCTTTCTAAAAATACTTGTTGTCGCTTAAAGACAGTGAATTGTTAAAACAATTCCGTTATTTCGGGACTAACACAGATCCTCACACTTGTGCTGATGCCCCTGTTAATAGACAAACCTTAGTGGCCAATTTACTTCAACCTGGGGTCGCTGGTTTCAAAGGGTCAAAGGCTCAGACTGCTGTCTTCTGCTCCTGCCTCAGAATAAATCACCCAAGGTGACTTTATTTCCTCCCAAAGTTGCCTTCTCCAGGTCTCACAATCCCAGCTAATCAAGTGCCGTGTTCTGCATCCCACCTAATTCCCACCAGGAGCCACACGATGCTGTTTTCTTTTTAACTGACTAATTATTATCATTGTAGACATTTTATTTACTCCAAAGTGGTTTGGGGGATAATTGATTGGGTTGCTCCGTGTCATGAAAGAACAGATGGCAGGTTAGTCTGTCGGCTCATCCGCCGCGTAGGAGAATGTGGAGAAAATTAAAAGGTTGGGGGGGAGGGGGGAGAGGAAAAAGCCAAAGGAAAAGAGAAAATAAAGAAGGTGACTAAGAGGGGGAGAGGAATGAACTGAGCAGTGCTTGCAACACAAAACACTTCTTGTAGTGGGTGGTCCTTTGGGAAGGTAATCGGAGATCTGCAATATGTCCACTACAATCAGCACAAGGGGACAATGCCTCTCTGCGGGGAACTGGGTAGGGAGGAACTTGTTTAAATAAAATTGCAGGGTTGTCGGGATGTTAAACTAATTCTCTAATGTTCTGTGCATTGTCTGGGGGATTTTGGCTTTGCATCATTTGCCGTACTGAAGCACTGAAGAAATATTTTAATAGAAGTGTTTTGGAATGTGTTAACATGGATTTCAGCTCTGGAAAGCCTGACTGTGCTTAATGACAACTAGAAGTGCTGCTAGAAACGCTGCCCTGCCCTGCACTCACTCCCAGGCTCCACCGTCCCCTCACTTGGTGGGATTGTTTATCCTGGTACAGAGGGAGGTCACCTGGCTCTTCTTTCACCTGTGTTTGTGTGGGTGTTAATCATTTATCAGTGATTAATTTCCATGGGTCCAGCTGCAGGTGGGGTACTTGCGTGTAGAGAAAAGCAAAGTCTCGAGCTCATCCCCCTCAGCAGTTTGGATTTGTGTGCGTGAAGAAGTGAGAAAACAGCAGGAAGAGGAATGTGCACTGTCCATCCCAACCTGTCATAGATATGATCCATCACACCTCCAGAATCCAGGGACCCTGAGCAGCCAGATCCAGCAGGAAGGAAGAAATTTCTCTGCAGAGGTTGATCTTGCCAGACTTGATGCTCCCTTGCACACAAGGAGGTTTTTTATGGCTTTGTGAAGGAGCCTTTAGTGTCAGCAAATGCAAAAAGCCAGACTTGAGCACCATCCTCTTCCCTCCCCACGAGGTGCCAAACCAGAGCATCCAACTTTACCAGCTGAAGACTGAGGCAGGCAGGGCTCCTGTCTTCCCCACTTTAGAGCAATGTTTTCCCCTCAGCCACCAAAGGATCCTCTCCAGAGCTCCTACAGCCCAGCAGGGATGAAGACTCCTCTCTCCTTCTCTTGTCCCTTGTTTGTAAGGAAACGAGAAACTCTCACTATTCCAGGAGCAGAGTACAGGTTCAGGTTTATGTGAAGCCCTCTCATGTACCTGGCCCCAGTGTTTAGGTGCTGGGCAAGTGAGTTTCCCACCCTTAAAATCTTACAATCCTGGAAGGAAAGGAGGTCACAGAGATTTGTCACTGAATGCAGAAAGGGACAAATCTAAGAAAGGTCTTAGACTTGCAATCTAAGAGCTTCAGCTTTTCTCACAGCCCAGTTCCCTTTCCCAGATGGATGACTAGGCTTCCATTCCAGTACTTCCAGTAGAAACCACTGGTTCTATTGTTCTTCCATTAGGTGATCTTCTCCCACCAGTAGAATAGAACTGGCAAAGTCCTGTCTGAGTGTGCTGGGCATTCCCACACTGGGCAGAGATGGTACCTCTGTGAACATCCTTTCTCCTCTCTGCTCACCTTCCCCAGCGCCGAGCAGCTCCAGGAAGCACCAATCTGTCTCCTCCACAGACCATTTCTGGTCAGAGGATGCAAATACATAAGTTTCTGAAGCTTCCTCCTCACCCAAACCCCTCAGTGAGGGGGGGTTCCGATTGGCTTGCGCGCACAGGATTAATCGCACTGACCAGAGATGGGCACCGCACACCGACCGTCAGCAGCCTCCCCGCACAGCTCGCTCCAAATGCTTTAATTACGCCCTGCACAAATTCCTACTCCAGTTCTCGGACTCCCTTAAGCAGAGACTACCGACTGTCCTAAATTGCTTGGTGGTTTGTTGAGGTGGAAGTGTATCCTCTGCGGACTAAACTCATTACTGGGAGGTTTATTAGCAAGAAGGTAGTGTAAGTCCATTAATAAACGAGGAGTGAGGCAAAATCAATTATGATTTTAATATGACTGAACCACTGAGCTGCTTTTTAGAGAAAAAAACCAAATCTATCATTTAAAGGGAAATAAAAGAGTGTGGGCAACTAGGAAGCTGTGAAGAACAGAGCTGGTTATTGACCAGGGCAGGTAGGTAAATACCTGAGAACCTCATCTGCACCCGTCAGCAAAGCAGAGCGATGTCAGCTCCTCGACCCAAAGGGATTTGTGAACAGACCAGATCACTCGGAAGTGCTTTGGAAAAGAACTGAATGATGGAAAGGGCAGGGGAAGGGAACAGAGGTGAAGCTCCTGGATGGAAAGAAAATATTAGGTTCTGTGCTCCCCAGAACTGCCTTTGGAAAGCAGTGCCAGCGGGTGGGATAGGGATCCCCTGACACTGGCCAAGGGAAGGCTGGGACCAATGACGACAGGCTTCAGAGCTTCTGCAAGAGTTGGCGTGTTTTCTACAGCATCTTTACTAAATAACTGGAAGTCTAAATAGGTGACACGTGATTATAGTTTAGAAAAACAACAGGTGGAGCTATGAGTGTGATGGGGGTCCAGAGACGTTGGCAGTGCAAAGAGAAAATGAGCGGTGTGAGGACCACTGAATCGAAAGGGAGCTCCAGCACGGGAAGGTGCTGCTTACACAGCTCAGCACGCACTTCTGGAGCAAAAATCAGACCAAATGACACACAACTTGGACAGGAAGAGCTGACGTTGGGGAACAGTGTGGCTACACATCACCTGAACCTCACTGCCTCAAGGCCTTTGTGGGTTTATGCAGTGAAGAACATTTTGCAATGGACTTTGACTGTTTCCCATGCACTGTTTTTCAAATTATTTTCTACTCACACAGTCCCCAGTAGTTTAGGGCTGCTGGTCTGTGTAAAAGGAAAGATCTGCTCCCGATATCAAGCTATGATATAATTTATTCTATCTACGTCACGGTTGGATTCCTGGGCTGGTTTGGAGAAGAGACTTGGATTCACGTGAGGATTTGATGCAGTGCTTGCAAATACCAGGGAGAAAGAAGCCTCCTGTTATTTTCAGTCAGGCCTGGAAAGTTCTGCTTGACTTGAAGAATCATTATCTAGGGAAACTTTTTGCCCATTCCAAGAGGATCACTGTGAGTAACTGTGGCTCGCAGCCTGTTTCTGAAAGAGTTGGGAGGCTCTGGGTTTTGCTCCCCAACTGCCATAAATTAGACAAAGCACCGTTGTCGTCAAGGAACTTGTGCTGGAGTGAGGGGAAGGTGGATTAGGTCACAGACTTTTATTCCTAGGGTGCGACACAGGGAAAAACCATTAATTTAAACTGATAGAAAAGCCAGTTCTGTAGAATACAAGAAATCGGTGATTTTGGGGAACATCAACCTGGGAGCTACAAAAAAAGACAGACAGTTCGTTTTCTAGAATCATTAGGGATTGGAAGGGACCTCGAAAGATCGTCTAGTCCAATCCCCCTACCCGAGCAGGATCACCTAGTTTGTCTGAAGTTGCAGCATCTGGGAGACCATAATGCTGCAAGACTTTGGTTACACTGCCCATGTGGACTCTTTATTGCCCAGCTGCCTTACATAGCAGAAACCGTGTTGGCTTTTCAGGCCATGAAACACCACGGGCAGAAACAGAAGCAACGTGACTTTCCTGATGACATCGTTATCTGGTGGCTTCAGAATTTTACAAAGATGATCTCCTCTAGGTTTGGACCAAACGTATTCTGAAGGAAATCCTGTCTACAGTGAGGTTAATGGGTTTTCAAGAAATGGTCAGTAGCCTGAATCAATCAGATCAAGCAAAAGATTCAATTTCCTTCATACTGCAGAACAGGACCCATGTGGGAGGTGTTTGCTGGGCTTCCTTCACCTCAATGAGCTCATGGAGCGGAGACTTGAGAACAGGTAGAGTGAAGAGCAAATCCATTCCTCCTATGGATGGCAGATCTGTTCATACAGACTCCAAAGTGCTTTAAGTTGTCCTACATGACTGCACTGTGTATCGGAATCAGTGGAAGAATAATTCCTCTTGGGAAAGAAGCACAAGTGCTGCTGAGTGGAGTGTGACCTTTCAGAAATCACTGAAAGCCCTCTCACATTTATTCAGACGCTAAATTAACCTCTCTGGTAACTAAGATGGGGTCAATGCCCTCAAAGACAAATTTCCACAATAATTTTTCCAGGTATTGACCAAGCAGTCAAGAGTTTCAACAGAGGACACCACGAGTTAATTATCAACAATTTGAATGTCCTAGAAGAAGAGAAAGAAAAATTGAACAAAAAGTTGAGTGTTTGTTCTTTTACTGTCCAACTTTCTGGTTTTTTATGACAGATCAGAGCATAAAGTTGATAAAAACTGTGTCCTAACAGACACAGAAACACAAGGAGCTACAGGAACCCTGTAGAACATCTTGTGCTGTCCAGACACCATCTGAAATTTAGTAAATCTACTGAATTTGGGGTTTTTGCCATCCTGTTGGCTTCCATGTTTATTTTTAACGAAGCAGTCACAACTCAGGTGATCTCTGTGACTGTGTCTCTCAGGGCAGGATGGGGGGTTTAGGTTTGAAAGGAGGATTATTAATCTCAGGATAACTAATATTTTAAAGGAGGTTCTTGTGCTGGGTGCTTAAAGCAGCAGAAGCTGCTCTAAGTCTCCCTATCAGGGCTCTGGAGAACCTCCCTGCTGAGGGAAAATCATTCCAGGAACAATTAGAGGAAAGGGCAGCATAAATTCTTCCTGTATCCCCGGCATTAGCATCACCCAAGTGTCTCCTGCTTACGGTACGTTGTGACAAAGTAAAAGCTGTTTCAGCTGTTATATTGAGGTGGCTGTTATTTATGGGACATAAAAGGATACTGAAGTACAAAAGGGTTTGAAAAGACCAGGGTAAGATCAGATACAAAAAAAAAGAGAGAGAGAAACAGGCATCTTGGGATGGTAACTACCCTGCCATGTACTGACAGGGAGGCTGTATATTTTTAGAATATACTGGAAGGAATGGTGCTTTTACTTAGGTTTTTATGGTTTACCATGAGATGCAATTTTCTGGCCTTATATGCAGTTGTAACAAAAGTCAGAGAGATTTTATGATAGCTGCCAGAGTTCATAAATGATGGCATACACTAAAATATTTATAGAACTGTAAAATCTTGATTTCTCTCTGGTTTAGCAGATGGGGTCCTAAAACTGACTCCCAGATTGTCACATTTCTTTACCCTTTGATGACAAAGAAGCCTGTTATCACTTTTTTTTCCCCCCCCTTTTCCTCTGGAAAGCAAGTTCACTGGTGTAATCAAGTTCTTACTTCTATCCAGTTATAAACACCAGGATCTCATGAATTCAGACGTGTGGCTGACACACAGGATTTGTTGTTACTCAAGGCAAAAGGACCTGTCGTTAAAGATGGGGATGTGAGCAGCCTTGCCACCTCCCTGAGAAGCCACCACTGACTCCTGTCGGTATTTCCTCCTATTTGCAAGGATGATGAAGGAAGTGAAGCACCTCCCTTATGAGGAAAGGCTGAGGGAGCTGGGTCTCTTTAGCTTGGAGGAGACTGAGGGGTGACCTCATTAA
>JAOXOE010000343.1:4455820-4488187 GCA_028565055.1 Phoeniculus purpureus | reverse complement strand
CCTGCTGTGGCAGGGGGATTGGACTAGATGATCTTTTGAGGTCCCTTCCAATCCCTAATGATTCTGTGATTCTTCTTGTACCTATGACTTTGTGCCACAGAAATGACAAATCGCATCAACAGACCAAGCTGTTTGCTCTGATGATTATGTTACTCTAAATGGATAGAGACCCTGCTGCATCACTGAATGTGTCTGGATTAATTTAAAGCTGAAGGTGTAGGTGTATGGGCACTGCCAAGCCTTTTGCAATGGCTACCATGCTAAAATAACAAAAATCGGAGTGGGTCATGAGGGCTGCTGAAAAGTTTATTTTAGTTGGTGTTGCTTAAGGTCAGGATGGTCCTGAGAACAGAAAGCCTTCCGTGGTGCTGGGGAGCAGCGACTAGCACAGAGCAGAGAGTTCCCCTGTAACACAGGAACATGTGAAACCATGTGAAAGGCACCTGGAAAGGGTGGGCTGGGGTAATCTAGCTGCCAGCAGAGAAGAGACACTGGGATAGTGGGTTCCCACAAGTCAGTCACAAAGTCACACCAGTGCTCGTTGGAAATGAGTGGCTGCCTGAGTTCAGATAAGAGCATTCAGAACAGATCCACTCCCTAAGAACATCAATATTATTTAAAATTAATTAAACTACAAATTAGTGAAGCCAGACTTGTGCTAGTCAATGGTAAAAAATGGCTGAGAAAGGGCTGATAACCATGTTTCTACAGTACAGGTTCCGTCAGAAAGAAGTAGGCTGCTAGGTCATGGAGCTTGGTTTACTGATTGTATTGACACTCTACTAATTAAAATCCTCATTAGTGATCTTAACTGAAAACCTGCTATTTTCAGGTCAGGTTTCTGCCTGCGTTCATTTGTCTGATCTTGGGGTCAAAGCGCAGGGACTCAGTAGCAGAAAATAGCTCTTCCCAGCTATCTCACTCTCTTCTGGTACGTCCTTGACAGGAGACTGGATCTTGTTTGACTTTCTTTGCCAGGTTGTAAATGCGAAGACAAGACCTTCCCACTTGTCAGAAATTAACATCCTAGTATTTGAAAAATCAGGTGTCAAAGAAAAAGGGATTTGTTTTATTTATTCTAAACACGAGTAGTGGTAAATGGCACAGACTAGCTGGAGGCCTGTATCTAGTGGAGTTCCTCAAGGGTCGGTACTGAGACCGGTCCTGTTCAATCTATTCGTTGATGACTTTGATGAGGGATTAGAGTGCACTGTCAGCAAGTCTGCTGATGACACAAAGCTGGGAGGAGTGGCCGACACCCCAGCAGACTGTGCTGCCGTTCAGTGGGACCTGGACAGGCTGGAGAGCTGGGCAGGGAGAAATTTAATGAACTAGGGCAATGCAGAGTCTTGCATCTGGGCAAAAACAATGCCTGGTATCAGTATAGGTTGGAGACTGACCTGGTGGAGAGCAGTGTAGGAGAAATGGAGCCAGCAGTGTGCCTGGTGGTGGATCAGAAGAAAGTGGTTAGCAGATTGAGAGAGATTCTACTCCCCCTCTACTTTACCCTGGTGAGACTGCATCTGGAATATTGTGTCCAGTTCCTGGAGGACACAGACTGCAGGACAGAGTCCAGCACAGAGCTACAAATATGAGGAAGGGAGAGGAGCTCAAAATATACAAATATGAGGAGCTTGGAGGAAACTGAGGGGTGACCTCATTAATGTTTACAAATATGTGAAGAGTGGGCATCAGGAGGTGGAGCCAGGTTCTTCTCAGTGTCATCTAATGATAGGATGAGGGGAAATGGGTGTAAGCTGGAACACAGGAGGTGCCACGTAAATATGAGAAGGAACTTCCTCCCAGTGAGGGTGACAGAGCCCTGGAAGGGGCTGCCCAGGGAGGGTTGTGGAATCTCCTTCTCTGGAGACATTTAAAACCCACCTGGATATGTTCCTGTATGACTTGATCTAGGTGATCGTGCTGTGGCAGGGGGATTGGACTAGATGGTCTTTCGAGGTCCCTTCTGATCCCTGATGTTCTGTGATTCTGTGAAGGTGGTGACTGGGTAAGTGCCCAGAAGACTTTGTACTGCAACAGATTTTAGGCTGTGTACACTGGGGTTACAACAGCATTTTGAAACCCCTTGGCTGAGATGTGTGCAGGCAATACAGACCTGCTTGATTAAAAGAGGAGAGTTCAGAACATGCACATGGAAGTGTACAGGACTGTACAGGAATGTTGCTCTAAGTCAAGAACTGATGACATCAGCTTCCCATAAAGGAGACTGGTCAGGTAAGTTTTCCCTGGCTCACAAAGGTCTGAACACTTGTCCTGGTTTAGGATTATTTGGTGCCACTTTCAATTTCTCAGTCAACCAAAACCCACAGAGAGACCAGGAGCAAATGCTATTGTAAAGAAAAGGTAAGATATTTTATTAACAGAAAGCAAAGAAAGAGTTTAGAGATGAACTGTGGCCAAGAGCTTCTGCCCCATGCCCCCTGGCTTTTTTTTCCTCCCTCCTGACACAGATGTGTCATACTGACTAACACCACTAAAATGCCACAAAGATACTTATCTTCTAAATTATACACATAGGGAGGAAAGAAGAGAGAATTTACTGTCTGTCAGAGGGTGTGCAAGACAGAACAGAGCGCTCTCAATAAAGACAAGAGAAGCCAAGGTGGAGTCTGGATGCCCAAGAGAAAAAGCCTTCCTGAATTCAAGAAATTCTTTTTGGTTGGACAGGATTAAAAGGGGAAGGGATATCTGGCTGTCTCCAGTCACATGGAAACAGACTGCTTTACGTGCAGAGGGTCCTTGGTTCAAGTCCTGCTGGAACCACCTGGAGATCATTTGCCAAACAAACACAGAAGAATACAAGAGTAGGGTGATAAAAGGACATAAACAAATCAAGGCTGCTGAGAGAAGCAGCCTGTCAGGAGCATTTGAGTAAGTACACACTGGGGGAAGGTAAGAGGGAGGAAATGAAAGACATGTAAATATTTTTATTAATTGTCCATAAAGAAAAAAAAAACAACTAGTTGCTCTTAGAAACAGGATGTAGATCAAAATGGCCCAACGAAGGAGATGGAGGGAAGGGCACACAGCTTGATTAGCAAGAGAGAAAGATTGTCACTCTGGCGGCATTGTAACCTGTGCAGAGGTACAGATCGAAACAGAAGAGAAATAGCACATTTAGTAATTATACATCATCAGAAATGGAAATCTAAGAACGTTGATTTCTATTCATATTCTAGTCTATTTTCATACAAGTTCTGTTATGAAATGTTAACATTTCATCTCAAGCTCCAGCAGATATTCTAGGTTGTTTCTGGATCTGATAAGTACCTCATAAAATCAGATTAGTTCATTAAATGCCCTGTCAGCTAGAGGTAAAGCAAACATCGCCAGATTAAACTCCTTTCATTGACCACTGCATTGCTTTTAATGAGTAACAGAGACCTGTTTCCCAAGTAACTATTGGCTTGAATAAGATGCCTATTTAAAGAGACGCGTGGGGTGATCCTCACACATATTTTCAGACATCCAGCTTGGATCCATCAGCATTCTATCACACATTCATTTCTCAGCCTTCTGTAAAGGACAGTCATAACAATCAGACGTTGCAGCATGAGCACATATCTGTACTGAGCATCACCTTCTACCCAGGTACAGCTGTACTCAACAGAGCGCAAGTTTCGGTGTAATCACTGTTGCTTTGTTACAAAGAGAGGATTAATCGAAAGGAACAGGAATGTCCATTTCGGTGCTCCCATACAGACCCAGAACTCAGAGCAGAAGCTTTGAGCTGTGCATCCCCTATTGTATTTGAAAGCTTGTATTTTGCTCTTCCTCAGTGTGTTTGAGGCACCACTCCTGAGCTCCCCAACACCGTCCAAGCAGCAAGGACTGAGCTGATCAGTGAGGATCTGGTATGATCACAAGATGTTCTGCACTAGCTTCCGTCAGTAAAATAACTCCTCTCAATTCCCCTGTATTTTCTTTGTTTCAGGTACAGTAGCCCTTGTCTTTAATCTTGTTCCTTCTTACACATTGTTCAAACTTCCAAGAGCTCATTTTCATTTCTCATTTGTATTTCAAAAATGTTATATACACTGCACCACACTCTGTTTGACAACTCTCTGCCATTTCCTTCTTTAAATTTTAAAGTTAACCAGTTAAAACCCCACCATTGAAAACATTGAAAACATAGATAATACCTCAGTCTGAGTCTAAATCCTTTTGTTTCAGCCCTCATATTTTCATAGCACCAAGCAACAGCAATGTCTACCTCACTCTAAAGCCATATACTGTGAGTTCCCCAAACTTTGTGGGTGTTTTGATATTTTTCAAATAATACCTTATGAAGCCTGAGCAGCCTCTATGCTGTGCAGCCTTTGTTCTAGTCCTCCCCCTGGGAATGGATAATCATTGAGAGGGCCTGGGGAAATCCTGCTACTCTTTTTGTGCCTATTAGCAGGTCTTACACACCGTCAGGGAGTACTGAGCTAACTACACCACTGGGTTAATATCAACCACCCACCTTTTTCTCCAGAGGCTCAACAATTGCTGAAGTTACTAGTTCATTACAGAAAAAGTAAGTCTAACTTCCTAAAATAAACACTGCTATTTCTTGCTCTGTGGCCTGTTTCTCTACCGATGTGACTTTCAGATTTAAGTAATTTTAAAATTGCTTCAACAAGACTGTTTTTGAATGGTGTAGGATGTGAATATACGTACCCTTAGGCCACTAAATGGATCACCTGGATGTGTTCCTGTGTGACTTGGTCTAGGTGATCCTGTTCTGGCAGGGGGATTGGACTAGATGATCTTTCAAGGTGCCTCCCTAATGTTCTGTTTCCTCATCAATATACTTGTGGAAATCTGCTTGTGACCACTGTGCAGCATCCACACTGTGCAGACAGAAGAGGTGAAGCTCTTTGCTTCTCTGGGGGATGTTTTGTTGTCCTCAAAGAAGAATCTCTGTGGCACTGCTAAACTCAGCTCTGATGATGGTTGGGTTTGGAGATGCAGAATAAATAATTGGTGAAGCAGCATCTTTCAATTCACTAGGATTTACTCAATGGTAAAAGACTTTTCATTAAAACTGAAGATGCTGAAGAAGACAGAGCACTAAGTCAAGTACCTGTCCTTTTTTGTACTGTTATGAGAACATTTCTAGATCTTAGCAGATGAACGTGCAGCTTCCCACACACTTCTACCAGATTTCCAACACTTGCTGTATTTTGGTTTGCACCTGCATTTTGTTACAATAGTTGTCTGAATATTTATAAGTTAGAAAAGCAAAACAGGGCTTGGGGTCTTGTTTCTGTGTCCAGGCAAACCTGAAATACCCCCACTGCCACAACTTAGTGCATCAGATGCGATACAGATTAGGGAAGCAAGGAATCGAAATAGAGGAGCTAAAATAGAAGGGAAAAGGGTGCTGCAAAACAATTCTGAAAAGCCCAAAGTGGTCTCAACTTACTGTCCTTTCTTTGTATTGAGCATAAATACAACAGATACCAAACCCACCTTTCCCCTCTTTCTTTTTTCTATCAGAACAGCAGAGCAAGTAAATGACAAATAAAACGAAAGAGCGGGGGAAATGCAGAAGTTGGAGAAGTATCTCTTATTCTGACTCCGTAGGCAGAGCTTTTATGCAGACTGCAGTGATTAGTATTTTACTTTATAGAGGAAATCTTTATTTCTTCAATAAAGTGACTCTCATTTCCAAAAAGGCTGAATTTCCTTTGTCTCTCCTCCTCTCTTTTTTTATGTGTGTGTGTCCCCCCCCTCCCAGCACCTTTTTGCCTGAGTCTATCCCAAGGATTTTTTTAAATAGATTGACAATAAATAGTAATATCTCTCTCTTTTATTTTTAATGGAGTTTGAGGGAAGTATTTTAATGAGTATTTATAGGGTTTGGTTTATTTGTGAGGTTATGAGAATTGCTTTAACCAGCTGGCCTTTATCTAGGCATTGTTTTGAAGTGAATGCTGGGGATGATGTTACTTGCATGCAGAACAAAGGCAGTGTACTGCTAGACCTTCTGAAGTGGCCCCTCACCAGCTCTTTCATGATTTCAAGTCAGATGTAGAATTGTAGCAGGTACTGAGGGAGGGCTCAGCTGGAGATTCACTGATGGCTGCCTTGGCAATGGACCTGTCTGCCTTCAGCTGGCCAGTGAGTTTGATTTGGTAGGAAAGATGTGAGGCTGATGAGTCCATTTCTGTTCAGCTCTGTTTTCTTTCAGACATAGAAGAAGAATACTGGCTGATAGGCAGAATTAGATGTGTAGAATTGTGTCTTTCTTGTGAAGGAGCCGTATGAGAACCCAAAATCTCTGAGCATGGGGAAGAGATCTGCTGGCCAGCACTTTGGGACATCTGCCAAATGGCAGTGTTGGTTTTCTTATCTGTATTTCTCGTTAGAGTTTGAGGCCTGGATAGCAGCTGTGGAGCTCTTAGCATCAAGCACCTCTCCAGCCAGGGTGGGTAGGTGGATGTGCAAGTTACTAACTCGTGATTGTTGTATCATTTGGAATTTTGATCTTGGTTGGTACTACCTTGTGCCAAGATCAAGCTCATGAGTTATGAAGTGTCTGGGTCATCCACAGTAAAATAACTACATCAGTGTATCCTGGTTTTATTGGTCTAGACTCTCAGCCCAGCTATGTTCTGCAGACTATGAGCAATCTGGAGTCAGCCAGGGCAGCTGGTCCAAGTTGGCTACAGGTGTCTCAAACCATCAACATCACACCCACTATAAAGGGGGAAGTTTGGGGAAGGTAGGGGGTTTTCCTGATCCTTTTCTCCATACTCCTTTTGCTTCTCTCTGTTTGTGGGAGGAGTGCCTGCCTGAAGGTAATGACAATGTCTGAAGGGACTGGTGAGTATTATGTTCCATCAGTGTGGCTTTGGGTTGTTGCTTGTGCTGTGCTCTAGAGTAAACTTGTTCTTTCCAGAACAGCCTTCTCAGGACTGAGAGATGAAATGCATTAGTGAGCTTGTTTCAAGTAAAAATTAGAGAAAACAAATTCCTTCCCCAGCTCTGCAAAGTGGGTCATGGGCTTCACAGTTATAGCTGTAAAGTGACGTTAGCTCTGGTGGGTGACACCTTGGTCCTAGTGAGAGTTGGAATATTGACCTGAACTGAGCTGAGCTTTCCTATGTGGGTTTGACGCTGAGGGAAGACAGACATCCCTTATTTGGGACAGCGCCTCAGCAATTTCAGACTATTCCTATGCTTTGTTCAGTATCTCGGAACGTCACAGTTCAGAGGTACCTACAGCCCCAGAGAGGAGGGGGAAATTGCCCATGTGTGCTCGCCGTGTAACTGGATAACATCCCTGTACCTGCTTATTTTGGGCATGACCAGAGGTGAAGTAATTACATCCCTACCTGTGGTGAGGTGAAGTCCTTGTGCTCAGCCGAACGGGAAACCAATGTCCTAGACAGAACCATCTCTGATTATTTGCACCCCCTTTTGTGCAGTTCAGCAAATCTGTTCTGCTGGAAGTGGAGACCTTGCTTTGCCAACGCTCCCCATCCCTCCCTGGGAGCAGCGCGTGGCTGGTAAATCAATGCAATTATTATTCTGTTCCAGAGGACACACCGTGATTTACATTTATATGCCAGCATTTCCATCCTTGTTGCCCCAGCAAGAGCTGGGAGATGATTTATAGGGATGCTGAAGAGCTGGCACAGATGTTCTGCAGTCCCAGCATGTGTTTGCTCAGCACAGTGTGGCTGTTCTGGAAGCGTCGATGCCCAGGTAGGGTGGGAGGCAGCCGTGTGCCAGCGGTGCCCTTCCAGCTCTGGAGTGGGCCAAAGCCTGGCCCTGCTGTTGGCACACAGGGTTGGCATCTGTCTTCTGAACAGGTCATTTCTGTGCTCTGGAGAGGAGGGTTGTTTAGTTCTTGTAATTAGTTGTGTTTGTTTGAATTCCTGATGGACTTGTGGATAATAAAAACCTTTCCATGGTGGAACAGTTGGCAGCTTTATTTTATGTACTTATTTTTCTCCTCCTTTCCCCTGCCCACCACCTCCTCAGCAGAGGTTTGGGGGCTGAATGGATACAGAGAGTAAAAACAACTGTCTTCCTCTTTCTTCAGAGTGGTTACCATCACTGGGAAGTTTGCCTTTTGCTCCAGAATATTACCAGAGCAGCTGAAGTCCTCCAGATCCAATCGATCCCCATTTCAGGTGTTGGCATTGGGCAAGAATCAGATTGTGAGTGCTGTGTTCCCTCAATTCCAGTAGCTAAAAGATCGTTCTTGTGTCATGATGTAGTGGATGGTGGGGGTCCACCAGTCCTGGTTGAGTGTCTCCTTTTTCTGAGCATCAGTGTTCTATAACTGGAGTATCAGTCCTGGTTGAGTGTCTCCTTTTTCTGAGCATCAGTGCTCCATAACTGGAGTATATGGGACCCGCTGGCTGTGGGGGACAGGTGTGAGTCCTGCCACGTCTCCTCACTTCCCCGGTCTTGTAAGAAAGTCTCGTCTGAGTCATCATTTGCACTATGTGTTGTTAAAAGGATGAACCTGCCTCTTGACTCCACTGGACAAGATGATTCAAAAAATTCTTTGCAATTCGTTGCAGGACATAGGATGAACCGAAGATTTTATCTCTCTATTAAAGCGTGAAGGAATCCTTTAACCTTCCAACTTGAGGAACATTGGCATAAGCTGAAGGAGATCGGCCCTTGGTGAGTTGCAAAACATGAGTGTCTAGATTTTGGAGACTCACTGCTGGAAAACTTGCCACCTTAATGCACCAGGTCCATCCTAGGCTTGTGTGATGGGTTTAAGACCACAATTAAAGACAAAGGAAAAGAAAAACAAAGCAGTTAGGTCTCGATGAGGTCTCGGGTAGAATTTGCCAGACAATGGATAGCTTAGAGTTAATAAACCCTTTTCCATTTTCCCTATAACTGTATACAGAAGAGAAGAAAAGGTTAAGCAAGTTAGTGCACACAAACTAGAAACTGTGTCACAAATGTGATCATATAGTCCGAGAAAAATACAATGGGTGATCACTATTGTATCGGTCCTTGGGTCTTTTTCACATCAGAGATTTGGGGGGAAGGAACATGTCAGTCAAGTAGAGACGAGTACTACCACCCTCTCTATTATTCACGTGTCACCCCTGGGAACAGCGGCACCCTGGCTGTCCAGACTGGTGAATTCTTCAGTTCTTCAGCGTAGCTTCTCCAGCTCAATGCTCTCAGGATGACCCAATTCCTCAGCACCTGAACAGCATCCCTTGGTGCAGGAGACATGCTTTCAAACAAAGAACATAGACTCTGTCTTTCATGCCCAATGTTTAAGGATTTTCAAGTCCTTCTGCTTTCTTCAGCTAAGCATGGAGGAATTCTCCCCAATACTTGAGCATCTCCAGTTTTTTCTCAGTCTCTCTTCCTGCTGATCAGTGCTCTCTAAGATGGTAGTGACAGCTGCATGGCCCCGGCCACGTGCAGGGCCCAAGATGGAGACCAACCGCATGGACACATCAGCAGGGCCACCCTACACTGCGCAAATGTGGCTGAGAGGGTTTTCCACGACCATACTCTCTCCTCCTGTCTCAGCTCCAGGAGGAAAAAGAGGAATCCCTTCAGCTCACTGTGAGTTGCTGAATGGCTGCTCCGTGGTGGAGGAAAGGTGGTAACTCAGCACTGAGGTCTTGCTTCTCCTCCCCATAGCAGAGCAGAATCTGGGCTGGGGTTGGCGCCGCGCGGCGCTGCCTTCTTTCACCCTGCCATTTATGGGAGCAGAGTGGACCCACCGAGCCCCCTCCATCCCATCTCTGATGGGGGAAACAGGGGAGGGAGCTGCAGTGAACCATCTTCCAAGCCAGGGTTGCCGGGCTGGGCAGCAGCAGCCCAGCTTTCCCCCAACACCATCCTGGAAGTGTGTGTGTGTGGGGGGGTTAGCACGGGTCAGCAGTCCCCATGAAGGGCTGGAAGCCCTCAGCAAAAAGAGGTAGGGCTCTAATCACTGGCCCCTTTTATATTCTCACCTAGCGACACCCCCTTAAGGGTGGGTACTTGGGACAGTGTTACCTTCCCCCAGGGGGGTCCTCTTAAAGCAACATACCTTTTTCTTCATGAAAGCACAAATCTGTACATCTGAAAATTCTGGTAATTTTCAAACTGCAGCAGCTTGGCACGGCTGAAGTCATTTGGTAGAGAAGCGGTGACTATGAGAAGGAAAACCAAGGGAAGGGAGTTCCTCAGTCACAGAAATTCACTCTACTCTGCCTGCAGTCAGGCTTCTGTAGAGCCAGGTTTTGTCGCTTTGACTTAGGGAAGAACTTAGGTGTAGAGGGAATTAAATACTGCAGCAAAGATGGGCTCATACTTAGGGCAAATCCCCTCCTCTTTGACTACACACAATCCTACTGCAGGTGGTAGATTACGCTCACTTCTATCAGGACTAATGGTACATCAGGATACAGGGGGTATAGTGAGCAAAATGGGCTTTAGTTACTCCCTTTAGCAATAAATGACCTCCCCATGGGTAGTCTGAACCACCTCAACTCCTTCATTCAGCACCAAGATCTCTCCAAGCACTGGATTCATAAACAACCCTGGCGTTGTAACGCTTTTCCCCCCTTCTCCCGGGGGGTGGTCTCTTGGCTCATGCTTGCTCCCTTTATTACAGCTTTAATCTTATGATGGGAACTGGCACTTGTTTACATTTTTATTTTTAAAGGCCTTTTTTGTGCGTGCGTGCGAGTGCCTGCACTAAAGATCTGAATTGACAGATGCCTTTTTGTAGGACTGAAATGACATCTCCAAGTTTTACTGCTCTCCGCCCTGTATTTGCATTTTTAATTACTTGCTCCATATTTTATTCGCCTGTTACCTGCTGAAAAAATCCCAACTAATTAATTTCACCTGGAATTATACACTGGTCTATGAAAAATTAGCCTTGGCCATTTGTGGAGCCCAGCTGGGTATTAGGAATATTACGAATATCTGATCCCCATCTGAGGGATTGAAAAGGGAACAATAAAAAAAAGAGGGAAAACAGCTGATTGCAAAAGCTACTCCATTTTTTTTTCTTAGGCCCTAAAGATATTATTATTGGCAGATAATCCTTTATTACTCACCCTATGTACTAGGCATTTGCTCTAACCGAACATCGTTCAGTCAAATGATTATTTTCTTCAACCATTTCAGCTTTAATTTGTAGTCAGGCTCATGTTGTCGAGTTCCATCCACATGCAAAGACTCATTTGCTTCTCTTCCAGTGTGACTCAGAGACACAACTTCACTTTGACCACAATTTCAATGTATTTTCCAATGCCATTTTGTATTCTAGGTGGAATAGGGAGAGGGCAAATATTGATTAGGACTGTTGGCGCGTTGCTACCTGTGAAGGGAGGGAGAAAAGAGAATATGGAACATGACCTGGTCCTGCAGCACAGCTGAACATCCACATGCACTCCCTCTCCCTCCATGGATATTTCTGGTTGGATTCTTTGTCTGTGCTGACAACAGATGGTGTTTTAATAAAGTCCAGTAGGAATATTACTGTGAGTAAACAATCCAACGCATGCCAATTCCATAATTGCTGGGTACTGATACAGCCTCTTACCTGATGAATCCAAATTGGGAGGAAACCAACTGTGCACACACCTACTGGCAGCAGCCGAGCACGCAGCTGTGGTGGTGTGCTCCAGCACCGAGCTGCACCACGGAAGGTAAATTGCAGCTCCAATCATCGTTCTTGGCACCGCGCGTGGGCAACAGCTGCCATCTGGCTCGTCATCAAAGTGTGGTCACCGAGTTTCTGGGAGCTGAACCGGCTTGCTTTTTTACCTCGACACGCACGGAGATTGCAATCTGCATCTTTACAGGTATCTCTTAAAATAACATTCTTGGCTTCCCTAGCCGGAGATCTACCAAGTGGGATTTTCTTCTTTAAGTGATTCCCACGCCTATAGGGACTCAAAGTCTAAACGTGTTATATGCTAATTAAAGATTCACACCCACATGACTTGTCAAGGAGATAAATCTTACTCATTTGTTTTCATCATTAACAGGGAAAAAATGGTAAGGAATATCATGCCTGGCATTAGGGTTTTTGTGGAAATGGTTGTTTTTAATGGAAGTGGAGATGCAGTTAGAAGTGTTAATTTCCACCACTGTTGATACAACCCAGTATGGAAACTACAGCTTGGCAGAGGAGCAGGGGGTGAATTCAAGTGCTCAGGAACCACTCATTGCTGTTGGTTTCTAGCAGGTCCCAGTGCTGCACAGCTACACGTAGGAATAACTGTCTTTCCACCAGTGACTCAGTGCTGAAGCCTGTAAATCCCCTGCAAGGCTGTAATATTTTTGAAATTTTCTTTCAGCTCAGACTGAGATAAATCTCAGAAAATCTCAACTAAAATCCCAATTCAAAATCTCAATAGATGTGATTTTGAGAATCTATTTGGCTTTGTCAAATGGCTGTATGGTGATGAGATCCAAGTGTACTTCATTCGCACTATTGCCTTAATTCATCGTTGGCTCAGGATATTTTGCATCAGTGAATCTGTATTTTCAGATGGGGAAACTAGTACCCTGGAACATTTTCAGCTGTTCACAGGCCTTTGAAGAATCAAGATTTTTTTCTTTAGTGAGGATTACCAGGCTCTTAGCCCGAGAGCAGAACTACTTTGCTCTGGATTTGGAAATTCTATTGAATTGCAGTTCACTTTGCCCACAGGAACTGTTTTGTGCAAGAAATGAAGTAAGAGGTGGAGAAGGCTGCTCCTCCTACTTAAAGGCACATTTTGGATTTTGGAGTTGCAGAGCATTGCTTGGAAAGATTCTGGTTCTGTCTGAGAGCAGGCTAGACTAGAGTAGAGGAAGATGTTGAGTGTGTTAGTGGATTTGGAGTCACAGAATTAAGCTCTTCCGTTTTATACATTTTTAAATGAATATACAAGGAAGTGTGTTGGTGAGAGCTGCTCAGCAGCTCCTCCAGCAGAACTGAATGATATCTCTATGGGAAGAAGCCCTGGTGGAGCTCCAGGACATGCCTGACACAGTGGTCTTGACCGCACGTAAAATGAGGCTGTGTGGAAGTGCTTAACAAGAAGTTATGAAGGTTATGCAGAAGATGAAAAGTTGTTCCTTTTAGGTTTCTAAAGCTGAGACTGACAGGCCTGGAGATGCTGGAAGGTGTTGACCTCTCTCGGTCACACCCACAGCTGGGTGACATTCCAATACAGTAGCTGTCTGCAGGCTTAGATTCTTGGCACTCCCTCAGATGTCAGGGGTTTTGTGGAAGGAAAACACTGCAATGCTTTTGGCTCTATGGGGGCTGTGAGCTGTGGTGGCCTCAGCTGTGGAGCAGAATGGGATAGCCATGACAGAACTGAACTTCTTCCTTTCTTACCTTTGTTTCCACAAGTTGGAATCTAGGAGATTAGAAATTAGGAATCAGGTCGCGTCAGCTCCAGAGAATACTCTCGTTGTGATCTGTTATTTGAAAGCCATGAGGACAGGGGTCAGACGTGAAGATGGCAGGTTCTATACACTGACCTCATAAACCCAGTGTTTTCTTTTACTTGAGAGCTGAGGTTGTGAAATCACTTTCTACACCAGGACCTGGGGGCTCTAGACATTGATTTAGAGTAGAGCAACTTAATTTGGCCCTGAGCCAAAGTGGAGAATCTGAACATGAATGGGAGGAGCAGCCATAAATCTAGCACATAACGAGGGATTGATCCAGCCTGAGGACAAAAAGTGTTCTATCCTATCTGTCAGGTAACCCCAGCATTGCCTTACCAAAATCCATTTGGTCTCATGCACTAGCAGCTGTCCATGGCTTTACAAGACCTAATAACAGGTTTAGGTATGATGGAATATGTAGAGCAAGCTTTGCAAGTAGGAAGTTTTGTGTCCCTGTTTTCACCACCTTCATGGCAACCTGCAGGAGATTCTTGGCACCAGAAGCTCCTGGAGAAGGGTTAATATCTTGAATGGCATTGAGTTATGCAGAGTTTTCTGTAAGTCAGCACCGAGCTGTCAGATCCCATGACTTTTCTTGTTGGAATGTGCACGTATGATCCCTACAGTAGACTGATGCTCCTTTAAAAGGCAGGAGATGTTCTACCCTACCCTTCAGTGTTCTAACCAAACCTTGGACTTCAGAAGGAGTGGAGGCTGCTTGGATTCTTCACTAGAACAACTGGCTGAAAGCACTTCACAGCTTGAATAATTTATGCTTTTTTCCAGATAAAATTTGAAATTCAGCAAATCTGAGTTTCCATTGCTGGCCTGCTTGACCCTAGTTATTCAGGTCCAGAAGAAATGTTGTTATGACTTTCTCATATCATGTCAGAAAGTTCTCCTATCTAGAAAGCACCAAGAGATAATTTCTGATTATCTCCTGTGATATTAAGAATCACAGAATCAAGGATCATTAGAGATTGGAAGGGACCTCCAAAGACCATCTAATCTAATTCCCCTGCCAGAGCAGGATCACCTAGACCAAGTCACACAGGAACATATCCAGGTGGGTTTTAAACATCTTCAGAGAAGGAGACTCCACAACCCCCCTGGGCAGCCTGTTTCAGTGCTCTGTCACCCTTACTGTGAAGAAGTGCCTTCTGATATTTATATGGAACCTCCTGTGTTCCAGCTTATGCTCATTGCTCCTTGTTCTGTCATTAGATTACACTGAGCAGAGCCTGGCTCCATCCTCCTGACACCCACCCTTCACATATTTATAGACATTAATGAGGTCCCCCCTCAGTCTCCTCCAACCTAAAGAGTCTCAGCTCCCTCAGCCATTCCTCATAAAGGAGGTGTTCTACTCCCTTTATCATCTTGGTGACTCTGTGCTGGATGTCCCCAGGAAAGCTTATTGTGAGGACACTGTCAGCCCCAGCTACTGAGACCAGCTTTGTGTTACTGTGGCCACCGTTCAGTCACACATCATTCTGTTGGTAGCCAGGTTACAGCCTGCAGCTAGATGGGGGGGTGACCTCAATTGAGAAATCCAACCTCAAATGGCAAATCCAACCTTCAGCCCAGCAAAGCACATGCTTAATTTTAAGCACAACAACGTTGCTGAAAGGCAGCCACATTGTTTGGGTGGCAAAAGTGAAATATGTGCTTAGATGGGAAAAGCTCCACAAAACCCATAAACAACATAATGACATGCAAGGTCAGTTTTCTTAAAAAAAAAAATTTACAGAAAAAACCCCCAAACTCCCTGAAACAAAACCCAGCCCCCCACCAAAACAGCCTCGGACCCAGAATTTTTCATGTGTGTTTCCCAAGCCAGCTCAACACCCAGCATGGGGGTGAGATTTTTCCAAAGAGCTCAGCTCCCATTTAGGCTCTTAAATACAGGCCAGATTTTTATAAATGTTCATGATCTAATGTTTAGAAGCTCTTTTGGACATCTGGCCACTAATTTTGATGCCAGAGCTCAAGCCTTCTAGAAATCTGGTCCCAATTGTGGACGCTTGGCTCTTTTGAAAATCTCACCCCTTGGAAACTACTTTTATAACAGCAATTTTTCCTCCCCCAAAAGGAAAAGCCATGAAACACAATTATTTTATGTACAATGTCCACACTTCAGATACAATTGCTGACACTTTTTCTTTTGCCAGTTACATGTCCCAGACAAAGCATTTTTTCCTTCCTCCTCAAAACACTAGGAGCCTGTACACACAGGAAAAG
This sequence comes from Phoeniculus purpureus, assembly GCA_028565055.1. NCBI lineage: Eukaryota > Metazoa > Chordata > Aves > Bucerotiformes > Phoeniculidae > Phoeniculus > Phoeniculus purpureus. Next base: position 4,472,554 of record JAOXOE010000343.1, on the reverse strand, counting down.
ATGAAATTGAGTTTTATTCCACAGTTCCATGGTGTTGGCTCAAGACTGATGAAACTGATGGAAGAGGTGGGGAAAAGCTCTTCAGAATGACTGGATGTCTTAGCAAAACCTGAAGTTGCTTTAACAGTTAAGAGTGTCCCAGAAGACTGTGTCCACAGCAGCAATTATTTCCTTCACTGGAGCCATCCTGATGATGCTCTGATGGCATCCTTTGTATGTGATTGCTGTCTTCCACTGCTGGAGCACCAGAGCTACAGTGCCAGCACCTGGAGATTCCTGGAAATTCCTGCCTGCAAGCTGGGCTCTTTCCAGCAACTGGAACGGAAATACAGATGGGACACAGGTCTGCTGGTGCACCATTACTGCCCCATGTCACATGTGCCGGAGCATGGCCATCACATCCACCTGAGTATATTGATGGGGAAGCAGGAAACAGGTGTTGGCAGCCCTTTTAACTTCCTCCCCACCACCTGCCTCCATTTGTGCCCTGAATGAGAGGATTCCTGCTGAGAGTCCTGCTCTGTAAATGATGGGCCAGTGCCAGCTGGTGTCCAGCAACGAGGAACTCACCTTCTCTAGAATTTCAAGACTCACTTTTATGCTGAAGTACTTAGCCAGGATCCAAAGTAGCAGTTTGGTAATTAAAATGCACCCTAGGGAGCATACAGGCAATTAAATCAGAGAGAATTATTAAAAAAATAAATAATAATTATGTTACCTAACTATTAAGGGTAGGAGAGGCTGTCCAGGAAGCTATATTTACACCACAAAGCTCTTTCATAGCCTTGGAGTGATGTTACCACATGCGTGCAGAGTTGTTCTTATCTTAGTTGGATGGAGCATCACAGAGGTTAAGCCCTGTGGGGCTTTGCAGCTTCATTGTACCAACGTGTGGACCTTGTGATGGGCCTGCGGAGGTGAGTGTGCAGCCAGCAGCACTGTCATTGCCCTGGTGCACAGCCACTGGCATTCAGAGACCTGGTGTGAAGGCCTGAGGAAAGGGGTGTGGTGGAGTCAAGAGGGAAAAGCTGCCTTTTGGAAAACAGGATTTGATTAGCAGGCTGGAGCTCCTGTACATGACTGGGAAACTTGAGACTTGCTCCCAGTTTGGGGGCATTGGAGCTTCGTTCCTGGGAGGAATGCTCTTCCCGCAAGTTCATCTTCTCATCAGGAGGAAGGAGAACATCATCTACATTCAAATAACCAATTTATGGACCCAAGTACAAGAAACTGCTTCTTGGTTCCTACTAAGAGTTTCGAAAAGCTGCTTGACCCAAGACTGCAGGCTGACAGGTCTGGATGGCACTGAAGGAAGGGCTCAGGCATGTGCTCAGTGCAGTGGCTGGGCTTAGTCCTGTTTGATAACCCCATTCAGCTCAACGATGGCTGTTGTGACTGGTTCTCCTGGACACGCAGCTCATCTTGTTTGTTGTAGGTGGGACTTGACTTGGCGTTGTGAGTTTTGCTCATGGGAATGGAACACCTTCCAAGCCCCTTTCATGCTCCAGCTCTTGGGTTTGCTCTGTTTCTCCCCCTGCTGCTCCACCCAGCTTGCTTTCTTCTACCAAGATAACTACCACACCTCTCATCCCAGGAGCAAACCACCCTGATGGTGCCTCTTTAAACAAAAGCTTTTTTGAGTTTACTTTTCTCTTCCAGTGTTCTTGTCTATCTACCTCACTTCGAGCTGGTAGTTACCAAATTAAAGTAAAAACAGGTGTTTTTGTAGTGATGGAAGGTGAGATCCTTAACCGTAAGGGGGAGCATAGATTGCATGGATTTAATGACTGGGATGTCACCTAAGTGTCATTGCAAGTAAACAGAGAAGCAAACCAAACCCAACACACCACTTGTTCCTGCCTAGGCAGCAAACACCTGATTTCATTTAGCTTTCAAAAGTCATTTAGGGATCTCTGCCATGGGAAGCCTGGCTTCCTTCACTGCACCACTTCTCAGCCTCAGCACACGCTGGAGACACAGTGCACGTGTGGCAGGGCAGCGGTCCCATCACGCCGGGCTCCGTCACATCCCATCAGCTGATGTGACTGACAGAACCTGACGTCTCATGTCAGAGCAGAGCATGTCGTCCAGCCCCACGAGTTCCTAAGCAAACACCTTCTAGCAAAGTAAAATAAAGATGAACTGAAATGATGTTGGGTTAGGGGGGAACACTCTTAAGGACTCCCTGGTCAGAGAAATCTAACAACAAGATGTATCCTGGTTCATTAATTTAGAGTAGGATAGGTGAGACCTAGTTCAGTGTTCTGTGGGATCAGCCTGAAGTGTGAGCAAAATATATAGTGTCTGCAAAACCTCCCTGAGATGCTCTGAGAGTCTGTGATCATTGGGGACAGAAACGCAGCTTTTTGTCTTCCCTGGGTGCTCGTTCTCTGGATTGGGGAAGAAAAGCTGTGTCTGTCGTTCTTTAATTACAGGAAACTAAAGGTGGCTTCTGCAGCCGGATTCATCCTGCTGAACTAAAACCTTGGTTTAATTTGTGTCGTCATGTACACTGGGATTTTCCACAATCATCTGTCAGGGAGTACACAACCCAATTAATAATATTATTGAATATTATTTCATAGTATTTAATAAAAATTATTGGTTTATATGTTATGATATTATAATATTACAGAATATTATGGCTTTCCTGTATAAATGCTCCAGAAAAATATTGGTACTCAAAGGCCAACTGGTTTTGTTTTAACGTGGCTCTATTAACAGCTCAAGAAAACCCTTCTGAAGCTGAACCAGAACTACACTACACCTTAAAGTCTTTTTGTTTCTGAAATACACTGTCTAAGATTTAATTCTTCTGCATTTACCTTTGAGCATAATTTCACTTAATTTGCCATAACTGCAGGTGTTCTCTTCCCTTTATGTTTAGACAATTACCTGACATTTTAGGTGTTCCTTTGTACATTTCACAGGGTAAAAGGCAATTCTAATCTTACTTTTACCAGATAAATGGTTCTAAGACTGACACAAGTACTGCAAGGACTGAGGATAGATTTTATGAAGATTTTATTGTTTAATAAATATTCATGTATGCATAATTGATTAAAAATATATTACAAGATGTAGGGGGTTTTTAAAAATAGAAAGTAGCCCTTTTTCCTTGAATTATTTCAGTGCTAGAAAATTCTATATTAAACAGTAAATGTAATTAGGAATCTGACGTCTGAAATCCATCAGATTCACCTGAATCTGATGCTTTCTGCTGCATGTCAGGGCATTTAAAAAAATTCCTGGCATACTCATCATTATTTATTTTTTCATTGCATTAGCCTGCTTATGATACCTAGGTTTTGAGCCAAAATAATCCTAAAACCTAAAGCAGAAACAAAAACATCCCGAGATTTGACTTTGCTATGAAAGGTCCAACTGGAAAGATCCAACTCATCTCTGATGGAGATATTCAGAGATATTAAGGGGCAGCTTTTTACCAGTGAGCTCCTACACGTAGGAGTTTGTCAGAGGAATTCTTAAAGCCCTACAAAGCCCTCTGCTCTTTCTGCCTGAAATAAATGTGGTTAATCTGTCTGAAACAAATACCATTAAACTGCTGCTCCCAAACCATTCTGTTTTTCTAGGCAGAAAGCAAATGTTTAAACCCATTTATTGGTTTGTATCACAAACCAGAATGAGATGAGGTCTGCTCTTGCTGTTCTAGCAGGAGACTCTCTTCCCTGTTGCAATTAATTTGGTTAATCAGGCTGAACTGATTTTCTCACCCCCACTTAGAGGTGAAACATGACAGGGTGCTACGGTCTTGCAAGAGAGAGCAAGTGGCTGGTGGCTCTCCATTATACATTAGAAACCCAAATAAAAATGAATCATGTGGTGAGGGGTATTTTTCAGTATGTGTTCGTTACTTGGATTTATTTGTCTTTTTTGATCATGGAGAGGCACATCCTTAACATTTCTGAAATGGTCAAGGAATGCTCTATATTGAAATGAAAACAGAGATTGTCTTTTTACTGCTTGGCTGTAAGAGGGATTTTTTTAGGAAAAAGAAATACCCCAAGCACTCTGATCCTAGTAGAAGTGGTAATAGGAAGGTAGGATCTGGTAGTGCTGCAGCGCCAGTGCTGGGGCTTTTGCTTCAACTATTTCTTTAAGACAATTGATTTCCTTTCTCCATTTGTGAAGCTTCATTAGCAACCCAGTGTTTCACAAATACAGGTAAATTCAGTGGGGCCCAAGAGTGCCTCTAGAAGTGATATAAACAAATGGAACCTTGTCTGATACTGCAGTATCTAATACAGAGGTACCATCATACCTCTGGTGGCACTTGTGTCTGCAGCCACCAACACCTCCTGCCTGTCAGTGCTTTGGCTGTGAAGGAAAGCATTGCTGGTGGAGAACAATTCCTCTGGAAGATGTAATTCCAATATGTCCAAGAAGCTGGGGCTGTGTGGTGCGATGCTGTGAGGCTGGTGGTGTTTCACTTGTGCCTGACCCCTCTTGGCTAGGAAAGTGCCTGGCATAACCCACAGCAGGTCAAGGGAACATCAAAGCCAGCCCAAGCCAGTTTGCTGAGGTCTGACCCGCAGTGCAATATCATACCGAGCGGCATCTCACTCCTTCCACACCCCATCCCAGTACCACAGTCATTTCTCAGCACCCACCTGACCACACGAACCAGAAGATCCCTTTAAGGAAAGGTGTGTGTTCCACCAGGGGCAGCTTTACTTCAGAAGAGACCAAATCTCTTCCCCTGGATGCTGCAAACCAGGACAGGGAACTGATGTCTGTGGAGGTGACACAGCAGGGTACGACACTCACGGATTGCGAGGGCAGATGTCAGTTCCAAGTGACATGTTTTCCATAACCTCCTGCCTCTCTTTGTTTATCCATCAAACACAATCTATAAAGCAACTGCTCATCTGTTTAGTCCTGGGTAGAGCAGAGGAATGCAAGTCAGTCCTCAAATTTAGTTTGTCATTTGCCCTCTCAAAAGGAGATGTGATTTATGTTTGTAATGGAGTATTTGAAATGTCATTTAATAGGAAAACAAATGGCAGCCGGATTCCCACGAGCAAGGAGAGGGGATGATCGCGAAACTTGGAATTAAACGGTTTTATCTCACCGCACTTTAAGTTACATATTTTTATTCTAATTGTAAAAATTATCTGCCTTGACACATCTTCTCCATTATTTTTGTTAAAGGGTATTCATCAGCGGTGTTAATGATGACACAAAATTTTAATATATGCATTAAACATTTAAGTTTTAATATGTTAAACGTGACACAGGGTGTGAATAATAACAATGTTTTATATATGAAGTGAAAACATATTTTATGTTGGAAATAGTTAGAATGCCTGGCAAGTGACTTATATCCATAACAATTTCATTTAAATATTGCTTTTGCACCCCATCTATCTTAGATGCAATTTTATAGTCCTTTTTAAAAATTCATTTCAGCGTGACCTCTTTGAGGCTGCAACTCAGTGCCTCTAGCCTACATATTCAATGGCACTTGAGCTGGTTCCTATTCATTACCTTGTAAAGTGCAGAAACCAGCCAAGTGCCCGGACCTGAACGGCATTTACCATTCTGGGGCTCCTCAGGAATTACAGCTTCGGAGCGGTTACACAGCCATGAGGGTAAAAGGCAAGAGGAAATCCATCAGATTGCTAAAATATGACGGTCTACCAGGTTTGATTTAGGTCTTCACAATTCCAGACCTCTTGTAACAGCCAGGTAGTTCCTCATATAAGATTATGTTCCCTTGAAAACCAGAAGATTGCGATGCACAGGTACAACAGCTTTCCTCTCATTTCCTCATATTATGTCTTCTGTCCTGTGGCTTAACAATGAAGGGGGAAAGGGATGGATTTGAGAGGCTATATCTAAAAAAGAAAGGAATATATTGGTATTTTAATGTGCCTCAACAGTGAAGTAATTCACAAAACCCTTTGCAAAAATTCCCGCCTGTGCTGGCTTATTGTCACCAGATCAGGTTGTGCTGACAGGATGAAAACTCTGCTCTCTGACTTCCCACAGAGCATAAATTCAAGTCTAGTTTTCATTCATGACAGCCTTGCTGTACCCCAATGGTTCATGCTTTTGGTCTGCTAATGCAATGTACATTAAAAAGAAAGAACAAACCCCCAAAAGAGGATCCCAAATATCTGAACCACAGACAGGCTGCCCCTGTGCTGTGCCCTCGTTATCTGGCTGAGAGTTAACAGCTCATCCCAGAGCTCACCAGTGGAGACTGGCTCCACCTCAGCACCTCCAGCACATCTGAGAAGTCATAGAAACAGAGCAGAACAACACTGAGGAAAGGCAGCGGATACCTGCACATCCCACCTGGAAAAATTCTTCCTGCAGCAAGGCTGGAATTTGTTTTCTTTCCATTGAAATCCCATTGAACGTGGTGGTGTGACACAACGAGCAACGGGAGTATCCTAGAAAAGCCATCGTGTCAGACACGTAGCTGAAGAGCTGGCACTGAATATGCAAACGTTAATGTGCAGATGGGATGTATTTTCATCATTAGAAATCCAAACTATAATTTGCTTCTGTTTTTATTTGTGTCTGGTATGCAATGTCAAGCATTTAAAATATTTATGGTCACACTGGTCCTAGCCCAGCCCTTTGATCCTTCCTATGTGTATCTTTTAAATGAAATTTGTTGTTAATGAGCTACAGTGGAAGGATTTCAGAAGGTGGATTTTCTCCCGCACGTTACACCACTACAAATTCTCTTCAGAGCAGAAACACAAGGGTCAACAGTTATTTTGAATAAAATGTTTATTCTTATTATTTACATATTTTTATCGTGTTTTAGAAAAGGGTGAGAATAGCTTTATGAGGGTCATAAGGATTGTTCTGCCTCTGAAGACAATTCACCTACAGAGGTTCAGTCGCTGATGGAAAATTGCAAAATGGAACTTCTCTTTTTTTTTCCCCCTGTGGTGAATAATTTATGCTTGGGAATGGTTTCATCACGGAGCACTCTCCAAGTCATTAAACTGAACTGAAGAAAATGGGGTGAAGTCATCATCAGAGAAGGTCAATTTATGGAAATACTGTTATCTCTTTCACAGGATTATTAATACCTACTGACACCTCCATGTTCGGCGGGGCAAAGCCAATCATTAGCCCATAAGGTGTAAGGAAGGTCTCAAACACATTCACAATGAGAACTTAGTTATTGCAGAATTGAGCTGAACGAAGGAGCCATGAGAAGGAGAAGGCAGGAAGGAAGGAGAGGCGGCTCTGAGAAAGGCACAGCCACAAACCCCTGCACCAGCCGGCTGCTGTGTTTGTGGCTGTGGATCCGCTCATTCTGTTGTTCCCATTTGTAGTTGCCCACAGGTATCTACATGACAACTGGTTTCAGTATCTGAAGAACAATCTTCGATTATGAGGTTAAAGCAGCTCCCTCAGCAGCTTCTCCCAGTCCTCAACAACCTTTGTAGCCATAAAATTTTTCTTTAATGTCTAATTCAATAAAATCTTATTTAACCTCGTCTAACCCTTTTCTCCCTTTTTGAAAAATTAAACCAGTGACTTCTTTCCCACGTGGGTGGGCATGTGGGGTAACTGATGCCTGCTCCTTGAAATGTCTTTTTACATGTCAGAAGATGGTTACTGAATTGCTCCTCAGTCTTTGTCCCAGATTGAACAAGGCCTCCAGCTGTTTGGAATCAGCCAAGGCAGCTGGTCTGAAGTGGCTACAGGTGGGTCCCATCCTGTCAAATTAATGCCCAGTATAAAGGAGGAAGTTTGGTGAGAGGATAGTTTCTGCCTCTGTTTCTGCTCTTCCTTCTCCTCACTGTTTCAAGGGACACTCCAAGATTTTGATCATCACTTCGCTCCTGAGGAACTGCCTTCTGAGGTACTGTGACCACTGAAAGCTCATTGGGCTGAATGTTACTTTATGTACTTTATATTGGTGTTTGGTTAAATCCATTTTTGTTTGAACCTTTTCTCTCCTTTTTCTGAGCCCCCTTCTTTGCTGGGTAGGGATTCTGAGGTGATGGAACTGCTGTAGCTTAGCCCTGGATATGGGCTGAATGGAGACATTGTCCTCTTGGGATGTTCCCACTGTTTGGGGGATGTGGTTTAGGGGTGAACTTGTAGAGTAGGATTGATGGTTGGACTCGATGATCCCGAGGGTCTTTTTCAACCTGAATGATCTCTGAGATTCTGTTGCTATCAGATTTTTTTTCCTCTTTAGTCATCTTGCGTTTTCAGGTGGCTTTTGTCCTTCCCAAGCATAGCTGTCCTTAGAATTTCATACTGTTAGTTCTGGATTATTTCAGTAACATTTTAGGAAGGCTCTGAGTGCTAGTGTTGTCCTCCTCAGTGCTTGAGGTCCCTCCTAGGAAGATGCCATCTGCCAGGTTTATGTGTGTTCCTTAACCCGCTGTCCAAGGCAGCAGCTCCTTTGTAGACTGGACCCTGCACAAGCTTATTATGGGTTTTACAGTGAACTGCTAAAAATAACAAAGTGTAGGGTTGGTTTTGATTGGAATCCTTCACTCTCTTCATTCATAATTACCCAGCTCAGCAAATGGAGCCGTGCACCCTTATGGTGTAATTCTTGATTAAACCCCTTCACAAATGTCAGCATCTGTAAGTAGCTGTATCAAAGCTAACAAGTCTTTCATAAATTGTGTACAGAAACAACAGTGCCATGGCTTTATGCTTTTTCTTCAGTCCCTTCCAGGAGAGAAACGCTAACTACACGAGTCCTTTGTCATGTTTCCTATGCCCTGATTTACGATGCACCTTAGCAGAGAGGCTTGGAAATAACTTTTGGTTTTACCACTGAAATTACAGCTTGTGATCCATAATTTCCTAAAGCATTTCAATAAGAGCAGGTAAAGCTGTCACTGGTGGAGTTTTTCGTTGCTGTACAAAATGTTCTTTCCTGCCCTATAGCAGACCATCATTTTTCATGGCTCTTGTTTTGCATTTGGGGTTTGTGTTGAGAGAAAGGCATAGGACTGCCGAATCCCAAAGTAGGTTAGTTTGGAGTGTTGGTGCTTACTAATTGCAGTTGCTAATTTACCCACCCTGACACCGGTGGGATTGTGTAGGGATAGAGCTGTGAATTTGGGTGGGTGTTCCTGTACCTATTCCTGCCTACCTGCTCAAATGCCTTGTAGTATATGGCCCCGATAGATAATGAAATGTAGATACTGCACTCAGCTTACCAGCTTTGCTTTAGCATCGCCTGCATCCTGCCTGTCAACTGGATTTAGCATATTTGCATAATTAAGTTTCATTCATTCACTACTAGATTTTTTTTCTAAACAAGAAAGGGAAAACCAAACCAAACAAGGAAGCTGGGAACAGCCGATCTGCACGAAGCATTTAAATGCATCCTGCTAGGCATGTTTGAGCAGATCCTATTTATGCATTTAGCTGGAGAAAAAAAAAGTAAAACATTTAAAGTAATTAAAATAATTCTGAATTCAATTTTAAATCCTGCTGGCATTATTTAGTATTCTGTGAGAACTGTCATGCAAAGGCAAAAAAAAGGGGGCTAAATAATCTTTTCCCAGTACAATAGAGTAGTCCTACTGCTATTGAGATGTAGAACAAAATTTCTGGTGTCTTTTGGAAGAGCTGCATAAAAATGTGGAGTTTCTGCTTTTGCCTTATTTCTACAAATTCAGTAAGAAGATTCTTTAACTGACAAGTTGAAGGTGGTCAAGGCTGTGTATAGCTTTTGCTAATCTGGGGATGGGAAGGTCAAAACAAACATTGACTTCTGCAGGATGATAATTACCTCTGCCATTGCAGACTGGGTAGCTGCAATTTGGAGTCATGTGAGGGCTTGGTATCACTGTGCAGGGACAATCTCTGGAGAGGCACAAGAAGAAAACCACCTATATTCCATCTCACACCCATTGCTTCTGGTCCTATCACCAGATGCCACTGAGCAGAGCCTGGCTCCATCCTCCTGACACCCATTCTTTCCATATTTATCAACATTAATGAGGTTACCCCTCAGTCTCCATTCTTCCAAGCTAAAGAGACCCAGCTCCTTCAGCCTTTCCTCATAAGGGAGGTGTTCCACTCCCTTCATTGTCTTTGTGGCTCTTTGTCATCCTCACTGCTTTCTTCTGGCCTCTCTCCAGCTGATTGGGATCTTTCCCTGCCTGTGAGGCTTGAGCGGGTTCCCATATCCCGTGGCACCAAGATGAAGGTAAAAAGATATGACCTTCTGCACATATTCTATTTAAACCTGCAAAATCTGAGTGGTTTCTCTCAAGGTGCTAAGTACTGTCTTCATAGGGAGACGGTTCCATCAGGCTTTGACTCCTTGTTTAATTACGGATTTTAGTAGTTGTTGAAGAAACAGCCATCATGATTTCAGTAATGGCCACCTGGTTCAGACAGTTCAAAGTCCAGATGCTCACCACTGTCCATATAACGCACCACAATGAATGAACCCAACAAGCCAGTGCGAAATAATGCTGAGTATGAACTTGAGATGAAATCCCTTCAGAGAAACTCAGATTCACAGCTTTAGGATTTCTAGGACTGTCACTTCTGATTTGGAGCTGCTTCTAACCCAAAGTATTAAAGCAGGAAATTTTATTTCCTGGAACTTGATTGATTTTTGGTGGGGGAAATGGTTTGTGGGATTTCTTGAGCATTGTATCATTGCTAATAAACATATACATTGCATTTACCAGTAAGAAATGAGAAATTAATTAATGCATATGTCTGTCTTTAATTGCTACCCTGGAAGCTCAGTGTTGCTTATGAAAGTCAAGAGTAGTTCTGCCTGGCTCACACACATCACTACCCATTACCCAGAGCAAGCCGAGGCATGGAATGGTGCAAATAGGTTCAGTTGAGGTTCATCACATGGACAGGAGGTAAAGATTCTCCTACTAGAAATGAGCTAATAATGTACTTAACAATGCAGGGAGCTAAATGAATGGCTCATGTCTAACAAACAGCTGTATTTGCACTCCTGCAGATAATCGGTGAGCGTTCAACCACAAGGAAGAGATTGAATGAGGCTGATAGTTCTGTACCGTAAGACTAAGTCAGAGCCTATTAATGTAACACACGGGCATAAATGCGCCCCAAAAATGTGGGACACATGTGCCAGCCGCCCAGCCATGCTGATCTTTGGTACTCTGTCACCTTGCTCGCAGGGGATTGCTGCTGACAAGTTGTAAGTCCAGCTCGGCTGGATTCAGCTAGGGGATCTGATCCTTTGTGATGCTGAACGCCGTTCTGAGTGATGCAGCTGCAAGTCAGCACTTCATGGAAAAGGCTGGGGAAATCGCAAGAATAAGGCTAGGGGCTGCCAACCCTTGAGAGGAGACAGGGAAAACAAGAAGTGACTTGAAATGATCCCCAACTCTGTTTTCTGATTTCCTCCAGTTGCTTCTGTCATCAAAAAATACCACCAAAAGGGTGCAAAAACTGTAATTGATGGCCAAACTATGTGTGGCCTCCTCCTGTGGTTCTAGGCATGAGGCTGTTGTGGCAAATTTAAGACTAGGTCCCTTTTGGTATTTTTTGTTTTCTCTTTGTACGAACTGGACCCAATCTCTACAGGCTCCAGGGTTCTATTGTTCAGTTTATTAGCCTTTCCCAAGAAATGTAGTTTTAACCATTGAGGAGAAAGAGGCAAATGGCCCTGTTTCTCTACAGAAACAATATGAAACAAAAAGACTGGAAATGCTTTTCTTTGACCCTTCCTTTTCACTGTTTAGATCCCCAGCTCTCAAGCTTATGTTCTGTAGCAGGCATGCACCCACACCATGCAGAGACTCTTGTGCCCAGCTGGCAGAATAGTTTATCTCCATCAGGGTGGCTTCTGGGACTCACTTCTGCCTGCATGCAGAACAGTTAAGAGTCTCCAGTGTGAGACTTGAGTCCCAGTTGCTTTTTTGTGGATGTGGGAAGAGACAATGCTAAGCAGGCTTCTGGGCTTGAGCCCAGTTGTCCTGGAAGACCAAAGTCTAAGCTCAGGAATTTAAATATGAAGCAACCAGAGTCTTTCCTATGTGGATGCAGGGGGTGTGAAGTTTGGGAAGTTCAAAGAGCAGGTTAAATTATCTGTTCAGACAGCAAGCACATACAGCGGGGACGAAAGGAAAAGCAGCTGGCTTTTCCAATCTACTCGTAAGAGCAGTCAGTGTGTTGGTCAGTCTTTTTTCCCTACTGTATTTTGTGACCCTTAGGCAATTTGAGTGGCTCTGTTCCTGTCCAGTGAAGGTGAGCAAATGGCCATCTGGTTCCTGTCTAGTGAAAGAATGAGCAGTCAAGACAGATACTGCTATCAGTTACTTGGCCAGCTCATCTGAATGTTTGCAGAGGGTGTGCTGCTTTGCCTGATGTTGCAGGTTATTGCCCAAATAACTGGCTTGTCTGACATCCTTTATGGAAATATTTAATTACTCCAGGGTTTTTGTGGACTCTCTGTTCCCTTGGATGGGGAATCCTTTGGTTAAAAGTCCTTGAACCAGCTGACCTTCCATGTTTGCAGATATGCAGACTGTGACTGCTAAACTGGGCTTTCTGAAACCCACTGGGCTTGTTTATTGCTTTCAATAAGGGAAATAGAACTTTCCCTTTAAAATGAGACTAAGGAGTGTACTTGTAAGACTAGAGGAAGGTTTGGAAGAGTGACATGGAGAGTCTCATAGTATAGGGAGAAGGGAGGGCCAGGTTGATTGGCGAGGTAACAAATGCACCTTGGATGGAAACTGTTCCTAAGCAATGAGGCCCAGAAGACACAGAACTCAAAGAGGAAATTTATCTGAACTGTAATAAGAATATGCAAAGCTACTGCACTTTTCTTCTGGAAGACAGACTAAACCACACAAAGCTGGGTGCGAACACTTAATTCTTCTAACTTGGAGACCAACTTAGAACAACTTCCATGCCAGAGAGCAGGTGCTGCAGTAGTTGAGCTGTGGATCTGATGTTGTCTGGTACTTCCCAAAACCACTGTCACTTAGAGAGAATTAGTTTTGCTTTGGAATGTGGCTGTCGGCAAGAAGGCCTGGAAGAGAGACTGGCTGGCAGCAGCATTAGGAACTGAACAGTCAGCGGTGGCACTAGCTGAGGATTTGGAATCAAAACCCTCAGAAACCTTCACAAAGAAACCCAGAGAAATCCTATATTTTGTTTTTTCCAAAACCTGGAGAGTCCACATTGGCCTTTCAAGCTGAGGCCCTGATTCTGGAAAGAACTGCACAGTGTGGCTGCCTGTGATGGGGGGAATGTAATGATTTCCAGACTCCTGGATGGAGCCACTTCCATTTATTCCTGCATTCATGTGCCCACACAAAATAGTTTGTTCCTGACCACTATGTCTCTGAACAAAGCCCAGCTTAAGAATAAAGCTTGTGTCAAAGCTGCCTGACTCCTCTGAAGAGTAAACCATTGAAAGGCTGCTGTTATTTCAGTGCTGGCACATGAGTATTTGAGCAGGAGCCATTGTTTTGGGTTACTTACAAATGTATGGTACTATGTCATATCTTGAAATTCAAAGCTCTTGTTTAAGTAGAACAGTCCAGCTAGCTGGCATGTAAGGGAAAACTGATGCAGAGAGACCACAGCTGCATACTGGGGCTGTGACTGAGCCAAAAATACACCTGTCTCCCCATTCAGCCTGATCCCCCTGCGCTAGGCTGTGTACCAACTATTCATAGCAAGTCCCATTTTAGCCAGGAAAAGGCTTTGAGAGGATAGAACTCTTCTATGTGTGTTAGTGGAATATTACTGCAAGCAGCATTTACAAATACGACACACACCCTGTGTTTCGAGATACTGTGGCTGATTTGTTATTTTTCTAGGGTCAGAAAAAAGAGCTCCCTGTGCTGAGTGCTAAAAGGAAGGCGTATACTCCTAATACCTTTAAATCTTGTTTCTTGTGAAAAGGAGCCCTTACTATTTTTGTTTCTAATCTAGGCCAAGTTCTGAAATCCTTGTGAAAACCAAGGGCTTAATAATGAAACAAAAAATAACCAGTAGCTTTATTTTTATATCAAAAAGAGATAAGGATTAAAAATACTCGTGTCCAGCCGGGTATATTCCAGCTTGCTTCCCCATGGAGAAAGGGTTTGTGAAGCTTAGGAACCAGACTGTATTCTCCGCACGTGAGGACCTCTGACCTTGACCACGGTCACGCCGCTCTGGCTGAGTTCCAGCTGTCCTCAGAGGGTGCCTGGCTTCAGCAGAACAGGCAGAATAGGATTGGTCATTGACACAATTTAACCAGTCACTTCCTATTAGCAATTGTTTTTCATTAGAACCATGTACAAATGTACAGAGATGCTTCCATCACTGTGTCCTGAATTCACATGCTATCTATGCATCTGGGGATTTTCCCCCAGGTTATTTCTCCCATTGCTGGAGTTAGAGAAGCTACAACTACACCCCAGATTTTGTAGGCTTTGTGTTTTTTGGAGTTTAGTGGTGGGGTTTTTTTGTTGGGTTTGTGTTGTGAAGGGTTTTCTTGGGGATTTGTTGGTTTTTGTTTTTTCTTAGAAGCAGGTTTTTCAAGTCCTGCATGAAACCTTGCTTAAATCCTGCAGATGAGAGTGTTTGCATTTTGAAAATTCCCAGTGAGGTGTCATGAGGAATCACATGTGAGAACTTCAGGTTGCTTGTGTTTTTTGGGAAAGCAGTTGAGTCAGGTCTCATTGTTCACAACTGGTCCTGCTTGGATTTCCTGTACCTTGAAAATAAGGTGTTTCCCATACCCAAGCTGATTGTTAATTCTTGTACGAGCAGGGGCAGTTCTGGCTTTCTGTGTTAGTGTGGCAAGCTTAAGACCTTTCAACCCTACCAAAAAAATCTCTGCAGCCCTGAAACTGTGAGCTTAGCCCAAGCTGTGTTCTGTCCATAATCAAACCTCCATCTGTAAGCTGATGAAGGCTGGCTTTTGGGAGAGAAGAGGAAAGGTCGAAGAGGAAGAGAAGAAAGGGATGGGAAGAATCCTAGGGTTCATCCAACCAGCTTTGTTGAACCATGAATGATAAGCACATTTGGGTGAAGCTAGCTGCAAAATATCATTTAAGAGGTACCTTTATTTGCTCTGACAAAACCAAGTTGTGTCCAAAATCCTTCCAGACCTCTATAAATAAATCCCAGAAACGGTAAAATTAGAACCACTCAAAGAGAGTCTTTGTTAGATCCTGATTTTTCTGTAAAATATGCAAATTAAATTATTCTATCAGGAAATCGTACAGAAAGCGTGCTGACTGCAAAAATTGCTTCTAATGCATGGGAAAATGAGAAGGTTAGGATCTATATCTGTGGTGATTACTTAGGGTTTTGAGGCTTAATACCATATTGAATTATTTCAGCATCATGGAAAGCTCATTCAGCATGTCCTTCTTGAAGGGATAGAGATACCTCATACAACTGCTCACACAGACTCTCATGCCTCACTGCTGCATTTCATTCATAAAAATGAGCATGGAGTTTTAATAAAAAATGTGGTCAATGCACTAGCCTTCACTGCTCCTCCTCTATTTATTCTCCATCATTAAAAGGTGTGAGATGGTGAAATGGAATCGCAAATCTGCTATTTCTCCTCCATACTGTAACTTCAGTGTCTATTAACCAGTTACAGAAGCAAAGCTGAAAAAAAGAACAGAATAAAGTGAGAGTCCACTACTTCTTCAGAAGGGAGGTTTGAATACCACAGTCTTCAGGAGTGACTGGAATTACTGCCTATGTTCCAGGAAGAGCTTGTTCCCTTTTAAGTTTTGCTACCACTTTTATATTCCTTGATCAATGACTTAATTAAAACAAGTTTTATTGAGCTTTACACAGGATGTTATACAATACACATATTTATGGTGCAATAAACTGCAAGGTGGGAGATACAAAAAAGGTAATGAAACTGGTCTCAACTGCTTAAAGATTCCTTTCTCTGTTCATTAGGTTGATAAAGTTGAACATATTTCTGGTTTTATAATTTGATTGTCTGAGCTAGCCTTTCATTTGCAAGTTGTGAAAAGAAGTGGCAAGTTTCTGGTTAAAGTATGTATCTTTCCATGTGTGAATGCTCTCCCCTGAAAATACTTTGCTTGTACTTCAGTTCACAGACCTGCTGATGACACTTGACTAAAGTTCAGGAAGTACAATGAATGTTGCTGTGCAGGCAGAGATCTTTTTGGCCAAATAATGAAAGACTCCTTAATATGACATGAGGAAAAAGTTCTTCATTGAAAGGGTCATCAGGCATTAGAACAGGCTGTCCAGGGGGTGAATGAATCATAATCTCTGGAAGTGTTTAAGTCATATAGACCTGGAGCTTAGGGACATGGTTTAGCAGTGAGCTTGGGACAATTGGGTTAATAGTGGGACTCTATAATCTGGAAGATCTTTTCCAACCCAAATGATTCAGAATACAACATAACGTTTCATGCTAGTATTGGGAAGCCATAGAGATATTACTTAATCTGTTATCACCTGTAACTGTAGAGATAGAAACACTTGCTTGAGCATGTCTGTCATGATGGACAGATCTTAGCAGTCGTGAGTGAAACAAAATTAGTAGGCAGTGGCAGCTCTATGACCCAGTGATGACCAACTACACCAGATGGTCTGTGGCAGCATATAAATCTTCACTCTCAATTTTTGGCTTTACTTTTTTCTTGCCTCTTCATGGACCACAGAGGTTACACAGAACATTAGAGTATGGAAAGGACCTCGAAAGATCATCTAGTCCAATCCCCCTGCCACAGCAGGATCACCTAGACCAAGTCACACAGGAAC
>JAOXOE010000343.1:4416969-4453152 GCA_028565055.1 Phoeniculus purpureus | reverse complement strand
CTAGTCCAATCCCCCTGCCACAGCAGGATCACCTAGACCAAGTCACACAGGAACACATCCAGGTGGGTTTTAAACGTTTCCAGAGAAAGAGACCCCACAACCTCCCTGAGCAGCCCCTTTCAGTGCTCTGTCACCCTCACTGGGAAGAAGCTTCTTCTCATACTGATGTGGAACCTCCTATGTTCCAGCTTGTACCCACTGCCCTTCGTCCTGTGATGACACTGAGCAGAGCCTGGCTCCATCCTCCTGACACCCACCCTTCCCATATTTATTGACATTAATGAGAAGACTCCTCAGTCTCCTTTTTTCAAGCTAAAGACACCCAGCCACCTCAGCCTTTCCTCATCAGGGAGATGTTCCACTCCCTCCATCATCTTTGTGGCTCTGCACTGGACTCTCCAGCAGTTCCAGGTCCTTGAACTAAGTGGCCCAAAACTAGACACAATATTCCAGATGCAGGCAAATGGACCCTTGTAACAAGTGAAATGCTCACACTTGATGTGTAGGAATAACCAAGTACAGTATGTGTGAAACATTCTGTGCTGGGCACTGGATGGCCCCTTTCAAAACATATCTTACTTCACAGCTACACCTCTGGCAAGTGGTGTTGCTTGGAGTAGTTCTGAGGATACCCTCAGGAATGCTTTGCTTGTGAAGTTTAAAGATTACACAGAATGACTGTGTGTCTGGCATTTCCATGGATTCTCAGCCTCAATGGGCTCGTTCACAGCTTCTTAGAGACACTGAATCCTAAAAGCATCTTTCTGGTGGATGTAGCCCATCGAAGCCACAGCAGCCAGGCTGTACAGAACATGGGGTTGTACATACTTCTTTTGGGGACAATAGAGCTGTTTTGCTTCTTTTCATGCTGCAAACCAGACTCAGCCTGGTTGCATTAAATTCTTATGTTAATGTTCCATTAATTAGCTTTCCTTTCTTTATAGTTGGCTTTCATTGTTTGGCTTCCACTTTGTTTCACTCCCTGTACAATTACAACGTTTAACATTGTTCCTTCCTGTGGTCAGGACACATTTGCTTAGGTCCATGTCTCTCCCAAACTGGGCAGAGGCAGACTGGAACCAATTAAACCCAGGGGCCATGAGGTCCCCTCACCAACGCTGGCTGCCCAGGCCCTAACGAGGCCTTTTTCTGTTAAACCTTCTGATATTTGCTGTTTAGGTAAAACCCCGTCTTTGCTGGTTTTGTTAAATCTCTCTGATCTTTGTCATTTTGATAAAAACCCCTGATTTTTGCTGTTTGAGTAAAACCCTCCGGTTTTGCTCTTTGTTTAAGCCTCCTCCTGTCTTGGCTATTTCTCTGGGCCTGGCCCTGCAGCAGGGCCCAGCACAACCCCTCAGTGTCAGTGGTGCTTCCCGAGGCTCGGGCACAGGGCGGGTTGTGCCGGGAGGCGCTTTGTGCTTTATAAGACTTTATTATTTTATATTTAATTGCGCACATGCCTTGTGTATTCGTGCGAGCACAGCCATACGTGTGTGTATAGTCACACATGTGCCCCCCCCACCCCTCGCCACACACTCCTCCCCAGCGCTCGGAGGGGCCGCGCCCGCTGCCTGCCGGGAGGTGGCGCCAAGGCACTGCCCGGCGGCCTTGCTCGGCGCGGTGCGGCCCGGACATACCCGGGCCTGGGCCGGCCCAGATAGAACCGATCCGAGCTGGACCCGCGCCAGACCCATCATGAGACCCCGCACCCGCCGTCACGTGCCCGAGCCTTCCCCGTCTCGCTCGTTTGGCTGCTGTAGCCCTGCCGCACTGGAAGGGGAGAGGAGGCCGTAGCCGGGTCCCACGAAAGGCCTTGGCGGTGGGGCCTGGCCAGGGGGTGTGCTTGGGAAAAATAAAAACAGTTAAAAGAAAAATAAATCGATGGGCAAAGCGCCCTGCTGTGCCTGAGAGGGACTGAGGTGAGGAGGACGATCTGTGCAAAGGCCCATGCGAAGTCTCCAGTGCTACGGGTCAGCCTACCTTGTGTCTGGCTTAAGGTTGTGGGATTTACAGAAAAACTATAGAAAATGTAAACTGAAAGCACTAATCACCCAGTCAGAGGGGTCTGGTGGAGCCTGGCTGGCCTGTGGTTTTAGGGAAGCCTGTGCAATTAAGGTGTGCTTTCACAGCACTTGTGTTTCAAAACCTGTGTAGCTGTAATGGCTTAATAGGGAGGCAAAGGGGAAGCTGAAGGGTCAGAGAGGAGGGCAGCGCATCCCTACCTGAGGTGGGGAATAGTTAAGGCCCAGGTTGAGGTGAAGTGAGGTTAGGTGCTACAGAATCCCATCTACTTCATCTAAACCCCCCCCCATTCACCTTCATGCCCATAAGTTGGGGCTGTAAATCCCCCTCAGGAAGGCAGGACTTCATTTCTTGCTTTTATTCCCTGCCTGTAAAAGGGAGCTGCTGGTATTTTGCCTTCCCCAAAGGCAAACCCATGAACAGCGTGGTGATGGGAAAAGTAAGGGAGGGAAATAATAGATTTGATTTTATTTTGATTTAAAAGCACATTTTCTTCTTTGGGTGTGTTTGGTTTTTATGAAACACAGCAGTTCATTAAAGCCTGCTGATAAGACATTTATTTAGGGGTTTCTTTGTTAGCCCCTACCAGCTTGTAAA
The DNA here is from genome assembly GCA_028565055.1 of Phoeniculus purpureus. NCBI lineage: Eukaryota > Metazoa > Chordata > Aves > Bucerotiformes > Phoeniculidae > Phoeniculus > Phoeniculus purpureus. The sequence continues at coordinate 4,450,533 of JAOXOE010000343.1, read as the reverse complement.
ATACCTGCAGGGTAAAGTAGTCTGCAAAAAGTGGGATTTAAGCAGGGAATATCTCTGTTTGGGAAGCAGACAGGAAGGCACTGAAAATGGTCATGGTTCTGTCTTCTTTGTGTTTTCGTATTTGGTGGTGCTTTTTTAGTCACCTTTGACAGAGTCACTACAGACTACACAGCTCGGTGTCAAAAGATGCTTTTTGGTTTGGCTGTCCTTGAAAATTCCTTACCTGGAAGCACTGTGCCCAGTGGTCCCAAAAAGTGGGGTTGTTTTGGAACAACAAAAGTGATTGTTCTGATGCCCGTGTTTCCACTTCTGTACGTTTTTAACACAAGTAGCTAGGATGCTGGCAGGGGAGGGTGGTGGTCTCACGTCTTTGTTCTTAGGGTATTGACATCTCTTGCTTCACTGATTTTTTTTTTTTTTATTACAGTCCCAAGGTTAGAAGTAACAACTGTCAGTGACAGCTTCTTTGCTGCTTGCTTTAGCTTCAGGTGATAACTTCAGGCACGTTTTATTTTGGTTTATTTTTCCTCAACTCTACAAACTCCCTACGTTTCTGTCATAGATTTAGCAGGAGTAAGCGGTTTATAAAAAGCCACTTCTGAAAAGTTTAGGGCTGCAACATGTCAGCATAAAAGATACCACCAAGCCAGGCTGCCTTTGTCACCGCTACTGCTGCTGTCTTGGCATCTGTCGATGAAGAGCTGCTCCAATCTGGGGATCCCTGCTGGGGTGAGATATGGCCACGTCTCCAGCAACGGGCCAGGCTACACCAGTGCCAGAATGCTGCGACCATCTGATGCAAGTCGCTCCTAATGCAAGTCCAGCATGGGGCTAAATGAGTTTCCTCCACTGCTGGGTGAGGGGCTAATGATAAAAGCGCTCCCTGGGCTCGCTGCTGCTGTCGGTCGCTTTGTCAGGGCATATGGCAGCCGGCTAACTGTGGCTCTTGTGATGTTTCCTCGCACGCCGTTACCTCTGGAGCTGGCTGGCGGCTCGGCCAAGGGCCCTCTGCCTGAGGGGTTAGGGGTTGTTTGATGGGAAGCACAGGGAAAGGGCAGGAGCTGCGGGCAGCGATGTTTTGGCACCTGGTGACTGTTGTTGCTGCAGAGGAAGCACAGCTCGCATCAAATCCACGCTGCTCTGCGCTAGAGAAGGCTGAAGATGTGCTGGTTAGTGAGGGCTGGCTTGCTGCTTCCCCGGCTGTGTGGGCTGAGGCGTTCTGCATTCTTAGTCATAGCACTTGTTGTTTTATTAAATAATAATTATAATAATCATGATAATAAAGAATAGTAAATAATAATGAATAGGACAGTTGTGGCCAGCTCACAAAGCACTATTTTAAACAACGAGAGAAAGGAAGGAGATTCTGTCTTTCAGTAGCAGACTTTTCATTACAGGAACTAGTAAGAAGTAGGGTGCAGGGGGTTAGGTTAAAGTAACCCAGTAATTGCTCTCAGACTCATAACCCCCCTGCCCCCAGCGTGGAAGGACATGCTAAGAAAAAAAGCCCCAACAAACCACTGCAGGGACAGGGGGTTGCTTGTGTGCTTTTGTTCTTACAAGCAGTGTCTTCCACTCAAGTTAGGGTGGTTGGTGTTCTGTGTGAGACCTGTAATTTTTTTTTACTTTCTACTTTTTCAAACATAGCAGCAGTAGGAGCATGTTCTCTGCACCTGTTGGTTTTATGATTTGCGTCCCTCAATTGTGTCGCTGTTGAGACATGATTTGAATGACAGACTCTGCTGATTCAGCTTGTAAAGAGAAAAGGAGTTAGGTTCGATGCATTTTTCCAAAACAACCTCCCTCTTCATGCTTCATGTGACTTGCCCCCTTCCAAGACATGTTTTATCCCTTTTCAGCTCTTGCCATTCGATTTTTCTGTTCCGTTTTAATACTCTTTTTATCTCTCACCATTATTTACACATTCTTGTCTTGTTCTCTTCTCACTTCATTCCCCTGGGTTCCCTCCTCAACACGTTTTCAACAACTTAGGTAACAGCGAAGGCGTTCGTAAGTGAAATGCTTAGTTAGAGCATAGTAACCCTGCCCTTGAGATGCATTCAGGGCAGGTCAAAGCCATATCAGGTTTTTCTTCGAGACCTTCAATTACAGGACAACCCAGAGGCTGCTGTAAAGCTTGAGCAGCACACATGCTGCTCCTGAGTGGCCGCACTAGGGCCATGGTGCCCTGGGGGTAATTTCCCCATAGCGACTTAGGCTGGCCACTGAGGACACAAAGCAGCTCAATGGAAGGCCATCATCTGTAACACCATTAAATAAATTGCCAAAAACCTCCCAATAAAACAATCCACAGCCTTACTGTTGCACTCACTGACCGTGTTCTATGAGTTACAGACGAGGCAACTGAGGCATTGAGGCCATAGTCTTTAGATAATGTGTGACTGTGAAGATCTCTTCCAAGATCTCTGCCTGAATGTTTGAGGGTCTGTCAGAAAAAGGGGTTACATGCCTCAGATTTTCCCAGACTCATAGCTTGAAAGGTGTTCTGGATAGGTCAGGGTTGTCACATGAAGGTCCATGTCACAGCAAACTACAAGGCGTAGTACCGATGGAATCCTACTGCTTTTTTTCTGACACATCATTCCAATTATCTTCTAATGCAGAAAAAAAAGAAAGTGATGGCTAGTGGACCAAATGAAAGTGTCCTAAAATGTGTTGTGAGGTTTCTTCTGTTCACCTAATATCTCATGTTTCTCTACAGAAAAGGCTTCCTGAAACATCTTTCACCATCTCCCACTCGAAAACGTTTTAAGGAGGTAATTTTGAATGTGGAGGAAAAAAACCCAACCAAAACCAACCAAACAAAAAATTAAAAAGAGAAAAAATTGTAAAAAGCAAAAAACCAAAATATTTACAAAACAAGAAAGAAAATAAGAAAAAGGAAAAAAAATAATTTTGCACGTGCTTAGAGTAATTATTCTAAGTCGTTTCAAAACTCTCTTTAATATATGATTTAATGTATGAAATAGGGTTTTGTGTTCTCTTTACCTTTGTAATTTTTTTCTCCACTTCCTCAGTGTTTTAGGATATTAGATGATCTTTTGAGGTCCCTTCCAATCCCTGATATTCTGTGATTCTCGATGCTTTGCTTTTCTTTTTCTGCCTTTCAAAGTCAGGGAAGGTTTGAAACTTGGATGGAGGAACTTAGGAAGGAGAGAGGGAGACAGGCTGAGATAAGAGTAACAGAAATAAATCCAGGGCTTATCCATTTTATTGCTGTCCTGGCAAAGATAAGAAGAAAGAGGAAGGAAAAAAAAAATCTGATTTAATATATTAATATTGTTCTTTTAAATCCATAAGTAAACATTTCATCAGAAAACAGAAGTCTAAAATTTAAATATAGACTAGGGAGGAAGAGGGTGATATTTCCCAGCTTTGCCCCAGGAATGGGATGGGAGAACTCCAAACTCCGCTGCTTGTTCTCCTTCCTGTGGCCTCAGTAACTTGTGTAACCTTTGTCCCTCAGTTTCCTTGTCCAACAAACAGGAATTTTAATACTTACTCTTCTGCCTTGGAGGAACGATGTGAAATATAACTCCTTCGTGTCTGTAAAATGCTTTGAAGCTTTGCAACATAACCAGATTTTTAGTTTGGGGTTAGTTTTTTTTTTTAAAAAAAAGGAGGAATATGACAAATGGAGGGTGGAAATATATAAATAATATAAATACATAAACCAGCCTTTTCATTAATTTTTGTTGCTGCTCAGAAACAAGAGTGAACAAGTCGAATGTGAAATCAGTGGGGCTGTAGAGTATAAAGAAGCAATGACTGAATAAATCTGCTGGGGAACACACCCTGGTAATTCACAATTCTATCAAACAATCTTCCATCGCCCCATTTTGACTCGCTGGCATTTATGACGACTCCACCATGCGATTTTCCTTCCGATGTTAACCCCCCTATTTTAAAAACACAAGTTTGTGTGTGCCCAGGCAAGTAGGAACAGTCTCAGCATGGCATATGAAATGAATTAATTGTTCGGTGGGTTGGTTGGGTTTTTTTTCCCGTTAAAAGTTTTGCCATCCCAGTAATGTCTTGTGTAGTTGTCTTGTGCTGGCAGCTCCACACTTACCACGTGTCACTGCTTTTTACTCAATAATTGTGCCCTTTTCAGAACAATGTCTACAAATTCTCATTCAAGCTCTTAAATAAACTCATTTCAGCTCTGCTCATATGTACTTCATGTGCACTTTATCTAATCATCCCAGTGAATGATTTATTGGCAGGAATGTTTGCCCAAATGAAAGACTTCTTAGGATCAGGTAATTTGCAAAGAAAAAAAATTCAAAAAAAAGAGTGAAATCTGCATCTCTGATACTAAATCTGCACTATCAACCAGAACTGTGCGACTTGATGTAGGTGGTCCTGCTCGGGCAGGGGGACTAGTTGATCCTTTGAGGTCCCTTCCAATCCCTAATGTACTGTGATACTAAACTAAACTCTGGATCAACCTGTTACCCTACAGAAACATGAAATAGGAGACAAAGTCTAACAAAAATAATTAGGATTTAGTTTATTGGAACTAATCTAGTCCTAAACTAAATGAACTAATGAGCAAATGGCAAAGAATCACAGAACATTAGGGATTAAAAGGGACCCTGAAAGATCATCTAGTCCAATCCCTCTGCCACAACAGGATCTCCTAGATCAAGTCACACAGGAATGTGTCCAGGTGGGTTTTAAATGTCTCCAGACATGAAGAATGATTTTTAAACCACCAGAATGTTCAGATACCATATGTCAGAAACCCAGCATTCCAGGAGCTGAGAATTCAGAGTAAATCACCTGCAAATTGTTTGCCCTTTTGCTCTGTTTGTCATACTGGGATGCTGAATTTGGTACAGAATTGATGCTGGTTATCTCGGCAGCGCAGCAGAACAATATGTTGACAAGGCGCTGCTGTCAGTAAGGTGTCATTTGGAGAAAAGCTGAACGTGACTATAAAGGCTAGAATTACCCATAGCATATTCCAGCTGAGTCACTTCTATTTATTTCTCTGTTTTCTCCCAATTCTTACTGATGGAAATGTACAGAGCGATGTGAGACTTATTGTGGGGTGACATTAAACAGTGCTGAGACGCAACAGAATACACTTCCTTCCGAGAAGTGTTTGTAGGTGCGGAACAGTCACGAGTGCTCTGAGGACACACAGTGTAATGTTGACAAATCTCAGAGTGGATCACTTTGTGCCAGGATTTTGATTTTCAGGTTTCAGAGTAAAATGAGTAATCTCCAAGGCAAACAACCTGGTTTCTGCCCTTGAAGAGCAAATGGTGAGCTCACTGAACAAGCAAGCCAAGCAGCACAACTTTCTATAATAGTTTGTGTTTCCTCGTATCAGACTCCAGCGTTTTAAAGAGGTCTAAGAAATGTGGATAGGAAATTAATCACTCATTATCATTCCTTTCCCTGCTGTTCTCTCTCTCCTTTTGCACTTCAGAAAGAGCCCTGGCTCCACACTAGGTGACAGTTCTGTCCTATATAAATTTCTTCCTAACATTTTCTTCTTTTCTAGACTGTTGGTGCTAATTCTCCTTCATGACTACTTGCAGCTGGCTCCATTACAGAACTAGAGCACCCTCTCCCTCTTAGATCACATGCAAGGTGAGGGCAGACAAATTGCTCTGACTGCAGTGGCCTTGGCTTCATTAACCTCATCCCATGCCATCATCACTTCCTTCCTTTCACACTTAGTTATGTAATATGAAAATTGGCCTATTTTGGTATTATTACGATGGCTCTTTGAGCTTCTCATTCTTCTCTCAACATAGCATTGGCTGCCTGAGATGACCTCAGAAACCATCTGGTTTTAAAGAAAAAACAACAACAAAAAAAAATCCCCCCCAGAAAAAGGATTTAGCAGAAGGAAACGTTTCACTACAGTAACAGTCTTACAGGGAAGAGAACCAGTGCAGCTCCCTGCAGGAAGACGGATCAGCTAGCAGTGCCTCTCCTTGACTTTGGCTGTTGCTCCTGGCTTTGCACAGAGCCACGGACGAAAAAAGCTAGTAATATAATTTTGTAGCCCAATTAATGCTGTATTTGTGGTATTCAGTGTGACAGGCCAATTATACGATATTGCCCATGATATTGGAAGGATTAATTTCCTATCAACATTTCTTGGACTGCTGCAAACACTGGAGTCTGAATGTAAACTGATACAAGGGCTGAGTTCAAACCAGGGTTCTGCCAGCTAGAGAGGGAAAAGAAACCCAATGCCCTAACACAGCCCGACACTAAATTTTTCATTCTGTGGAGCCTGCAATCTCCATGTACATTATTCTACACCAAAATTGTAACCTTGAGTATCTTGCCCACTTTAATAAAGTAATTTAAAAGAATTGCTTGTGTTCATCTACAGTATCACAGCCAAATTTCCATCGTTGTGGGCTGTGGAAAAGCAAATACACAGTGAAACTCCAAAAAACCCCAGCCCGAGCAGTTCTTACTTTCAGTGTGGTCTGTGTTGAGTCTCCCATCACAGTTATGAAAGATAATCTGTGTTATGACAACATACAGGAGTCTCAGTGAAACTGCATCGTGGCATGCAGCAGAGTTCTGTTCAGGGTTTCCTCAAATCTGCAGTATAGAGAGAGCAGAGTCAGGGCTTCAGTGAGGATTGTGGGATCCTGCTTGAAAACCTAGAGGTAAAATATCTCCTGGACAACTGTAGTTGAAGAACATTTTGTCCGTATTCTTCCATTTGTGCAGAGGAACAGGTCTGCCCTGACCATTCCAGTGCAATCCATGACAAGGTGATATGTCCATGTTTCTGACACATTACTAAGGTCTGAACTACTTAAATAAAGAGGTGAAATTAACTGGTGAAAATCAAATGGCAAATGGATTTTGTGGGCTCATGCTGAGCCCCAGCATGACTTGGCTTTGCATTACTCCAGGTCGACACTGTTCCCTCACTTCAGATACTCTTGTAAAAGCCTCTGGCAGACACTACCAACAGCTTTACATACCTTTTAATTTTAAAAAAGGGAACTAAATAGCAATACCATGATGTGACATCCACGAGGAGTAAAGAACTGAGGATATGAGGGATGTAAAGTATGAAGGAAGTTGTTGCCTCTTGTCAGAGTCAGTAGTCTGCGCATTATATTGGCAAATAACACTCGTGATGAATTGTGCGGCTCAATCTGCAGCTCATACATGTATATTGGAAAACCAGAGAGAATTAATGTGAGCAATTTTTTAATATTAAATTGAAAATGAGAGATCTGTTTTTTTGCCAACAGAATATTACGTCAAATTGTTTTCTTTATTGCATTTTTCTCCCGAATGTGATTACTATTTTCCATTTTCTTTTAAGAATGCACAATCCTATTGTTTCTCCATCGTAACTCTTTGGGCTTCCCTCTGATCTAGAGCAGTTTCATTTAATTTAACAGAACAGGAGTTGAGTTCTCAAGCGTTTTATCGTTTCCTTCGTGATGAAATCCGATCCAAAGTCCATGACTTCTTTAGAAAAATGTGCTGTTATTGACATGAATGTGCATTGTGTCAGGCCTTCGCATTGCAGACATTTTTTATATGTCCTGACAATGGTTCTTGAACTGTGTGGACAGTCCTGATGGATTATCCATTCTTCAGCATTTCCAAATGGAAACAAAATAGTTGGTCAGGGCAGAAATCTCGGTCCCATTGTAGCCAAGAGATGTTCATTATGAATATTTCCAAATGCTTTTGTTTTGAACTGTAATTCAAACAGACAGACGTACAAGATTTGATTATAACATGAAAATTAATTCCTTTCTGACTGCAACTACCAGTGGTTTCGTCTAAGGCTCAGGGAACCTGAGGTTTGATCACATTGAATTATGGACACGGTAATTGACATTTCTTCTGGTCAGACCTAAAAGGGTCACAGGAGATCAAAATGTAAGACTGACAGAGAACAGCACATGGGGTTCCAGCAGGGTTTAAAGCCTCAGTAAATCAAGAGCTCATTTATGTCTATAGGCTTAGTTGAGATGATTCACTTGGATGAAAAAGAATCAGATCAGACAAATGCATTGAGAATCAAGGCTCATTATGAAGCAAAGACTCAGCTTGAAAGTAAACAAGGGAAAAGAAATGCCACTTTTCTGAAAAAATGTGTGTGGCAAAGAGCCATTTACAAAGGTTAAGAGCAGGATCTGGGAGAGAACCTAGAGACCTTCATAGTTCCCTCTTCTTCGCAGCAAGCAAGAGCCACAATGGTCCTCAGTCTATTAATTCCTCTGTGTTATTTCCCTGTTCAGACATTCACTCTTTTCCCTTTCATACATCCTCAGTGACTTCAGGACTGTCATTTTAACTGTGTGATCCATATTTTAGGATCTCCTGTCATACCAATTTTTCCAATATTCAGTCAATCAGGTAACAAGATTAGTAAGAGACAACTGGAAGAGGTCTGCTTTTTCATGCCACTAACTCTCACGGTGACAGTGATTGATGATAGTGATGTATATAGGGGCACAAATGCACCATGATTCATAGGAGAAAAAAGCTGGTAAAGTCCTGGAAGAAATCTAGAAAGGAACCTATGAGTGAAAATTTGGAATTCTCTGAAAAAAGTCCATGAGCTGGGAATTGTGGTTTGATGCAAGATGAGAGAAAACTCTACTAATATAAGTTGGTCGTTACAAATAAGGCAAAGACATGTTAGGTTAAAGGATGGGTAGATACTGGGTGACTAGAAGTCACAAAAATGTGGTTGGTGGCTAAAAACATCAGAAAGTAAACCACATCTGGCCATGCTGAGAAGGTCTTCCCTATTGAGCTGGGAGGTGGCAGCATTATTCACCATGCAAAAAAGTCAGAAATAGTATCATAGAATCACAGGACATTAGGGATTGGAAGGGACCTGGAAAGATCATCCAGTCCAATCCCCCTGCCACATCAGGGTCTCCTAGACCAAGTCACACAGGAACATATCCAGGCAGGTTTTAAACATCTCCAAAGGAGGAGACTCCACAACCCCCCTGGGCAGCCTGTTCCAGTGCTCTGTCACCCTCACTGTGAAGAAGTTCCTTCTCATATTCATGTGGCACCTCCTCTGTTCCAGCTCACACCCATTGCTCCTTGTCCTATCATTAGATGACACTGAGAAGAGCCTGGCTCCCTCCTCCTGACACTCACCCTTCACATAGTTATAAACATTAATTCAACAAATGTTTCAGCCCCTGCCTGTGGAAATAAGGGGAATGACCCTTCTGTTGGGTGAAGATGCTGAACCTTCTTCATTGTTAATGGAATTGCAAAACCAGCTCCTAGAGAATGTCTTTTAAATTTGGGGAAGACAGAATGATTTCACTGCTTAGGTTTGAGGTTTGGTGGGACGTTCTGTAAATGTAGTGGACGTTTGCAAGACCTTTGATTCAGTGGTGCATAACAATGTGATTGCAGAGCCAGTACTACGCAGCATCAATAAAGACCATGTTAAATGGATTAAAAATTGGCCAAGTGACAGCGCTCAGCATTGCAGTTGCCAATGGTCAGTGGTCAGTGCTGAGCTGCTGTTGAGAAGTTGTGTCATGGTGGTGGGTGTTACCATGAGGAGCAATGCTGGGCCAGTATTGTTCAGCATTTTCAGTGCTGGGAGTCAGCGATTGGGAAATAATGAGCTGTGGCTACAGAAGGTGCCAGAGACATGGTGGAGGCAGGCATGCACAAAGTGAGCTGGATCACTCCTAGCTGAGCTTACTCAAATGAATCCAGCTAATTAAGCTTATCTCAGAAGAAAAATAGAGCTTATGACAAGACAAGGGTGAGAGTAGGGGTAGCCCATAGCCTGGAAACAATGCAACAGAAACAGAGCACATGGAACAGCTCTCAGTAAACTGTCCCAGCAGCTGAAATGCTGAGGGGCCTCCTGACATCCTTGTGTGGGTGAAGGGAATGGTGAGCATGACTGGCAGGGTGCTCTCATGCTGATGGATGAGTGTGGGTTCTTGTGGCCGTTGCTTTTTTATTGAAAATAATAGTGGGAAAAGCGCAGGAAAAACCACAACAACTATCTGAGAGTAAAAGTGAGTAGTTTAGTGAGAACAGATGCTTTGTCTGATCTGAACGATGGGCTGTAATTTGCTACAGGTGATGGAGCAATGATTGGTACTGAGGATACTTCATTAAGAGAGAGAAAAAGCATAACCGTAGCCGAAAGCTGAAACTAGACCCATCGCAACAGCAAATGAGGTGCGTGTCTGTAACAGCAGTGGTGGGGAGGGATAAATTGGCACCACAAATTTGGAGGGTTGGGGTGTCTTTGGTTCAAGATCTTAGGTCTTTTTTGACAATGTACTGTATTCAAAGACAAGTAATTGATCTTGATGCAGGGGGATGCGTGTGGATCACAAGGGCCTGGGATGTGTAAGACACGAGGCTCAGATTTCTCATGAACTATCTGACTTTGCATTCAATAAATATGACTTAAGGTCTCCACAATTTCAGCTCTCATGACCTTCCAATGGGTTTGGGCTCTAATTTGGTTCTGTTCCTGTTGTATACGAAGCAGTTGGCTAAAAAAATAGATTAAAAAAAATAAACAAGTTCTTGGTAAGAGCCTCTTAAAAACACGAGCTGGGAAGGAAATGACTGCAGTACGGCCGCTAGTCACCTCTTATTTTAAAAGACACCATGGGCCATGCAAATGTTAAGACAGACAATAGTCTTGAAAGTCAAGTCAGAGAAGTTTTCTGGCAGAAATCTTGGATCTGCCAAAATCAGGGTTTGGTGAACTTCTGCCTCCCAAAGTTCTCTGCAGTGTGACTCTGTCCTTAAGTCCTTCTTTCCCTTTGGTCTAATTTCATGTTGCTGTCTCTGTCTTCTGCTCCCAGTTTCTTTTTCCATTGTAGTCCCTTGGATTGCATTTGATCATAGAATCATAGAATGGCCCAGGTTGGAAGGGACTTTCGAGATCATTTACTCCAACATCCCTGCTTTGGGCAGGGGCACGTCTCAACCAGACTGGTTTGCTCAAGGCTAGGAAAAACTTCTTCATGGAAAGGGTCAGCAGGTCTTGAAACTGGCTGTTCAGGGAGGCGGTTGAATCACCATCCCTGGACGTGTTTCATAGTTGTGGAGATCTGGAGCTTAAGGCCATGGTTTAGCGATGGCCTTGGGACAGTTGGGTTAAGGGTTGGTCTCGACGATCTTGATAGACTTTTCCAACCTAAACAATTCTCTGATTCTCTAAGTTTTCCATGCAAGGCAGTTTTGATTCTTTCTTAGCATAACTGGAACCCATTGTAACAAGGAAGAGTTTCCTAATACTCATAGTACTACTGAGCCTCCCAGTAGTACTGAAGCATGGAAAATTTCAGACGTGTTTGTAGCATGTAGCTGATGGGGTGATGCTATCTGTGTACTGTTGCTGCTGTAGCCTGCAGACGGTGGTGGCTTGTCTCTACATGCAGGTAGTGATGAAGCAGCGAACAAAAGCTTTTAAATGAGGGAGGAGGCATTGTACAACCTGGAATTGTTAACCAACAAAGAGTTCCAAGGTTGAAAACAGACTATAAGGTTGCAGTTTGAAAGGAAGATAACAAAGTGTGCAATTGTCTACAATGGAATTATTTTTTTAAGAGTTTGCCTAATTTAACCCCGTAATCCTTTCCGTGAGTGTGTGTAGCTGTTCTTAAATGGCAGTTAGGGGTAAGGAAGGATGGACTGAGGAGGGGCTGACGTGAAAAAAAACCCTTTTTATTCACAGAATCACAGAACATTAGGGATTGGAAGGGACCTGGAAAGTTCATCCAGTCCAATACCCCACCACATCAGGATCACCAGACCAAGTCACACAGGAACATACCCAGGCAGGTTTTAAATGTTTCCAGAGAAGGAGACTCCACAACCTCCCTGGGCAGCCCCTTCCAGTGCTCCGTTACCCTCACTGTGGAGAAGTTCCTGCTCATGTTAATGTAGAACCTCTTATGTTCCAGCTTACACCCATTGCCCCTGGTCCTATCACTAAATGACTTTGGTAAGAGCCTGGCTCCATCTTCCTGACACCCACCCTTCACATATTTCACATATGTCTCCTTTTTTCCAAGCACAAGAGATCCAGCTCCCTCAGCCTTTCCTCATGAGGGAGGTGTTCTACTTCCTTCATCATCATCTTTGCTCTGCAGTGGACTCTCTCCAGCAGTTATGTGTCTTCTTGAGCTGAGGGGCCCAGAACTGGACACAATACTCCAGATGTGGTCTCACCAGTCACATGTAAATGTCAAGAATTGGGGCAGATTTAGGGATGAAGTTATGTTTCTCAGGGAGTGAAGTGTTGGCCAGGTCAAATTTAGGAATTTACTGAAAAAATCATTAGCTCTAGTTAGAAGACCTTTTCCAGTAAGTGGAGTTCCAGCCTTCTTGCCTCATAGTGGTGAAGGGAAAAGCCCTTATGCCTCAACATCAGCTCTCCTTATTATGGAATCACCTGCTATCTTCTGTGTCCTTGGGCTGATGATAAAATGCCACAAAGCAAGGTATTTCCTTATGCAGTGCCTTGATATTCCCATTGACAGAACAGCCCAGGCTTGTCTCTGTCCTTTGAGTGTACATCACTTCATGGGAGCTGAAAGAGTCTTGGGGTTCCACAGGGCACATTTTGCATGTGCAGGAATTGCCCACAGCTGGGGTGCCTCACCATGTGCTTATTTACATGGTTTTCCCTGGTTCCTGCATCCTTTGGGCTGTTTTGGGCACATTTTGAGCCAACAGTAGGTGGGGAGACAGGTGAAGTAGGAACTGCTGTGTTTATAGACCTTGAGCTGCTCCAGGGAGTTCCCATCAGAACCTGGGGAGCCAGGATGAGCCCTGGGATGGATCTAACTCTCCTCGTTCCACAGTTGCTCTCATTTCATGAGCCTGGGCTGTGATGCCGTTAGGGAGTGCCGATGGATATACAACATGCTTTGCATAAGTGGGTGTGGTGGCATTCTGGGATGGATAGAAGGATGCATAGCCCCGTGTTGCCTACTCTGGAAAAATAAATGGCTGAATCTTTCTGGTTCCTTGTTTGGCACCATGTCATTGAGCACCAACATGAACTGAATGGCCACCCAGACATTTTATTCTAATGCAACGTATGTTGGAAGCAAAAAAAAACCTACCCCAAAACATGACCAAACCAGAGCAGTTAGATTAGTTACTTGGGAAAAATATTGTCAATTAATAAAGTTAAATTTAATACAGAAATCTGATTTTGTAGAGGAAGTTTTAACTTAAAGTTATGGTTAGGATGTGGGAAGGTGAGGAAGCTACAAAAGCCTTTCCCTTTAGGTGAGCTCTAGCAAAGAGCATCTGTTCAACAAGAAGCTGCCAACAAGGTTAGTGCTCAGCAATTTTGCCTCTTCTGAGAACTGCAGGAGATCCACAGATAGTAGAATTTATGCTGGAGCACAAAGCACCGACTCATGGTTAGTGCTCGTGAATATGTTCCTGTTCTTTAAATTGTAAGGAGCAAGAGTCCTTTAACAACCCCTAACATCCTATGATCCTATGAACAATAATTATCTACTGGTGGAGCCTCCCCTAGAGAACAAGGGGCAGTTCTGGGCCCTTCACTTCAAGAAAGAGATTGAGGGGCTGGTGAAGGGACTGGAGGGAGAAGGGTTCTCCCTCTCTACAACTCCCTGAAGGGAGGTCGTGGTCAGGTGGGGATCGGGCTCTTCTCCCGGGCAACCAGCTCCAGGATGAGAAGGCAGGGCGCAAAGCTGGATGTTAGGAAGACCATCCTCAGGGAAAGGGTGATCAGAGCCTGGAACGGACTGCCCAGGGCAGTGGTGGATTCCTTATCCCTGGAGGTGTTTAAAGGACAGACTGGATGTGGCTCTTAGTGTCGTGGTCTAGCTGAAGTGGTGGTGTTAGGTCCTGGGCTGGGCTGGATGACCTTAGAGGTGTTTTCCAGCCTCAATAATTTTGTGATTCTATACTGCTCTTTTCTGTGTTGGGTTATTTGGTTATTCGGGGATTTTCCCCTGATGTCTGTTGCATTGAGAAACCTGTGAGACAGGCGCCACTGAACCTTCCTTCTCTCTGTTGTAGACTTCACTGCATGCCCAAAGCTTAGAACGCTGAGAGTTTTATTTTGAAAGGAAATATTGAAGCTGTTCGTTCTCCTTTGTACCATGAAGACTATGTTCTTAAAGGTCTTTTCCAGCCTGGATGATTCTCTTAAGTGCCCTTTTAGGGCTTAACTGCTCCTCTTCTATTCCCATAGAAATAGTATGGAGGCAGGGAGCATTTTCTGAACTTGTCTCATCGGGACAGGACAGAACATGATTTGTTCCCCCACACACTCCTGTGAGGTAGAGAGAACTGACAGCTCTGTGCTTACAAAGTCATGGGGCTAAAGCACAGATGATATGTCAGTGGCCTAGAGAGAACGGTGGCTTTGGTTTTCACAAGGTCTTCAAGGTGTGGGTTGGTGCTGGTGAGAGACTGAGACATCCCTGGGTGTGCTGGAGCCCAGACACCAGCAGCACTTGTAAGAGTTGTTATGGACCAAATAATAAACAGTATTGATGAAGAAATGTGGACTGCTACTACCTCTTCCACTCTGAAGTCCAAATTAAAAGAGCTTATGTGCTCTTCACTTTTCTCCCTATGGGAGTTGTGTATCCTCACAGCCTTCACTAAGTATTTCAGAGCAGGACAGCTGACCTTCAAAAGTAAATACGATTAAAGCTGAACAAATCAGGTAATTACAATAAAAACATGACTTGACAAGCAGCCTCTGGACAGAATTACAGTTCTATACACAGCCTTCACATTCAATTAGAATGATCTGAAATGGTAAAACTATTTTTTACTTTTATTTGATTTTTATGGGACACTCCATTTCTAATCTATATTGGGGTTCTTTTATTGTGCGACTTAGACACTGAGGTCTTGAATTCAACACTGGGAAGGATATTAACAAGGTAATACCAGTGGGACTTGGACTCCCCTTTCCACTGAGTCCCCCTGTGACACAGGATTCCCTTCTCTAGCGTGGCCCTCCTCTCTCTCCTGCTTTTTTCCTACACTCTGTGGCCTGGCTGCAGAGCCACGCTGAGGGAAGGGGCATGTGCTTATGTTCAGCCTCTCTCTTCTCCTTTTCCCACTCGGGAGAAGAAGAGCAGGCAGCAGCTTCCCAGCTGTGTGAAACCTCTTAGCATGAAAATGGGAAGAGTGAGAACCAGAGATAGCAAAGCACTAAGGTCAGAAGAAGACTAGGATGCAAAACTAGTGCTGTGAGTGTTGCACATCAGAACATGGGCATCAGCATCTCAAGACAGACACTTCACTGTCACCATTACTGCATTGCCCAAGCTACCAGGTGTTCCCAAACCAAGCGCGAGGTGCAAGGTCCAGAAAAAACTGCTGAGCAGAAGTGATCCATGCTGACCAGTTACAGCTCTGTGCAGCCATATCTTGGATGACTTTAGGGCTTTTAAAGATTTTTAAAGAATTTATCAGGGTCAGGCACATGGTGGAACCAAGTCCCAAAGAGGGAGGAGCAGGGGATGATTTGGATGAGTCTTACAGAAGGACTTGCTTGTTATGGTTCAGGACACTGAAATGTGTCTGCAGGGCTGCATTTATTACTCTAGTTGTTAAGCACCTGTCTCTCCTGGACTATCCAGCACCTCTCTCTCCAGCTGAAAGGTGCACCAGCTGGCACAGCTCCATGCTATAGTGCCCACCAGCACAGTGTAGTACCACGGCACCAAGCCTGCCGGAGACACACAGAAGGCTGGTGCTTTCGATGAAGCAAATCCAGCATGATGCTTCTGCAGCCTCTGTTCTAGGCAGGAGCTCCAATGCTTCTGGCCTGAGCATCTCTGTGCAATGTGAGAACATCTCATCACAAAGCAGAGCCCCACTCTGCAAGGTGCTGAGAGACACCTTGCCCCAAGGAGTTTGCTGCTGAAATACACTGGACCACGTGTTGCACACACCTCACCCGGTGCACAACACAGTGCTCGTGGCCTTTTCTGCCAGCAGTGTACTGGGACTACTCCTGATCCATCGCAGTTAGCCAATAGGCGTGGTGCTCCCAGTGCTTTAGTGGAGGAGGGCTCTGCATCGTACACCTGCCTCTGTCAGAATCCATAGTGATATCCTAAAGAGTGAGAGAATATCTCTGCTATCGATGAGTTATGTGCCCCTCATTAATATACCCTTTAGTTTCAGGAAGCTCCCATCTTTTGAAAGGGTGAAGATTACTCGAGGTTCTAATAAATGAACCGCTGCAGAGGAACATGTTGCCTTCCTCCTCCTAAAAAGAGGCAATTTATATCAATAATCCCATTGCGGGTGTTACTCCAAGCCTCAGAACAGAACAGTGACAAGTTAACCAACCACTTTTGTAATAACATTTACTGCCCTTTATGAAGTTAACAAATCTATTTTTCAAATTTCAGTCATTTAAAATACAAAGGGAAAAGCCATTTTTTCATATGATAAAATGTAGCTGCTGCTGGAATCAAAGAGCCAACCACATTTTTTTCATTAATTTGATTATTCTGAAATGATTGATAAGATTAATTAAAATTGGCTTGATTCAGGGATCTTCAGAGGACCCATCGACACAAGTCTTGCAATTTCCACTTGAATAAAAATGGAACAGCATCTATAGGGAGACAGATATACCCGGCATGCCCCTTCTCCTCTCTGACTGTATCATAGTTATTATGACTATTATTCTCCTTGTGAAGCTACGGTCCATCCAGAAGAGTTTGAGATTTTAATTTTGATTTTTAGCAGGGTGTAGAAGGAATTAGAAACAACCCGCGCGAGAAAGAAAAGAAAGAAAACAAAGACGAGAAAGACAGGAAAAGAAATGGTAAAAGAAAGAAAAGAGATAAATGAGAGAAAGAGAGAGAAATGAAGGAAGTTGAGAAAAAGGAAGGAAAATGTAAGTCTCATTTTAACAAACAATTTAAAAAAAAAACCCTAATCTAGTCTGCATTGAAGCAGAATCAGGCTTTTTAGACAAATTTCAGTGATCATCAAGAAAATGTGATGAAATAAACACATTGCTGTGCCAAATCACTGCTACAACAGATAACCCAGCCAGAGTGTAGGTATGGATGTGCCTAATATAACCAGAATAAAATTCATCTACTGCTATTCGGTGAACAGCGGCAGTGCTGATCATACATGGAGCTGTTTTACTAGTCTGGGTCATGGGAGAGAAGTAATTCCCTTTGAACAGTAAAAACTAAGTGAAGTAGCACTGTGGATTAGTCCTCCTAATGGTGGGTCCTCTCAACAGTGGTGCCAGTCATTAAACGTCACCATTTTAAACATCTCCAGAGAAGGAGATTCCACAACCCTCTGCGCAGCCTGTTCCCGGGCTCCGTCACCCTCACCATCAAGAAGTTCTTTCTCATATTGATGTGGAAGCTCTTGTGTTCCAGCTCACACCCATTGCCCCTTGTGCTGCTGTTAGATGCCACTGAGCAGAGCCTGGCTCCATCCTCCTGACACCTACCCTTCACGTATTTCTAGACATTAATGAGGTCATGCCTCAGTCTCCATTTCTCCAAGCTCAAGAGACCCAGCTCCCTCAGCCTTTCCTTATCAAGGAGATGTTCCACTCCCTTCATCATCTTTGTGTCTTGGCCTAGAAATTTTTCTCAAGACTTTTCTCAGCCCTTCTCCTGCTTAGAAGGCGGCAGAGAGCACTGTGCTACCACAGTTTAGTCAGAGCACATGTTAAATTCCTCCTAACAGTATTGGGCAAGGATTTCCATATCTGCAGGAGTCTACTCTCTTCGAGCTCCACTACAACGTAGGGCAACATTTGCATGTGAGAAGTCATCAAAAATCAGGAGGAAAAGTGCCTACCTCAGTCATTTCTAAATAACTCAGGCCATTAATTGGTAACCTTTGTTTCTGCTACTCGTGCAGCCATAAATTGCTTTTATGGATTAAGTATATTTGAACTTTTAAAAAATGCTTTAAAAGCTTAGAAAGCAAAACAAAGGGGTGTGGGGGGAACTGATTAAGACTGTAATTTCTTGCATCTTGATTACAAATTGGTACTGGAAAAAAATAAACCAGTCTGGCTAATGATTGCAGCCCCAGCTCAAAGGTTTGTGGAGGAAAATATCTGAATTAGTGAAAATCACAAAAAATAGTTCCCTTGCTTATAAAGGAAAAGCCTTTGGACATCAGCAGCCTCCAGCCAGGTGTATGGCTCATACCAGCTAGAACCTCTGTTGTTATGACAAATTTACAACTTCCTCAAGTGGCACTTTGATTCTGCTGCCGGAATGTGGTGTGCTGTCCTACGGACACCCAACACGATCTTCTAAGCACTGAGGGATTGCTGGTGTCCTGACAAATTACATCTGCAGCACTTGGGACTCGGAACCAGAAGGTCTGGTCCACGTATAAGTAAGTGTCGTGCTGGTGGGGCTTGACTGCATGGCTGAGGTTCTCCAGGAGCAGGTTGTGGTTTAAAAGGCCTTGACTTCTGGTTTCCAGAAGTGAAGAGGTGGAGGGTCAGGCAGTAGTTGTTCACGTAGCACTGGTGTGAAGCAAAATCACAGTAGCTGTAGACATGATCAGTGCTGCTGCTGGTGCTTGCTGCAGAAGTCCTTAGGATGAAGCTCTCAGTGCTGCTGAAGAGCAGCTCTCCTGAGTTCCTACCACTGTTCCTGAATTACCCGACTGAAGACCAACCAGCCAACAAACCCTGGAGTCCCCTTTGCTTCCCTTGGGCTCTACAGCCTTCTGTTCCCATTTCTGACTTGTCTTTTCAACCATGATAAGGAAATGTGTTAAAAGACTGAACCATGAATGTTTTGCATAATTGCATGACTCCAGGAGATGGAGCTTTAACAATGCAATTGCTGGATCCATCTTCAGGAACTTCTGCCTCTGCAGCTGCCCTTGGTTTGGAACAGGCTGTAGCTTTGCTCCTGGACTCTCCTCTACCACAGAAGGCAAAGGAGACATTTTTCATGTTTCCCTGAACTGCCTGGCATCCCGTCTTACTCCTGCAGCTAGCTGAGGCTCAACACTGTTCTATTGTCGTCTCAGTTGCAGTCCAAGAAGGAGGTACAAAGGATAACCATCCAACCCATCCCTCCTGGGTAGTTGGGTTAAAAAGGTGCTTATTCCTTCACAACCTCAAAGAGATGGTTGGTTGTGTGGAGAGTGGCTCTCCCAGCTGGTGCAGAGATCCTGCTTGTAGGTGGCTCCTTCAGTGCAGGTGAACATTTTTAACTGACTGGCCATGTTTCTTGCTGCAGTGTGAGGCTGATCGAGCTTTTCATCAGTCAAATATCAGTGCAAGACTAGCAAGCGAAATCTGTCCTGAGTCCATCAGTCTTTCACTCCTCCTTCACTTTAATGTGACCCACTCCAGTTACCCAGGGGCTGACAGTGGTTCTCCTGCTTTGATTGCTTTTGTGACGGTCCTTCTTGGCTTGTTCCAGCACACACTTCCCTTTGCTCAGTGGTTCAGCACCAAACCCACACACACTATTGCTAATTAATGTTTGAAATTCTGTCCTAGCCCACAACACTACAGAAAAAACCCCCAAAACCCCATCTCAGAAGGCTTTGGCTGCAGCAGCTATTCATCAGCCCTAAGCCTTCACATTTGTCCCCTTGCAAAGCACTTTGTTTCCCAACATATTCTCTGTGTATCACACCAGTGCGGATCAGCGTGGGCTTCGGAATTCTTGTTTGTTTTATTTTGCAGCATGTCAGCCTGGGAAGTTAGACCAAAAAACGGGGGGGTGGGGAAGAAAAGGAAAGGAAAAAAAGGCTGTTTGTTTGTCTCACGCTGGGGAATTTTAGACTCCAGCAGGGTTCAATGGAGTGAGTGTCACTGTCACAGAGCGTGCTAAGGAGACCCACAGAGTGGGAGCTGGCGATGAGAGGGACAGGGCAGGAGAAATCTGCGCTTGGCAGTCGAGAAGATGTGAAGATAAACAAATACTGTGCTCTGCCGAGGAGCCTCTTTCACACTGTACAACGGGTTTGTGGTGGTGTTGGCCATTGTGCTGCAGGAAGGAAGGAGCCTCTTTCCACACAAATCAAGGTGTCAGCCCCACAGCAACTCTGTGGCCTCTGAAGACCTCAGAGAAGACACTGCACTGGGTCTATCTCTAGACTGGCATATGGGGAAGACCTGTGTGTTCTGATCCCACTCTGTGCTTCCCTGAGAACCAACCATGACACAGACATGAACATCCCAGGGCTCCTGCCATGCTACCCTCTCTAAAATTCTGCAGCTGGAGCAAAGTGAAAGTGAGATGACTTTGCCTCAGATCCATTTCCTTTTTCAAAATACACCTCCATAAGAATAATGAAATGGGGGATGGTGTTATTTTTGGATGTAAGACTGGTTTTCTTTCTAACAGCAGGTTTTCTATGGCATGCAGGCTAGAGTCTGCTGGCTTCAGCCCTCACCGTGGAGTAGCCCTGTACTGTTCCTACCAAAGGACAGTGCATTTTTAAGGAAGTAGTACCCACCTGTTTGCAGGGAAGAGCAACTGTGAGAGAAAAGCAAGGCAGCCAGCTGCTGAGGTGGCTCTGCCTATTCTTTGAATGAGACACTTGAAGAAGACAAGAAAAAAAAATCAAAACTAGGTTTGACTGAAAAGCAGAAGCGTTCTGGGGAGAGCTGCCCCCTCACCAGGGCTGTCACAGTGTTTGTGGCTGAGACAGCAGGAGATGTTTCACATATTTGGCTGATTCTCCTCCTTGCCTCCCTTAGGAGCACTCAAGGACAGAGGATTTATCAGAGGCTGGGACAAAACAGTCTTATCTTTAGCACATCGCTGCTTAGAGCAAATAGTGTTCCTGGCTTCCAGTTCCCCTTTTCCCTAAGGTAAATTTAACTCTCATTTAGTTTAGGCGTCTAGTTTGCATTTGTTTGGGTTTTTTTCCTTCTCTAAATGTACCCAAAAGCAAAATATTCTCCTGTGTCCCTGCTCCCTTTCTGCATATAAAGACATAAAATTTGGGGCAGGAGTTATTATTCTTGAAGAGACCGTTTGGACTGAAGGAGAAGGGAAGGGGAGAGTAAGGAGGATCTATATTGTTTTCATTTTTCTGTTCAGAATTGCTCAATGTGCTTCCAGAATTAGCACTGGAACAGGCTGCCCAGGGAGGTTGTGGAGTCCCCTTCTCTAGAGACGTTTAAAACCCGCCTGGATATGTTCCTGTGCGACTGGATCTAGGTGGTCCTGCTGTCACAGGGGGTTTGGACTGGATGATCTTTCGCGGTTCCTTCCAATCCCTGATGTTCTGTGATTCAGTAATTAGTATGTGACCCTACTAATACTCAGCACTTGGGTCTCGCACCAAATATTTAATCCCACAGCAGTGGCTCACACAACAAATCTTAAAGTTGGGTAAACAAGTCTCTTAGTTACGGAAAAGGGAGGGTTTGTTGATAAATTAGCACACAGAAACCAGATTTCCTGCTTCTCCAGACGGTTGCGAGTACCTCCAAACCAATCCGTGCCCTACGTGGTGTAGGACCATGTGTGGGACCGTCCTACCGCTTGTCCTTGACACGTTTGTATTGACAGCAAAGAGCCCCAAAGACAAAGCCTGTGCCATGACAATCCTACAAAATCACTTAGAAAACAGAACGAGTAACAATCCTCAGGGCTCCAAACCTTCCAAATTAAGGAATTAAAATCCCTATAAAATGTCTAACCCCGGAGGCTTTTTACTGTAGAATTATCACTGGTAAATGTATAGATTATTTAATTAATCCACTTGGTTTTAAGTTGTCTGCTCTTTTATTTTCCTTCTGTGCCTTGCTTTGGTGGTTTGAGCCCCCTGGCACCTCCAAGAATTGCTGAGAGGAGTCTGGCAGGAAGGATCAGGAGTTCACAGGCACAGGTGGATGTGGTGTGAGAGAGACCTCATCCCAGGGTCTCAGTCCCATCGCCACTCCATTCGTACCCCTTGGATGCAGACCCAAGTTCAAAGGTAGACCCAAAGTGACACCCCAATGGTATGGCTGTGCCAGCTTTGCTTTTAATGAGATCGGGGTTTCAGGAGGCTCTGGAGTCTGCGATTCACCACTCTCCTTACTGTTCAGTTAATGGGATCAGAGCAGCTCCAGCTGTAATGTGCGGGTTGTCTCCTGGGTAATCTGCCTCAAGGAGATGGATTGAGAAGCTTACACCTTTAAATATGATGCAGTCAAGGAGAATTATAATTATTGCATGTATTAACACTGTGTACAAGGCCCAAATTACATGGCATAGAAAATAGGAAATAAAACGGGATATCGCAATAGCCAGTAGTCACAAACCCCTCATTGACAGAGCATCGTCTGTGCTGCTGGAAACACTTGCTGTGGAAAAAAAAGGAAACAGAAGGTACATTCTCCCTGAAACTATTGGGAGCCCTCTAGGGCTGCAAGGCAGATCGTGGTCCTTAGCTGGTACGTGGGAGTTGGAGAGAGCTCCATCAGCCTTATCCTGTCATTTCCCCTTCTTTGGCATCACTCTTTCTCCTTTAGGATCAACTTCAGCTGCTATCGCTGGCAGCTCAGGGGGTTCATCCAGGCACAGTGCTTAGGTACAGTGCTGGCTTTCATGAGAAGGGGTTCCAGAGAGGTCCTCTCGTTCTCTGTGCTGGAAAAGAAGTCACTACCTTTGAAGTTGGCTATGGGATCTGCACACTCAGTTCACTTCTGTGTTACTGGCAATTATAATGGAATCATAGAGTTGTTTACATTGGAAAAGACCTTCAAGATCATTGAGTCCAACCATTAACCCAACTGTCCCAAGCGTATAAATCCCCAAGCTTTTGAAAATCATAGCCTCAAGGCTTGACCTGTAGGTCTTAGCCTAAAGGAAGGTAGGTGTCATAAAGGAAGGTTGTTGGCATTTAGTGATCAAACGACTTGGTTTGTCTACAAAGAGAATTTTAACCTCCAAATATTAGGTCTTCCAGTATTGCCTGAATTGAATCCTCAGCACAAACCTGCATGTATGAGATCAGGCTCTGATACTACAAAGAGCCTTCAGGAAACAGCTTTTGCCTACATGGGCAAGTTTAAGTCACAGGCACTGGAAACTGAAGATAAATCTGGTTTGAAATATGGTCCTGTGCCCTTTTGATTTGGCCCAATAACTGCTGTTACCAGACATATTAACTCTATTAGAAGTGGGTAGTGCTTTTAACTGCTTCCAGATTTGCTTCTGTCACTGTGAGGATATCTAACATTGGCACCACAAGAGAGGCTGAGTCCTTGTCAGAGAGGTTTCCTTCCCATTCTGTTCAGTTTTAGAGCCACTGTTATTTCCCCAGTAACAAAACTCCCACGTGTTGTTCAACGGGATCGACCCCGTTGCTGCAAAAACAGGACAAAACGATGTCTCGCGGATGCAGCGTCCGGATGCAGACCTGTAGGAAGATGGAAAAGCCTGCGGGAGGTTGTGTGTTGAGTTCAAGAGCCTGATATGGAAGTGATTAGGTAGCAGACAATAAGTGAGATAGAGAAAATAGTGGCATAAGGGCCTGTAAGAAAGTGAAACGACTGCTCAACCCTCCTCCCCTAACCACTCCGACCTCCCGTAAGTTACGGCAGGCACGATGAAAGATCTACTCACTTTCTTCTTCTAATAATTTCCTCAGCAATCAAGGGGCGGAAGTTGTTAAGTGTAGTATGATCGGTTGGAAGAGATTTGCTCCAGCATTTGGTTCTCATGCCAAGAACATAAAACTGTCTGATAGAAGTCCTCCACCGATGATCCGGGAGCAGAGCTGAGGGAGCAATCAGCAGCTGATGGGGCTGACCTGTGCTCCAGGCGGGAGGTTCAGCGCGTGGTTGCTGAACTGTTTTAGCCCAGTCCACGAATCAGATCCCATGGGCTCTGGAAGTAGCTCTGTTCTTTGGGAAAAACCCTGCCACTCTTGCAAGGCCGTTCAAGGACCACGGTGCGACTGGGTTTGGACGCAAACAGAGAATTCAACGTTCCACCACAAAAAGTGACATTGGTGAGATCTGTGCTTTAGTAAATGGACTGAGAGAGAACTTGGTGGAATAGAAAACTGAGGAAGTGTCACCTTTGCTGCTCATTCTGCCATCTTCTACTACCTCCCACCATGAGTAAGGAGCATTTGGGTGGATAAATGGACTTGGTTTAATGCCAGCAATGAGAACATTTGTGAAGCAAAGCCAAGTATGCTGGCAAGAGTCCATTGATCATCCTTCCCTTCATTAACGTCCTCTCACCTTGTGAGAATAAATTGATTACGCTACCATAGGACACGCTTCCTCCAACACTTCAAAGCCTGCAGAGGTGGAAGCTGGATTTGGGCCATAGTGCCTGGAGCCTTCAGGAGTTAATTAAACATAATAGTAACCCATATATTTGCAGGTCCCTTTTTGATGACAGCAACAGAATAGAGGTTAACCCCACTTTTCAGGTTCTCCCTCAGGATTTGTTTGAACTTTGCTCTTGTTCCACCTCTACATCAAGGCAAGTCAGAAAGAAGTGCATGCTCCATCTGCAGGGATGGAGACTCTGGATGATCTGCCAAGGGTTACACAAGAAAACACTGGCTTTATCACAGAATCATAGAATCATCAGGGATTGGAAGGGACCTTGAAAGATCATCTAGTCCAATCTCCCTGCCAGAGCAGGATCACACAGACCTATCGCACAGGGACATATCCAGGCGGGTTTTAAACATCTCCGGTCATTCCAATCTTCTGTTTCCTTACCAATTCCCTTCCACTCTCCCTCTCCCATGATGAATCATGAGAAGTACCAATACACACAAAAGTATTTTAAATGACATGTAAGGAACTGGCTGAAATCCTGCAGAGCACCTTAGTGCCGGTGAGGGGGCAAGGGATGAGCAGCAGAAACCTTTCTGATTTCCCAGCCCTAACGCCAGCAGTAGTTATTTAAGCTTTCACAGAAAGATCAACTAAGCAGCTTTAAAGACACTGCTAAAACCTTCAAGCCGCATAACATTGATGAGGAATTGACTTGGAATCGACACGCAGCTCTGCGCCGACGAGCCCCAACAGGGTGGATAAAAATAGCAGGGAAACAATGGTGACGTCAATCAGAGACTGGGCGAGCCAGAGCCTTCTGCAAATACTCCCACGTGGAGTGAGTCAGAGATGAGGAGTTTGAGAAACCCAAGGCAAGCAAAATCCCTTTAAAAGACGTTTCCTTGTGCTCAGAAGCCCGAGACCAGCTGAATTTAAATCCAGACAAATGTTTGGGGTTTTTTTTAAAAAAAAAGGTGGGGGATAAAGGGTCTTGAAGGTGTTGCAGACCTTTGGTGTGGTGACAGGTTCTCAATGACTTTTTTTCCACCCCCACAGAAGCTTTCTGAGTGAAATACCAGATGTGATAAATGGAACCAGATAAACAGAACCAGAACAGGCAGTAACCTGTGAGAAAGTGGATCCCTGTGTCTCCTGGAGAGGATGTGAGCAGCAGGACAGGTCTAGTACAGGGTTACTGGTGTCTTCGATCAGCCAAGACAAGGCCAAGCTCTGCAGCTCTTCAGCAGAGCATGAGGTGCTATTGCACAGCAGTTTAGGAGAGGAAGTAAAGCAGCATCTTGCAGCCGGCTGGAAATTTGGAGGGAATTTTGGGAGGTAGGCAGCCATTAAGTTAGTTGTGGGTTTCCAGGAACAGCAGAACAAAGTTAAAAAACCCTCACCAGTGAGTGTGGTACCTCTCTAAACGTGTAACACAATCAGCCATGCCCTAAGCTTTAGAGAAGACTCTATTCCTAGCTGCGCTATTTCGAGGTCTCATACACCCACCGATGACAAACTCTTTAACCTTTGAGTTTACTTTGGACAAATATCATCGAGTTTTGCAAAACCTACAGTTCTGAAATTCACCCAGGTGTCTTTTGCAACATCTGAAGAGCAGTCCCTTGTGAATGCACTCAGCTTCTTGCCAGCGTAAGTAAAGATCTCCGGGATTAAAAATTTCAGGAGTGTTATTTCATCTCTAAGCTCACTGAATTGCATCCCTGGGTTTGATCCATGGGGCACAGTGGCCCTGCAGTTGCATCCGCAGCAATCAAAGGAGACAGTTTTCCCCAACTTCATTAGTCCTGTGACCAAGTTCTGTGGCAACATCATGCAAATGGCTTTTTTTGTGTCGTTCCAACAGGATGGGCGTGCGGAGATGGTGTAACAGGCAGGAGCTCCAAACGCCAGCTCATGGCACAACGAGCTCCTTTCCCAAGCTGAGGAAAGAGGTTTCTCTTACAAAGCTTTTGCCCCCTCTCTGATTTTTCCCCCAAGTCAGGCCTTTCCCCTGCAGACACTCATTTCAGCAGCTGGTTTTGCAGCATTTGAAGTTTACGCAATGCAGTCAAATGTCCTGGAAGAAACCCCCATCCGTAGTCATCAAACTCTCTTCAGAATTGATACTTACTCTTAATAAGGCTCCTGGTCTCTTCCGTAACTTTCTCCTTTGCTGCAAAGGCAAATCACAGAATCACAGCACATTAGGGATTGGAAGGGACCTCAAAAGATCATCCAGTCCAATCCCCCTGCCAGAGCAGGACCACCTAGACCAAGTCACACAGGGACATGGCCAGGCAGGTTTTAAACATCTCCAGGGAAGGAGACTCCACAACCCCCCTGGGCAAAATGCACGGATCATGGATGTCACATATGAAGGGTCTGAGAAGTTTGGGTTCCGGGCTGGAAACCAGAGAACCTGTTAAGGGGAGAACTACAAAAATTTACTGTTTTTCCTTTTCTTTTCCCCCTGCTTCATCCTTTTCCTAAATGTCTTTGATGTCTCAGTCTTTTGCAACTGCTGAGTAAGATGGATGAAAAGCTGTTACCGCGTTATTAAAAATTGGGTGCTCTTTGCCACTCCTTTCCTGTTTTCTAGCTGAAAAGCCAGCCAAAACGAAGATACTATCTGTGGCTAGGAAGCATCTGAACTGAAAATGCCGTGGTCTCCAGGGGTTACGTGAAGAAACAAATATTCCAGTACACACGCACCCTCCTAATTATCCCTTTTAAAGCCAGCAAGTACTCACTTGCAGCCAAAGACCCATCCTGATGTTACATATGCAGTCATACATCATAGCCTTGAGAGCACGTGGTAGGGCAGAACAATGAGAAATCTAACTGAAGACTGCAACAGGACTATATTTTCCCTTTTGCCTTCTGGAATGAACATAGAGCAATGTTTCATTGTCTCGATGGTGAGATACGGCCATACGAAAGGGTTCCATGAGTCCTACGCCAGATCCATCAAGCACTAGGGAAGCACAACTGCCCCTACATGAGGATTTTGGAGGCACCGAACCGTAGTTTAAGGGAATGTTTATATGGGCATTGTTAAGGGATCACGTCAGAACAGCTTCACTGTTGGTGTCCCAGGCTTTTGGCTTAGCTGGAGGCTGTGGTTGAAGGTAGAAGCTCCACGTTGGCCTTGGAGCGACCTCTGAAAGACGGAGCAATGCTCACAGCAGCAGAACAAAGCTCACACCAGACTTATCTGCAGGGCTGATGGAAATACCGCAGCACTGGGACATGTCTGTTGTAACACCATGGTGGAGGTACTCAGGGAGTAGATCTCATTCTGTAAGACAGATACCATCACTTCAGTGGTGAAGGGCTGCTGGGTGAAAGCTGCCACATGGTTAGCATGAAGGTCAGTGTCCAAACACCAAATAATTGCTTGTGTTTCAGGCTCTCAAGGACACGAGCTCAACCTAAGAGGTTTCTTTTGGCAAATCTAGTGTTTACTATTGCAAAGAGTCAACGGTGTCACCAGCTATCGGCAGGATCAGGCCCTTAGGTCTTCGTACAACCTGACTGATGTTCTGTATTGTGTAAGCAATTACTGCCGCTTGTCCTCTGACAAGGCTCTCCGAGACGCTACAGAGAAATGAAGAATACTTTTAATCTGTACTGTATTAAATTATACTTGTATTAATTATTGAATAAAGATTATTACTAAAAGTTAATGAAAGAAACTATCATTATTATAGCTGCCACAAATAAAAAAATCTACCTATTGTCTTGATGCCATCCATTAATTAGTTTGTAGACCCCCAAAAACCTAAGGGAGTGTCAGAAATTTCCAGGGTTTCCCTAAATCTGTCCAGCAAGACACATTTAAAAATAATAAATGACCAGTTCACATCACACACAGCTGAGGGATTAGCTCTTGAAAATTCTCAAGGCATGAGAACTCGTCTGGTTTTTTTTTGGAGAACAGAAGCAAACCACCACAAGTAAAACTGTTTGAGCATGGGTGCTGGTTTTTCTCTTTGTGTCCTATCTGTGGTGTCCTGAGCTATGTAGTAGCTTAAGTCTCTATCACTGAGTAGGAACCTGAGTCCATCAGGCAGTTAGACTGTCCACAGAGGAAGTCCTTGAGGGAAGTGGAATTTTGCATCACTGCTCACAAATCCAGCATGGCCACAGCATCAGCAAGTGCTGACCAAGGGGTCCTACCAAGCTGGGGGAGAAACCCTCTGGTCTCTTCTTGCTTTCTGCCAGTTGCTTCTGCTTATACTTTCCAAGGTCCCAGAAAATTCCCCCTGACTGAAAACCTTTAGAAATGTGCTGGCAGCTCATGCGGGTTTAACATGGAGTTGAGTGAGGAAAGCCATGCAAATACCATGAGTACATGGGGTTCTGGTCAGGGAGATGGGCTCAGTTAAAGCAGCTGGTGCATATAACCAGAGAGAGAGATGGACTGTGGTGGCCTGAAGAGTAAAAGACAAACAAAAAATAGGTAGAATGGATTAGGGTTAGATTGGAAGGGACTTCAGAGATCATCTAGTTGCAACCCTGAGTAAGACAAAATAAGACATTTGATTGCTGCGTTTTAGTTGCTCTTTTTTTATGGTCTTACCTGTCTCCTTGAGATGTTCCTTTACCTTGTGTTAAAACCCACCCACATGGTTCTTGGCTGCTGCTGAAGAAAACAAGGAACACTCAGTACGATTCCATCAGAGCATGTGGACAACCTGGTGGGAGAAGTCACCGTGGTGGGAGCTGCAGGTGCTGAGCTCGTCTGGAAATGCAGAGCTGCTGCAAAGAAGCTTTCGTAGAGGTGTTTCTGTCTTTAGTGTTTGATATGGTAACTGACACCTTGTTATCAGATTGTGGACATCTGTTTGACAGTCCTGACTTGTAATTATGATGATGAATCCTTAAACAAACAGATCATGGAAGGCAGTGGAAAACACACTAAAGCGAAGGAGAACCTGGGCTGTTGCTAGGGCTGGCATGTGGGAGGATTCTACAAACAGCCATAATTGTATTTTTTAAAATAAACCAGCAATTTCTTCTCCTTTTCTCCCTACTGAAAGCTCTTGGAGCTGCTAATTTAAATGCTGGTTATTTGGGAGAATTACATCTTCAAAGCAAAACTATTGTTGTTGCTTTTACTGGGATGCATTTGCAGCAGCACATACTTGCAAAATGAAGAGCCTGAAGTAATTCTCCTAACACCCTATTGAGACACTCAGACGTAAGCAGACCGAAATCAAAGCCCCAATTGCCCTCCTTTAATTCAATAGGATTTGTGAGGCTATGACACGTTGAGACTATAAGGCCATTTTTCACTTTGATTCCTTAATAAATGGACTTAGGACCCGAACTGGGAAGCTGTGACTTGTGTGCACAGCAAGGGGGTTAAGGTGGGCCAGGGTTCAGGTGGGGAGGCAGCCCAAAGTCTCACTGATCTGGTTCAACCTTCTGATATTTGATGCCATTCACCAAAGGTCTCCGAAGTGTAAAAAGTTGGTCTCCTCTTGTTAAATTGCCACCTGCTCGGGGAAAAGCTAATCCATTAAGGTCAAGCAGCTCTGAGAAGGTGCTGCAGTGCCTGGGGCTGCCTCTTGAGTTTCACTTCTAGCAGCTGCAGGAAGATGAAGCTGGGATGGTCCTTGTTACTGAAATTAGACAGATCAGGAAGTAAACAGAGCTCTCCTTTCATCTGATCTGCCTTTGAGATGGGAAAGGTTGGTGAGGGGGGCAGAGAAGAGGGTGAATTCCTCTTCTAATTACTTCACGGGTCACTTCTCCTGACTTTATGTCAATGTCAGACATGCATCATCTTTTTTTTATTTTTCAGTGAGAGAAAAGGGAAAATAAACCCTCATGGATTTTAGGGTTTACTATCATTTAGTTCTCAACACTGTGACTTTCATGGGGACTATTGTACTCTTCTTTGGGATGGAGCAGCCAGCAGAGCTCAGGCAGGGACAGGGCCACTCTGTCTGCAGAAGCTTGTCCCCTTTACGCGCTGAAACCTCCTGTGTTCATCACTTGGTTCCGTTCCTCTGGAGTGGATTACCCACAGGAAAGAAGAGTCAGAGCCACCTTCACAGCAAACTCCTTGGTTCTGGTCCCCTCTCTGCATGAGCTGCAGCAGCGTTCTGGTGCATCCCCTGCAGAACATCCTGACTCATGTGCTTCAGGACAGAGAGCAGAGCTGTCCTGATGGAAGGTCACTCGAGAGCAAAGCCTGGGTGTGCTCAGCACGAGCTGTAACTCGCAGCAGCCATCCTGATGTGCCAGCAAAGGAATGAACCAGACTCGATCTTGTTTTGTCTCACCAAGAGCCAGTGTTGGCTGGGATCATCAGAGGGTGCCAAAGCAGCCTTTTCAACACCTTTCTCGGAGTAATATTTTTGTGATTCTATGAATTCTATAGGTGCTTGCAGCCTTATTTCTCCAGTCCCTGCTGCTCACACACCCACTTGGAGTCCTATTTTCACAGGGGTTTTAAGAGCCGCTTTAGAGAGCTGCGATAATCCAGGGGATTAGTGAGAGCCAGAGGGGAGCCAGACACATGATGCCCCACAACTGAAACATGCAGATGCTTTGCTTTGATGTGATAAGGCGCAATGAAGCTTTTTAAAACCGAGATGAGGGAGTGTTTTGTAGAGCACTGCAGCATCCTGACTCTACCAGGGCCAGCACAAGCCGAGATGCTGTGAGCACATCTGGTCAGCTATCAACTGATTTTTTGCCCCCTTGATTCTGCTCATCCACAGCTCTTGTTTCATCTTCCTTCACCCGTGTGCTCTCTCAGTTTATGGGGTGGTGTTCAGGCAGACTGCATCTTAGAGTTGGTGTCCCAAATGTAATGGAAAGGTGCCCTCCTCCAGAGTCACCTCTGCATTACAGGTCGCCAGAAGGAGCCTTCTGACCACATGGAAACAGCCGTGTTCAAACCCACCTTTCCTCCTCTGACTTCCCGCCTGAGCCAATGGGATATTTTGAAACTTTTCTCTCTTCTTCTAAGCTAGGCACCGATACCCAAGTGTCTGCCCTTCCTCTGTACATCCTCAGCATCTCTCCTCACCAGAGACTAGCGTGTGTGGCTGCATTTCTTTTTGCATAACTAACTATCTCTCCAAATATATACAGAAGAATCTCCCAGGTACATGTGTAATCACACTTCTCTGTTCCCCTCTCTCTATACACACAACTGACTGGCAGATCACGATGTTCGCTTGGCAATCTTCCTTAACGCAGGAGACCGATACGCACACCCCGTTGGTGCCACTTATTGCATTGGGCTCTAATGAGGATTGTGTTGTGCTGAGCATTTCATGGAGATCAGAGTTAAAAATCCCTACGGCCAAGTTTTTAGAACCTACGTAGCACAAAATAGAAATATTGGATAAACCCACCTGGACGTGTTCCTGTGTGACTTGGTCTAGGTGATCCTGCTCCGGCAGGGGGATTGGACTGGATGATCTTTTGAGGTCTCTTCCAAGCCCTAATGTTCTGTGATTCTGTGGTAAGGTGAGGAGAGATGGAAGAAAACCTTTTCTCCTTCAAGGATGCATTTTGTCCTATGACTACACTGAAGGTTCTTTCTTACCTGGTGTTTAGAGGGCACAAATATTTAGTAGTGCTTACAAATTTCAGTCAATGGTTCATAAGTCCACTAGCAACACTCAATGAATGAAACATCAGTACAATACAGATTAGCAAACCTTAGGACAGGGTTTGAGACACTAGTGTTTGCTTCTTGGTGGCACGTTCACACCGTTCTCTCCTTTTTTCTTTAGCATTCTGTGCTTCCCTTTTTCCTCAGGTGAAAGTCCTGACTGGCAAGAGGCTACTGCACATCATCGCTTGTGTGTGAAAAGTTCCCGAAGGCTTTGGTTTCACTCTGCCTTGGGATGAAAAGAGATCTGGAAACCTCAATATTTGTCATCCCGTTGAATCTGTTGGGTTTTGGCCAGCCCAACTCTTCTCCACCATCTGCTTGGCAAACCATCTTGTTGTTGGGATGCAGTTGGAAGACGCCTGTTACGATTAGTAGAAGTGCTGCTGAAAAATAAACCCTTTATTGGAATTTTTATGTTATTCCATCAGACAACGAAAAACTCTTGCTAATTGGATCCCACCCCTCCACTGCCAGTTCCAGTTAAGAAGGATTGTAGGCAGCACCGTTGGGATTTGGTCCTTGTGATTAAACACAGTTATTTAAAGGCAATCCAGAGCAGATCCATCACTTAGTAGACCACTAGGTTGCTCCTTCCCCTGGCATAAATAACATAAAATGCATCTTTAGCCGCAAATGCCAACTGAATTCCAGAGGAGCCTCCAGTCAGGACTGGGCACAACCTGAATATTTTAAAAAATAATGACAGCCAACCACCAACCAAACCAGAATCTCTGTTGGAAAAGATCAGTAATTGTAAGGAAACTGTTCCCGACGTGAGCCAAGGTCTGTAAGAATCATGTTTTGTAAGAGTCTCACATCAGCAAATCTCTTCAAGATGCTCTTTTTAATCTCCACTACCTTGGTTTCAAAATCCCCACAGAATAAGCGGTAATCTCTTTCATTTTGATGTTCCAAAGGTACGGCACCACAGACTCCTTCAAAACTCACTTGACAAAGAGAACAGAAGACGTTAGAGGCCAAGCAGAAAGCTTTCAAAAGCTCAGATTGTTATTCTGCAAAATGCAAACACAGCTCAGGAGGGGTCCCTGGTAGGAAGCGATTTGCATCTCTTGGAATGATTTAAAACTGACGAAGGCGACAACTCGAGCGACTTCTTACCCTCTGTGGACCTCCAAGGCTCTGGTAGAAAAGGAAGTTAAATATTGAAATTATTTTGCTATTGAAAGACAGAAAAGGCTGATCTGATGATGAGGACTTCTGTCCCTGCTGCTGGGCCTTTGGCACTCTGTCATCTGTGACCTTGACTCAGGGAGCTGCTCATCTCCCTGTTGTCAACAGCCAGTGGCTGCAGTCTCTCACCGACACGGCTGCGCATGGTGCTGCTGAAAAAACGCACTGTCCCACTTCTTCACAGAATCACAGATTGGAAGGGACCTCGAAAGATCATTTAGTCCAGTCTCCCTGCCATAGCAGGATCACCTAGATCCAGTCACACAGGAGCACACCCAGGTGGGTTTTAAACTTGAGAAAGTAGCTCCTTTTACAGATTGATTTGTCTACTGGCAGCACTAATACAAAAATAAGTCTTTCTTTTTTTTTTTACAACAAAGTCACAGTATCACAGTATTACCAAGGTTGGAAGAGACCTCATAGATCATCAAGTCCAACCCGTTACCACAGAGCTCAA
>JAOXOE010000343.1:4395813-4405957 GCA_028565055.1 Phoeniculus purpureus | reverse complement strand
ACACTGGGTAAAAAATTGAAAGACTTCAAGCTTCCTTTTTCCCTAATGTTTGGGGAGGGCTCACAAAGAATACAGAAAATTGGGTTAGAAGATCGCGATGTTCATTTATAACAGTCAAAACCAAGAAGAACTCACAAAGAGAACGGGTCCAAGCAGCTGGGGGTGACCTACACAAGAGGGGCTTTTTGCACTAGGCTAACCTGACAGCACAGATTTCAGTTTACTCTTAGAAAGATGCTCACTGAGGACAGCACAACATTGTAGGAGTATGAAAATAACGAAGGTGGTTCACACTGGTGTCTGCTTTAGGTAAACTGTAAGTTTGAGCACCGTTTCCTCGACATCTGGAGAAAGATGTAGGTTAGAGCTTGGGACTGTTAACAGCACAATGAGCTTCACCACTGCAGGTAACATTCACGCATAAAGTGATCTGTACGGTCTTGAAGCAGTTTGGTCGGGAGTGGGAGGAGTGGGGATGCTAAAGAAGCTCATGGGATGTGTCTTCTGTCCCATGGGAGGTGTATGGGATGGGGACTCACCCCATGAAGAGCCTGATTGCATGAGGTCAATTTATTTCCATCTGATGTCAAATACCTTCATCTGATGTCTCTGTGAGAACTTCCCCTTCCTACAGCAGTCCAGTTGCTGTCAGTCAGACACACAAAGAGCTTGGGGAGGGAGGAGGGAATGAGTTTGGGGAAAATTAATGTTAAATATAGAAGGAAAAATGAGGAATTGTGTCGGACTGTATCTTGGTTTAACAGAACAGAACAAAATAGGTAAAATCTGCCTGTCTGGACAATGATCCTATTAAATGGTCAGCAATTATTTTGACCAGTGCCTGAGTAGCCATTTGCAAGGATTTCAGACATTTGGCCATTTCTGAGCTCAGCAAAGCTTAGCAAGAATCATTTCCAGGCATTTGACAGAACTGTGGGGTTTTTTCTCAAGAGCTCTGATTCATACTCAATGAAGACTGATGCTGGTACAGGACCAGCCATTGCTGTGATTGACTAATCACACACCCAATTCTTTCCCTCCTGTGTTGTTTCCTAGTGTTGGGGAAACCTCACCACATTTCATTAGCACTCTTCTACTTTTTGTGATGTGGTCAGAGCACTAAGACAAACCTGTCTGAAGCCTGAGTCTGCAGGAACCTGTGGCTGCAACACATCCTTTCAGCACAAAGGACTCTCATAGTCCCTTCAGCCTGTTCTGCCCCACCTCAGAGTTATTGACCAAATCCTCCCTTTATACCTCAGTAGTTTTCCATTGGTGCTTCATGAAATACCACAGTCTCCTGCACTTCATTTCTCTAAGAAAATCTTATCAAAGAGTAGTATCAGTTCAGTGTGATAACAGTCTACACTGAGAGATCATCATGGGGTGCATTTCCCACCCCTTTCCATTTACTAGTACATTTTTCCTCCAAAAACACTCCAGAGACTTGCACAGTGCAAAGTAAAGTAAAAGTGCTGCCCCTGGGGTTACCCAGATTCTTGCTCTAGAATCTCTCTTGAACAAAACTAACCAAAGATTATGAAGAGACCAATTAAACAAATATTTTCTGGTTAATAGTTCCAGAAATATCAGCATGGAAAACAGTTTCCATAGGTGTCAATAGCTACTCACAAATGTTTAATTAATGATCTTTAAATTAAAAAAAACCCTTTAATTATTACATTAACTTAAACTGATTCATATCACACTGTTCCTGGAAGATCCTCCCCAGTAGGTGCTGTAGGTGAACAGCCTTGTCCCACACACAGAGGCTTGGCAAGAGCCAAGCGTGGTGATGCTTACGTGTAAAAAGCAAATGGAAAGAAAGATACCTGACCTGGAGATCCCCAAATCTTTTGTCCTTTATAAAAAAAGTAGTAACTCAGCCCATTTCAGAGCTAAATCATCCATAAAGCTTTGTCCCCACATTATTTCTACCTTCTATGATTTGCTGCTGGCAGAACCTCAGAGTGACCAATGTGTCACAGAACCAAGGACAGCTGGTTTACTTGTTGAGTCACCAAAGTGGCTTTGGGAACCCCAAGCTTCTAACTAGGAGCAGTCTCCACCTTGTCCTCCTTCCACAGCAGTACAAGAGAGCATCGTGCAGCAGCACCAGCAGCCTCCACTGCCCTTCCTGCATGGTGAGGAGCCATCTATTAGACACACAATGCATGTTGGAGGAAGTGGAGCCAACGAGAGCCAAAGAGCTTGCAGCTGCTGGTACCACCTGTGTCCCTCAGCTTCCAGCCAGAACAATCTCCTCTCTGCAGTCCCTAGTTGTGGCGAGAGATAAAAGAGGCAGAAAGCGAGAGTGACACATCTGGCTCGTGTCCTGCTCCCGTCACGAAGGAGCCAGTGGATCTGGAAGCTCATACGCTCACTCCCTCTGCGTGGGTGGGTGGTCGCACCTCTCGCCCCCACAAGCACGAGGTGGCCAAGGATGAATTTGCCACTCTCCTTGTCATGGCTCACCTACAGCCAATTTCTTTAGTTGTCGTTGTTGGCTCTTCTGAGTCACGACGATGGTAAACTTGGACAGAGCAGGGAACAGAGCTGGTGGGCCAACACGGCTTTGGCAGAGCAGATGGAAATCCATCCCGAGGTCCATTTTATTTTAAGAGACGTTTTTATAAGGCTTTTGATGGAGAGCTGGGTTGTTGGGGTTTTGCTATTTTTTTTTAAACCCTCTTCTTTTCCTTTCCAACCTGCTGTTTCTGGTTCCCCTGCCTGACCCAGTGGTGATATGGACGCCTTTCCCTGTTTGGAATTATCTGTCAGCGACTTCGCTGCCTCAGGACAACTGGCGTCCGTTCAGGGATCAGAAAGACCGTCGGCTGTTTGGATCTTTTTCCTTTCACATGGAGTTTTGTTTTGCTTTTTCCCCTTTCTGTGTATTTCATTTCGGAGTCAGCTCTTTTGAATCCCTGCCCACCTCGGGCCAGATTGTGCCGTTAAAGCCCTGGCCACGGACGTAGCCTGGATGGGAAGCCGGGTTGGCAGAAACTGCGTAGAGTCTCACTAGATGGTTACCAGTATTAGTTAGCCTCAGTGAGAACAGAAGCTGTTCCTTATATATAATTCCTGCTGCATCCTCAAAGTAGCCTCTCGACATAAAAAATGTAGTTTCTCCACTCTTATTACTGAGCCAACAGCCCAAACACGGGCACTGGAGGCAATTCCCCCAGCCCCTGCACTCTTGCACCTTGCCCTTCCCAAATCCAAGGGCGTTCTCTCTTCCTTTCCCTCACATCAGAGCATCACTGCCAGGCAGGACATAAAGATGGGACGCAACGTGCACACCACAATTCCCATTCTGCTCCAACGTGGAACTGGCTCCTTCTGGTTCAATTTAACACAAACCAGGGGACCTGGTTACAAATTCACGGTTTAAAGCCTGGGTGCTCACAGTGACCACAAAGCTCTGGTCATAACACCACAAACTTCCTGGAGAGAGTCTGCTGCTCTTCCACTTAGGAATGCTGCTCACAAACGTGTTCAGCATTCCATGTGCTTGCCCAGTAATTTTGACTCCGCTACAGCATGGAGTCATTTTCTAGAGTTTTCCCCTCTAACTGGGACCACTCTCTGAATTAAAACGTATTTCTCCCACAGATTAGAAGAAAACACTTGGATGTGGGCTGCAATGACTATTCCAGTCACAACTGCAGTTGTCCTGTTACTACTTTATAGGGAATATTCATAATGCCCAAAGCAATTTATCTAGTACAAGTGACAGAGTAGCTGAGATGACTTGTTGTCCCATGGCAGCTCCCAGCAGCCGATTTGGTGTTTGCACTGTAGCCCATTGCCTTCAATCACTGCAAAACTGGCCCAGGACCAGTTTCATTTCCCTTGGACTGCTTCTCTCTTATCCTCTGCATGCGCTGATGGCCCAGTCCTGTAATGTGACAGATGCTGTCCTGGAGCAGACAAACTGAACAGCACTGCCCTGCACCTTCCAGGAACGAACCAAAAGGCAGCAGCCCAGGCTTTTCCAAATGTTCCTGAGATATCCTCTCTCTCTCTCATCTAGTTTTTTTAATGATTTTGTTTTTTCAAGGCACTGGACACAGCTATCGGTGCAGCAGCAGGTTGCGACAGATCCTGCAAGTTTAGCAGAAAGCATCTCTTTTCCTCTAGGGACAACTGGCTTTACATTTTAATTGTGTTCCTCCGCTCCTTCCACACAGACCGACAAGCTGGGTCTCTTTAGCTTGAAAAAAAGGAGACTGAGGGGTGACCTCGTTAATGTTTACAAATATGTGAAGGGTGGGTGTCAGGAGGATGGAGCCAGGCTCTGCTCGGTCTCATCTAATGATAGGATAAGGGGCAATGGGTGTGAGCTGGAACATAGGGGGTTCCATGTAAATAAGAGAATGAACTTCACAGTGAGGGTGACAGAGCACTGGAAGGGGCTGCCCGGGGGGGTTGTGGAGTCTCCTTCTCTGGAGACGTTTAAAACCCACCTGGACATGTTCCTGTGTGACTTGATCTAGATGATCCTGCTGTGGTGGGGATTGCACTGGATGATCTTTCGTGGTCCCGTCCAATCCCTAATGCTCTGTGATACCCAGCCCTCTGCATCTCAGCACAAACAGGGTTGCCTGTTGCGACTGAGGTGTGTCTACAGGCACAGGAAGGGCAAAATATTAACGCACCAAGCTGGGTGTAACTCCACAAGCCACACTGCTGCTCCTTTGAAAGGGCCATGCAGTGTTTACCATACTGTTGACACGTTAAATTAAGAAATGCCTTATAAAGCGTTTAACATTTCAAATGTATCTTCATCCTCCCTACTTAGCATATGAAATTATGGGGTCAAAACTTTAATTTAAGCCCTTCATGTTGTGACCTCCTATGAGAGCAGTGTTACTTCATTGGTGGTGGTGGGGAGAGCACAGTGGTTCTTGCAGCAGGCAGCACGAACATTGTTTTTCAAGAGGTCTGTTGTGCAGAGCTCAACTGGGAAGGGGCAATAACTGTCGTTAATTACTGGGGCAGAGCATTAACATGGCTCTTGTTTAATTATTTTCCATTGTAATAACATTGCTGCTGACATTCTGTGGAGCTGATGCCTTGATGGTTTTGTTATAAAACTTAACAGAGGTGCACAAACAAGTGTGTCAAAGCCCTTCAGTAATTTAGGAGCCCATGTCCTGCTGATTTGCCAAGTGGGAAATGCCCACGAACCTGGATTGTGAGAGATTTTCTCCATCGATTTATTTTTACACCTACCCTGGGCCACTTGCAAACACAAACCTCACAGTGATGCTAAACTCTGTGATTCACTCCAACAGAAGACTTAGTTTTGCAAAGATAACACTGAGCCTCTCAGTTACTCTGCCCAGTTTCTCGCGTTGATTTCAGCATGAAGTTAATCTGCGTGTGTATTCCACTTGGATTTTTGAAAGGTGGACTGATGGTTGTTGTATTTTGAAATGCATAAGCACGTTCATTTCCAGACTGGATTTGCAAAAAAAA
This sequence comes from Phoeniculus purpureus, assembly GCA_028565055.1. Lineage (NCBI taxonomy): Eukaryota > Metazoa > Chordata > Aves > Bucerotiformes > Phoeniculidae > Phoeniculus > Phoeniculus purpureus. The sequence goes on along the minus strand of JAOXOE010000343.1, from coordinate 4,400,473 downwards.
CCCCAGAGGAGGCTGCTGAAAACTGATTTCTGTGTAGTTTGGGCTAAACAAGGGCTGGGTGAGCAGAGAGTTCTCACGTTTAGCTGTGTTGCGCCTCATTCTCAAGATAAGAGGACAGGCAGAGCAGCAGGTTCATGTCATGACCAAAGCTACATCACCCCAGAAGTGTTTGTCAATTAATTATGGGGTGCACTCAGGTACTACTGCAAAGAGACTGGGGAGAGATTGCAGGTTGTTTTGGTAGTGTGACGACATCACCAGAATCAATGATTTCTGTGTTGGAATTCTCATTTGGAACCGTTCTCTGTTGATTTAAACAGACATTTAAGTCTTGTGATTTAAAAAATTTTAGTTTCCTTATACAGTCCTCTGCAAAGCAGATGGTAAAGTTCAATCTTAATATGAGGAGATATGTGTGAAGGAAATAAAGAGAAAAAAAGCAGCCACAAAGATAATTCTAAGGATGCTGGACCTGGTCTCCCTGCAGTGGTATTTGAGTGAAGTGATTCAGAAGAATTATGTTGGAAAAGACTCACAAGGGTAAATCAGGACTTCTTTTGGCACCCTCATGTGCAAAAAGGGAGATTTGGATTCTCGTCTGACTTCCACAATGTCAATCAGCCACAGGTCCACTGAAGTCAGCGGAGTCAAGCCAGCATAGAACGAAGGGGAAGTGCAGATCAGATTCACAGGGCGGTTTGCTGTGATTCAACACACAAACGAGTGTCTTATCAGCTGTTCACTAACAACGGCTGAAAGATGCCGATTGCTCTTTTGGAAAGCAGCCATGAAAACGGCACTGCACAGCAGCAGCACCAGGGCTCCTCATTCCAGACATCCACAGTCCAATACACCAACAGCATCTCAGCAAGGAAAATTCTGCCAGGTCTTCATGGCACATGTAGGCGTGAAGTACATTATAACAAGATGCGAGACCTTGGTTTGGAATGGTGACCATCCCTCTCAGACACTGAGATATCCCAAAAACATCCCTCTGAGCAGAGCCAGGCACTAAGATGATGGCATTTCCCAGCATAGACTGCACCCTACACCTGATGTGGGGCCACAGGAAAGGGATGAGGTCTAGGTAGTCCATCAGTGCTGATGACCCCATACCTCCAATTCCTGACAGATCTTGAAAGGATAAGTGAACTTGAATCCTAGAATCATTAGGGATTGGAAGGAACCTCGAAAGACCATCAAATCCAATCCCCCTGCCACAGCAGGATCACCTAGACCAAGTCACACAGGAACATATCCTCTGCGACTCTGATGGCAGTTTGGGATCAGAAGGAGGACAGCAGGAGGAGCTGGCAGCATTCATGGGGCTGATTGGTGCTACCCTTAACCATCCAACATCTCATAGTCCCTCAGGTCTTGCAGAGCTGCTGTAGGGGTGGAAATAGAACCAAAAGCTGCTGTGAAGGGAGCTCTAGAGCCCAGGAGAGGGCAGACCTATAGTATTTTCTCAACTCTAGGAAAAAAAGAATAACCTCTCCTTTAGCTTTTCAATGAATATTGTAAGAGCATTTCTCTGCCCAATGACCAGTGGGGTTCACATAAAGAGGCTAGAACTAGGGCCATTTCACTGCTGTAGATCAAGACAAAAGGACAGTCTCCAAAACCCCTAATCCTTAAAACCCTAAATCTGATTTTAATAAAGTTCTCCATTTCCCCTCTAATTAAAACAATCATCTAACTGTCAACTTTGACTATTTTACTCCCTACTTTCCCACCTGCTCCTCCCCAAATGCTTGAATGAGACCTGAACCACCATCAAGTCATCTATTATTTAAGAATATCCAACTCCAAGAAGATGACCCTGGAGGTCCTTTCCAGCCATGATGATGATTTTGTGAACTATCTGAACTGATGTAACAGAGAGCACAGCAGAAAATTCCATTTGAGCCCAGGAATTGTGCTGTCAGTGTTGGCTATGACAATGGCAAATTACATCCAAGTAGAGATGAACATCTCTATTAACACAGTTCCTAAACATCTCTTCAACAAGAGGCACTTCTTCAGCTTTCTTAGCTTCCAAGCTTTTTTGCCTCCTCTCTCAGACTGATGGGTATAGGGCTGGGTGGTTTTGTTTTGCTTTAGAGCAAGACATAGTCCTGCTCTGGCACTGGTTGTGCTGGTAGTGAAATCTGCTGGCTCCAGGTCTTATCTCTCTCTATTAGCAGCCTGCTGTTGAAGCCTACAGATCTCCCTCTGTTTTCACACACCTTTTCTCAACCATCATCCTGCAACTGAACAGGACCTGCCATAAAATATCCCATAGAACCCTACACTTGTGTCTGCTCACCAGGGACCAGATTATTGTAGCTGGGTCATTGTCAGGGCTCCCTCGAGGCTGGCTGGGAAGCTGCTGAGGCTGCAGAAGGCAGCTGCTCCCTGTGTGAATCACACCTGCACCCTTCTTGGACAACCACAAGTATTTTGCTCCGCTAGTGCATTAAAACTTAAAAGGGATGGACAAAGCACACACAGGACTGTCCTTATGTCTCATTTCACATGTCATTAAAGCACGGAGGGATTGCCACAGGAGTTCTTGGAGCCAAAACAAGATGAAAAGGGATAAAAGAACAATTAGAAGCTTAGCTAGAAGAAGACTCTGCTAGGGCTACTAAACACAGTGCTGAGCTGCCTTCTCTGCTTCTGGAATGCCAGGAAGACCAAGGACCACATGCCTTGTGATATAATTAAACAAGAGAGAAGGAACTTCTTCACGGTGACAGAGCACTGGAAGGAGCTGCCTAGGGAGGTTGTGGAGTCTCCATCTCTGGAGATGTTCAAAACCCACCTGGGCATGTTCCTGTGTGACTTGGTCTAGGGGACCCTGCTCTGGCAGAGTGATTGGACTAGATGATCTTTCAAGGTCCCTTCCAATCCCTACTGTTCTGTCATTCTATGATATGATAGTTAACTAACACAGGAATAATTCTGGAAACCTCTAATACATATCAGTGTTTACAATACTTACACCTGGGGGGTTTTATGAGAACAGAAAAACCTCTAATAAGCTTTAAAAAAATTCTAACCATGTGAAAAAATTGCTGACTTAGCATTCCGAGACTTAGTTCGGGGTGGGCTGATCAGTGACTGAACAACAGATTGTTTTAACCTTGGTGTTGCCACCTCACCATTGCACTAACCTTGTCCATTCTCAAGTGCTGTTGCTCTAAAAATATCAGCAAACCTGGTCTATAACAGAAAAGCAATAAATGGTAATGTTTGGGGTTTTCTAATGTTAAAAGAAAATTGCTTGTTAAGTTTGAGGAAGAGGAGGCTGAGGGGAGACCTCATCGCTCTCTACAACTATCTGAAAGGACATTGTGGAGATGGTGCTGGTCTCTTCTCACAGGTCATTAACAGAACCAGAGGGAAGGTTTCAAGCTCCAGCAGGGGAGGTTTAGGTTAGACATCAGGAAGAAATCCTTCCTGGACAGAGTGATCAGGCACTGGAATGGGCTGCCCAGGGTGGTGGTTGAGTCCTTATCCGTGGATACATTTAAAAGTCACTTAGATGTAGTGTTGGAGCATCTGGTTTAGCAGTGAACTTGTAAAGTAGGATTGATGGTTGGACTCCATGATTCCCAAGGGTCTTTTCCAACCTGAATGATTCTAACTTATCTCTTAAACAGATTAGTTTGAAAGAACACCACCAACCTAACATCACATCAGGGTTTTTTTTAATCTTATAAATTGCACAGAAGTCTTCTGCAATTTTTGTTAAGCAGCAGAAGCAAAATGCTTTAACAGTCCTTTTTCATATTCAGATGTTTTAATTTGGTTTATTATACTGCTGTAGCACAGGATATTTCCTGTCTTCCCTTAGCCCTGAATTATCTACCTCTCAGCTGAGAGATTCTGCAAGATGTTTAGAAACAAATACTAGTTCCTATACGAGAAGCCTAGAGTCTGGCCACATCACCATCTACCCATCGCGGTGTATTCAGCGGTATTTAACTTTCTATAAACACAAGGTTTTCCTTGAAAAACTGCGTCTGTGTCACTTTTCATGTGTTTTTCCAGTTACAAAAATAAGTGTGGGTCACCTTAGCCTTTCACACTGAGCTGTTATCAGACAAGATCCTGAAGCTTATCTAATACCTAACCACTCAAATATATGGGGACAATTCTCGTGTTAGCACGCGTGATTCCCAGCCAATCTATGTCTGCAAATAACCTATACGGTGCTGTAACTACTTATTCCAGTATGGGATTCTAAATTGGAAACTGTCTGAACATTTGTAAGGATTACAATTAATAATAAGGGAAACTCATGTTCAGTCGTTTCAGCTTGCATAACGATTCACCAATAAAAAACACCCGACAACCAAACTGAGTCAACAGCTCTGTATGAAACGTTATTTTATCAGAATAAACCCCTCAAGACAAAGGTGTAAATATTCAGGTAGTGCATGGCAGAAAGCTAATAAACAGGCTGCTAATATGTTAAATTAAAGTAACTTCAGGTAAAATTATTATTAACATAGGCCAAACATCAGCTTACGTGCAGTGGAGCAGCCCCACAGATCTGAGTAATTCTAGGAAAGCTTGAGATTCACCTCACAGACTCACAGAACATTAGGGATTGAAAGGGACCTCAAAAGATCATCTAGTCCAATCCCCCTGCCACAGCAGGATCACCTAG
>JAOXOE010000343.1:4363442-4386664 GCA_028565055.1 Phoeniculus purpureus | reverse complement strand
CCAGGCAGGTTTTAAACATCTCCAGAGAAGGAGACTCCACAACCCCCCTGGGAAGCCCCTTCCAGTGCTCTGTCACCTCACTGATTCTTGGGGTTTGGTTTTTTTTTTCAGAAATAGATGTAAAAATCAGGATAAGAATTTCTAAAGCCACCAATAGATGTGAGTGCCCAGCTGGTGTTCAGAACCCTCAGAGGGTCTGCTCTCCTGGAGGCATCCTGACCGGGCAGATTTTGAGATCGTGGTTTAACACAACCAGACAATGGCTTTAAAACGTGGTTTGTGTGCAAAGAGCTACCTGGTGTGCCAACCCTGTGCTATGTTACACGCATTTAATACTGAAAACTGACTCATTCTCAACAAGAACTGAAAATCTGCTGTTTCTTACAAACTACCCCTTTTTCTCTCTCTTTTTTTTTAAACTAGAGATTTCAGTTTGGGAATATCTTGGGTACTGATATTTCAGCCTCCATTTCCCACAGGAAACCAGTGGATTCCATAATTCATTGCAGCAGCTCAGCAAGAGGTGAAGACTACATGCAACATAATCTGTTCGGGGACAATCACACAGCCCGAACAATGGTGGGATAAAGATCCAAAATACAACTCCCGTGGGCGCCCGGGAAGGATTTTTCAAATAAAAATGTTCGGTTTTCAATGTTTTGGTGAAAAGGCAACACAGTCTGCAGAACAGCTGCCTACACCAGTTTGGGCTGGTTAACTCCTGTGTAGCCATAACCCCTAGTACAGACCCCAGCTCATTTCTCTGTCGGACATCATAGTTAGGGCATTAAATTCATGTTTAAGAGACTTGGGTCCCATTTCAAGCTCTCCCATGGAATATTGGGCAAATTATTTAATCTCTTTGTTCCTGTCCCCCAGCTGGGAAGAAGATAAAACTTTTGTCACTCTTGGGGCTGATTCACTTGAAATGGGCTTAAGGGCAGGGATTGCCCTACAGAAATGCAACCCTGCTTGAGGAACCTCTGTGAGACCACAGCAATAGCAATACAACCTATTTCTGTAAGCAATGAGTGAATGGTCCAACTCAAGGGTCCTGAAGAATCGTGGAGTCATTCAGGTTGGAAAAGACCCTTGGGATCATCGAGTCCAACCATCAATCCTACTCTGAAAGTTCACCCCTAAACCAGAACCCCCAACACCACAGCTAAGCATCTTTTCAACTCGTCCAGGGATGGTGACTCGACCACCACCGTGGGCAGCCCATTCCAGTGCTTGAGGTTGTCTTCTCCAACCTAAACAATTCTGTGATTCAGTGATTTCCGCTGCTATAAATACATGGGCTGGTTGCTTTGAGCATGACGATGAGCCATGGTGGAAGCCAGACCCACTATCCATGAGGTGAGGCAGCACTTTGATGACCTGGCTGTAGCTGTGAGATGGATTGTGCCGTGCTTTAACTCCTTGCTGCACTGATGGAAGCATCAGCAGCAGGGTAGTGAAGCCTGGCACAGGCAGACTGGTGAAGCCGCTGCCTCATACCTTCACCCAATTCTTCAGAGCACTTGAGTGACAGGAGCCGAGCAGCATCTCACCCTGTGGGGCTGCTGACAGCCGCAGTGTCTGTCAACACATTCTATCGCTCTGCTTATGCAGACAATTTTTTTTCCTCTTCTTTCCTTTCTCTCCCCCCTTTTTTTTCCCTCTCCTGATGTATTCATCACTAGGCTGCAGACACCTAGTTAATCCATTTAGGACCTATCAGCTCTGTTCATCGGCTCATAAAGCCATTACCTCGGAGCGCTCAGGGACACAGGTGCCAGGCCAGCACACGAAACCCAATTGAGTTATGTAGCAGGCGCCAGACCCTCGGATCCATGATCCTGCCTGCATGGGGAATTGCACGCGTTATGTGGCAGCAGCCACTTTATTAAATATCGATTTAAATCACAGCCTTTAATCAAATCTGATAGAAGACCTTTCTCACCTCCTGTCTCTCTTCCACCACCCGCCCTCCCCACACCTTCTCAGTGCTCCCCCAGTCTCCTCCTGTCTCGACACGGGTCCCTCTGAATGAACAGTTAGCGAGGGGTCCGACAGCAAACCCTTATCAGCAGTAATGAGGCGTTTGCGATAATCGAGTGATGAAATGTAAATGGGCAGTAATGAGCACAATTACATCCGCTGGGGAACCATCAAAGCTGCTTCTTTCCTTGCAGATAGATGAGCTCCCAGCGCTGCCTCTGCTCTGAACAGTCCCAATGCTGGGGACAGCAGATGAGAGGGAGGGGGCATGGGAAGAGCAGGACCGGGGAGCAACCGAGATCCCTTTGAGCTGATCAAGGCTGATTCCTTCACCTCCTTCTCCCCCACCCTCCCAGCGCTTGGGGATGATTTGATTCGCTGCAGTGCTTGCAAACCGCCTCATTGTGCTAACGAGATTACCTGGAGCCCGTGTCTGTCTGATGCACTGGGAATGTGCAGGTTGACTCGGACTGGCCTTCAGCTGGAGCTGAAAGAGCCAAGAAGTGGGATGGTTGCCAGGGAACGGGCCCGACGGCAACTTAGGTCATCTCAGCAGCGAGGGACCAGCGGGAAAAACACCCTCTGTTCAAGTTCAGGAAGGGGGAAAGCTGGAGCTTCCATAATCCGACCGTGATTGTTAACAGATCCCAGAAACTGCTCGCCCAGAAATAACCTCATCACAGGGCACATCCCAGCCTGGTTACTTGCTTTATTCTGGATAACGTGTGCAACTGATGGTGCTAGAGAACAGTGAAACAGAGGACAGGGTTATCCTATCGGGCTGTGGAGACTCCCACCGTGCGTGCTGAGGGTTCACCAACCTGCTCTCAACTCTTCATTGCTTGGTCTCATGGGAATCAACTGTGGTGTTCAACCTCATTGTCCCTGTCCTTGTTTCCCTGCTTTACAGCCACCTCATCGACGGAGAATCAGCTCAGGAGTTTAAGAGGTGATCAGCTAAGGAAGACTCTTCACATGTGACTATATTTTCTTCAAAGTCACAGAAAGGGATCTGGTATGGCTAAGCTCTCACATGACGGTCAAAGTTGTGTTTCCACTACTTGGTTGCATTTAAATCCTCTTCCATGGACTGCGAGGACTGTAATGGACGAGATTTGAATGAAAACAAGGTTCAAGTGACTCAGGGGTGAGAAAAACCTCGAAAGAAGACGCAAAAGACTCCCTAAATGTTTCAGGATGGCAGAGGAAGTCTGAACGTACCCAGGCTACCACAATGAAACAGTTTTCCAACGCTGCTGAGTTTCTCATGTCTAACTTTCCAGAACATGTCAGCTGGTGGTGATGAATTCCACTAGTTACACCTCTTGCACCAAGCTGGAAATCCTTCCTTTCTCTGCTGCCTTTTAATTCCAGAACATTCCCCACTTTTTGCATCAACAGCGGCTCCAAATGACCGGTTGGGTTGCAGAAACCGCGTTAGCAAAGATTCCCAAATCCTGGCAAGGGAATTGCATCCACTTGCCTGAGGACTTGTAGTGCCAGTGCTGCATCTGCGTGTGACCAACACATGGGTTTAGGGAAGATCCTACAGTTGAGCCAGCCCGGTGCAGATGTCCACCCGCCTGGAACTGAACAGCAATCAGATGGATTGAGATGGTCACCTCCGCTGGCTGTCACACAAGATCTTTTTGATGTCCTAAGGAGTTAGTTAACATTATGGAGTTCTATTACGCCCAGTCTCGGCGTGGTGTCCGCTGCGCTTATTTTGAGAGCACGTCGTGTTTAGAAATACACCAGGATCTTCTGCTGATTGGAAATGCAGTAGCTGTTAAATTGCAGTAGTTATTGACCTCAGCAGCAATAAAGCGCAGCAAGAGCAGCCTCCAGGAAACAGGGCTAAACCATAACCCACTCGCACAGGCAGGGACTTCTGACCATTTGACGTAGCCAAACGCATTTGACCACGGAATATACAAACGGGATCGCTCCGTGTCGGGGTTTGAACCGCGATGAGTTTAAAGACGCGCCCAACCCATTTGTCATTTAACTTACGGCTTCGCAAAAGCTATTAAAAAGCACCGCGAGCCTGGAGGCCACACATATGCTGCAGCCCTGCAAATGTGCAGAAGTTCAGCTGGATCCCTAAATAATGACCTTGACCTATCGAACAAGGTGCTGTTATCGTCAACGATTCGCCTCACTCTTGACCCTGGCAAAATGCCGAACCCTCCGCTCCGTGTGGTGGGGGAGGAACGTCTTAGGGGGTTTTTTTTCTGGGTTTTTTTTTTTATTCTCTCTTTCCCCTGGTGAAATGGGCCCTTTTTTTATTTTTTTCTTTATCCCTGTTTAGCAAAAATCTGGAACACAGATCATTAGAATGCTTTCGGCAGCTAATTTGAACATCAGTGCCTCAACTTTGAGTAGGAAGCCTTTTTGTGCCCTAAAGAATCTCGGAGAGTTTTCAGACTACAGTAATTGAAAAATCCCTAAACACTCGCTCACAGAGGAGAAACACGTTACTGCAGGAGCCGTCTACAAATTGTAAAGTATTCAATTTACATTCTCAGCACCTCGAGGCAGTTGTGAAGAATTTATATCTTCAGAAACCTTTGAACTAACAAAAGATAACATTTCACAGCAAAGTCTACTTGCATAAAAGTTTTTTTTAACTCCCTTCATTCTTATTCCGAAGGAAGAAGAAGGGTCTTTTGCACTTCTGGAACCAGGGCTCAGCACAGGTACCTGAGATGTTAAAAAGGAGATGGAAATAGAGGTGTTAAGAGAATTTAATGGACATGCTGCATCTCATTTAGAACATGAGTTCATTATTCACCAGCCCATGCTGATGTATCCCTGCTCTGAACTCCATCTCCTTTTAAATGACACTTTGGTTTGATCAATGTGCAGAGATTCTTATATTAAGGCCCTTTATGCAAAGGGCTCTATAGGGTGTAGGTGAGGGGCACAGCTACTCCCTGGGACCTTTCTTCATTCTCAGTGTGCATCGGTTGAGGTCATGATGCATCTGACGTGGTCACCTGGCTGCATCGCCCCTACGAGCCCTCATCTGCTTGGAGACGTCACATTTAAAAGTGAGTTTTGATGAGACTCAGACCCGACGCTTCTTAAAACTGAGACAAGAATCCTTCTCCTTCAGCAGTTAAGCGTTCCTGGTGGTTTATTTTCATAGGTGGCATCACTTGGCTCTCTATCAACAAATTGACATCTTCAAGGGCTCCACACTGAACCAAACAAAAACTTGTGTGTTTATTTAGGACCAAAGAACCTCGAGGGATCCATGGAACGGTGGGTAACTTCAACGATGTGCCTAGGTCACAGAGTTAAATCCGGTGGGGCACTTGGACACGACACGAGGAGAGGACTGAGGCTGCCAAGTCATTGGGGTTCAAGCTCACAGAATCAGGCCCTGTTTGTGTAAAGCAAATTGGTAATAGAGACAGGCACCACGTTTGCTAGCTAGGAAATGATTTTCCTCTCTTCCTCTGCCCCTTTCCTTGATCAAAGAACACTCACTGTAATTGCCAACCTAATGACATCCTTTCGCTTTGCCTTTTCTTTAAAAAAAAATTCTACAGGAATAAAAACGAGAAGGGAGGAAGGACCACAAGAAAAAGTGCTTCGAGCCAACCCTAGGGCTGCGATTACCACATTCATGTCCAACACTAAGCGTTATGGGGAAACATTAATGAAAGTTTTACAATGCAATCAGTGGTTAAAGGTTTTGGGGTTTTTTCTTCCCCTTTTCTCTATAAAGAAATTGATAAATGTTTCTATTAACTAATAACCCAGGAATCAACAGTCTTATAAAACCAGTTTATTCAGCCCAGAAAATTAGGCAATCCATCATGACCGATTTGCTCACATTTTCCCCTGCAAATAAGTGAGATGAAAACTTTAAAACCAATAAGATAATGCACTTAACAAATTCAGCTGAGAGAGATGGATAAACTAAGACGCCACTGGCATCAGTTAAGGAAAAATCTGTCGTGTTTCCAATTATTTGAGCAGATTTCCTATCCCAATTTGCTGCCAGACTGGCTGCATCCCCCACTCCTCTCTTTCAAACCAAATCATCTGATCTTAAATCAGAACAAGCTCATCATATCACACTATGAAAGGCCAACAGGGGATAAATGACACCAGATGTTATATGAGTTTTCTTTTAGGCTTTCATTTCAGACTCACTGCATTCCCTGCGCTGCTTTTTACTTGTCAAAAACTAAAATGTGCTTTGATAGATAACAACCCTATTTTCTTCCCTGCCTGAGCTCGGAGAATACCATTAAGTATTGATATTGATGGTGCTTAACTAGGGAATGCGACCTGGGACTGCGGGAAGCAGGATCCCGGGGTCCTGAGGTGTCTTTCCAGTCCCACAGATGCATCTGCTGCAGGTCCCAGGGCTTTTCCGTGGATGCTGCTGGCGGTGGGGGGGAGGAGCGGTGTCGGGGTACACGCTGTGTGATTTTACGGCACAAAATGCGAGCGCTCAGGCGGGCGGGAAGAGTGAGGAGGGGTGGGCATGCTCCACAACATCACTCTTAAGCCCATCTGCTGCTACTGTCGGAGCTGCTGGGGGAGCTGCGATTGCACCGAAAGGCTGACAATGAACTTGTGAAGCTGGGCTGGGGCTCGCCGGGGCAAAACCCAAGGCACAGCAATCTAATTTCCTTCACTTATGGTCTTCTGGAGCTGTTGTGTGCCCAGGCTGCTGGGGAGAGGCTGGAAAATGGCAGAAACAAAGAACAGCCCAACGGCAGTAGGACGCAACAGAGGAACCCCAGCCCAGGTCTGATGCCCCATGGAGAGAAACCCAGTGATTCTACCATAGTGTGGGCAGCCTTTTAAAAGCCAGATGGTCTCTATGATCTTGAAGATCTTTCCAACCTAAACAATTCTGTGATTCTAGGCAATGTTTCCAGGCTTAAAATGGCTGGTGCTGCTATAGAGGGATGACATGAAGAGCTGATATAAACCTGATGTAAAGAAAATGTGAACCACCACGGTACAGGGCACAGAAGAAAATTAACAAAGGTTACTCTCAAACATGATGGAAAACACCACTTGTTTCTGTTGCATCACAAATTAGTGTTTTTATCACTATCTATAAAGCTTCACAATTGCCACAGATATTTGCTTAAGAAACCAGAAATGTAGTGAATGCTCTTTAACTCTTAAACCCATGGTGGCTGTGGACATCCCATCACAGTGGTGTTTCACATCAGGATGATCTAATGGTCCTCTGGCTGCCCTGGTGTGCATTGGTACGGAGGCACTACCAAACCCTGTAGTCTACTGCCTGGGAACTGCCCGCTCATCTCAGAGAGGGCTGTTGGAGGTGGCAACTTAACCTCATTGACTGTCCTTCCAACACACACTGTGGATGCAGGAGGGAGATGTTCACACGGTACAGCTAGAGCTGCTGGCACAGGTAGCACTGGAGTCAGTGGGGTTACACTCAGGAGTAAAGGACAAAACCAGGGTACAGCCAGTGTGAGTGACAGCAGCAGAGCTTTACAGGTCAGAATTGCTCCATCACAGGTTCTGAAGCAGAATTAAACTACATTCATACCCCCCAGCCCTGGTGCTGTGTTGCTGCTTTTGTGTCCCTGGCTGCTCTCGTGGTGCCACTTTCTCCCCCTGATAGCATCACCTCATGCAAAACATGCTTGGAGAAGAGAGCCCACCAGTGAGCCAGTGCTGTCAGAAACCATGACTTACAGCATTAAACCCCATCGCTTCAGCTTGGCTGGCACTCTGCAGTATCTGCATAGCACAGCATCACTCAGTACTAAGAAGGAGCTGGCCTCAGCTCCTATCCCAGCAAGCTGCTGGGGAAGGCAGAAATCCCCACCAAGCTCCTCGTGCAGCCAAGCGATAATGGACACTGCACCCCGCGGACGGGCACGGGGCTGGCAGCGGGTACAGCCACGTGTTTGGCACCTCGATCCTGAGATCATTGCCCTTCTGAGGCTGCTCTAGGGCAAAGAGCCGAACAAAACCCAGTGTGAAGAAAAGAGGCAGCAACAACTCCTAAACCCAGGGTAACAACTAAAGAAACAACAAAGTTGTGCCAGGTTTGCCTCATCTCTGCCACTGTATCACAGCTGTGATTTCCAGATGTGGCAACCAACAGCTGGAGCTGGTATCTTAGTGCCCCCCTCCATACAATATTCAGTTTGAGAACAAGCACCACGTCATTCGCTTCTCCAGCCTCCAAGTGTGTTTTATGTCTTTCACTAAAAACCAGCAGAGCAGGGTAGAAGGTGACGGGCTCATCACTAAACTCAAAGAGACTCACGGTGGAAGTTATTTAGGCAAAACGATAACAAAATCCATCATCTACCCAAGGAGTAGCCTTTACATCTTCTGCGTGCCGGTGGGCAGCCGCCCTGGCAGCTTGTTCCTTGAGTGTCATCTCAAAGCAGTTTGAGCCTCGCTGGCAGATACTGAGAACAAGCCTTTCTTTCTCAACTGAACTCCAGGCTGAATATTACAGACAGAAACTGGGCAGCCAGTGCTTTGGTGTGACCAATCGATTTAAGAAAGTCAACAAAGTCATGAAACGAGAGCAAAATGGATCAAATCGGCGACTTCTTGCACCAGATGACATTGAGCATAGCTCAGTCCCAACCATCGCTTGCTCAGGCCACCGATGCCGTAAAACCCACCAAGTCCCAGCCCAGCCCATGGAAACAAGGTCCTAATTATAACTATAGGCACACTCTGCTCTTATGGCCGAGCTATTTTCTTTGCCATCGCCTCTGATCTAAGACACTCCTGGACTGAAGAGAAAAGAGACATCACAACACCCCCAGCAATAACCTCCTTAAAACAAAAGCCTGGGAATCATCAGCAACCACAGAGGGACACAGGGGCACCTCAGAATTCCCCAGCACACCGCAGTACCGGCATCATTTGCCTTCCTCTATCTTCCCAGTTGAAAATGAGGCAGCCAAGTCGGGGATTTGGCTGTGTGCTGGCTGGCTGCCGCCGCCGCTTTGATTTGCAGAGTGGCCAAGCAGAACGCAATTAGTGCTTATTGACACCTTTACGGGAAGGGAAATGGGAAATTGAAAATGTCCTTTAAAAGAGGGAAGCAAAATACTGTATCAAAGCTGGCTGGTAAATAAGAGGAGCCCCCGAAAAGTGCTCAGTCAGAATATTTGTGTTTCTGTATCATTTAGGAAAATCCTATTATGGCTTTAGCCACAGAGACATCCCTGGTGTGCAAGATAGAGGCAGTTCATAAAATACAGAGCGTTTGCAGCTTGAAAATAGGGCAACCTATTGCTTTGTGTAGATGGCTGTGTTACACCCCAGTTCCCATCAATAGAACATAATCTCATTGCAGCAGGCAATACTCAATATCAATGAAACACTGGTGGTGTAGGTATTTGCAGGCTGCCAGTACCTAAAGGACAGAAAGACTCGGTGTTTTTACAAGGGCCAATATCTCTGGAACACATTTATGAAACAAGGCAGCAGCGAGGAGACAAACGAGTTACGTGTGCGTGTCCACGGAGCCATCTGCGGGCGCTCGGTCGGTGCTTCCCCGTCTCCCCGACACTCTGTACCCGCTCTACCTCTGCGTCTCCAAGTTCCACCAGCGATGTCAGTTATGCAATTAGTCCCCTGCCAATTAATGCCAAATTAGATGCCTGCTGTCAGCATTCCCTAGCACTGGGGTCAGGGCGGGTGGTAATAATCTGTAACCAGGATAACGCTCGGAGGAGCCTGCACTGCTCTCTGGGAAGGGAAGAAAATTAAAATAATGGAAAAGACAGGAAAAAGGGGAAAGAAGAGGCTTGTTGCACCTTCGCTTGCGCCATCAGCAGCCAGCGCAGGAAGAAAACAAGTTTTGTTGTGCAGTTATCCCAATGATTAAAATATAATAGGCTAATGAGATTACAAAGCTGATTGTGAACAAGACCAATTGTGTTAATTGGAGGCTCCTGAATGGCAATTTGAGCTGCTGCCGCTGCCGAGTTTTGAAATATAATCAGTTTTACTAATTTTATCTGATTTCTTAATGAAGCTTGCCTTGAGCAATTGTTCTATGTGTTCTTTAGCAAACAGCGTGTGTCATAACTGCTGACATTAATCTTGATTACTTTAGTTAAAATAAATAGTTATACTTGGGCGGCTTTCAGAAACTGCATCAGAGCAAATTTAACGGCGAGAAGAGATGGGGTTTCACCTCTTATAGAAAATAAACCCCAACAAATCTGTTGTGTTTGCAGCGTCCCAACTCGTGACCCGATCCCTGCCGGGTTCCCCTGTCCTCTGCCCGCCCTTCCCGAGGCATTTTTGACTTCTGCAGCAAGAGGGATAACGACAGCTTCTTTATTATGGAAAAAAATATCTGCTAAGATGGGAAAAAAAATCCACTGACAAAACCCATCTCGGCAACAAAATCCTACAAAGAGCTTCTTCATGCGTGAACCTCAAAGTTGGCACACACGTCCTCCCCACCTCGTGCTCCAGCTGCCAGTGCTAGCGCTCAGCCCGTATAGAAACGCTCTCTCCCCTATAGCTTATTTATTTTTATGGAGGATTGATATACTGGGGATGGCTCTTTGGAGCTCTCGGGGTGCGTTTGATGGGGTGCCGTACCGTATCGCTGCTTACGGAGGGATGAATAAACACCAACGAAAACCAAACAGTAGAGAAGGGGAAATGGGAATATAAGTGCGGTCGGAATGAGTGGTAAACACAGCCAGGGATTGTTCATATTTCAGAGCTCCCTGTTCTATTACGGCCTCGCCATTACGGGGATAATCCTCTCATAATTAAGATAATGGCTAACTGGCCTGATAGGTGTTATACATCTTTTGGGGCCAGTATGCTTATATGACAACATCATTTGCATGCCCTTATTACTGGACTATAAAATCTGTGGATTTTATATGTAGCTGCATTGATTAGGTCCTCGGATGATAAATAGAAACCATTTTGGGAAAGATGATATAGGATATATTAAACATTTATTTCACCCTCTCTTTACAGCCAGCGCTGGTTCGGTAAATTAAAAGTGTTTAGTCTGGCCTGGGTAGTAATCTCCGTCCAATTAGGACCTGAACATGTATAATAAACAGTCTGGCTTTTAATCCATATGCATGTGCCAAGTTCTTTAGTCATTGGGTTCTAGAAAGAATTAGGAAGTTGGGTTTTTTTCTCTACCACTTGGTGTTGTGGAGCTGAGGAAGGTCGCGGGCAGTGGTGCCAGCACAGAGACCAGCTGCCACGTGGAACTTCCAAGCAGCGTCACCAATGGCAGCTTTTCCTGCTCAAACTCTGCTTCAATGGGCTCTGCTCAAAACACTGCAGATAGGAAATACCTTGGCTTCTGATGGACAACTGACTTCTATGGAGACACCCCATACCTGATATTTTTGCTCCTTGCCCCCAAAGTGTTGGCTTTTATTTAACCCACTGCCTGTCCTGCTGAAAAAACAAGCTGGAAATTTTGAGGAGAAACAATCCAACCCAAACATAAGATGTTTGCACAATGATCTTTCCTTGAAAAGATAATTGTGATTCATCACCATCATCCAGACCCTCATCTCAAAGGGCACTGTCCCACCAGCCCGTGTGCCTGAATACCAAAACCTTGGTCATAAAATCAGACTGGTTTGGGTTGGAATCGACCTTGAAGATGATCCAGTTCCAACCCCCTGCCATGGGCAGGGGCACCTCTCACCAGACCAGGATGCCCAGAGCATCATCCAACCTGGCCTTGAACACATCCAGGGATGAAGCAGCCACAGCCTCCCTGGGCAACCAGCCTCAGCACCCTCACAGGGAAGGATTTCACCTTGAAGTCAATGCTGAGCAAGCTTAGAGCTTCTTTAGAAGATCCCCTTTACTCAGTGAGTAAAAAACCACCCGTGGAATTGAGTTTGTGCCCCCAGTTCTGCTTAAGAGATACGGAAATTTGTACTTAATGAGAATCTACTTTTACCCCTCTCTGCCTTCCTTAATGAGAGCTAATTGAACAGAACAATCTTCACGTAGCAGGACACATCACGAGGGCTTGTCTATACTTAGAAATTTAGCGAGATAACTAATCTAAAAGGGTTCAGAAACATCCCCACAGCTTTCTGCCCAAAAAGCTGTTCCGCAGCGATAATTTCAAGTGAGCTATTTTTGTAAATTTTCAAGTGTATACAAGTCTCACATCTAATATCTGCCTGGCGTGGCGTGCCCAGATCGTTCTCACGGATCAGCCTACTTCATCTGGTCGTGGCACAAAGAGTTTGCTCACCTTGCCTCTGATTTGCCTTCATGCTAACGCACGCCACCGTTAAAAAACCCACCGGTGCCAGTGATCACTGGGCTGCGCCTGACCTGGATATCGATTCCACAGTGCCAGCTGCAGACTCCTCACCCCAACCCATTTTTAAGGTACCACAAAATCTACTTGGCAATGAAATTTTTCACCTGTGAGCAGGGCAGGGGTAACTGGCTGCAGAAAAGAGCTTGAGGAGCACACAGGGAGAGACTAATGAATGTTGGAATCTTGTCTCCCTCTGCATTTTGGATGTGGCACGTATTCTTTTTGCAGCAGGAACCTCAATGCTGGTGCGAAGAGGAGGTGCAGCCTGTTGAAAAAGGCAATGCCCCTTGTTACACAGCTGAGGGACGTGGGGAAAAACAGGGAAGAGGAAGTGCAGAGGTACTGATTTTCCTCAGATTCGAGTCAAACAAAAAGCCCTCTTTTATTCCATCACAGTATCTTTGTTTAGAGTGTAACTAGACCGCACCCAACGTTGATGTATTGATCAATTTGCAGAGGTAGAGCTGCTGGGAGGATTTGTCATTTATCCTACCGTCCCCATTGCACCAGGCTGGGTAGATTTAATGTAACTCACACCCTTGTTTAAGTTTGTTTTACATTTCTGTGTTATTAGTGTAAGAAAGAATCGGACCTTCTGCTCTTAAACTACTCCCAAAGTGGGCTTTAAGAATTTTGAGGTCCGAATGGGAGACTGACACCACTCGTTCATTATCTCCCTTCTCTTAATAGCAAACAACCTGCTCTCGTTTATATCAGTCTAAACCTAAGAGTATCGGCATCATGTATGTGGAGCAGCAGAACGTGTGTTAGGGCAGTGCTCATTGTGTGAACACGTGTAGCTGTCCTGCTCCGTGATTACAACATGAGAGGATGTCAGGTAGACCCATGATTATCTTCAACCTTTTCTTTGTGGGTGGGTTTTTTAAATTTGGCTCCTTGGGAACCTGTAAACTGGGGTTGAGGTCAGTATGGGCTTAGGAAATACGTTTTCCGATGTGTGACCTAAATCCTTGGTGTAAATTGAACTGGTGCTGCCCGGTTGTTCTGCAGCTGGTGTTCCCGAGCGCGTGTGCAACCTGCGTGATCGGGGGTTTTTTTAGCCACCTCCTGGGAATTGTCTTATACACCTGGGTCACCAGAAAGGACTGAACTAGATCAAAGTAGGGCGAGAGCGAGGTCATCCAGTTGGGTGCTGTTGTTATGTGTCCCAATACAATCTGGTGATGCAGTGACAGACCACGTCACTGGGGTGCATCAAAAGCTAGTGAGATACGTGTGACCCTTTGTGTCACCAGAGAAGCTTAGGCGCAGCCAAGTGCGTGCGAGGAGCTATCTGAGGAAGCATCCGTGGGCACCTATTAATGACAGCCTGCCGACCTGACTGCTGTGGAGAATCGTCATCAGCCGGGGTTCCCATCTGCTTGAGGGAACAAGCAATAACTCTTTTTTCCCCCTATTCTTCATTCAAGCTTAGGCATTCGTAAACAAGAAGCAAACTCATTCCAGATGGGATCTTACTTTTCATAATGCAAAGACCAATTTGCTTTAATCCTTCCAAATTGATTTACTGTGTTGGGCATCTCTTCTGCTGCTAATGGTAGGAACTCAAGAGTTTTGGGGGTTCCTCCCCTCGTCCTAGCACAGAGTGACTTAACTCTCGCTACCCACAAAGCTGTGGCCATTGACAAATCCATCCTACCTTGAGCATTAGGAGTGCTTCAGAGAAACCTTTACCGCCTTCTCCATCTTCAAGCCGGCCTTCATACCAGAGAAAAGGTGCTGCCACAATCCCTTCCTCTAATTCTCTGCAGACTTGGGTTTTTTAATGCTGTCACACCTGCACTTCTGAGATGCTTTCCTCACCTTTTTCTTCTCACCCCTGGCTTCTCACGTGGATCTGCTGAAAACAGACGGTTGTTATTTTTCCAGGCAATATTTACTTAAGTTATGTCAAGCAGTCTACAGTCAGATTTCTCTTTCAGGAGAAAACATGACCTCAGACTGTTTGTAAATGTAGAGAAAGTAGCTTTGCTATATTTAGGTTGTTTAAATTGTTTTTATAGCTGGAATTTACATCTTTCCGTACTGCTTCCTGCCGCTGTTTCTTCTTCTTAGGGTTTTTAGCATATTTGTCGTGCACGGCCGTGGCTTCCTCTGTGAGCCTTTCGTATGGAAGGGAAGATTTTTGTATAACAAATCAAAATGTTCTAACTTCACAAACAAAAGGGAAAAAAAAAACCCAAGAGATTAAGGTGGGACTAAAGGTTAAAATTTGCCTGTAAATGCAGTTTAGAACCT
The DNA here is from genome assembly GCA_028565055.1 of Phoeniculus purpureus. Lineage (NCBI taxonomy): Eukaryota > Metazoa > Chordata > Aves > Bucerotiformes > Phoeniculidae > Phoeniculus > Phoeniculus purpureus. The sequence continues at coordinate 4,372,101 of JAOXOE010000343.1, read as the reverse complement.
AAACAGAGCCGTAGCTTTAACTGTATGAATATTCCCGTGGAAATCTAGGACAGGGAACTGTATTTAGAGCAGACTTTAAACACTCTTCTGACCAGCTGGGGTTGTGACAAGTTTTGTGTTCAGCTACGGAAAGAAAAAGAGCAAATCAGGCTGGGCAGAGGTTGAAACGGAGGTGGGACCTGGTGGCAAAACACAAAGTGTGGTGAGTTCTCGTCAGACTGCAGACCCCAAAGTTGTCTCCTTTGTCTTTCCTCTATGGAAAAATCACAGAATTGCCAAGGTTGGAAGAGACCTCATAGATCATCAAGTCCAACAGTAGAAAATACGTGAATCTCTTTCCTGTGCTCAATATCCCCCAATCATAAGCCATGTGTCAAAAACAGCATCTCTGTGCTCTATAGATCAACTTGATCATGGAATCGTGGAATCATTTAGGTTGGAAAAGACCTTCCAAGTCCTTGAGTCATCCTGTCATTCTAAATGGCAGCACCACAGAAAACGATCAGTGAGTCTCTGGTTTGAGAATAATCCACCAATATTCACCCTTTCTCAAATATCCCTTTGTCATAGGAAGCTGCATCATGCTAAGTTTGGAGAAGAGCATCCCCAGATTTCCTGCCCTTCTTTCCCTTCCCAGAGAGACACCGTGCTGCCAGTTGACTGTCTCTAGCAACCCACCAGTTCCAACCCTTAACTCCTTTTCTGCCTTGCAGGGATTGAGACCTGGATGACAGCTCAGATGCCACCAAAGCCTCCAGCAGAGAGGCAGGAGAAATCCATCCCATTTTATTTCTGGTAAAAAAAGCCACTTTTTGAGAAATTAGATCTTGAAAACTGCAGTGCATGATCCAATGATAATAAATGTGTGGAAGCTTTTGCATATATTAATTGCACCTATTAGAAGATAGAAGCCAGCCAGAGTGGTTTTCTAAATTGGGATAGCGACGGGGTTTTTTTTAAAGCAGCAGCTCTTTTGGCTGCAGATTCTCATACAAAACCCACTAGTGATGCTTCTCACTATCGAGACACTGCCAGCTGCACCGATGTTTGAGATAAGGTCAGCGAGACCATCCAACGAAGCCCTTGGCATCCTTAAAACTACCTTGTTCACCCATCCCAAGATGGACATTAAAAACCAAAACAAAGCAAGAACTGACACTTTCTCACATCTCATCCCAAACCAGTCAATAAAAAAAGTCACTTCTGACATCCCTTTAGCAGAGATTTCTCACAAACTTCCATTTAGTGTTCTGAAACCTGAGTGCTCAGAAATCACTGTTAGTCCTCCCTTAGAGAGCAGAAACTGAGAGTTGATGTATTTTCTTCAGAACTCACAGAGGACTTGGGAATACGGCCCCTGCCCTCAGCCCCAGGAGTCTCCCTCCATTTCCCAGAAGTGGGAGATGTCACTGCAGGGACACTGTTGTTTCCCTCAAGAGTGGGGCTCAGTCTCCTCCCACCCCATTTTCTTGACATCGCATCTTTACTCTTGCTTGTCAAATTCTCTCTCGCAGCTGCCATCAAGGTTATTTAAAACACAAATTGTGCAGGGAAAAGCTATCCCACATGCAGGTATAGAGCCCAACGGTTCTCAAATATTAAACCACACCTGTTCCATTTCACCTGTTGCTGGAGTTTCCCTGTTACCCTGCCCAGTGGTGCTTCATCCTTTCCTACAGAACTACAGAGGCTACGTGAATTTTTCCTTTTACTTTTACCCATAATTACTCAAGACTGACATTAAGAGACATGATGGGTGGGACACCCCCCCCCATTTAATTTTATGTTCCTGGAAATAGGAATGAGTACCAAAATCTTTCTCTATCCTCCTCCTCTGTGTTTTTAAATGGTCATAGCCTGTCCTTGGGTGCTGGTAGTGCAATGTGGGAACCTCTGAAATTACCCCCCCAGGTCCCAACTCAGCCCCTGCAGGTTCAACTCGAGTTTAATTTCACTAATCACACAGGGACGGTTATTTTTCACTCCCACTCCACTCCCTTCCCTGTGTGAGCACATGGACCCGCTCCAGTGCCACATCCCTCCTGCTCCATCGCTCCTCAGTCCAGGCTCGCTCCATCCTTTCTCGCATGACACAGTGTGCAAGACCACAGGTGGGTCCTTTGCTTCGAGCCAATTTATTCACCTTTATGACGGTAAGCCTGAGCTATTTTATTTTTCTTTTTTCCTCTCTCTTCTGAGTTTATTTAACTGATTCCAGGGAGGTTGGGGTGGGCAGAGATCATCCTCAAGGTTGCTGCCAGGCATTAGTTTCTGTCCTTGCTCTGAGCTGGCTCTGCATGCCCGTCACATCGCCTATGCCGCGAGCTGCGGGGCTGGCCGCTACCTCTGGTGTGTGGGATATTAATAGGATATTGATACAGCCCAAACACTGGTGTGGGATTCATCACTTAGTAAATCTCTGCCGCCGTCTGCGGTTTTACAGAGCCGCTTAATTAGCAATTTTTTTACAGCCTCCTATTCTTTCATTAAATTAATTAATAATTAAGCTCAAATATAGGCATCTTTAATGTCATAATTATATTTCAGTTTTATGGTCACCAGAGTTTAGCTCATTAGGCAAGGCAGTCATAAAGCAGTTTAGGGGCTGGGGCACCGATGCTCAGGTACTCTGCTTCGTATCTTTATCGTTCTCACTGTCTCGTCTCCCCCTTCTCCTCCACCTCCCTCCCTCTCATTGCTCTCTGCTAGCACTGATAGATTTTCCCTGTGGCAGCTCTTCCTCTTTCATAGATAAGGTTCAAAAGAAATCCCTGACACACACCCTCGCAGCCCCTATTCCCTCGCCATCCAGAGCAGCATCACTGCTCCATCATGGGTCCTGCTGCCCCACAAGCTCCAGGGACCACCACTCTCCTACCAGCAGCAGCAAACCTTCTGGAGCCCCTCATCGTGCTCCTCTCTGCTTCTCCACAGCACAGGACAGACCAGCAGTGGCACCTCATGTTGCGGGTTGTTTTGTACATGGTGGATTTCTTCCAGTCATTATCACTGATTAAACCAGCTCCGTTGCAAAGGCAAAGCAAAACTTGGCTTTGAAAAGGTTCTTATTTAATTTTGTTTGCGCTCGCAGAACCCAGGACAGCGCTAATTATCTCTTTAGCGTAGCTCATATTTCTAATGTAATTCATATGTAAATTGTAATTTAATTCATATGGGAATGTTTGTGCTCCTCGCCTGCTCTCAGCAAAGAGCACAAACAGCGAATTTAAACTGTTTGGAAATGAAAACTTTATGGTGCCCTTTGTTTTTTCTGAACGGTCTTTGATTTGGTTTTTCTTGCTGTTTCTCTAATGAATCACCATTCAGTTGGATGGCAAAGGCCGGTGTCTCCAGCCTCCTCTCCCCCTGTTTGGGCAGCTTTTTGTTATAGATTGGGAAGGTTTTCTGAATTCAGAATTTCTGAATTCTGCAGGCTCACTATGTTTGAAAAAAAAACCCCCAACCAAACCCATCGTATCGCGACTATGTCAATAATGACTAATTACAGGCTGTGTTTGATGACTGCGGAGCCCACGAGTACGGCACGGCATGATTTGTGCTGCTTACCATGAGAGAGCACAGCAAGGCCATGGGGATGTTGTTCCACCTGATAATTTTAGGTTAAAATTCTATGCCCAGTGCAGTTGTTCTGTCTAGTCACCTTTACGTGTCTATTGGCGATTTAAAACCATCAGACTGCTCCATACAACGTTAAAGTCATCCCTCTGAAAACTGCAGCTGCCCACAGCAAAGGGCTCCTTGGACAGGGCAAGTCAAAACTTCTTACTGGAACAGAACAATCTGTTCCTAAACTGCAGAATTCCCAGGACAGGTTTAGCTGCCCTACATGGCATGATGCTGTGGTACAGACAACAACAGAAGTAGAACAAGAGCAAAGGCAACAAGTTGAGCGTCACTGGGAGACTTTCACTCATGAGAATTGTCAGTCTGACATTATGGAGATGAATACTTCTCATAAATATTCCCATCCTGGACAAAAAAGGTCTTTGCCTGATCTAGAGTCCCTGCTTTGACCCAGCCTGACCTACCTGTGGCCACACGAGTGGATGTGTGGTGGTCCCCTAGGTTTGGGACCGCCACGGGCATGGTGCAAGGGGTACGATCCTGGGAACCTCTTCCCATAGACAACTGCTGCTCAGGCTGGTACACAAAGTCCTCAAGAGGAAAATCCTAAACGTTCTCTTTGTGGCTTCTGGGTACCGCTGTGGCCAAGAGAGACTGGAACTTTGAGGACTTGAATTTGTGTGTCAAGAGGAAAAGAGCCAAGAGGCAGAGGGGTCACAGCAGTGAAAGGGCCATTCCAGCTCCCTAACTTCCCTCTGTCCATGTCCCCATCACAAGAGACTCTCTTTTTCAGGGGAACTTTCAGTTTCCCAGGCTTTGGGGAACCCTCTGCAAATAAACTCAGCTCAAGTAAGGTCATCGTGGGCGAGAGGGATGGCTGGTAGGCTTGGCTGTGAGCACAGGGCACACTTGTGACATGCACTAACACACACGTGTGTGACACGCACGGCCACACGCCCACACGCCACACACGCCCCGTGACGACACACGAGCCATCCGAAACTATTTTCAATAATTGATTTGCTGTTTAATTGAACAGCATGACTGACTAACGTAGCTCATTACTTTACTCATTAGTTAATTATCGAAGAAAGTAGGACAAGTCAATAAAATGGAAGGCTGTAAATTCCAATACTAATTAGCACCATCTCCTCAGAGACATATTTAAGGGCAGATTGGCTGCCCGAATGTCCCCGGACCTTGCAGACGAAGGGGAAGGGTAGACTCACCATAAATCTGGATTAGCAGCAAGCCCGGCTCGGCAGTGGCGACGAGTCAAACACGCAGGTCCTGAGCCAGCCCAGCGCCCTCCCCAAACCACAATATCGCACAGAGATCCCAATTTTTAAAGAAAAAGGTGTGGGGGCTGCTGAGGGAGGGAGCGCTCAGACACCAGAGGGGATCTAGACTTAAAATAAATTATACAAACTGAACTACTTCTACGAAGCAGCTTTGATTTCCTGAGCGCTCTCTTTCCCACTCACTTTGGCAGCCTGAATCCCAGTCAAAACATCAGCACATCCCTTTCGCTTTGGGGACATGGGTAGTGTCTCGTAATTTACATCTCTTACTTTGTGCTTAGAAAATAGACCACAATATTCCCGTAATGGAAATTATAGTCTCCTGCTATTGCTATTAATTTTTTCGGTGTTATCTTTAATTTAAAATAAGCCTCAAATACCAGCAGAAGCAGAATTTAATGGGTCCAGCAGAGCTTTAATTGAGCCAGAAAATGATTTAAAAGAAGTAACGGGGGTCTCAAAGAAGACTGGGAGAAAAGGAGTCAAAGGGGGTGTATAGATGTGTTTGTATTCATGGCATATATTTTATTAAAGTATATATATATGTGTATATAAAAACCACATGCAGACACATACACCTACACCTACAGAAATAGGTCTGTGTAGGGTTCTCGCTGCTCAGGAGGAGGAAATTACCAAATTCCTGGAGCCGTGCAATTTAAGAGCCCCCAGGTCTTACTGGCTGCCTTTAAAAATCCACACAAGGGCATTCAGAAAGGTTCTGTTGATAGACTGCTGCCCTCTTTATAAATTAATTGTGAACAACTTCCCATCACGAGGGGATCAGGACGAATATATTTTCTTAGTCCTCTTCATTAGACCTTGTGTGGGTCTAAACAGCCACTTTTCAAACACTAATTTTCAGTTAGGGGACTGGAAATGGGAATCAATGGCATCACCTGAGCTCAACTCAAGCAAAGAAACCACCCTAATAATAGCTCCAGTCTGGAGCTTTAAATATTCAGCAATTCTAAAAATATATATTAATGGATTCATGTAAAAAGAAAAAAGCTAACAAAAGTCTATGACTCAACTTTCTGTATTTTCTGCTGGCAGTTCTGATCATTAACCCATGGGTTGTGATTTATCTCCAAGCGCTTTTAGCAACCACCTTGCCGACGTGTCCTACGGACTTCACGAGCTTTTTGTTCTGTAATCAGCAGTTTAGATAATCTGCCTCTGGTGCTGATGAAGTGAGGCTGAGATTTAGGGCAGAAAGGGGGAAGTGCAGCTGCTTTTCTTGGTAGCACGTTCCTGGTAGAAGTAATGCAAGAAAATTCTCTACAGGTTGGAGTAATCTTACTAGGAGTGACATTCTCTTATCTGAGTTTGGGAGACGATATCTTTTGGGATGTTCTCTTTGCATTAGTGAAGGAATAAAACACGTGCTGTGCAAAATTGACCTGGGACACAACAGAGAGGACAAGAAGCCCCCAGTTAGATGTTGGCTTGGTGTAGGCTGAGGCACCAGGTGTTCCACATGCACCAGAACAGGGTAGCACTTGGGATCATGGAACCATAGACTGGTTTGGGTTGGAAGTGACCTCAGAGATGATCCAGTCCCTACCCCTTGCCACAGACAGGGACATCTCTCAGCAGACTGGGTTAGCCAGAGCCCCATCCAACCTGACCTTGAACACTTCCAGGGATGGAGCAGCCACAACCTCCCTGGGCAACATGTTCCAATGCCTCAGCACCCTCACATGGAGTAATACCTTCCTCAGATCTCATCTAGGTCTCCCCTCTTTTACCCTCTTTCTAACTTCTTGCCTGTAACTGTTATCAAAGACTCCAAGACTGGAGGCAGAGACCAGATCCCATGGATGATACCTGGGTTACTAGGGAAGGGCTCTGGTGGATTTGCTGTGATGATCTCTGTGAGATGGAATCCCCAGGCTCCTGCAGCCTCTGTCAGCCTCAGGACCGCCCTGAGCAGCCCTGACAAGCCACCCAGTCAGTCTGTGAGCAGTGTCTCGTTCTTTGGAAGAAGCTTTCTAAGGCTCTGCTTTCTATGAGGCAGAACTTGTAAATTATCAGGGAGGAGAACGGAGGAAAACATCCTTCAGTCACGCTCCTCTGTTTTATAGAGAAACCCCGCTGTTGTTTTTCCTTTAGCAGGATGATGGATTGGCTCAGTCCAAGGTGAAATCCCAGACAGACCAAGGGCCATCATGTGATGGTGACACCTCTCCTCCTGTCACACACCCTGTCCTAGCTGTAACCACCGTCACAGCACCCTCCTACTATTAGTAGTACTGCCGTGTGAATTATTCACACTGAAATGTTTGTCCAGCCCTGGTGTGTTCATAAGTTTCCCATTAAGAATTCAAATTTGAAGATCTTTTCCAGCTGCACAAACTTCCCTAAATGCCTTTCTCCCCCTCTCTCACCTTACCCCTGATGCTGCTTCAGCAACACAGAGGTGTCACAGCGACTGCCTGGGACCAGTCACTGTGACCAGCAGTGCCCCTGTTTTCAAAATAATTTAGTATTTTAGAACAATGCTAAATCCAGACTTCTTTAAAATTATTTGAAGACTCTTTCCTTATCCATTTCCATCCCAATTCATCGTGATTTTTGAAATGAATTTTTCCCATGGGCAGTTTATGGGCTAAGCCTGTTATCCGCTAGTTAAAAGGTCCTTCTCCTCCTCCCCTTGGAGGTTTAGAGGTTCTAAGGTTTCTCGTTAGCAGAGTTCACTCCTCCAGCATCCCCGCTGTAAATACTGATTAATCTCATCCAATGGCAACAAAAATGAGGCTGTGGCACATCTAAGCAGACTGGAAGGGTTCGAGGTGGGGAAGGGGCAGACTAGCTCCTTCACAAGTCAAAGCAGTGGTAGCACTTGGTTTTTCTACAGTTCCCAGGGTGGCATCAAGGCAAGAGGGAGATTGTTGTAGAGTGCCAACACCGAGCTCCAATAACCACCCTTGTCCCTGGGGATGCTGCCCCACAACACAGGAAATCCCCTGAAGTGCTCCTTCTCCACCTCAGGTTTTCCTAAGGAGAGGAACAGACACTTCCTTGAGGTCACCCCAGGAGTTGGAGGACAATGCTTGGAGGCTACTGGTGCCATTTCACTGCTGATCTGAAGGAGCCACATGAAGATCATGGCAACCTCATCTAGACAGAAATTAGGAAATTAATTAGAAATTAATTAGAAATTAAATTAAGCATTGGAGTAATTAATATTTATGTGGCACCAATACGTAGCTATTTATTACAACTCACATTACTGTTGTTGGTGCCTCTTTTCCTATTTTAAATATTTTTTTATTACTGCAGCACTTAGAAGTCCTCTCCCACAGAGGAGATCGGTGTTGGACCAGCCAAACAGAACAAGTCATGGTTCCTTCTCCAAAGGGTTAATCATAGTCAGAGATGTATAAGGACTAGTGACCCTAAGTATGGAAGCAGTTCTGGACCTACCAATATAGAAAGTTGCCTGGTGAGACCTGGAAGATGATTTAAAGGAAAAATATTTCATGTTGCTTTCAGTGGGAGTTGGGTGCCTGATGATGAGGGGAGTGGAACACCTCCCTTACAAGGAAAGGCTGAGAGAGCTGGGTCTCTTTAGCTTGGAGGAGACTGAGGGGTGACCTCATTAATGCCTATATATGTGAAGGGTGGGTGTCAGGAGGATGGAGCCAGGCGCTGCTCAGGGGCATCCAGTGATAGGACAAGGGGGAATGGGTATGAGCTGGAACATAGGAGGTTCCACATCAATATGAGAAGGAACTTCTTCATGGTGAGGGTGACAGAGCACTGGAAGG
>JAOXOE010000343.1:4303873-4363342 GCA_028565055.1 Phoeniculus purpureus | reverse complement strand
CTGGGCCCCTCAGTTCAAGAAGGACACGGAACTGCTGGAGAGAGTCCAGTGCAGAGCCACAGAGATGATGGAGTGGAGCATCTCCCTGACAAGGAAAGGCTGAGGGAGCTGGGTCTCTTGAGCTTGGAGAAAAGGAGACTGAGCGGTGACCTCATTAATGTTGATAAATATGTGAAGGGTGGTTGTCAGGATGATGGAGCCAGGCTCTGCTCAGTGGCATCTAATGATAGGACAAGGGGCAATGGGTGTAAGCGGGACCCACTTACTCAATGTGTATTGAAGTTCCACATCAATATGAGCAGGAACTTCTTCCCAGTGAGGGTGACAGAGCACTGGAACTGGCTGCCCATGGGGGTTGTGAAGTCTCCTTCTCTGGAGACATTTAAAACCTGCCTGGACATGTTCCTGTGCTACTGGATCTTGGTGACCCTGCTGTGTCAGAGGGATTAGACTGGATGATCTTTTGAGGTCCCTTCCATTCCGTAATGTTCTGTGATTCTACTTCCAGGAACCCTCCAGTGTGCAAAAGTAGTAGATGCTCCTGCATAACACAGTGGGAACCCTCATGCACCAGCTGTCGGTGCTAACATAATTCCCTTCTCTTTCACCTTGATGCAGGCTGATAAAAAGATGTAAGAGAGGGCCTTTTTCCGTCTCCTCCTGCTCCTTTCTCCAGCATCTCCTACTGTAGTGAATAGCTTTGGACAAAGCACACTGGAAATCAAAATACAGATTTGGAGCTGAGCTGAGCTGCGTGCAGTTTTTTGTCCCACACGCCTTCTGTGGTCCACTCAAAGGGCATTTCTCTCCTCTCCTGTTAGCTACTTGCTCCCTTTAATACAATTTTCCTGCGAGGATTATGTTCTCCTCAGGAAAGAACCCCCTTGACACAAGGCTTTTTCATGCTGCAAGGAAGTCTTGGTAGTCTTCAGCAGTCCTTGTTTTTCCTGACCCTGGGTTGCAAGCAGAGCCTTGTGCAGAGTCCCAGAAGAGCTGCCTGTGTGTTGTGTTCTGGGGATCAGTGCCTTTGTCATCCCCACTGGGAAACCTCATAAATATGTTTACTTTAATTCACATCTGACTTCCACAGATAGGGGATTTTAGGAGCAACTGCCAGCATTTCTGCAAGAGAACATTACGGATTGGTAGGGACCTCGAAAGATCATCCAGTCCAATCCCCCTGCCACAGCAGGACCACCCAGACCAAGTCACACAGGAACATGTTCAGGACACAACAGAACCCACATCTAGTCTAACATTTGTTAATGGCAGTTCTCTTCCCTAATTCCCTCCGCCGTGCACATTCCTGATCAGAAAAGTCAAAGGCTGCAGTTCTAAGCACCAGTTACCAACTCTATCGCATAGCTGCTGTCATTACGCTGGGCTAAACAATGAGTCATTACCCAGTGCTGTGTGAACCCTTCAGACTGGGGGGAGGATGCTGGAGGATTCTACTTGGCCTTGTGTTTGAAGCTGACAAGTTCAGCAGGACTTCTCGGAGTAGTTTGGTTCCCAAAGGAAGAATGCATTTCCTGTCATAAATAAATCCATAAACTAAATGTTTAATGGTCCTTCAGCGTCCTTTCGTATAAGACAAGGAATGCTTTTGTTAACGTTGCCAGTGCTCGAGAGGGACTTGCGACAGCCTCTTCTGCTCAAATGTCCTCCGCAAAATTTAAAGTGGGGTAAAAGTCGTGTGCTGTAAGTAATCATCTTCACAGGCTTCATTTTGAATAAGAAAAAACTGGTTTTATACAAAACCCAAAATTATTTCCATGTTGTGGTGTATCTGACACATCTGGGAGTTGGTTTGGCTTTAGTTTTGTGGGAAGACATGACAGGCAAAGGCATTAGGTTTGAATGGAGAAGTGGCACTAATAATCTAAGGATGTTGAGTTATTTAAAGGCTCTTTGACTACTTATGGAGGATAAATCTTATGAGGAGAGATTCAGAGAGTTGGGGCTATTTAGTTTGAGGAAGAGGAGGCTGAGGGGAGACCTCATTGCTCTCTACAACTATCTGAAAGGATGTTGTAGAGATGCTGCTGCTGGTCTCTTCTCACAGGTCATTAGTGACAGAACCAGAGGGAAGGGCTTCAAGCTCCAACAGGGGAGGTTGAGGTTGGACATGAGGAAGAAATTCTTCATTGAGAGAGTGGTCAGGCTGTCCAGGGTGGTGGTTGAGTCCCCATCCCTGGATGAGTTTAAAATACGCTTAGGTGTAGTGTTGGGGGATCTGGTTTAGGGGTGAACTTGTAGAGTAGGATTGATGGTTGGACTTGATGATCCCAAGGGTGTTTTCCAACCTGAGTGGAAACCTATGATTAGTCACTAACTTGTTTCTAATATCAAGCCTAAACCTATCCCTTTCCAGCTTGAACCCATTGCTCCTGGTTCTGTACTGGTGTTCTGTGATGAGGTGCCCCCTTAGATGTCCTTCTCCAGGGAGAAAACATGCGACTCCTTCACTTTTCCTCACAGAACAGGTTCTCCAGCCTTTGATCATCATCCTTCCAGCTGTATTTTAGACACTCTTTAGTCTGCCTGCATCTTCCTTGAATTGTGTTGACCAGAAGTGGACACAGTCCTCCAGGTATGGCCTGACAGGTGCTGAGTAGACTGAGATGAGTGTATCTCTACCTCAGTTGATAGTGCCCCTGCAGATGCAACCCAGGACCCAGGGCACCTTGGTTGCAGTGGTGCACTGCTGACTCTGTGCAGCTTGGTGTCCACCAGGATCCCATCCACACATCTGCTTGTACTGGGATCTTGGGTTATATCATCCCAGTTAATGTGATAATAGATTTATTTTGCTAAAATTTGATGTTCATCTGGGAGACACCCCATATTCTTCACAAAGGAGGAAATTTTCAGTTGTCTGTGCAAGTAGTGACATCTCTTACATTAATCTTAATGGAAAGTGAATTATTAAATCCCCGTGTGGCTTTTAAATGTATTTTTCTGTCATCTTTCTCTGTAGAATACCTGGGTTTCTTTCTGTGGCAGTGTGCTTTGCAGCAGATCAATTCATGCTACGTTGTGAAAAGAGATGAAATAAAGTAATAAAAACCTTTACCAGAAGAAGAATAATCCTAAAAATGAGAAGATTTTTAAAACTATCACTCAGTTCTAAAGTTCTTTGGGAAAGGCATTTAGTGCTTTACTACTGGTATTTCTGGAGGATAGTCATAAAATCATAGGATCATTCAGGTTGGAAAAGACCCCTGGGATCATCAAGTGCAACCATCAACCCCACTCTACAAGGTCACGCCTAAACCAGATCCCCCAACACCACGTCTAAGCTTCTTTTAAACTCATCCAGGGATGGGGACTCAACCACCACCCTGGGCAGCCCATTCCAGTGTCTGACCACGCTCTCCAGGAAGAATTTTTTCCTGATGTCCAGTCTAACCCTTCCCTGCTGGAGCTTGAAGCCCTTCCCTCTGGTTCTGTCACTAGTTCCCTGTGAGAAGAGACCAGCACCAGCATCTCTACAGTGTCCTTTCCGGAATCACTCTGTAATGTCCTCTAGGAATCACTCTGAAGGCATGAACAAATTTTGCAGAATTAGTTATCATTTCTTTTGGGAGCATCAATGTTCTTTACTTAAAAGGAGCAGACTTACTAATCCTTAAAGAAATTTTATCTGATTTTTTACTGATGTATGACAGTGGCAATGAAAGATACATAACAAGAAACACACAAATACTTCCCCGTTACTCCAGAGTGGTTTTTGTGGTTTCCTGAATGAAATGCTGCGCTAGCACTCTGTAGGTGGCCTGACTGTCAGAAAAGATTTGAGCTTTGTGGTCTGAAAATCGAGCACGTGTGGGGCATCTCAAGTAGGACAGTTACTACCTCAAACTGAGTGATTTTAACCCAGGAAGGTTGTGGCATCTCCTTCTCCGGAGATGTTTAAAACCCTCCTGGATATGTTCCTGTGCAACTGGATCTAGGTGATCCTGCTGTGGTGGGGCGATTGGACTAGAGGATCTTTCGAGGTCCGTTCCAATCCCTGATGTTCTGTCACTGTTTAGGTTCAAAGTATGTTAGTGGAGCTACTACTTTGAAAGTAGAGCCAGTAACTGAAGTGTCAGAGCGTGTGCGGTGTAGGTAGTGATTTGTTTTTTAACTAGCATTTGCCCTAACAACCAGTTCAACTTGAAAACATGTAGAAGCCTGAGAAATGCAGCTTCTGTAGGCGCATTGATGGGTATTATCTAAGAAAAAACCCTCAACTTACGTGCGTGTTGTGCTTCAAACGCTGGTTTGGGGGTGAACTTACAGAGTGGGGTAAAAGGTTGGAGTCGGTGATCCCAAGGGCCTTTTGCAACGTGAATGGTTCTGTGGTTCTGCAATGAACTTTGAACAGAGCCCAATCTCTTATGGCTTAGGAAGGCATTTCTGGAAAGATGCAAAAGCAGCGAGAGCAGATAGTTTAGTGGAGTACAGAAAACCAAGCTTAGTCTCCGTTCTTGCATTAGGCAGATGTGACTGTCCCCACGCACTCCAGGTGAGTACCATTAAGCCCACAAGAGCATAATGGCTCTTCCTGAGCATGTCATCATTTTCTCATTTCATATTTTGAAGGGCCTCGGTTTTGTTTCGCAGGAAAGACGCTTTGAAAAGGCAATTTATAGAAAATCAAATGTTTTTCTCGCTAAACCTCACAACAAGCATCATCAGTGCACAGCCCACATAGCACTAATATTAAAAGCCCTAAACAATGTTGTGGGAGAACAACCGAAAGGTTTTTCAAGGAAGTAGAAAATTACAAAGAAATGGATGTTTTAGAATCCCATCTAACTTTAACAGACATCTTAGCCCCCCAAACTACTTTGAAAAGGACCAAATTATAAAAAATCACTTTGAAGATGATCAAATTGCTAAAGATGACTACTTTTAGTTTGATCTTCTGAAGACAGGAAGGCAATAAGGAACCTTGATGACTTCCTAGGCATCTTATCTACATCCCCCACTCCTCCTCCCTAAAAAAGCAAAATGGGGGGAAAAGAAGCCAGTAGGAAAAACTGGGTGGGTTCTTCTTCCGTGGATTGGGTTCTTCTTTCGTGGGTTGGGTTCTTCTTTCGTGGATTGGGTTCTTCTTTCGTGGATTGGGTTCTTCCGAACAGCAAAACCTCATGCATAAGGACTAAGCAGTTGGTTTACAGACAGTAGAAAGCACTGAAATTTCTAAAACTTTTGTCAGAGAGGTCTCTGATAACAGATTTTCTGCTGCTTCCTTTCCAAGCCTATTCAGCAAATCCTTAAATGGACTTGTGGTTTCCTCAGCAGGATGTGGGGATTATGCAGACGTGAAGGTCTAGATAAAACACTCATTTTCATTCACTCTGTTTGCAAACATTTCGAAGTCTGTCTCCTGGTGTGTGGCTGGGGGATTGGACTAGATGATCTTTCGAGGTCCCTTCCAATCCCTAATGTTCTGTGATTCTGTGTGGTTCTGTGATGACTAACGCCCTCATGTCCTGGTGCAAGCTAATTCCTGAGCACGTGGCACATTTAGTTGGTCAAGGTTCCAAAATGACAACATGACTTCCTTGTTCTCTCATTGCTTTGGGCAAATGGAAGACGATACCTTCACAGCCCAGTGCTGTTAGAGGGGTTACAGCTTTCCCACGTTTGCTGTGTCATGTCTGGAATTGTTACTGGTGTGTGGAAGCCAGCTAGGCATTTTTATCTGTTCCTGTTGTCCCTCACTATAAGAAAACCTTAACTAATCCCCCCCCTACCCCATTTAGTCTTGTATTGGAGTCCTAAGACATTTTCTCTATCAAGATTCTCCTTTAGTCCAGGTGACTATGCCCATGCATATTGGAGTTCGCAAAGTTTAACTCTCTTTCCTTGCCCAGCTGCTCTGTGCTGTGATGCTCATGATCCCAAGTGACAAGAACTTCAGGTCTCACGCAGAAGTAGTTTGTTTGCAGTTGAGATGGAGCTCTCCACACCCACATTGTCCAGCAGCGATAAAGAAAGGAATCGGGTCAGGCCAGGTCTGGAGCCGCAGCAAGAGAGCAGCAACAGCTGTTTGGTGTCGCCTCCAGATGGTTAGGAGGAGGGGAGTGACTCTGGTTCACGGATTCTCTTGGGGGTGAATTAAGGAGGCTGATGCCACAGCTCCACAGAAAAGTCCAAGTTTACTAAAACTTATCAGATTCGCAACTCAGAGAGCACAGAAATCACTGAACTTATCAGATGCTCAGCTGAGAGAGAGGAGAGGAGAAGGGCAAAGGGAGAGAATAGAGTTCTTAACCCCATGGTCTAGAGGTTAGGGAGATGTTGGGATGAGAGCTGGACTTGATGATCCTGGAGGTCCTTCCCAGCCCTGGTGACTCTATGATATAGTTGTTAGCAGTTGGTAGTCAACAGTGTTTAGAGTCCCCATGGATTACTATGGATAAACAAGTGTGAATCCTTCCCACGAATGCTCTGAAAGAAACCCATGTTCTATCTTGTTTCACACCCTTAACTTCTGTATTCCTGTCCTCCCTTCCCAATAGCTGTTCTTCTAAAACCCAGGCACCCTTAACCACCCCACAGCACACAGCCCACTCACCAGCTTGCTTTGCCCTCTGCTGTCCTGCCTTGCTTTTAACCCAAATCCTTTTTCAGGCAGCGTTTGAGTCAGACAGAGTTCATTCTAGGCGTTCAGATGCTGTTCACAGTGCAATCCAGATCTGCTGCAGCCCACTGTCAGCTGTTGGTGCCACCACAGGGCTAACTGCAGAGAAACGTAGTCAGCCAAATCATGTGCTTTGGTGGTGTCTTCTGCTTTAAACTCCTGTCAGAGTGGGCTGAGGTGATGTCAGAAGCACCACTTGTGACCTCCACAGAAATGGCACGTTTTCAGAACTGGTGCTTTTAGGATAAATCTATAGATGGGAACAGGAGCTCTTGCTGCTGAGTCAGGGGACAGATTCGTCATCACCTTGTTCTTAAGGCCAGAATGGCAGACCAAGGAAAAAGGAGCTGCAGCCAAGTGAGCTGTCAGTGACTGGTGCCTGAGGGTTGCAACAGAAGCCTCTCTTCAGCCAAGTGAACGCTTGAAAAACCCACCACTGCATAGCTTTGGAAAATTTAGCATTGAAAGACCATAAATATTCTGGCAGTTAAGGGAGAGGCAAATAGCAGTTAGCTGCTCTGAGTTTACACCAGTTACTCTGAGCAGTCACAAAGTCTAGTGAGAGCGTCACAGGACATGGGGCTCAGCAGCAGGTGATGCATCATTTGTGACCCAGAGTCACAACTGGCTGGGAGCAGGGAGAGTGGGAAGGTGTCACTCTGCGTGTGTCATGTTCTGACGATAGGACAAGGGGCAGTGGGTGTGAGCTGGAACACAGGAGGTTCCACATCAGTATGAGAAGGAACTTCTTCATGGTGAGGGTGACAGAGCACTGGAAGGGGCTGCCTAGGGGTGTTGTGGAGTCTCCTTCTCTGATAACTTTTAAAACCCACCTGAACTTGTGCGACTTGATCTAGGTGGTCCTGCTCTGGCAGGGGCATTAGACTAGATGGTCTTTCAAGGTCCCTTCCAATCCCTAAAGTTCTGTGTAACGCACACTGAACCCCAGATCTGGGTTAGGCAGTTCCAGACTGTGACAAGAACATTTACTGTTACTGGCAGACTCAGCCAACTAAAGCACAAGGCAAAGCTTTAACTGAACAAAAATCCCTCAAAAAACACAGCACAAAAGTTTACAGACTTAAATATGGGAACGCTTCCAGTCATATTGAAAACAAGAAGTTTCACGCAGAGCCAGGCGTGCCCATGGTGCAGAAGTCCAAGGACCGAGCAGTGAGCCAAGAGGAGCGGGAGCGAAGCCACCCATCTCCACAACACGTTAATTACAAGGCAGACAATAAGGAAAGAAATAAATTTCTGTGCTTATGTTTTAAAATAAAATAACCAGCTTCTTTCCTGCAGTTCACATCCATCACATTTCTCACTGCCTCTCCCAGTCAATTCTCTCCTTCAATTAACCAATAAGTCAATTTGCTCCTTCCCCGTCACAAAAATCCCCTTCTCAGCAAAAATGATGCATCGCTTGGCTATCAGATCAATTCTCCCTTCTCTCTCGCTGCTCAATCGATATCCTCCTCCTCCACATCCGCTAGACAACGACGAGGGCAACAGAGAGAACCTGCCTAGGAAGCCTCTCATTTTTTTAATTAGGTATAGTGGGGGATCAACTGGGCTCCTCCTGAGCAAACCAGTGTGGCTAATGCTCCGAACAACAGAAAATCAGATTTTAATGCAACAGAAAGATCTGAAAGGAGTTTTTCTTTCCAGTGACATGGCAGCTGTTTGGATAACCAGTGGAATTAAACGTTAAACCAGTAGGATGTGCAGAATTCCACCCAGGGAAAATGAACAGAAAGCTGGGGATGCAAGGACAGGCTGCACCCATTGGAGACAACCTGAAGCTGGTACAAACTGCTTCAGCAAGATTAGTTTGGTCAAAGTGTGTGAAGCTCTGGATGCTAATGTGTGACCTCGTTAATGTTGATAAATATGTGAAGAACTGCTGGAGAGAGTCCAGTGCAGGGCCACAAAAACAATGGAGTGGAACATCTCCCTGATGAGGAAAGGCTGAGGGAGCTGGGTCTCTTCAGCTTGGGAAAAAAGGAGACTGAGGGGTGACCTCACTAATGTTGATAAATATGTGAAGGGTGGGTGTCAGGAGGATGGAGCCAGGCTCTGCTCAGTGGCATCTAATGAAAGGACACAAGACAATGGGTGTGAACTGGAACATAGGAGGTACCACATAAATATGAGAAGGAACTTCTTCACAGTGAGAGTGACAGAGCACTGGAAGGGGCTGTCCAGGGCAGTTGTGGAGTCTCCTTCTCTGGAGAAGTTTAAAACACACCTGGACATGTTCCTGTGCGACTTGTTCTGGGTGATCCTGCTGTGGCAGAGGGATTGGACTGGATGATCTTTCAAGGTCCCTTCCAATCCCTAATGATTCTATGATTAGACTGAATGACCTTTCAAGGTCCCTTCCAATCCTGACTATTCTGTGATTCCTTAGATTCTGCCATACAAAAAGGAATCAAACCTACTGTGTTTGGATAAAGGATGACTATAAATCAAGGCCTTTTCCTTTGACTTCATCATAAAACTCAGTCCAGAGCAAAGAAAGGGAAAGTTGTTCCCTTCCACCAGGAGCGCTGGGCAAACTCCAATAAACATTCCAGCTGTGAGATTATATTTTGGGGAGGGTGTTCTCCACCACTTACAGAAGTGTAAAGACTTAAAGTACGACCTGCTAATGGGTCTTGACTTAATTGTCACAAAGAAGTCGCTTTTCACTTCAGGTTCAGGGGGTTTTTTTATGGGGCGTGGGGTGGGTGAAAGCTGCACCTTTTTGTCTCTCAAGATTCGTGAATATTTTCATAACTAGAGCACCATTGGAATACCTATGAATAAAAACCCCACAGAATACTGACGAGTTTCCTATTCTCATTCAATGATCCTCTTGACATAGTAGCACAGGTGGTCTTGGCCAAAAAACTTTTGGATGAACAGCTTGTTTAGGGAAGAAATCAAATTTGGGCCAAGCCAAACTATTCCTAAGCCTGTGCTGAATTTTATTAGTAGGTCACCTGAAACTAAAATGAAAGGAATTCACTGAAGTCAGGCTGCCTCTTCCCCCTCGTTTCAAAGCTATGGTCCCAGTTACCACCTCAAATGGATTCAGGTTCTGGGAAGAACCAGGTCTCTGTTTAACCCACTTAAATCCTTTCTGAGCAGCTGCGTTTTCAGGCACCAAAAATCTCCCTAATTCACTGAGGGAGCTGCATTCTCCTTCAGGAGCACAGCTGGTCCTGGTTGCCACATGCTGCTGGGCACAGCATCTGCATCAAAGAGCTCTCCGTTTATGGGCTGCTCCCACCAAGAATGCTGCTGCATCCCAGTTCAGGTACCAACAGCATCGTTGTCATGAGGTGGAACATCACACAGTAGCTCCAGTTTAACTCTCAGCAGGGAGGTTGGTGGTGTAAAAGATGCTACAAGAGGTATAAATGTTAGAACCCTTTCTATGAATGAAATACAATGTCTTTGAAACAGAAATGTCCATTTTTGAGCCAAAAATGTGATAATACACATTTATAGTATCTCTGATAGCACACTAATAACTCTGAGGTGGCTGATGGTGGGATCTCTCCAGCCTGACTCTCCAGAACATGGGTTTAATTTGGATCCCAGCTGACTTCATGTGTTTTACAATTCCAGCACAGGGAAATCATCTCCCCTTACTCTGCAGAGCAGCCCTGCACTGGATAAACAGTTTTCACACACAGGAAGGGAGGGGAGATTTAATCTTTCGGTGAGAGGTGACTGCAGGACACAGACTGCACCCACCACGCTGTGTGACCATCACCCAACAGCGTTCATTAGCCTGGGAGGACATAGAGGAAAAGGAGGGGAGCTCAGACCTTTACCCTTTCTGGCCAAGTTTCCACACTGACTTCCACGTTGTGTGGAGGAACAAGACCCAACACGTTGCTTAACCAGAGAGACGTTTTCACGCTGTTGCCCTTGAAGTCCTCGCTTTTGTCAAGCCTGGGGCTTATGGCTCCACTCCCCTTCCTCCCCACCCCTTCCCTTTCAGCTCCTGGCCCCGGGGAGGGGGTGGCAGAAGGCTGCTGTTATTTACTTTAGCCATTTTCCCGTGTAATCTGGGTAATCGTGTGGCTAATCGGCGATGCGGAGGAGACCCCCACACCGCAGCCTATAATGCCACCCCATTCAGGTCCCGTACAATGGGGCATTTCAGTCACCCCGTGCCTTGCCAAGGTTGTGGAGCTCCCTTTGTCCTGCCACTCGGGATGGGGGTCTCCTGCCCTACCCCATCTTTCACACAAACATACATCTCAGCTCTTGCTGCTGCAGCTAGGCAAGGGCTGTTATGTTTGTTTTGTTCTTCCAAGCCAATGAGTCGATGAGGGGGTGAAACGAGGGTTAGGCACAGTCCCCATGTGTGGCCACACATCAGCCATTCCTACACCACCTCCTCACAGTGAGGTGACCCAGGGGGTGCAGGGGGCTCGTGCCCTCCCTTCTGAATGGGCAATCTGGTGGGTATGAAACGATCGAGAAAAGACTGACTGTCCTAGAAAGGAGAATAAAAGTGCCTCTACGCCAACATGCTGCAACCAGAAGGAAGGACCAAAACCTGGTCTGTAACAGAAATTCACAGGGTCCATCCATTTGGGTGTTGAATATTAAATTCAGACCATATTCCTGCAAAAAAATGATGCTACTGCTTATTGACATTTACTCGCTGCTCCTCTCGTATTTGGGATGTGCCACAGTCCTCAGAAGTGATTTCACCTCTGAACAATGTAAAGAACCACGTGTAGACACATGCAGGGTGTGCCCCTCACAGGTTGTGTTGACCTGTTGGTTGGAGTTGGTGTGGAGATCACAGAATCAGAGAACATTAGGGATTGCAAGGGACCTCGAAAGATCATCTAGTCCAATGCCATTGCCAGAGCAGGATCACCTAGACCAAGTCACAAAGGAACATGTCCAGGTGGGTTTTAAACATCTCCAGAGAAGGAGACTCCATATTGCCTTCATCTGCCAGGCTGCACCATCAGCTCTGGTCCAGCCCCTGCAGGCAAGGGTCAAACCTCAGTTCTCTCCAAAAGCTCTTCTGTAACTGGTACAAAACAGCTCTTGTGGCTCCATCTCTCTCCCAAGGCATAAAAAGAAATTAGACATCACAGCAACTCACTCAAAATTATTACAAGTGAAGGTTAAGCTTGGGAACAAAGACTTTACTTTTAAGAACAGCTCTAAATGCACCACAGTTCAACTCGGGTAATGATGAAGCACTGAAAAGTGTCACTGATGCCTGGCTCAGGTTCATGCTACTCCACAGACATCCTACTGATGCTGAAACACAGCACTCATCGCTTTGAAATGCCTGACCAATGTTCCTTCAGCATTTAGTAGTTCACACTTGCTCTGTGTTGCAGCCAGTCTTTGCTTTTATTATAAAATTGGAGGGGGGGGGATGCTTTGAGCCTCAGTCATGAGAACCTACAGAAAGTTGTGCTTTCTACAAGAGTTCCTTTATCAGCACGTGTGCAACATTCTACAGATCTACTAATAGCTCTGCATTAAGCAAAAAGATGTACAACACACTCAAGAGTCAAGAGTGTCACTGTAAATCTACAAGGCAGGAAATGTCAAGTCTTGAGGGGAGCAGAAGACACACACACAGACGCGTTTAAAACTTCATTTTGATTAACAAAGAATCACAGAACTTTAGGGATTAGAAGGGACCTCAAAAGATCATCCAGCCCAATCCTCCTGCCACTGCAGGATCACCTACATTAAGTCGCACAGGAGCATGTCCAGGTGGGCTTTAAATGTCTCCAGAGAAGGAGACTCCACAACCCCCCTAGGCAGCCCCTTCCAGTGCTCTGTCACCCTCACTGGGAAGAAGTTCCTTCTCCTATTGATATGGAACCTCCTACATTCCAGCTGACACCAACTGCCCCTTGTCCTGTCACAGGATGCCCCTGAGCAGAGCCTGGCTCCATCATCCTGATACACACCTTTCACATATTTACAAACATTCACAGAATCACAGAACATTAGGGACTGGAAGGGACCTCAAAAGATCATCCAGTCCAATCCCCCTGCCACAGCAGGATCATCTAGATCAAGTCGCATAGGAACATATCCAGGGAGGGTTTTAAACATCTCCTCAACCCCCCTGGGCAGCCTGGTTACAATTTCTTGATCCAGCTTTTTAATGTCAGAATTTTAAAGACTTGGGTTTTTTTTTTTAAAGCTCCCAGAACCACAAACCCAAATAAAGCTTCTCCAGCCTGGTGTGCCAAGGCAGACTCTGGCAACTCACGTGCAGCAGCAAATTATCTGTCTGAGCAGCTCCCACTGATGTGAGGCACATTTGGTTGAAATTGCAGTCGGTAGAATGTGAACCACTTGAAAACGAGCCTAATAACAGCTAAATTTGTCAGCGGTTGCCTCCCCCAGCACCCAAACAGCAGGGACGCAGCTACTGCAATAGAAATGTGCTAATCCCAGCACGACGTATTCCCACACCTCCTCGTATCAAATCATTCTAAAGGGTTTTCAATATACAAGTTAATTAGCTACAACGAGGCAGCGGAGCAACATCTAATGAAGAGCGGGGCTTAAAAATACCAGAAGTGGCCCGTCCTATCCTTTCTCCCCTCTTTACCGCTGATGGGTTCTTTTTTAATTGGGCAACAGATGTAGTTCGAGTGTAACTTAACGAGAGATTGAAGGCACTTAATGAAAATAATTACTTTGATTATAAGGCAAACACATTGGACAGTTTTAAACGGGTGTATTCAGCAATATTGACACAAATGCCATTGCTGTCCTAATACCCCAAAACGCTACTGCCACAGCCTACAGGTCTCTGGAGATATCTCCACATCCTTGGGACACTGAGCAGGGTGACACTGTTTGGCTAGTGATCTTGTATTATACTAAATGCTCGGTTGCTCTTTCCTTTAAACAATCAGTGCACGGGAAAGCACGTCCGTGCTGAAAACATTACATCTCTCAAGGCTAACTGCACAGAGTTAAACCGACGCAGGCAATGGATGTCTGCAAAGCACAAGTCAGAGAGAAGAGACACAGAAACAACATCGAAGAGGAACCTTGATTACCGGAGACACGTCTGCTGCTTTCAGGAAACACAGAGTCGCCACAGTCGCGTGTTTCAGGTTTAACTAAAAAATGGAAAGCCCTCATTAATTAAATTAAGGTCCTGATCCTGGCTGGATGTGGAAGTCAATGAGGCTTTACCCATGTGCACCTCATTGCTCCTGTGGTACTCAACACTGGGATGAAGCTCATCTTTTAATCCCACTACTTCATTAGCACCTTTCCAGCACATTATCTGTGCCCTAATCCTCGTGCCACTTTAGGGATTCAGGGTCATTAGAGCACTTGAAGGGTCGCTGTTATGGTGTGGAGGTGTGAATTGATCACTAAGATGACAACTGGTGACAAGTGCACTTTATTAGGCTGCGACTTTCCCTCTTAATTGCAGCTGATTAGCCTGTCTGTCAGGAGGGAAAGCTGGACTTCTACCACAGCCAGAAGATTATTCTGCTTTCTAATAGGACCATCTGACAACATCCTCCCTTAGCACAGTGTGTTCACCCAGCTCACCAGAGCTGTGGCAACATCTCTGGCCACTTTTACCAGCAGAATAAAACGATAACAAAAATAAAACCATCCACGTTGTTCTTCCTTTTCCAAAACCTGCATAAAACACAGTCTCTGGATTACACTCCCAAAACCAAGAGCTAAACCTAAATCAGCAAGGATTAAGATCTCAGATAAATGCCTACTCTTGACTTGTGCACTGGAGACTTTGAGTCAAGCTCCCAGGATGGTTATTTGACCTTCCCGGAGTCATCAGAAGTGCTCAGGGTTATTTGATGCAGTCAGTATCTCACACCCTAGTTTTCAAGGATGACACATTTCCCAGGAAGAAAAGCTGCTGCATAAAAAAAGCAGTAATTGGCTTTTTTAATTCAACTGTGGTCAAAAGGCAGTTCAAACAGCTTCTGCAATAGTCTGACCCCATCCCTTCCTCTGGTAACTGTGTCAACACAGACCTTCTGCTCAGGCATTTTGTTTGTTGATTAAAA
The DNA here is from genome assembly GCA_028565055.1 of Phoeniculus purpureus. Lineage (NCBI taxonomy): Eukaryota > Metazoa > Chordata > Aves > Bucerotiformes > Phoeniculidae > Phoeniculus > Phoeniculus purpureus. The sequence continues at coordinate 4,348,648 of JAOXOE010000343.1, read as the reverse complement.
AAAAAGAGCTTGAACGTGATGGGAACCTTTTAAAACATTAAATTTGAAATAACCGTTACGTGATGGTATTTCTGGAAACAATCACACCTAGAGAGTGGCACCACCAAAGCAGAAGACACCAGAGGCATCCAGACAAACTGCTGTGCTGGGATGTTTCCTCACCTCCGCCACCACCACCCTGATGATTCAAAATTTGATTCCCACAGAATTTAATTTCCTTCCTGCAACACAGACCTAGTGAGCAGCCCTTCCTGGAAGGAGACGGGCTGGCTAACCGTAATCTACTCATCATTTAGGTAAGTCATCATTTAGGTCAGGTAGGTGCTTAGTTGGAGGTAAGTGATCTCTGCTTGTCTGAACAATCTGTCCAGTCATTTGAGATCTTTGTTCTGTGTTAGAGAACACAGGAAGCCTTTGAGATTTTGTAGAAATAAGTGTAGGACAGCAACTCCTGAGGTCAGGCCACCTCATGCTGTTGAGCTGTTTGCCCCAGGACTACTCACAGATCTGAGAGACATTATTGCTGAAACATATGAACAAGAAGTGAGATATTTTCTCCACTTCTCTCCTGCTGCCTGAGTAATTCCAGGGTTCCTCCCTCCCAAAGCCTTGGCTGCCCAACCTATTGCTCTGGAGTGTACCATCATACTTAGACATGATGCAGCAGCTACACAACCAAGGCCATCTCACAAACAGCCCTAAATGAGCCTGTGAATGCCACAGCATATGGTCAGAAAGAAATCAGGTTCATCTTTTCTTAAAAATTCCACTGATGAGATGCATCAATGTGAACAGGACTTGCAGCTCCAGAGATAGCTCTTTGGGTAGGCAAAGCTCGGGAAGCCCTGGCTCAGATTGATAGCTTAGCTCCCAACTCTGGCATTTGGATTACAGCAGCACAGAAATGAATCTTATATTTGACATTTAAAACACTTTCAAAGGGAACCTTTTCCACTGCCTATAGTTTCCTAAATCATAGCAGCACGAACGGCCGTGGCAGGACGGTGTGAGGAACTGCTCTCCAACTGCTGCTCTGTTTTCCCTACACGATGACTGAAGCCATTAGTCCCCAAATCATTTTACATCCTTGCGACACGTGTGGCATCACTGTGTGTAACAGACAGACAAAATCTGAACATTTATTTCTCTTCTCCTTTTGGACATCATCTAGAAAATAAATGTGGTTTGGGGCAGCTCTGGCTGGAAGCAGAGGAAGGGCCGATTTCCAAGGGTTAGCATGATGAGAAACCTTAGATTGATGCAGTCTGACTCCCAGTTCCTGCATGACCTTGGCAAAGTCACTTACAGTAACGTTTTCAGAAGTGGATGCTCTTTCCTCAGGCTCTAGTTCTACTTCGCATCTCCAGAGTATCCGGCTGCTTTGCTCGTACAACCAACAGCAGAAGTCGGTGTCTCAAGGGGCTTTATGGGATCTCTGATCTTGGTCCTTCCAGGGCCTCAGAGCCGTTTGATGTAACACACACTACAAACACTAACATTCGTTAGCCTGTCCCACAACTTCCCCCAGAAACTCAGGGTTTACACAAAGTCTTTGTGGGCTGCCAGAGTTTTGCAAACCCGGCTTGAGAGAGAGCCAAGTCATTCAGTGGGAGATTCTCTAGCTCTGAAGTATCAGATCTTTTTCCAAATTAATCTGTACCCATGCACATGAGATGATGCATTTAACAAGGGCATGAAAAGGAGATGTGGGTTTCATCTCTCCTTTATTTCTTGGCTCTCAGATTAGGGTTTTTGTTATTTGGGAATGGTTGAGGCAGAAGTAATAAGGCAACCACTGAACTGGGTTTGAAAGAACATCAGACTCTTGACACTCATCCTACCAGCGTTAGATCAAATAAGTTTGATTTGGATAAAAACTGTCTAATTTTCATTTCAGGGTAATTTCAGTGGTGCCATCTTATAGTTCTCACTGAATTGTCCCATGCACATGACTTACATTTTCCTGGACCTGTGGGCAATGTCATGGTTTGACCTTTCGTTCCTACTCTTCTTGTTTCAGTGGTGTTCATGTGAAGCTTTCCTTGGCTAACATTTCTTTTCCTCTGGTTTTTATACAGATGGAAACACATCATCACCTGTTCTACGTAGCATCTTCTTCCAGTGAGTCAAAACTACACCAAGGTGAAAACACCCCTTGCTTTACATGCCGTAAGAACAGCTCAGCTATTGAATTCTAGACATAACGTTTGCTCTTAGCCATTGAACATGGTAATGAACCTCTAAAGAACCTGCTCTTTAAAACACCTCTAACCAGCTGCAGCAGGATGGTGGACAGTGTATTTTCACTGGAAGGAGCAGCAGAGACTAGAGGGCCAAGAACCAGAAAAAGAGGAAAGTTCAGGTATTTGTTTCAGTGGTTGAACCAGAGTGGGGTGAAACTCTTCTGTACAGGTGACCTTAATATTGGGTTCATGGAACATCCACCAGAGACTGTCCATCACTGTGCTGGCAAAACTCTAGCTACCTAGGTTGGCCAAAGTAACAAAAGCTGATGAGTAAACTGAGATGCAGGTATGAAATATTTAAAAGCAAGTCAAAGTAACGGGGGGAGGGTGGGAAAGGACAACACCTGGAAAGCTGCAGAAACTCGGATCTGAATAGGATCAGCCAAATTAGCTGTGGCAGTCACTTCAGATTCCCTCAAAATATAACAAAAGAGATTGTTTGTAATAATAAAAAACGTTTTAAAAGGACTTGGCTCCCTTAACTGCTGCTTTTTAACAACAAAGAGTCTGCAGTGCACTGACCCTTTGAGCTGAATGGGAACACAAACCTGCCCACACCTCAGGAAATACATAAAAGGGAGCCTTACCCCACTATTTGTAAATCAGGGCACTTCAAATCACCCCCCAACCCATTCATTAAAAACTTGCTGATTTTATGTTTCTGTTATCATTCTGATACGAGCCCGAGAACAAAAGTGCTTAACAATTCCAGTCAAATAGGATAAGGGCATTCACTCTTGTTTGGATGCACGAACAACATAAATCACCTGCTCCAAGCTAACAGTTTAAAGAGTGCACAGCACGTTACGTTAAATAAAGTATTAACGCTGAGTTAAGAACACCCATTAAGGGACTTGGAGAGTTCTGGCTCACATTAACTTACACCAGTTCTGAAATAACCTTATTCCAGCTTTTTAATCCCATAATTATTCCACAACAGTATTGTCAGAAAACTCTGGTGCTGCTGCTGCTAACAATTTATAGCTGTAAGACATTAGGTGAACCACTTTGCTTAAATGCTCGTACTTAATCATATTATCAGCCTGGGCCACGCTGGTGCTTTACCTTTTCTACATTTTAAGATCTATAAGTTGGTAGTTGCAAGATGATTAAATGAAGTTTACTTGGTGATCAATATTAGTGGGTTTGGGGGAAAAACACTGACATACAGAAGAAAGAGTAAGTTTTATGTGTGCATGCTATACGTATATCTGTATGTATATATAATGTATATTAGATATACTAAACACATACACTCGTATTTGATACACACTTGTGACCAGCTTTTGTTCAAGTATGTCACAGAATTGCTTCCCACTTTCGACAATAGCAGCTCAACTGTCAGAGGATTTTCATAGAATCATAGATTCATTCAGGTTGGAAGAGACCCTTGGGATCATCAAGTCCAACCATCAACCCTAATCTAAATTATATTCCCCCAACACTACATCTAAGTGTATTTAAACTCACCCCGGGATGGTGACTCAGCCACCACCCCAGGCAGCCCATTTCAGTGCCCTGATTGTCTTTCAGGACCTCAGTTTTCTTTGAGATGTTTCCTCTTGGTCTACTCTCAGTTTCAGTGGAAGGACAGACCGTGAATGGACCCATACAGACGTTGGCACAGAATTAGTTTAGAGTCTGAGATGCTGAGAGGAGAGTAAGAACTGTAGAGAAGAGCTCTCCAATGTTAGGAATTATTGACATCTAGTTATAAATCTTTGGACACTTTTCTAATGACAAAACATCCAGATCACAGAACACGAGGGGTTGGAAGGGATCTCCATCTAGTCAAATCCCCGATGGACTGAAGTCAGTACTATGGAACAAACCTGACAAAAGATTGCAACCAAGAGCCTTGAAAAAGCAAATTTGTGTCTAGTTTCTGGTCCTTCGTTACAAGAAGGACAAGTTAGAGAGGGTCTTGCTCAGATCATGGAACACGCTTCACCGTACGTGGAGTTGGCCCGGAGAACCTCCTCAATCCCCTTCCAGCCTGAGCTATTCTGTTTGCCTTTCAAGTAATTTTTAGTGACGAGAATAACCAGAAGTATAACCAGAGAAATACAAAGGAGAAAAAAGTGTCCCAAAGATCAGCCTGGGCCGTTCCATTTCTACCCCCTTCTCAGCCAGGTTTCCCATCTGGCAGAGCTTTAAGCTCAGTAAGGATCTAGCACCCAACCCTACCGGATTTCAGTAGGTTTGTCACAGAAATTGAGTGGGACAACGAGCTGAGTCAAGAGATATAGCGTGTCTGTGGGTGCCATAAAAGTGACACGGCTGCAGGTAAATCATACGAGTAATTACAACCAGGAGTCAGCTTTGCCAGTCCCTCTCTGCGCTAACTTCGAATCGCAGGGCCTTCTGGTGGCTCATTTGCCTCTTTTTGCAGAGAAATTCAAGGACAGATTTGTGGTGGTGGCCAAGATGCAAAGTCCAGAGAACAAACACGACAATTTTCAGAAACACTGAATTTTGCTTCAGCCTTGTCACTTCTCGCAAATATTGACGAGAGCACAGTGTCAGGAGTGGATTTTTGTGTCTGGAGCTGGGATTAATTCGTTCACGAACACTAGATAATTCTGTGAAGCAAATAAATCTCACTTCAGGCAGAAGAAAAGTCAACTCATGAAACCTTACCCCATCAGAGAAAATTAGGAAACCCCACGATTTAGATAACCCCTCTGATGGTCTGAGCTGTTTGATTTTTGAAGGAACAATCTTAGCAGAGAATCTGTGGGAGGGGGGAAAAGGAAAATCAACTACAAACACCTGTTTACAGGACAAGTAGTTTCATTTGGCATTTTAGGCAAAACTTTCACTTTGAAAAGAAAAAGTCCGATTCTATCAATATGGTTTGGTGCCAATTTAAATTAAAAGAAAACGTTAAGGACAAATGAACGGAACAGACAAAGTGACGTTTGCCCCCTTTCAGCACACAGCCCAGTGTTGAGAAAACTTCTGGATAGACTTTAAAATTAAAAATTTAAATTTAAAAAAATTAAAATTAAAAATAAATTATTTTCATGGACCGTTTTGAAGACCCAACTTCCCAGCCTGATCTACCTGATACAGAAAGTGTGTCCAAAGTAATACAACTAAACATGATGCAGTGCTGCCCATTGACAGATGTATCTGTGCTAGTTCCCATCCACATCAGATGGTGCCATGGAACGTGCTTGGTTGGGGTCAGATGCTGACACAGAAAGAGGAGGGACCAGGACGTTTCCAAGAGTTCATTCATTTGACAAGGTAGTTATCCAGTCCATTAAATCAGTTGTCCACTGGGGATGGTTTTGTTCCCACATCCCCCCGCCCCCAACCTCGAACAGCTTTGGAATCAGTGCCCGCTCTCGCAGCTTTTGCCTTCTGAGTCTTCTCCTTAAGGAAATTATGCATGGAAATTCCTTTTTACGAGCTTTTACTGAAACCACAAGTCTGTATCTGAAATATATACTACTGCAAAATTTCGCCCAAAGCTTTGTCTTGGCTATATAAAGAAATTATAGGTGTGGACCAATTTTTGAATTAGCATGAAAACTGCTTTTATGTGCATACGAGAAAGGCCTTTGAAACATCTTGCCAAAGGCCTTTTTGTCTTCTGGTTGTTAGGAGAAAACATGGTCGTCCCAAAGAAAAAAAACCTGATCGTGGTTCCACCTTAATCAGATTCACAATCGTGTCCTAATGCAATTTGTCCTAATCCATTTCTAAGGAAGACAACCATTTATGATTTGGAAAGACATGTGGGAATAAATGTGGCTATATGGAAATCCCCCGAGCCCTTTATGTACTATATTTTACCAGTTCATAAAAAAAACCTAATTACATTTTAGAGAAGGCGGCGGCATTATGGATGCGACGTATATTGTAATGGAGCACCGCTCCACCCGCCCGTCCTACAACCCCTGCGCTACCCCAGGGGCTGATTTTGGGATGACGATGCCCTGCTTAAACACCTTTCATGCTGCTCACACACCTCAGCACGTGGCCGAAATGCTGCTGTGCTTGAGTTTGGGTTTTGGGTGAAAAGGATGCTTCCTGCTCAGTATGGCAGCAAATTGCCCTTGCAGTAAAGCAGATAATTGCTTGGTGCCCACGGAACACGTTAATTAATACTTGGGCAAATATCTGCTTCGTCATCCACACACAGAACCCCACAGAGCTAATTCGTTGCACTCCACAGAACTAAGAGTTACAGAACAACAGAGCATTAGGGATTGGAAGGGACCTCAAAAGATCATCTGGTCCAATCCCCCTGCCACAGCAGGATCACCTAGAACAAGTCACACAGGAACATGGCCAGATGGGTTTTAAATGTCTCCTGAGAAGGAGACTCCACAACCCCCCTGGGCAGCCCCTTCCAGTGCTCTGACACCCTCAGTGTGAAGAACTTCATTCTCATATTGATGTGGAACCCTCTATGTTCCAACTCACACCCATTGCCCCTTGTCCTACAAGACACCAAGAAGAGCCTGGCTCCATCCTCCCAACACCCACCCTTCACATATTCATAAGACGGTGCTTAGGTCCACCCCAGCCTGTGCACATCAGGAAGGGAAGGGTGGGATGGGAACAGGCACAAGAGAACTGAGCTTTATACACGAGTTGTCCCACTGGAATTGTGTGAGTAAAGTCAGGCAGAAGTGTTTTGAGGACTGAGGTCCTAAAATAACACAGCAGAGTTCCAAAAGCAGAACGGTTGAGGTTTATTTTGCCCAAAGTTCTTTGATGTGCCATCTCCCTCCAAACACACACGTTGACGTATCGCTGATGTTATTGTTAGGGAAAGTTTTGCTATAAACATCTCTGACTGTAACGAATGGCATAAAACTGAGGCAGGTCAGCAGTGTAAATAATCAGAGCCCTTCTATTTACCCATTTGTAATAATTAGGAAATCACATAACTCATGAAATCATAATTGCCCAACATTTCATCATTTGTTTGTTGCTTGAGAAAGTTTGGAGGGGAGGTTTTGGTTTTGCACGCTCACATCTGGCCATGATCACTTCTGGAAACTGAGGTCCTCATTCAAAGGTCCTTATCGGCCCCATCCCTTTTATCAAGGGATCCATCTCACTTACTGGAAAAGCTGCTGCTGCTGGAGAAACCAGGGCTGTGCACAGACCCGGTGATTCTTAATTCTTAGCTTGCTTGGTGAAAAATAGAGCTCTGCTGAAGTCAGAGTTTTGTTTTAAGCAGGACTTCAAGGCAGAAAAACCTGGCCTTGTTCTAAACTAGAGCAAACCCTAAAATAGTGGAGTTGCCTCAGAAGGAAAATTCCACACGTGCTCAAAACACATTGCTCTTATTTGGTGCAGCTATAAGGTTAACTAAGACAAATGGGAAGAGAGTTCAGTGACAGGCTGACAGTTAAAATCTGCTCGAATCCCAAATATCACTGCAGTTTTTCTATGTTAATTTATTTTAAAATAGTCTAAGTAAAAGCAATACAGCACCTTGATTTTTATAAATCCACGTGTTTCGAAAGCAAAGTTTCCTCCAAGTATCTTGAAAAAACACAAACTTGAGTGCTGCTGCATAACCCACCTGGACACGTTCCTGCACGACTGGGTCTAGGTGATCCTGCTTTGGCAGCGGGATTGGACTGGATGATCTTTCGAGGTCCCTTCCAATCCCTAATGTTCTGTGATGGGATTGTTAATTACCACACCAAATTTTTTTTAGATGACACCTAATATTAAGTAAAATAGTAAATGGAACTTGATCTAGGGGATCCTGCTCTGGCAGGGGGATTGGACTGGATGATCTTTCCAGGTCCCTTCCTATCCCTAATGTTCTGTGATGGGAAAAAGGTGCTTTATAAGAACAATGCTACTAGCAGCTTCTAACAAGAAGGACCAAGGTGTCTCCTGATGGAGCAGAACCTGAAGTAATTCAAAACAACTGACTGAAGTTCAGTTTCCAAGAAAATACAAAGTCTCCAACGCACGTCCAGGTGAATAAAAAATGAGACAATACATTTTGATTTTGCTGCAGTGCAGGGGTGCATCGACAAACCCAAATCCTAATTACCATAAATCCCAAACATTGCAGCCACTAGACTCATCTCATCCCCAGGTACTCCATGTGCACACACATACACAAAATAGAGATGTTCTCCAAGCTTTGCTGTTACCGCTTTGGTTTGTTGGAGGATTTCATGGTTTGGTTTCTTGAGTTTTGCTTTTGAGGGCTTTTGGTGGGGGTGAAGGGTGGGTGTCAGGAGGATGGAGCCAGGCTCTAGTCAGTGCCATGTAATGTTAGGACAAGGGGCAATGGGTATCAGCTGGAACAGAGGAAGTTCCACATAAATATGAGAAGGAACTTCTTCACACTGAGGGTGACAGAGCCCTGGAAGGGGCTGCCCAGGGGGCTTGTGGAGTCTCCTTCTTGGGAGACATTTAAAGCCTACCTGGATATGTTCCTGTGGAACTTGGTCTAGGTGATCCTGCTGTAGCAGAGGGATTGGACTGGATGATCGAGTTCCCTTCCAATCCCTAACATTCTGTGATTCTGTGTTGATGTGTTTAGGGTGTTTTTCCTATATTGGACCTTACTTCTATTTTAAAATCGTTTCTCCCTGCACATTTGTTCTTGGTGTTTAACATGTTTCTTATCACATTGGACTAGATGACCTCTGGAGGTCCCTTCCAATCCCTAACGTTCTGTGGTACATGCCTGGACACCACCAGTGCTCTGGGCAACAGCACTAGGCAAACTTTAAAGTTTCTTTTCATCTGATGACTGCAGTGTTGAGGACTCCTACCACAGAACCAATGTGTTCTGAGCAATCAGCACTCAGAAGTGACTAATCTAACCAGGTAGGAAAATAAATTAGAGACCTTTGGGAAAGAACACTCCCTGAAATTTTACCTTTTTTTTTACGCTGCGTGTCCAAAAATAAAGGTTCCCAAAAACCTTTTTCTCCTCCACCAACCCCCCCCCCCACCTTTTAACAAATCTTCCAATTTATTAAGCCTGAAAGTTGCAGACGTAGTTTTTGCAAGCTCAGCATGCTCAATATGTAACTTTGAGTACCTTTAACAAGACAAGACTGATTTTCCTATTGGGAAGATTAATTTCTCATTGCTGTTGTTGTATAAGCACAGGCCTGTTTTCCTTTGTAATAAATAAAGCTGAAGTCAACACATGTAACCACCGGGATAATACGCGTTGCGAAACCTGCCCTGACTCAAAGCTGCTTAATGGTTTTCCACTGAAAATTCAACATCTGCCAACACCACACAAATCTTGATAACTGATGTCATCGTGAACCCATTAGGGCTGGGTTTGTAACATGTTGGGGAAACAAAGGATTTATGGAAGGCTGCTAACAGAGGGCTAAATCCCGGAGCCCTTAGTCAACGGTAGGGATTGTTCCTGCAGTAAGGTGTGAGTAAGAACATCTTAAGCCTGGCAGAACGTAAGCAAACTCTTGTTCCACATTAAATTTAATTAGGCAGGTCATTCATGAAAATGACACCCTAAGATATGGAACCTGTCACTGCAAATCACCTTTCGTCGCTGAGGCTGCTCTGGGAACCCTGGTCCTGCCACACCAGCTACTGGCTTTGAAGTCCTGCAGCTGTGATGCTGCAGGAAGGAAAAGCCATTTAAAGCAAGGGGCAACTCTGGAGGAGGCAGGCATTTCCCCCAGTCCACCCCCAGCAGCTGAAACTTCTCAGCTGAGGATATCCAGAGGTATGTAACGAAGCAAAGGTCCTCATACTAAAACCCATATGACATGCCTGTGGGATGCCAGGAGCTGTAGCTCAGGGAAATGCTGTGCCATGCAGAAACAGGAGCATCTGCACCGATAAAGGGGATCCCGCACTATCTCTGCCCTCCATACACCTGAAAAGCTGATAACACCCATCCAGCAGTCCCTTCTCTGGGTGCAGAGGTGCTTAATCAAAGCTACAGACCTGTGGGGGAGGGAAAGTCACTTAATTAATGGCCCAGATATCCTCACCAAAGCTCTTGCCAAGATTAGGTTCAGATTGTAAAGAAATCTGGGGGAGAAAGGTAATTCCCAGCACCTGCGGGCAGGTTTATTAGCTGAAAAACCTTCTGTGAAAGTATTTGTCTGTGCTCCACCAAACTGACCCCACCAGCTTTTATCTGCCCATAACCACAAGCAGATTTTGAAGCCGGCTGCGGAGGAGATCCCTAATGGGCAAGAGCTCCGTGGCAAATCCACTGGAATGAAGGAACCCGTGGATGGAAGCAATCACAGGGCTGTTCAAAGGGGACGGCATCAGAATTCACTATCTGGGTGCACAGAGGACAAACAAAGCGGGAGAGCACCAAGATCTCTAACTTATCCACCTCATGCAGCACCTTGCTAGATCCAGGACTAGGCAAATTGTGAGTCTGTTAAGGGGTACAGCAAAACTCCCCAGGAACTTCCACATTTCTCCCTGGAAAAAAATCTTCACAGATGTTTTGGAGTTGGTTTTCGTTGGGGTTTGTGGTCGCTTTTTTCTGGACAGTTGATTCCACCTCACTCTACAGAGCCAAGTTCAGAAGATGAAAGAGTGGCCACAAAGCTTTTAGGGAAACTAAACCTCAAGAAACACCTGATGAGTTTAGAAACAGAGGACAGCAACCCTAGAAAATGATGTTTTTAAGTTGCATAACGTAGCTCCTCATTAAAAGAAATGAAAGTTACAGCTGTCCAGTGGAACCTTGTGGAGCTGTGACTCACCCTTGATCCTACAATGTGCACTTTCAGCCCATGCACTCAGACCCATACGTGACCCTTTGTGTCAGGGTAGCATGAATTCTCCATCACTCCACTCAATTTAAACCCTGATTAATCTGTTTTATCCATTTTTGGGGAGTCTCAGAAAATTTCTATCAATTTTTTTTTTCTCTAGCTAGAACAGCAGCAAGAGGGCTCTGATTTCCATTCTTCTACTGCTCATGACAAAAGAGTACTATTTAAAAAAAAAAAATCAACATCACAGAATCACTGACTGATACAGGTTGGAAGGGACCTCAGAAGATCATCTAAGTCCAACCCCCCTCCTTTGGGCCAACACAGTAAAAATGTTTAGGTTTTTCAATAAAGTCTTGAAATGTTGTCCTGAGTTTTGCTGGAGTTACTGGTTGGGTTTTCTAGTTGCTGTCTCAGCTGTACCAGAATCCTTTTAACACTAAAGTGTTAATGACAACTGGCACCTTGGTAATTTCATACTGGACTCATCCCTCCCGCTAACTAGCGCCTCGTTGTGCAAGAGCCTAAGTCACCTCATGAGTGATGAAGATGGTGAATAATCAACCACAAACATCAAGGAAGGCTGCAGTGAATCTGAACCTTATCTGCTCCATCTTGTCCCTCCAGTAAACATCTAAGTATCGACTACCTTTTCAACCATGTAGGGTAATTTATGGCACCTACCACTCACTGGCACTGGCCCTACCACTTGCAGAGGAATTACGGTCATGACCCTAGAATTTGGGATGCAGGTTCCTCCCCACAGCCTCCAAGAATACTACAACAAGTTTAATAGCTCACACACAAAACTGGCTGCTGAGCAAAACCAGCAGTTCAGAAGTGCCATCACTTTAGAAGGTTGAAGTGGAATAATTCTGCACACTGGTACACAGTAAATCTCTAGCTACAATTTGCTTTTACACAGCAACTCATGGGAAAAAAGAAGATGTATTAGAAGTTGTGAAGTCTCCTTCACTGGAGATATTTAAAACCTGCCTGGATGTGTTCCTGTGCGACTTGGTCTAGGTGATCCTGCTGTGGCAGGGGGATTGGACTAGATGATCTTTTGAAGTCCCTTACAATCCCTAATGATTCTAGGATATTGCTCAAGGTGTTTTCTGTTGGAAAAGACCTTCAAGATCATAAAGTCCAACCATTAAATACTTGCCTAGAAAGGTAAAACAGCTGCTTGGGCTCTTATGTGCTGTTTCTGAGTCACCAGAAGAACAGCACTTACTTAGTGTCCCTTCAGTCTCTCCACGCTCCTCATTCAAGATGATGGACTTCTCCTGCCATTACATTCCAACATACATCACATTTTACCCCAATTCCTAGGAATTTGGAAACAGTTCCATGAATGTGCACGTTCAAGCCATCTTTTAAGGAACTGAACTTCACATTTAACACATTGCAATAATGCCCCAGGGCAGCTGCACGGGTGTCTTTGGCATCACTGTATGGATGACACCAAACTATTCAACTTGTCCCCAATAATTGGATAAGGGATGATGCAGGTGTTGGTAAACACCACACTCAGGTGCTCTGTTAAACCTACTCTGGCCCCAGCCCCAGAGTCCATAGATCCCAGTCTTAAACCTGACTAGTTCCACCAGTTGAGAGGCTTACTCATGCATGGCAGGTTCAGTAGGAAAACTAAGTGCCTGCAGGATCATAAGAAGCAACCATGAAAAGATGGTGCGATCCTGATAGGCAAAGAACCCTCCGTGGGGAAAAACAAAAAGTGAGGCTGCCACAATAGCGTCGTCGATGCAAATCTGGCAAACACAGCACCAGGGAGGCTGACTGCAATTTTCCCTCGCTAAGCCTGACCTGTAACTCATTAACCTGCTGCTAACACAGGGCTCAGCTCCTCGAAGCACTCCAAGGAAAGATAAGCTGGAATGAATTTTTGTTCTAGGGCATGGCATGTTTGTAAGATTTCATAAACACTGGGAGAAGGCTATAAAAGAATCTATGAGTGACCTACCGAGTGCATTCACAGAGCGCCCAGTGGCCTTCGTGAGTTGTTTTGTCCACATTAACTCCATTAGACTGTAACTCTGCCTGGCTATTGCATTGCTCTCACATAAAAATAAACCCTCCTGTAATACCGAAGTTGCAAAAGGTCCAAGACCAATGACAAAACCTCTCCTTCTTTATTTCCCCGGGTACTTGGCACTTGCCCCATGGCCAGCGCTGCACGCCAGAACACTTCTGGGTATTTCTGCAAACCCTACACTGCCACTGAGATGGCTTCTTTATCTTTTCCTACAGCCTGAGCTCACGAGTGGCTGTTAGTTTAGGGAGTATTAATGGGAGCTATTTCAGCAAATACTAACATCGCTTTGTCTTTCATGGGATTGTGCAGAATTTAAGACAACCTAAAGCTGAGAGCTGAGCTCGTGGTGGTTGTTTTAGCACGGCTTTAGAAGAGTCCATCTAATTGAGGACAGGTCCATAAATAAAACATCAGGCCATTCCCCCCTCCCCCACCATCATTATCCTGATTAGGATGAGATCAGATCACACAAAGGTCATGGTATATGAAAAATAGTGAAGTGTTAGATCAGACCCCTTCATGGGAATAAACCTTGAAGAAACTTAGAGTAACATCTTGCACTGAAATTTCCAGGCAACTGTCTGTGAAGCTTCACTCCAGCTTCCCCAAATCAGTGTAACCCATCATTTGTTGAAGAATTTGAGTGATTTCCTTCATTTTTTTGTACAAGCCTCCTAATCAAAGTGCTGCAACTGGATAGGTCCTTGCAGCCTTGGAAATAAGAGACTCTTTTCACTGTCTTTGACAAAATGCAGCTGTTTCTGTCCTAGATCCTCCCATCTCATTATTTACTATCATTTTAACATTACTGAATTTTCAAGTTGCCTCTGAAAACCTCTCACCATGCACAGACTAATCAACCCATTAATTCTTCCCTACTCTGAAAATTGCCCAGTTAATACATCACCACTGACCTCAGAGGTGCCTCATCTCTACTTTGGGGGTTTCTGCTCCTGTTTCAGACTAGAGAAGGGTTCTTTTGCCCTGAAGCCTGCCTGCTTCCTGCCAGCCTTATTAGCTGATGTAAACACTGAAAATCAACTTCCTACAGACCTGGGAATTGTTCTGCAGGTCCTGGAAGGACTTTCTAGGAAGAATCTTGGGGATTATATCTGCTCTCCAAGCCATGCTGTCGATGGTGCACAAGCAGAGAGATGCACTATGTGGATGGGCGACTGTTGTTCAGAGTTCAGGTCAGAAAAGCAGTCTGTTGTGATTTGTATGAAGATTTGTACTTCGAATGATAGGTCTGGATGAACCATGAGATCAAGCTCTTAGTTCTTGCAAGGCTGTCTTTACTGCCAGCTCATGTTCTGTAAATTATGACCTTTAAAAGAAGATGTGAGGAGATCAATCCTACTGAGTTACACAGGCTTTATGCTTAGGCACTACCCACACTGAGATGGATCAGTCTTATCCTCCTCACACAATTTATCACCAAGGTGCAGTTCTACAAAGGAGCCACAGTTCTGAGGCACTGCACTCTTTACTGGAGGAAACTAGGGTAGACATTACAAACAATATGATTTCTTTTTGTCTTCCCTCTCTCTAGAAACGCTGGTTGACAACGGGTTAAAACTTTGCTGCCAAGCACTGGCCATTTTAAGGTGTATTCCTCTCCCCTGCTGAGTTGCCCCCTGACCTTCTGGGGGCCAGGGCAGCTGCAGGCTTCAGCTTTACTCTATTTCCTGGCCTCTCTCCTGGCTGTGCACTCAATGTTTCCACAGCAGATTAATGACAGCTAATAATATCTGATATATCTGGACATTGCCACATAATGAGTTGCAGTCCCACTGGGTGCCCAAAGTGTCACTACTAACAAATTCACCAGAGCCGCGTGTAATTAGCATGTAAAGGGAGTGATCATGCAGTAAATCTGGAGGGGAAGATGGATAGCCCACGAGGAAAAAAAAAAGTATTAGTGTGAAGAGAAAAAACCACCGTTCTTAAGGCTCATTGGTACACGTGTGTTTCTTGGCATGAATATTTTCCCGATAACAAACTGTGGACAGGTTACCTTTACAGTAACATTATTCCTTCCACAGCTGATAGGCAGAATTTCATTATGGCCCCGCTAATGTTACAATATTTCTGCAAAATGTCACCGCATGCAAATGAGGAGAGGTGAAGGTTTCTGTCTTAGGTTTCTTTCTGAGATGAGCTGTCCCTTCCTCGCTACAGCCCAGTTCCCCTTCTGCCAGTTTACCGATGTGCTAACATTGACCCAACCTTGTGAAATAAAATTGGCACTGGAGGATCTGCCTTCTCTGGTGGCTAAATAGGAGTGAGGAAGCCGACGCGTGACGAAGACGTGAGAGACGATATTTTCTCACTGGATGAGGTTTATCCAAAGCATAACCTTTCCCGAGCATGATAAAGAATATTGGGATGGACAGCCAGTGAGAGCTACCTGACCACAGGGCCTCTACTGATGGATTGAGGATTAACTTTAGGATTATACAGTGACTACTATATATAGTACTACAGTAACTACTATACACAGTGCTACATTGTAACTGCATTGTAACTACTATATACAGTGCTACATTGTAACTACACTGTAACTAATATATACGGTGCTACATTGTAACTCCTACATATGGTGCTACATTGTAACCACATTGTAACTCCTACATATGGTGCTACATTGTAACTACTATATATAGTGCTACAGTAACTACATTGTAACTACTATATAGTAACTAATATATAGTTCTTGGGTCTTTTCCATATGTCACTACCTTGTGACCTTCTGGCTGCCCATCACACACTAAGTGCTGCCCTGGTGTGGGTCTGGGCAGGCAAAGGGTCTTTCCCGGGAGACAGAGGTTGACAAAGAGCAGATAAATTGTCCTGATGGGCTTTATTCAGCCTGAAGAGCCCTAAATGGGGCAGCTCATCTCTGGTTTAAGTCACTCACTCTTCCACCTCAGAACCCATTGCTCGCCAATGCTAAGGACTTCATTTTGCTCTGAGGTTGTCATTTACGCCCTTTTGACATCTGGATGGGAATCCTTGCTTTACCCAGCTCCAGCTCCGAGGTTTATTTAGGCAATTGGCCCAAATGTGGTTAATTCAAAGCGTAAGGGCTGGGTTTTGAAAAATTTATTATATTTTGCTGAACACAGAGTCTTTTGGCCCGAAGGACTTTAGACTTCAAAATGCTCTTGCTCATAAGACGCTGGTGTCATTGAAGGGGAATGACGTTAACAAGGAAGCCTCACTCCAAAAACCAAACACAAATCCCAACAAACAAACAGTTGTCTCTGACATACACGTTTTTTCCCATAGTGAGTAATTATTAGATGTGAAAAATTCATATGGGCTTTCTCTAACCTCTGTAGGCTGGGTCAGGAGAACCTTGGGATCCTCAGGCTCAGCAAGCACAAGCCAGCTCAGACTCAATTTGGTATCAGAGGTAGAAATTGTAAGTGATTTTAGCTTTTATCCTTCTTTTATAATGAAAGAAGTTCCAAACTGGTTGCTGTATGGAAAAGTACAGACCCCAAAGGCCGAGAAAGAGCAGTTAATTGAGAAGTGAGGAAGTCTTTTAAAAACCCCACATGTTTTGCACCTCAGAAGGGGCAACCCCACCGTATTTTAGAGGAGAGAAAAAAAAGATATGAAAAACCTTTAAAATCTTCCTGACAAATAACAACTTTAATTTAGAATCCCTTGTTCTATTACCTTCTCTCTGCAACTCTCAGTGTAGTTATTCATTTCAAGATAATTTCCTTACACATGAAGAAAGAAAAGATAAAACTAAGCAGCTTGACATTGTTTATCCTGTTTTTAATGGAAGAAGGAAGCTCACAGACTATCCAGCTCCCACAGGAACCTTTTTTTGTGCAGTCTTAATGATAATTAACCGACAATGATTGATGGGCAGCACAGAGGTAAGAGAAGACACAACTGCGCCGGTTCCATCCATTTCACTTGGCTTCTTTCTCTTATGAGTCCTTGTTTACTTCCGAATAACATCAAATGAACTACAGGTCCAATCTGAATTTCACACTTAAAGTTCATCTGAAACACATTTGCCCAAGTGTTCCATCATCTGACTAATGTTCATATACCCACAAATTTCATTTTGCATCAACTTCAGGAAAGGCAACTTACTTTTACATCAGAAATACAAGGAAACATTCGCGTTTCTATCCTGGGATGGATCAGAAGGGGGTTGGTTAGTAGATCCCGAGGGGTTCTCCTCTTCCTCTACTCTGCCCTGGTGAGACCACATCTGGAATATTGTGTCTGGTTTTTAGGCCCTTCAGTTCAAGAAGGACACAGAACTGCTGGAGCAAGTCCAGCACAGAGCCACAAAGATGAAGGGAGTGGAACATCTCCCTGATGAGAAAAGGCTGAGGAAGCTAGGTTTCTTTAGCTTGGAAAAAGGAGACTGAGGGGTGACCCCATTAATGTTTATAAAGATGTAAACGGTAGGTGTCAGGAGGATGGAGCCAGGCTCTGCTCAGTGTCATCTAGTGATAGGACACGGGGCAGTGGGTGTGAGCTGGAACACAATGGGTTCATATCAATATGACAAGGAACTTCCTCATGGTGAGGATGACAGAGCACTGCAAGGGGCTGCCCAGTGGCATTGTGGAGTCTCCTTCTCTGGAGATGCTTGAAGCCCACCTGGACATGTTCCTGTGTGAATGGATCTAGGTGATCCTGCTGTGGCAGAGAGATTGGACTGGATGATCTTTCAAGGTCCCTTTCAATCCCTAATGTTCTGTGTGATACTGGAAAACATGCCCCTGTGCACCAAGGCTACAGAGAATTTTTCAATATGTCCATGGAATTTTGTGGAAGGGAACACCAGTCTTTTTTAGATTAATTTCAAAGCACTGTTGTAACTGTCATAGGGGTGGTTTTGTAAGCACAGAACTGCGGTATTACAAAATCATCTCTGCTGAAAACCTCCCAGGGTCTCACATCCAAACTCAGTCTTGTTAAAGTTCACAGCATCTCATACATTGCCTAGAACAAGTGCATGGAATGATGATACTTTACACTTCATTCTGAAAATCCACTGATTAAATAATCATTTCCACCACGCTGCCTGTGCCAGCCTTAGAATCTTCTGTGTCCAGCAACTGCTTCTAAAGCTTTTGGAAGAGGTCTGTTGCTTTAACCAGGAAAAACAGTCCAGTTTGAAATTTATACAAAAATTCTACTTGAAATTTCTATAGAAAGACCCAAGGATTTAAGTTTCTTCATTTGATCAGTGATTCTCTCTGGTATCACATTTCAATGATATTATTTTAACTGCTTTTCTGAACAACTTTCTTTTATCTGTTGAAAGAAGTTTTCTTCCCCTGATGGCTTCATGGCCCTTTCAATGAGTCATTACCTATAACACAACCAACACACAATGTACCCTGGGGAGCTGGAGCTCATCTCAGTGCTGTTCTCTCACGGTGAATATTTAGTACCATTTGGCACTTGAAGGACAAGTAAGGTGACACCACTGATCTCTTGTGGGTCTTGTGGATGAAGAAATCAGTCAGCAAGTATATTGGGTAAACTCCAGCAGCTTTTTCTCTTTCACTTCTACCGTAAGGCAAGGGTTGTGGTAAAACTGCACCTGCCTCAGGGTACCTTCAGGTTTTGCCTACCTTTATGCCCTCCTTGATAGGACTAAAAATTCAAGTTCAAACATCTTGTACTGGAGGATCCTTCACTGAGTCAGACACTACCACTTCCATGGGGTCTATAGCAAGTCTCAGTCATCCATACAGGTTACTGCTGAGGGACAAGGACACCCTTCACCATGCAGGCACTCCCTGCTTTTGCTGGAGAGTCCTTTTCCATTACAACCAGTGATCTTTTGGCACACAGGTGGCTTCGAGATCTATGTCCAATAAACCTTCTCAATGTAAGAACTAGTTGCATGGATCAATGAATTGTGCATTTTCCAGCACTACAGAAAATGATTGATTCATAAATAGCTCCTTTAAGTGATTTCTGAGATGCCTTCCTTACCAACAGACTGGAAAGTGCTGGTCCGTGCACAAGAGACCATCTCCCTGCCTCCCATGGAACACAACATGGTCCTACTGCTTTACAAACAGTGGTGTAGGGTTAGGGTTTTTCTTCCTTCAACTGAAAAAACAAATCAGCAACGACAAATGATTTGGTGTCTGAAGACAACTTCCAAGTGACCTGAAGTTAAACACTTCCTTCTCACCTACTATGAGCAAAGCAGAGGACGTGATGTGCTAGAGCCACAGCACAGGAGCTAGTAGAGTCACTTCTACCCCTCACACTACTGACTGGCACTTGGTGCCAACCTCCTGAGTGAAGGGGAACTCTGTTTCCCTGGCAGGAAAGGATCCTGGGTTCAGGTGAGGTTTCCTGTATCATTCAAGGAACCAGCATCTTGCCAGCATGGGCAAACTGAATAAAGCTCCAATAGCATCCTGTCCCTCTGTGTCCAAAGCTATTGCTGGGCAGAACAACATTGAGGTAGATCCAGATGCTCGGGCTTCCCTATTGCCACACCCCTGTGTGCAGACCTTCGTTTATTCTGGGCCAACACCCTGTGCAGGGCAGCTGGAGGAGCAGACAACAGGCCTGATTAAACTTGTTGATTCATCTAAACAAGTTCTCTTTCAGCAAAGCAAAATTCATACCAGTCTGCACCCCAATTACCTCAGACAAATCTGCCGTGATTTGTAATTACGTTATTATTTTAAATTAATCCATCCGTGAATTACAGTTGTCTTTTGCTTATTCACTTGTTTAGACCAGTCTAAAAAAAATGAGCAGGGCTTTCAGCCATTTATAATGAAAGCAGAATGACTTAAAAAAAGACCTACTTTTTTTCAGCTTGCATTAATGAGCTCATCCCAAAATATATATGCAATAATATAGGAAATTAAGTTATAAATGTAGGGATGTGCTCCGAGTCACCACAAAAATCTGCATGCAAATGCATAATAATCACAAATCTACATTATTACAATATTAAAAAAAATACCCACAATTAAATTATCGTGTGGAAATAATCATAATGTTATTGGAAACTCAATTATTGTGGCAACCCTTGTCGGGGAATTAGCAGGCTATGGCAAAGGCAAGTCAGACCTGAATTCATCAAATATATATTATCACAATATTACATGTTCACTTCGATTCCATGCAAAGACAAACATCCTCACTCACTAGTATCTGCTCAATGCATTTGTATTATTCATGAACAACGCTGTGATCTATTATACATACAAAACTGATTGTACGCCGCTTGCCCCGGGCTACAACGCAGAGACACAGAATTAATTTTATTATATACACATGCATGATAATTGTGTAGAATTCGGTCAAATATCAAACTCTGCTCCTGTGCACCATTATTTTACTTTCCAAAAAGAGGTCTAAGGTCAGCAGCAATTTCTCTTTGGCGACAGTGAAACTCTTTGTCATTTAGAGAAGAAAGTTCCCGGGTACTAATGAGCCTGGAGCTGTGATGAATGGTCACACGCTCCCTTTCCTCTCCAACCCCCCACCCATCAAAGGGAAAATGGAACTTTTATGGAGATTCTCAAGAATTCCTCACGCACACAGAAGTCACTTTGGGCTGTGGATCGAGAGACTTAAGAGAGGAGGCAGCAACTTTTTGGGAGACTCGGTTAAAACTGTGCAGGAAGATGATCAACACAGGAGAAGGAAACCCAGCTGTACTTTTATTCCTGTAGGAGCTGCTGTTATTTTCAAGACATTTAAGTAAACCCTCCAAAAGAGTTTTCCCATGACCATCTTCCCTACTATGAGTTTTCATCAAAAACCAAACTACCACATCCTCCTTCCCTCAGTAGCACACAAGAGGCTGACAGAAAGGTCTTGTACCTTTTCTCCTGAATCCTCCAAACTTTTTCTGAGAATGACAAAGATCAGGATCACCCAAGACAACTGTAATTGCTCAAAGACACAGGGAGATAGAATCATCATGGCTGGAAAGGACCTCTAAGGTGATCAAGTCCAACCCTCATCCCAACATCTCCCATCAAACCAGAGATCTCCCAAGTGGAGAAGGGGCTTGAACAAGGTGCATGACCTCAAAGTACTGGCTTGGGTTCCATCATCACTGGAAGTAAACAGGATACTCCATTTCAGCTCAGGTAAAAGCCGGGTCCATAGCAGTCGGTGGGATGTGCAAATTTTGACAACAATTACTGTCACTCAGCTTCAGAGCTGGGCATCAACTCCTATCATGTCCTGCAGTTGCACAAAGACACATCTAGCCCAATGATCAAATAAGGTTGTTTTGGGACAAGAAAAGCAGCCAGGGAAAAAACCCTGCCCAGAGTCCACAGTGCATCAAAAGAAAAAAAAAAACAAATAATGAAAAATCTTCTCTTCTAATTCTCTTCATTCCCACTCTCCATCCTTCATCTTTCAATCCTTTATAGGCCTATGCCCAGAGTCCATCATTTTCATAGCTCTGAGACGAATGCAGGATGATGTCCATTTACTGTAAATTGGTAAAGTCTTTACCATCCTGAACAATCTGAGAGGACACACTTATGAAACCAGAGATTTGTGCTACATCTGGAAACACCTCCATGGCTTTACCCATGGAGTTCTGGCACGTCCCCTACCAGCCTTCAACTGCCAAAATACACAAAAACATATAAGGCAAACCAGAGCAGTTAAGCCACATTTTCCAAGCTTCTAATATAAACTCACTTTAAAATAAGAAAACACAGAGCTTTAATTGGTTTGCCTGACTGCACCTATTAGTAGCCACACTAGAACTACCAGCTAAACAGCAAATTGTCACCAAGACCAACACCGTCTCCCCAGTTCATACAGACTCCTGGAAGCGCTGCGTGTTGACACACAGAACAAGCCTCAGCTTCATGCTCTTGCCAGCTATCAGCCAGCATCGCTCACGCTCAGATCTCTTGGCATTTAATATTCATGGGGCAGAAGCATCTCCCCATCCCCATTAGGATCAAGAAACATTACGAGGTGTGCGAACACAAACACAACACTACAGGCAGCTCTGCGGAGAGCACTGCACTCCTTCCAATAAACACGCGACACTGTACAGCTACTGAGGTAAAAGAGCTGCTTGGTCTTCCCATTCATTTTAATAGTCTTTGTTTTTATGCTTTTTTTGTGCATATTTTTTATTTCCCTGGAAAATGCAATGACAAGTGAAGCTGAATGTAATTCAGAAGAGAGCTCTTCTCCAAGCAACAACAAGAAAAGGTTTGGCCAAAGTTAACCAAAAGGTACATTTTGACTGTTCTTCTTAACAGAAACCATCTGAGCTCTGATTTCAAAACCCAGCAATGTGAGGTGTGTCCCTTCTAAAACCCTTCCCCACAGAGATGCCAAAACACTGGTCTGCTTTAGGAGAAGAGTTTCTCTTAGCCAATGACAAGAAGGATTTTCTCACTCAGGAAGTACCAAAAAAAATTGAAGATCAAATAAATAAAAATGAAAGATCAAATCTTTGCACAATCCTTTAGGACACATTCGACCTGCCCTCTCAGAGGGAACATTAAGACCTCCCCAAATCCCATGCGACACCCAGCTCTCTGCTGCAGTTGCTGAAGCCTCCTGGTAGCCCTAATCACCACAGCAGAGAGTAGAGGATGAAACTTTGAGCATCTCCCTGATGCCAAGGATGTTTCTATGGTAATTCTGCAGTCAAAGTTACAGGCTCATGATGCCTGAGATGCTACAGCAGGGTCCAAAGAGATGAATAGACCTGTTGTGCAGGCCCAGGAGCTTCCAGACCTCTGGCTGTGCAGACACACGCAGAGCAAATAATGACCAGGGCTTTGACTGTTGAATTACTTGGGTTTGTTGCTCACAGATGTGTGGGAATCTGAGCAGCCAAACTCCTCCCACACAGCAGAGTTTAACTGGAGATATCATTCCTGCTTCTGAATCATGAAAAGAAGCACCAGCCACTCATCCCCTCTGGTACACAGGGACGTGTGTGCACACATACACCAACAGCCCTCTCTGCACACAGCCTGTGTTCGGTGGTATCCAGAGCTAAACGACAGCTGTTCCACAACCCCATGACTTTTCCTCAGCAGGGAAGAGGGATTGGGAAAAGGAGAGGAGACCCATGGATTCAAACAAAACCAGATTTAATCAAATAGCCAAATCAACTCCAATATAAAGTAAATAAAGTTATACTCAGCCCAGGGAACATCCAGCAGCCGCACTAAACGGGAAGGCAGTTCCGTGGGAGCAGAACGACGAGCAGAGATGGTGATCCTTGAGAAGATGAGAGATGCAAAAGGAGCAGGAAGAGACCCTTTAGCAAACTTCCTCCTTTATACTGGGTGTGATATTGATGGGATGGGACCATCCTATAGCAAACTCAGACCAGCTGCCCTGATTGACTCAGGTGGCTTATGGCTGGGCTGGGAGTCTGGACCAGCCAAATCAGGGCCCTCACACAAAACAGCTGCGGATGACAGGTTTCCAGTGTGTAGCAGCACATTACCCTTTGAAACATACAACTTTTAGTACCAGAGTCACCTTTTCATGTGGAAAATCTCCACACCAAACCCCTTTGATTATCCATCCACCTAAACATTCACAACAAGATACGTAACAGGGGAAAAGGAAAGGGGACGGTATCAGAAATAAATATCTGGAGATAATTAGATGTCTCTGTATCCCTTTAAATCCTAAAAAGGGAATATGTTCAGTATCTTCTTGAATTGTTTCCTGCTTCAGACCCTGAACCAGCCCATTCAATGATTCAATTTGCTGCTCAATAATACAGAGCTGCATCTTTTCCCTTTCATTTTCCCCATGTGTTTGTTGCACATTGACATCAAGTTCCCCATGGGCACCTGAACCTGGTGACTGGAGAAACAGCCCTCTGGGGTTTTCCATGTCTCTCCTGCACCTGGATGAGGAGTGCGCATTGTCACCAGCAGTAAGGCACGAGGCACACTGGATTTGCAGACCCTGCTGGGAATTGGCATCGGGTTAATAACTGTGCAGCCCTCGATCACTCCCCTGGCACCGGCAGGCTGGATTCCCAGTCTAACACCAGGTTTTGAGGTATCTCCTCTCGGCTCACGTTCCCAAGGAAATAAGGCTCAGGCAGCAGCACTGCCTCCCCAGGCAGCTGTGCTGTCTCCCCAGGGGGTGTTTGACCATCCCACAATAATTTCTGGTCAATCTGAATTTATTTTATAGGAGAAAAGAGGTCACAAATATACAGCGGGCACAGCGGTTTGGGGGAAACAAGGCAGCTGGGTAGATATCACGAAGCCTGAGCTGAAGTGTTTCAAGCATCCTGGGCTTTGAGATCCAGGTGTTTTATGGACAAAGGAACCCTAATTCTGCTCCAGTCCTGCTAGAACTGAAAGCAAAAGGGAGAGGTGCCTTATCTCACATTTGACAGCTCTTGCATCCAACCATCTTTATGGACCAGGTTACCAGTTGTGGGACTCTTCTGGTATACAAACCCTTCTACCAAAAAATCCTACTTCAGCTCCATCAGGAGGCAGCTCCTTGCATAGGTACCATCTTGCTCTGGTTCCCTCCTGATCAATCCAGGAGCCAACGCTTGGCCTTCCTATCTCTCCTGGCCCTGATGCTGTTCAGCTCAGGAGCTCCTTCTCCATGCTCAGCTGGGTGCTCATGGGTACGATGACACCAGCCCCGTGGGTGACAGCTCTACTGGCATCGCAAAGCTCATGCAGTCACACGGTTATGGTGAAGGCGAGGTGGAGCGCAGGTGTTTCAGCACTTCTTTCCTGGTATGTATGAGGGTGCCATAGCAGTGCTGCAGCCTGGCCTGCTGCTGCTCCAGCTGCCCGTGCAGGCTCCGGATGGAGCGCAGCAGCAGCAGCCGCCGGTACATGGCCAGCTGCAGCCGGTACTTCTCCTTCTCCTCCTTTTTCTTGTTCTCTAAGGTCTCCATTGGCTGTGCAGTCTTTGTCCAAATCACCCTGGCACCGTTCCCTGCCTGCTGCATGTTGTGGCCCCCAGGGTTGGTCCCGTGCAGGGCAGGGACTATCCGCAGGGGCTCACCGGACACTCCTGGGTGATGTGGCACCTCCAAGCTTGGGTCACCATCACAGAAGGGGCTTCCAGAGTACAGGGAGCCAACGTCTGTGAAATGCAGGTCACCAACTGCCATGGAGTACGATGTGCTTAGAGCTGCTGGGTGATGCTCAGCCAGCCCTGATGCTGTCCTCTGTGCCTGGCCACCACTCACTACCTCAGGGCCACTCAGGGCTCTCGCCTGGGCCATGGCCATGCTGGAGAGGATGGACAGTCGTTCTGGCACAGCTGAGCTTCCCTGGTCTTCCTGAAGACTGGGTAATGGGAGGCTGGCAGAGTCCCCAGCACAATCTGGAGGTGGGTCTCCATCATCAGCATCATCCTGGATCTCCTCTTCACCTGCTGTCCCAGCCATTTACTATATGAGCTACAGAAATTTTCTGTGGACAAAGTGGAAGCAAGATGATTCTATTTCCACACCACACACAGAGAAGCCCCAGCACAGAGTGACATTTGGAGAAAGAACCTCTCTTTACACTTAAGCAATGGACCTATTACTTTCCTAATAAAGCACAACCCATGGGTCACTCCAGGCCATTTCTTGTGATTTGCATTAGATGTTCTTTGAGACACAACATTAATCCAATAATAATTAAAATGATATACTGTACTATTAACATTCTCAAATCTTTAAAGGCAAGCGATCTATCCCCGCAGCACTGGCTGTGCTGACTAATTAAACAGAGCCTAGTGCTAAATGGGCATCGTAGGCACTTCCCCTGCTTAGGAACACAGCCCGAACAAGTGTGCAGGGTAGAGACAGGTGACTTAGCGGGATTGATCAGTTCTGAGGGAAGGTGCATGGACCACAAACAGCAGGTTGCCTCTAAACACCCTCTCCAAGATTAATCTGTCTGCTCCCAGTTTGTTTACAAGGTTCCCTTTCCCCCTCCCATTAATTCCAGCAGCAAAGCGATACCAATGCTGTGTTTGCCAGCGGCAGCACAGGGAAACCAGACACTTACCGGGGTTACTGGGGGAGAGGGAAGGAGTCACAGTGCATGGTGCTGCGAGTAGTGTTTCCTTCAATGTGAGTCAGCACAATCGGGAGCAGGAGCAGCACTACTGTTCCACCCAGCAACAGCAGTCAGTCCCAATCACAGAGTGCAGGGCTGCTCTCATCCCCCCACCACCCCCCAAATGGACTTTCCTCTCTGACATCAGCCCTTGATGTCATCTTGGAGCACCAAAATGAGAACCAGGCTTGGATGACAAGTCTGTTCCCACCTCAAACCCAAACTCGCCTGATTCACTTGTTCTACAGGAGGACAATAGCTATGTCCCTTTTCATTCCTGCTGGTCGCCGAGGAGATAACGGAGCACCAGGAGACAGATGAGGTGCTCTGCACTCCAGTGTAAATATGTTCCTTTAGTGCAAATATACTTTAGCTGCACAACTAAGTCAAAGCTCAAAATGAAACCAGCATTCAGCACCAGCCAAGTGCTAGCTGAAAGGCAGGCAGGGGCTGTAAGTTCAAGTGCTTAGTGTTCACCCATGTTTAATTACACTGCACTAGGCTTCCAGAAGCAGCTCCACATCCAGCTAAGGCACCCACAGAACTTTATCTGCCTCTCTGACATCCAGGAAAGCAACCTTAAGCATCCCTCAGCATCCCCTCTCCTCAGCATCCCTCTTGCTTCTAACACCAGGAACAAAAGTCACAAATCATTTATCTGCACCTACTTCAGCCAGTTTGCCCCAAGCCTTTCTCTGCCCATGCAGCTAATATAAAGAACCAATCCCAAACACTGTCTAGGATCTTCCTGGAGCTGGATACAAATGGAAGTAGATCCTATCTCCACTCCTACATGCGCTGCAATACAGAGAATGATCTTCATTTGCACTGACTATCCTTCCTCCTGATGAATCGCTTAGGGCACCTCTTGACCACAGCAAGTCCAGTCCAGGTCTAGCTCAGTTGCAGCAGTTGACGCAGTTTGTACCATTTCATTTATGTGCCAGGTCATGCTGGGGATTACACACATAATCAGAGGAAGAGATTAGTATCCAGTGAGCTGATAACTCTCCACATTCACATCTCAGTGATTCCCATTTTTCTGAATGACAAATTAATAAAATAACAAGAAATTCAAGTATCAGGGAATTTTACTGTATAAAACACTGAACAAGTTCCCTGTCATGCTATGTTTTGTAGAGAGGTGGATCCCCTCACTATGTAGAGCAGACTGGCTGATCCTGTGGTCCCTTCCAGCCCTGACTGATTCTAGTGACTTACGGTGGAGAAGGTATTTTCATCTTAAAGCCTGTGTTGCAGGTGCTTAGAACTTCTAGAAAGCAATATGGATGTGTTCCTGTGTGACTTGGTCTAGGTGATCCTTCTGTGGCAGGGGGATTGGACTAGATCTTTCGAGGTCCCTTCCAATCCCTAGTGATTCTGTGATCTCTTATTTTCAATTAGAGAAACCTGAACTGAGTGCTTTTCTTCTGGTGTAGAGTCAGTGGGAGGCACTCTGAGATGCTACAGTGTTAAATCCAATGCATCAAGGAGATAGTCTTTTCAACATCTGGAAAATCTGCCATCAAAGCATCTTGGCAATAGGAAAAATAAATGGCTTTAAGAGAGGAGGAGACTCCATCACCTCTCTTATGTGAGAGGATGATTATTCATTTCTAAGATGTTGCAGGATATTTTGATCATTGCCATCACAATTTTATCACTGTGGCACTGCCTAGAATGCTTGGTCTTCAGTATTTTCCTAAGTTACTGTAAAGGCATCAGATGTGTTTTTACTCAACAAAAATCCTAGCTTCTATACAAACCTTCTATACAAAACCTTCCAAACAAAATCCTAGCTACTATAGGCTTTTACTGTTTCATTACTTTCATTAATTGTAGGTCTCATAGTGCTATGCTTTCTAGGACTGACAAAGAACAGGACTCAATCATAGTGCAGTGTCCCACTGAAATGAAACAGGGACTTTGAAATGCACTAATTTTGATTTAATTTCTAATTCAGTTCTGAGTTCTAGGCTGAAGTGTCAAAGGATGCAGTGTCCAAGGAATCCTTTACAGAATCCGTGTTCTCCACTGGCCTTTGGAGAGACACAAGGCAAGGTTTTTCAAACAGGTTACCTAGAAAGGAAATGAGGGAGGACACTAATGCTTGTGTGTATCTGCATGCTTCTCTCTAAGGCAGTTGACTCACATTGCTGCCCTTGGTTTGAATCAGATGGCTTCAGACTTCTAAAGAGTCAGATGAACTTGTTCTACTATCAGTGTTTCTTAATTATCTGTAGGACAGCAGAAGAGAAGCAATTATCAAAATCTGACCCAAAATTTTGCCAAATGTAATTCAGCTCCATTCTGAAAAGTACCTCACTTTTTACTTCTTATGAAAAATTTGTGGATACTCATTGCTGTGTAAATACTTACATGAAGTAAGGGTAACAGAGCAGTGGAACAGGATGTCCAGAGAGGTTCTGGAGTCTTCTCTTCTGGAGAGACATTCAGAACTTGCCTGGACATGTTCCTGTAGGATCTTCTCTAGGTGATTCTGCTCTAGCGTGGGAGTTGGAATAGGTGAAGTCCCTTCCAACCCCTACCATTCTGTGATTCTGTGATCAGTTCTTCATATCCATCCCTCAAGATCCACAGGCAAATAGAGGGAAGTTGGTTGGTAATGTATTAAAATTGTCTACATAGATGCATATGGCTATCATCTGTATATAGATACATGTATCCACAATTGCTATTATATATGTGGCTATCAACTATGTATAGAGATATATATATATATCTCCACAATTGCTGGCCCACATTCTCTAAATGGCAGAAAAGAGAATGCAGTGTGATTTTTGTAGTTAGGTCTATTTCATCTGTCTTATTAACTAGGCAAAATCATATGGAAATAAATCTGCGCTAGCAGTTAATGATCAGTTGGTTATTTGACAGCTGCAGGCAAGTCCAGTGATGTAAAAATGACTGTCATTATGAACAGCTTCTAGTAAGAAGATTTTTTTATTAAAAATATGAATACATTCTATTTCAACAGCGACATTATAAAATTTGTCTTTTCAAGAACTTTGATAACCAATTTTCTGCCATGATGACCCAGAATTCTATCATATGTGTTCTGCATGAAAATTTATTCAAAAACCAAAAGGACTACGTCGTGTAACACATACAATTAAGTTATGTTTGAAACAGTACGTGCAATGCATTTGTGCTGTAAGCAAGTATTAGTTAACAGTCTATTTCTTATATGTTAAAAGTGTTATAAATGCAACTTACGGATGTGCCTTAATGGTGTTACAAAATGCTTACATACTTTAGTTGATTACACAGTTTTGATATGCATGGATTTAGCTACAAGGCAGTCTAACTGCACATACATCATGAAGAACACTATTCTATTTCAAAGGTACCTCAGGACTCTGCCTCAGCTACAACAGAATGCGCTCAAAATAGGTAAATCACAGTCAGGAGCTGCCTCTTCTCTCAAGTAATGAGAATAGTGCATCATTGCTCTAGCTGTTTCAGAGACATGGGTTCTAGCTCATATATTTTCAGAAGTATGGCATCAATGTGTGTAATCAGCTTAGTTACTTCAGATATGAGATTAAAAAACTAGTTGTTAATTTTTAAAGGTTTTTGAAAAACCACCTTTAAGTACATTACTGATGACACTATGTGTGTGTGTGTATATATATACATACATATACCCTGTATATCTTTTAGTTCTCTGCTATGTACTTGATAGATAATGCATGGAGATTATTATCTCTTATGGAGATTAAGATCTAATCTTTGTTAAAAATTTATATAGTTTATTTTTTCTTATAGAAATATTTTCTGAGCTTAATGTAGATGTAGTTAACTCATAACGTTTTTCTGCAGATAGAAGTTGAAACTCTAACACATGGTTTCAGTCACCAAATGTCAAGAATTCTTTTCAAAGCAAGGAGCTTGATAGTGAAAAGATTGTGAGATTTACTTGTTCTATTTTGTGTAATTTTTCTTTAACTTTATTTCTGAAATAACTGGAACACACTCTAAGGTAAATTCTGACACTTGTCAGACTGGTAAGTCATTGGAAAAAGGCCCTTAAAAATTTAATATGTCAGGCTGCCTTCATTATAGACAACATAGGTTTATATTT
Source organism: Phoeniculus purpureus (assembly GCA_028565055.1). Lineage (NCBI taxonomy): Eukaryota > Metazoa > Chordata > Aves > Bucerotiformes > Phoeniculidae > Phoeniculus > Phoeniculus purpureus. The sequence goes on along the minus strand of JAOXOE010000343.1, from coordinate 4,318,442 downwards.
TTATAAATTTTCAAATTTTATCAGATGAAAAATTATATAGAAAAGATTTGGCTTGCATAACAATAATAATATAGTAGATTATTTCAAATATATTTCAACTGTGTCTGGAGCATTTGCTTTTTGATTGTTCTTATAAAACGCCTTATTACTTTCTTGTGTTGCAACTGACAGATCCTTAAAAAAAATTCCTTAGATCCTACAAAATCATAGGATTCATTTACACACATGAAAATTTACATGTGATCTCTGGATAGTAAATGTTCTCTTTTTATGAACTCCTCTATTCACCACAATAAATCACAAAATACCTCCTTATAGGAAGACAGGCTGCAAATGTGGTATAAAATGAGATTAGGCTGTATCAAAAGTAGAGTAAAATGAAATTTATCGCAGTTAGAATAGTACTATTCTAGCACAACTAGAATGGAATAGAATACAAAGATAAAATGTTAAATAGCATATCAAAAAGAAAAAAGGAAGTATATGAGTAAAATGATATAAATAATTTTCAAAATACCTTAAAAATCGGTTCTATTTTACAGGAGTCCGATTAGCTCCTAAAGGAAAACTGGACATCCCAGTGTTATTCATGCCTGATACAATGAAAATATATGAGGCTGTGGTGGTAATTCATGTAATGAGGGAAAATGGTGAAAACTGGCCTTACGAGGATTCCACTGAATTAAAGGAAGATTTGAAGAGGTAATTTATTACGTAGAAAAAGTACTTGTGGATACTGCATCCCAGCATCATTTTCCCCTTTGGCTGTTTGTGTGTAGCTCTCAAGAGCAATCGAGTGTCTAATTTTGAGGGCAATAGTTAACCAAGATAAGCTTTTAATGTACACTGTAAAGTATGCAGATTTAGGGTAAGGCTTTTATCTGTTTCAACCTACCATTTCTAAATTCAAATAAAGAAGATGTAAAGTACTAGCTGCCAGTGCAATTATGGATATTGAGCAAATGAAAGCTCTTAGGTGCTTCTGATTAGATGCTTCAGTGTATTTGGGCTAATAATAATGTTTATGTAATGCTTAAACTGCATAAACTCTGTTTTAGTGTAGACATGACAGAAAGGAGAATGGATCAAGCCAAAAGTCCTCATATCCTGATAGAATAGTATTCAAAGATGCTCAACTGAGATAATGTAAATTATTGCTGTTCTGATTTGATTGGATTTTATGACATGTTTTTCTTATATATGGTTAGATTACAGCATACAATAAAATGGAGTTTCACCTCTCCAACAACTGTAGGTCTAGATTACTCTTGAAAAAAGTTTTCAGCAGTCTGCCATAATAATACTCTTCACTTATTTTCCAAGCTCTGTTACTCTGGCAGAAGATGGGGGAATTAATGGAATACTCTGGATGTATCCAGTTTGTGGAATACCTGAAGCACCACAGAAGAAATTAGTTCCAAGTAGGTAATGATTGAGAAAACATCAAACAATAAATTAAAGATAATTAAATGGTCATTAGTGTTACCACCTGCTTGATCAGGACAATTTACAGTAGTACTTTGTAATATCTTAAGATAAGATAAAATCACATATTAAAAATACAAACTCCCAACCTACAAAGAAATTTGAGAATGTTTTTGTTTATTTGTTTTAATTGTGAATAGAAATAGCCAGGAAAAGTTGAAAATCTCAAGGCTGGTGTCCTCCATTGTCCCAAATTATTGAGTTAGAGAACTGAAGGTAAATCAAATGAAAGACTGACATAGAGGTAGATTTCTGCTTGTATAGCCATAACACCCATCTGGAGAGTTTATATGGTACAAAATATTGAACTATGTCCACTGTTTCTCTCAGCCTTGAATTTAATTCCTTAATGAAAAGCAAAAAATAGAGTAGCATGAGTAGCATTAAGGTTGCCACTTGCTCCTGAAGAGTAAACTTGCATTAAAAGATGACTGGCATTCATAAAGTTTTCAGTTTAGCTTATTTTTGGGCTAGTAAGTATTTATAGATTGGACACACTTGTTTTAAATGTGTGCATCACAAATTGAGAACAGCTTTTAAAATCTATACCTTGAAGAAAACTTAAAGTGTAGATTAAGGTGTAGATGAGGGACATCAGCTTGTGTTTTCATCTTGTCTTTTGATGAAATAAACTAGTTTATCTACACTAGATAGACTAAGCTACAGGAATATCTTCTGGAAAACCACAGAAATTGGTATGTTTGCTGTCAAACTAATTTGCTTAAGAGTCCTTTACCTAAAGACATATGCCAATGATTTGGTATTAATTAGAGGTTTCATCTCCTTAATTTCCACTTTAATACCTTAAGGAGTGAGGCAGAATATTATCATTCAATCAACTGTTGCCCACAAAATTGTTTTAATGAGTCTCATTAGCATTAAAACTATGTATATTGAAGTGAGTGTTTGTTGTGTTATCAAAAGCTGTTGTGTAATTCATGGGCAGATTTTGAGATAAATCTTCCTTTTGGGCTGTTGTTTTCATTAGGTATAGAAATAATGAATTAAAAGTGCTGTCATTCATATGTTGCGCATGTAACAGCACTTCTGTATATGATCAGAAACATAAGTAATATGAAATTGTAAGTAATTTAAACTTACTAAATGCTTCTTGGAAACAGCAAAACTGAATGGTATTTATAACTGTGTTATCTACTGGTTTATGTTCAGCAAATATGGGTACTGGATACGAGGAGCATTGCATTAATTTTTAATATATATCTCCTTTTGGTCTTCACCATGTTTTGTTGGGCAGTATTTTTTCCTACGGAAGTACTAGAGCTTTCATTGAAAAATTACCTGGAAAACTCAAGTAGCTGTTTCTAAGGGTATTTATTAAAGAAATTGCATTTCTGGCTTGAATCTGATAGCCTATGTTTTACAGTTGTATATGGACTTTTTAAAAATCTGTTGTAACCTATGAATCCAAATTTACAAGATGCCTGGTTTGTTTTTAAATAATTGTTGTTAATAATGATTGAAATAGTATTGTCTTTTTTTTACATGCAGACATTTATTAAAATTGTCTGGAGGCTACCAAGCTGTTATGTCAAAAGCCAGAGCTGCTCTGCTAGTGTGTTAAGCAGTTCATCTTTTGTGTCATTCTTTCTTAAATCTTAATGTACTTAAACTTCTAGAAGTTACTTGGCTTAGTATCTCATGAGACCAATTAAAATAATCAGTGGTCACAAGCCATGCAGTATATGTTAAATAGATTACAACTTGACTATCTTATAGAAGTGGTTGCAAATGGAGAGTAATGCAGAATATTTTTAAAAATTCTCTTAGAGTCAAAGCAGCATAGAATAATTTAGAGTGGAAGGGATCAGTGGAGGTCATCTAACCCAGACACCTGCCCAAAGTCAAGTCTAATTAGATGCTCAAGGATTTATCTGATCAAATCCCACATGGATCTGTTTTTTATTCATATATATATTAGCCATTTGGAAAAGGAACAGTTGTACAAATGCTTTTGATAGCAAGATGAGCTATGGAATCAGTAATCAGTAATGTTTGTTAAGCTGATATAGTACAGACGGTGTAAATTCATTTCAAACATAAGAACGTGTACCTTAAAAAAAAAAAGGCAAAAGCGTTTTTAACAGTTTCAGTAACTCTTCTGCATGGAAATGCTTAAAAGAGAGCTATAGAAATTACTTAAACCCAGTTAAACAGGAACAGACCAAAGGGAAAAAATGGATTTTGGTTTTTTAAAAGGAAGGAAATAACTTGAAGTTGTTGTGCAGTTATCTGTTTTCTGAAATAATTACAGTAAATCAAGCTCCAGAACTGAAAGATGAGACATGGTATAGAAGCTAGGATTCCACTGCTGGTTTTTTAATCACTTTAACATAATTACTTACCAAGATATGGTTCTAAATTATTTATCATAACTTCTTGATGTTGAATTCGCAGTTAATTTTTAAAGAATCATTGGCTATAATATTTATATAAATGTTTTTTAGACCTTGAAAGTGGGATGTATGCATTCAGCTCCTCTTTTTCATGTTGATTTATGTAACTGTAAAAAATTCTGTGTTCTGTTTTATTTTTCTTTCAGTTCTTGCATATAATTTTCTCCTCTTTCTGTACCAATAATTACTGTACAAACATCAATGACAACTATCAAAGTCAGCTTTATAAAAGCTAGTGTACAAGGAAAAATTCAGCTAACTTGTAACAAAAAAGGATATATTTAAAATGCACTAAATTAAAAGCACTTAATGAACTGGAAAAAAGGTCTGTTAGGCTTTTTAAAAAACTCCTCATGTCAAAATACTTTTTAGTCTGACATAGTTCTATAAAACCTGAAGTTTGATTGACAGTATTCTTAAATTAAGAGTGACATAATATTCTTTTATTTAACTGTTTAATTCTTTCATTTCTTAGAACAGGCTGCCCAGAGAGGCTGTGGAGTCTCTTTCTCTGGAGATATTCAAAGCCTGCCTGGATGCAGCCCGGTGCAATGTACTCTAGGCAATCCTACTTTAGCGCAGTGGGTTTGGACTAGATGATCTCTAGACATCCCTTCAGCTCTGACAATTCTGTGGTTCTGTGATTTGTTTTCCTTCAGTCTTCCTTTCTCATTGGCATATTTGTTTGCTTAGCAATATTTTCTACTACTTCAACTAAAGAGAACAATTGGAACTGTGGATTGGAGAAAAGCTTTTAGTTGTCTTGAGCCTTATTGGAATTCTGTCATTCTTTAAGCATATTTAAACCCTATGTTTAATTTTTTTTTGCCAAAATCAAGATACTGACGCTTTACAAGTAATGTATCTTTGTTTTTCTGTAGCTCTGGTACGCTGTCAAGCTAGGCAGAGAGTGGAAAGACGAGTAGAAATGCTGCTAACTGGTGCAATTTCCTGTGCAACTGCTACACCGGCGACAAGCTCAGCCATGGTCAATACAAACAAGCCAGCCAGCATCCAAGAAGGGATTCAAGTCACTGATGGTAAGAATAAATAGCTTGGATATCATGCTGTTCTAGAAACATAGGTAATAAGGTAAATGCTTCACCAGATGTAGCATTGTGGTGACAACACATATGGTTTAGACAAATCCATCTGTCTACCCTGCATCTATCCCGTTGAAAATATGGGAAATTTGTATTGCAGTATATCTGCAGTTATAGGCAGTGTTGTACCTGAACCTTCATTTTTGTATCCCTCTTGTATGAGAGGCTTACAACACATACCCTGTGTCATTTAGAAGAGAGAGAATAGTCTCCACAAAGTCTGAAGTTCATGTAAGCGGTGCAAGGAAATATTTGTCTGCAAGACTATCCTTATTTGTAAGATGCGTTCCCACCAGCAGGCCAATATCTGCAGCAAAATGGATTGAAGAAGGCCTTGTTTGAATGAAGCAATAAAACTTTGTAAAAAGATAGCTTCCACTTACTTTTAATCAGCAGAGGACACAGTGAAAATCAATTTCTTCACAGATACATCAGTTTTTCATATTACAGCTCTCTGAACCAGAGAGTTACAACGTGTAAGTAGTATGAAATGAATGCTTGTATACTGCTGTATGCCTACTGATTCTGTTAATAGATGTGTCTTCACAGTCATACTCACTAAAACAAATTAGACATCGTTTCATTTTACCTTCATCAATTATTGCACTGCCAAGTCTTAGCCTGCATGTTTTGGGGGTTAAAGTAATCCTACTTTTCAAGAAAAATGATATTTAAAAACTATGAAATATGACATGAAAAATCCTGCTGGGTGTTTAACACAGCAGTAACTGAGAGGCAGTGTTTTCACCCAAGCTTTGTCTTTGTCAAGAGCATTGAGTGGTGATAAAAGATGAGCTGAAATTGACTACAAAAACTTTGTATTAGTTCTGAAACTTGACCATTATGGACGAAATAACACAAGTGGATACCTCCCATAATATGATATCAGTCTTCTACTAGAGGAGTTACCACTACCCTGTTGTATAGATGTTTTCACTGAGTGCAATACACTGGAAAAGAAAAAGGGAGCAAATTAGTAAGAACTTAGTGGTAGGTTATGTGTCCCAGCCCCTGTGTGTCAACCCAAATATTATATCAGAGCACAGGGATTAGAATTGACTCCATATCAGGCAAATTATCAAGAAATTACTGAATACATGAGGAGTGTATTCAGTAGGACTTTTTTCCTTTTTCCTTATCCACTTTCAAGTTAGAAGGGAATACAGACAAACTTTCCATCTGAGACTGCCAGTTCATTTCGATTAAGATTCTAGGAAATAGCATTATTGCTATTAAATAGTATTTTAACCTTACTTACTGCATTGCCATTAGTTGAGAAAAAGGCACCACACATTGCATAGGCAGAGAGCTGAGTTACAAATTGGTGCTTAGAGGCACAATTTTCCAAGATAATATTCCTGAAAATAAAGAATTTTGTAGGTGACTATGCAGTAGCTTGAATTTCTAAATATGTATTTACTCTTTTCAGTAGGACAAATAATTTTTCTGCCTTGCATAGAACCCTAAGAAGGAGCTGTGAGCCAGCAGGGTGCCCAGGTGGCCAAGAAGGCCAATGACATCCAGGCCTGTATTAGAAACTGTGTGTCCAGCAGGAGTAGGGAGGTGATTGTACTCCTATACTGAGCACTGGTGAGGCTGCACCTTCAGTACTGTGCCCAGTTTTGGGCACCTCAGTAAAAGGGAGACATAGAGGTGCTGGAGTAGGTTAAAGAAAAGGACAACGAAGCTGGTGAAGGGCCTGGAGAATAAATCTGATAAGGAGAGATGGAGAGAGTTTGGGCTATTTAGTTTGAAGAAGAGCCTCATTGCTCTCTACAGCTCTCTGAAAGGACATTATAGAGATGTTGGTGCTGGTCTCTTCTCACAGGAAATTAGTGACAGAACCAGAGGGAAGGGCTTCAAGCTTCAACAGGGTAGGTTTAGATTACATAATGAAAAACTTCTTCACAGAGACAGTGGTCAGGCACTGAAATGGGCTGCCCAGTGTAGTGGTTGAGTCACCATCTCTTTAAAAGTTGCTTAGATGGGGGATGTGGTTTAGGGGTGAACTTGTAGAGTAGGGTTGATGGTTGGACTCGATGATCCCAAGGGTGTTTTCCAACCTGAATGAGTCTGTGATTCTAACTTAAATAGCTGGTCATAGGCTATATCTGTTCTTCTCATTTGGAAGGTCACATTCATACAGCAGCAAGATGGTATTTTAATTGGCAAGCTATAAAATACCATGAGCAGAAACATTATGTTCTAAAGTATGGAAAAGACTGTTTTCTGTCTCCATATATTTGACACAGGACATGTTTACAGAATTGGAAGACTAGGTGTGAGAAATATTTGTAGAGCAAGCGATTCAAGAAGGAATGTTTAAAAGACAGCAAAAGAGGCTCTGTATACAACATCTAAAAAGTTATTAAATTTACTGGATGCAGCAATATCACTGGTATCTTCTTATTCACCTATAGGAAACAGTTAACAGCCGCTGACGCATTGCTAAAAAGACCAAAACATAAAGCATGCCCTGTGAATTGTGTATTTCCAGTAAACCACCAAACAATAAAAGGGAAAACTAAAAACTAAGATAATTTAGCAGCTGAGAGAGCATTTGGGAGGGAGGAAAGAATAGCCATAATGCTGATATATTTAAAAAATTGGAAAAATAAAGTTGCTATAACAACCTTCATGATCTGCAGGTTATCTGGTAGCCTATCTGTAAACACACTGCCTCTGGAAAGGAGTCTGAAGTAGTTTGCTTGCCTTATTAGTTCCTCTTCCAAATGACAAGCTTTGGACATTGGCTTACACATTTAAATGCATACATTTTTTCATGGTGAGTGGCTGGAAAAGACTGTGAAATGATAAATAATATTATTTTCAATTTATCTTTTATGTGGGCCAATACAAGTGGAGTGGTTGGGTTTAAAGACATCTTGAGTTTGAACTGATGTCAAGGGGCAGCATTCAAAGTGAAGCAAATAAGTCAGAATACCAAGGAAAAAACAATGTCTGTGTGAAGTAAGACTTCATCAAAACATGTTCATGAAGAATCTGGTTTGAGGTTGCCTGTGTCTGGGTACAGACGTGATCTTCATCTGCTCGAATTGTGATCTAAATGAAGATGATACTAAATTAAAAAGAAATAGAATTTAAAATATGTATACAATTAATGAATTAATTTAAAACATTAGTTTCCAGATTAATGTACTAATCAAAGTAAAATGTCAGATCAAAAGACGATGAAGTGACAATTGGCTTGTGGTGTTTTTGTTTATTTTTATGAGTTTTTTCCTTCCATTTACTGTGACAAAAAGTATCCAAAATTAAGACAATAAGAGTGTTAAGATGCTACCAGGGATAACTCAGTAAAAAGAGAATTAGTCTAAAAAGCATTGAGAGAGAGAAAGAATATATGGAAACTAGCTGTACGGAAGAATGCATGAATCTATGCCGACCAGCAGATGATAAATGCATATACCATGTATTTTATATAGAAGGATTTGCAAATTCACACACTTCCATTTTATTCTAAAGACATTCTAAAAGTGAAAAAAGGGGTTGGAAAGAGGAAGTGCTTTCTACTGTTTCTACTGCTGCCTTTACTGTAGAAATCTGCTTTATCATAGAATCATACTTTAGCAGTAGAAGTTTGTATTTTAAAAGTGTTTTGAAAGAAAATAATTGAAAAAATATGAAATGTAAGAGAAATTTTAGAAATGTTGAAGATGGTTGCTAGGGAAGTGGGCAGTGAGACACAAGGTTAAAAATAAAGTTGTGGCCAAGAGTGAAATTTTGTCGAGCCTTGAAAATATGGATGAAAGCTTTAATTGGATATGGAAAGAGAAATAACTTTGCAGAGAAGAGATATAAAGATGTATAAAGAGAACATCAGTGATTATCTCCTTGAATTGCAATGATCAATACAATATTATTGCATTATTATCAACAGAAGGACACTGTTTTATTATCCATTGATTTACTTGTATTTAAGGTAATTTGGTGTCTGTCATTTGATGAAGTATATGATGTTATCCTTGCTGATATTTATAATGGTCTACATACAGCACTTTAGAATCTTTATGAAGAAATTCAGTGAAAGACATATTAAACTACATCTCAGATGAGTTTCATTTCTTACAGCCCAGGTAATACTGTCTATTTAGATGTTAGGGTGTTCTTGACCACCAGGCTTCCTTTCATTTTTTTCCTTTATGGATCTTATAATTCACTTTTGCTATTCACTTCAATATGTACTTGAAAACTCTATTAAAACACTTCAGTCTACTGTACAGTAATGTATTCTGTCTGCTGCTGCTTTTGCTGGTAAGGCATAATTGCATACTTAGTGTTATTCCCCACTGCCTACTGAGTTCTAGCAGTTTGTGTGAAGATTCCTGGAAGACAGTAGAGAAGCAGGAAAAGGAGAAGTGTCAGATAAGAGCTGAATGGGGCTATTTCACAAGATTTGGAAAGGAAGTGTTAGGTGCCAGCTATCTAGTAGAAGACTTAAAGTCTGGTCCTGTAGTTTCTATTTTACCAGTTTGGAGAGTGTAAGATCAAGAAGCGAAGAAATCCTGCTGTTGTCAGGGCCACAGTTAACCTTGAAGAATTAGCAGAAGCAGCAAAAAATATCAGAGAGTGCAGTATGTTTACATTAAGCACCACATAAAATAATTTTTGAGAAACATGGATCTGCAAGTTTATGAACGTCTGGGCTTTCATTTAGTGTTTGTATTCTGTAATTTTGCTGACCTCCATTATTAAATAACTGCAAGTAAGATTTGCAGCCTGCTGAATGAGATGAGGAAGGCCAATAGAGTGAATTTATTTGCATGTCTGCTGTATTGCATCTATCCAAGGAAAAGCCTCTGTAATGAGGACAACATTGCTGTGATCTGAATCTCTTTCCATCACAGCTTTAGTTTCCTCCCACCTCACTGGAAATGGAAGATCATTTATGAATGGAAGGACAGCTCCTAAGAAAGTTCCTCTCTTTACCCTTTTTTCTGTAATGACATACACTGCAGTTTAAGCATTAGTTGCAGAGCTTTCAAGTAGTGAGATCTGCTTTAGGTGTCCCCAAGAGACTGCAGCCTCACAGGCCAGTTTTCTTTAGAATTTTTTTGTAAGCAAATTCCTTGTATAGTCAGCTGGTCTTCAGTGAAATCAAATATCTACTTGCTTTTCAAAAATATCGGGGAGATATAAAAAACATCTCTAATAACACTGCAAAACTCTATTCCAGGTCAGATATGCGCCCAGTATGTCTTTTACACTAGGCCAATCAATGCCTTTGAAATTAATTAACAGTTTTGAAGAGCAGCTACAGCTTTTTTCCTACTAAAATGTTATTTAAATTCCTGTGGTTCTTATTGGTGAACCTGTTAGGCTTGTCTTTTTATTTTTATATGTATGACATATATTAATTAGTTTCACAGTAAATCCTAAAGGTCACAAAAGATTCACATTTGCCCAGTTTATATGCTCAGAGTGTAAAATTGTTGGAGTTTCCACACTATCTTTCAGAAGAGTCAGAAAATAAATTCTAAGTGGTCTGTTTTCTTTCATCTTCCCAGAGTTTATTTTTAAAAAAGCAAAATCCTCAACATTTTAATATTAGTGCTTTTTAACAAGTAGGCTAACTAGCACTTTAGAATGAATGATGGCCAAATCATAGAAGTATAAGGCTCAAAATCCTTACTGGTTTTTAAACATAGTTGCATCAGTAATTCTTCATGCATAAATGTTGCCTAAATGCATATACTTTTGAAAGTCTGTCTTTATACAAAGGAGAACTTAAAGCCTGAGATTGCCTTTCAAAACAATAAATGTTTAAGGCTTGGAATAACTACCTATAAAAACATATTCTTACTCCTTTTCTTACTTAAATAATGTCTAATATTCTTCAGGAAATATGAGCAAGTAATATTGCCTATAATTAGAATTTTTATTCCCTAGATGTAAACAGTGGCATATAAATAGCATGCTTAAATCTTCCCCGTGTTTGAATTAATAAACATCTCTAGGTTGAGTCAAATGAGGTTAAAACTCTTCCTGATGCTCGCTATTAAGAGAACAGAGATGGCTAACTTGGGGCATACTTTATATATGGATATGTATTTTGCAATTAGAATCATCGAATCATAGACTCATTCACGTTGGAAAAGACCCTTGGGATCATCCAGTCCAACCATCAACCCTACTCTACAAGTTCACTCCGAAACCAGATCCCCCAACAGTACACCTTAGCAACTTTTAAACACAGTCAGAGTTGGTGACTCAACCACCACCCTGGGCAGCTGTTCCAGTGCTGACCACTGTCTCCACGAAGAACTTTTATACAGCACATATGTATAATATGTATGTATAGTTACGCATACGCGGGAGTGCTGCACAAGTTGTACTAAGCTGTGCAAATTCAAAATGTGCCCCGAGAGATGTGGTCATAGTAAAATTTAATCTCCTGTAGACTTTAGTGGTTGTGTTAAAAAACTTTTCAGCCTTAAAACATGTAAAACTGTTAAACAGATTAGCAGCTTGAGATTCTTTTCCTCATATAAATGTTCTCATCTATCCACAAACTGCTATTGTATACTAAATATTGCAGTTGTCTTTATTACAGCTGGAGGTGTCATTTTGTTCAAGAATCTCAGCTGTTTATTCTCATGTCATTACAACTTGGACTTCTCATAGCTGCTACAGGAATAAAAGAAGAGGCTGCTAGTGACAACTTCACTGTTTTTCTGCATTCTGGTTCTCAGGCTTGCAGTCATCAAGGGCACTGGTGTTCTCAACGACTTTATTTAATTTGTTTGAGATTGTCCCAGCAACATTACTGAAAAAGAATATTACATTCTTGACATTTTAATTTGGCTGATGAACTAGAAAGATCACCTTCTGGTGATAGGACAAGGGGCAATGGGTGCAAGCTGGAACATAGGAGGTTCCATATAAGTATCAGAAGGAACTTCTTCACAGTGAGGGTAACGGAGCATTGGAACAGGCTGCCCAGGGTGGTTGTGGAGTCTCCTTCTCTGGAGACGCTTAAAACCCACCTGGATGTGTTCCTGTGTGACTTGGTCTAGGAGACCCTGCTATGGCAGGGGGATTGGACTAGATGATGTTTTGATGTCCCTTCCAATCCCTAACGATTTTACATTTTAGCTTCCAGAATACACTCTGTCACCCCTCATAACAGTAAACTATCAACTGATATTTTTATATATAGTGTATATATATTAACACGTAAAAGTTTGGTAATGCTATTTTTGATGAGCAAGACTGTCATCACTGAGAAAAAGGATGCAGTTTATGGGAAAAGGAAGCATTATCTAAATATAAATCCTACTTGAGCCACTGCACTTTTAACCTACTACCTACATTGTGATAAAGGCAGACTGTGTAACGTCCCCTGTGGGACTTTACATTGAAGATGCTTGTTTATCTTAGTTCACTTGAAATTAAGGCGCATCACACATTATTTTTGCAAAAATAATCTTATGTTAAAGTTGACAGAAGTCCAGGTAGGACGCAGCACAAGAATATCTTGCTGACAGTTAATAACCAGGATGATTTTTTTTTTTAATTTCCTAAAAGCTTTGTGGTGGAAACCCAGGATGAGCAGATTCCAACAAAAGAAACAGATTTTAAAAAGATTTGACAAAAAAGAGGGGAGGGAAGGGAATTAAAGCAAAGAGACTTCTTTTTACCCTGAGCGATTTCATGCTTTTGTAAAAAATCGGAAATCTGGGGTTTGAGGGACAATGGGTAGTTTGTTTTCTGAGGTTTTTGGTGGTTTTTTTTTCTTCAAAGCTAAGACATGTTAATTTTTCATTAATAAAGATTTTTGACAGGGAGCTGAATTTCCCACCAGTTCAAATAAAAGGTTTAGCCCCGCTCATTCTATGTACCTTCAGCCTTCAGTTCATTCCATTCTATTATCACAGCATGATCCTTTTACAGTTACAATTTATGCAAATTAGTACTCTTAAATACCATCCAAATCAGTGACAGTGGTAGATCATACCTATAGCACCCGAGTCATTCTGCAGTCCATAGCCTGTACTGAATTCTCAAACTAGGGCTTACAATGTACCATACACTTTCAGGTCTAAATTTCATTAAAACACATCTGAATTATTGACAGTGAAAAGGCAAACCTTTCAAAAGTATTGTTATACCTACTGAAAGATCTATGCAGGCTTAAGATTGAAACCAAGTATTTTTCTAGATAATGAACATGTATCTGGAACAGTGTTCTGCATATCTGGAATATTCATGCTTTAGAAAATCAATCTCTTCAAATTTTGAAGTAGATTTCTGAAAAGCATTTAGATAATGTAAATAAGTCCTGACTTAGAGTTTGGCATGCATCACAAGAAAACACTTATTTGATAATCTCTCCCTAAGGGTACATGATAACAGTGTCCCAGAGAGCTATAAGACAATTTATTACCTGTGTTCCAGTAATGTTATGGGTGTTAAGGTGCCTTCTGCATGAGCGGCGGCCTCAGAATACAAAACCATGTTGCTTGGCACATGCGAATGTACTGATCACACTGGAATGACTTATGGATGACCTACCATCTTTCCTGGAGCTGCAAGAGAATGTTGTTGTAGCTGACAATTAAATAAAAAACTTATTGTCTTTATATCAGTATATCAAAATTCATTAAGTTGCAGTGATTGTGTCTTGTCAAAAACTTCTGGTTACTTGGGTAGAATAAAGGCATGATGGTTAAGTTAAAAAGGGTGTGAAAGACAAATATCTTTAAAAACAGGAAAAAATAAAAGAGTGGGGGGGAGCAAAATGTGAAGTACTTTTGAGTAGTACAAGCACTACTAGTTCTTACAGTTTTCTCTTACAGAAAATCTTTATAGACATAAGGATTTCTTATCCTTGGTACTCTGTGCAAATTCCATACAATCACCAGAGGAGGCTGAAATCAATAATGAGGGAACCAAGACAATAAAGTAGGGTAAAATGTATCAGAATACTGAAAAAGAGTCTCACTTTGCTTGTTTGAAGGATATTCAATTGTACTTGCAATAAAAATGCATTGGAGTACTGTTGCAGTTTGAAAATTACCAGAATTTTCAGATGTACAGATTTGTGCTTTCATGAAGACAAAAAAAGGCTCTGTTGCCTTGTGAGGACCCCCCCTCCTCCTAGTGACCTGTCCTGGGAGGAGGTGACACTGTCCTAAGTACCTGCCCTTAAGGGGTGTTGCTAGATGAGTGTATAAAAGGGGACAGTGAGCTTGGTCCTGCCCTACTCCTACTCCCCTTCCCAGAGAAGCAAGACTTTGGTGCAGATCTACCACCACCACCTCCCATGGAGCAGACCTTCACCATTGCTGTGAGCTAAGGAACTCCTCTTTCTTTCTCCTGGAGCTGAGACAGGAGGAGTGAGAGAGGAGAGGGTCCTGGTCAGCCCTTTTGGCCACATGCTGGGGTGGGGTGGGGGTGCGGCCCTGCTGACGCAGCCGTGCAGTCGGTCTCCATCCTGGGTCCCGCGCGTGGCCAGGGCCATGTGGCCGCCACCATTTTAGAGAGCCCTGATCAGCAGGAAGAGAGACTGTTGGTCACTTCTGCCGCTGAGAAAGACTGGGGGGT
>JAOXOE010000343.1:4287504-4303773 GCA_028565055.1 Phoeniculus purpureus | reverse complement strand
GTGACTTGGTCTAGGTGATCCTGCTGTGGCAGGGGGGTTGGACTAGATGATCTTTTGAGGTCCCTTCCAATCCCTAAAGTTCTGTGATTCCATGATTCTATGATTCTATGATGCCAGGTAGTCAGGTCTCCAGCTGCATCGATACTTTCCCATCACCAGCATCACTCTGTTTCTCACTTCTGCTTTTGTAGCAATTTGCTGCTAAATAGCTGTTTTCTGATAATCTAGCAGGGCCTGAAAAAACTGCTTTGCTTTTCTCTTTATGGGTGTTTTTTAGACTTTTTTTTTTGTTTTAAAGGCTCTCTGCAGCTTTAACTTCTTCAGGAAAATTTTGCAGGCGGTGTTGCTCGGAGGGATGGGGAAAGGGGGACAGGAAAGTGCTTTTGCTTACCAAATTGGTTTAGTCCAAAGTAATATTGGTAGGTGTGGATCTGGGTGGAACAATCAGCTGGACGATGAAACTACAAACAAGCAAACCTCATTGAGCTAGATGGGTTTTCATAGATGCCATGACTTCAGCTGGAATCTGAGAAGTTTAATAGCAAAACATCTGCTTGGGTCCATTGGACTTCTGTTCAGCAAAGCAGCAGTGTCATCAAAGAAATGTGTTTGTTATGGCTGAAAGGCAAGTGCTGCATGTAGGTTTGTGCCCTCATCCTCCTCCTTCTGTTCTTCAAACCTACTAAACGCTCACCTAAAGCACCAGATGGAAAACTTCTCTATTTGGTTCTCTTCCTCTGAGATGATACAACAATCTGCCTTTCCTTCTTTGAGACCAGCACCTTGACAAAGTGGCTCCTACAGTTCAGCTCCCTGTTATTTGCAATTCAGCAGTTTAATAAAGAGACCTGGAAAGACCTTAAATCTAGTTTCTTCTGCAAGAGGCACATTGTGCTGCTTCCCTAGTGAAGAAACCCTCTGAGAAGTGTTTGCTGTTCCCATCAAGAACCTATAACCAGTAGACTCTCTTCACAGAATCACAGAACATCAGGGATTGGAAGGGACCTCAAAAAGATCATCTAGTCCAATTCCCCTGCCACAGCAGGATCCCCTAGATCAAGTCGCACAGGAGTGCATCTAGGTGGGTTTTAAACTTCTCCAGAGAAGGAGACTCCACAACCCCCTTGGGGAGCCCCTTTCAGTGCTCTGTCACCCTCAGTGTGAAGAAGTTTCTTCTCATATTGATGTGGAACCTCCTATGTTCCAGCTGACACCCATTGCCCCTTGTCCTATCATTAGATGCCACTGAGCAGTGCCTGGCTCCATCCTCCTGACACCCACCCATCACATATTTATCACCCCTCAGTCTCCTTTTTTCCAAGCTAAAGAGACCCAGCCCCCTCAGCCTTTCCTCATCAGGGAGATGTTCCCCTCCCTTCATCATCTTCAGTATCTCCTGATCACTCTTGGACTAGTTTTCCTACTCATGGGCACCTTCCAGGCAGAAGCTGATGATTGCAAGGTGAATTCATATGCCAGTTCAACAGACTGAGAACTCTAAGTGAAATGAAAGAAAGGCAACCTCCAGTTGAGGTCCACCATGGTTTATACCATCCACTCACGTGGTGATGCGTCTGCAGCTGTTTCAAGGTGCAAACTCTGGGCAGCCACCTTCAAGCTGCCAGTCTGGCATGTCCCCACGAGGTCTATGCCCACCAGGGGTTTATAACCCACCTCATTCCTTCTGGACGAGGCACATTCCTGCACAAAGTACCTGGCAACCTGCGGGCTCGCGGCTGGAAGTGCGTGCTGAACCACTCTGCTCACGGGTTTATGGAATGAGGGCAGAGCCCTGGTCACGACAACTCTTTTTCAATTCCCAAGCATGGACAGATGTGAGGGCAGGAAGGTGCTCAGTCTTGGGTTTTTTTATTAAGTACAAATGTTTCGCGGGAGTTCAAAGCGTAGCAGCCAATGCGTTCCCAAACAGCCTCAGAAGGCGATAAGTGCTGCTGAAGAGACTCCACTATGAGACCTATGGGAAGCTACGCCGGGTCGTATTTGAGTTTGGGGAGTACTTTTAACCAAGTAGTAAAAAAGATCCTATTACCCAGTAGTGTAATTCCATATTTTACATTAATTGCCCTTCAAGATCAAAAGCCACCCTCTGTCTGTCAATGTACACACTCGCACGGCCTCCTGCAAACCAACAAGATCCACATGTGTGCCTCTGAGACCTGAACCTCCCCACAGAGATCCTTTACAGTCCTTTTACAGGGCACGAAAGCCACTGAAGAAAGTCGCGTGTTCCCTTTCTTCTGCCTCCACGGCCAAACCAGACACAAAACATTTCAGGTCTTACCTGGATGGTCACCTAGGGGTTGCCATCGGTGTGGTCTTGAGCTCCTGCACAACTACACGGGTCTGCAACCCTTTTACAGCACTGAGAAGGCAGAACTGGAACCCAGCTCCATGTGCTGCCCA
Organism: Phoeniculus purpureus; assembly: GCA_028565055.1. Lineage (NCBI taxonomy): Eukaryota > Metazoa > Chordata > Aves > Bucerotiformes > Phoeniculidae > Phoeniculus > Phoeniculus purpureus. Next base: position 4,301,349 of record JAOXOE010000343.1, on the reverse strand, counting down.
CTGATGGTATCGAGGAGGGCTCTAGATTTTCCAGTGGCTAGGAAAAGCAGGATGGGACATAAGGCAGAAGGATGTTGGGTGTCTGCATCATGTGTGCAGGTGACCTGAAAGCTTTTGAGATAAAACAGAGCAGATGCTCACTTTCACCAGGGGGGAAGAGGCTCAGTGGCTGCAAACACGACAATCCAGGGATTCCAGCAGACCATCTTTACGTTAAGGGTGAAAGCCTGGAACCCATCTGCCACGGCCAGCAGAAGTTAGCAGGTTTGCTGCCAGCCTCCACAGCGGTGCCTGACACAGGGGCAGATCCCAGAGCCAGCAGCTCAGACTGGGCTCAGCTAAGGTCAGGCTGAGTTTACAAGCCTGAAAATCTCAAGACCACAGGTACCCAAGTGACCCAGACCCTAGGAAGGGCTTGATGACAGCTCTCACTGTGATATTTCAGCAACACAACTCCTAGCCCTGCTCAGGCTTAAATATTTCCAGGGACACAAAATGAAAAATACATTTATATGACTTTATAGAGATGTTTTAAAAGTGGAATGTTTTGATTTTTTCCTCCAGGCAGCAGCTGTTCTCCCCACCATCAATGTGGAAAGCATTAGCTTATGATTTGAACAGAGGCTGCTGCCTCTATAGTTTTTTTTCAATCTTAATTTTTCAGGGTGCAGATTGTTTTGTTCAGCAAAAAAACAAAGTGTGGAGAGGGGAAGGGGGTGGAAAAAAATGCAAAAGAATTTAAAGTAGGAAGATCTTGTAACCTGAGATGCTATTACAGCCTTTCTATGGAGAGGAGGCTAAAAAAAGCCTCCCTGCAGGAAAGAAAGTACTTGAAATATATTTGAATAACCTCCAGTATGAAAAGGTTTAAAAGTATGGCTCATATATTGCAAGAACTCCATGCCTGGCAGGTAAATACTTGATTACCCAACGTAGCTGCTAGATGTGAACATGGGTTTGGAGACAACTCGCGTGCCTAGTTACTGTTCGCCTCCCAGAGAAAAAGCCTCTCTGCTGAGGAATATGTAAGCAGACGATGTAATTTCTGATAATTGATGCTTGTGTTTGCTTTCCTTCTGACACTTGATCACAGCTGACAAACTGATGGCTAGGAGAGAGGAAAACTTTAAGCTGTAAGAATAATAAACAGAGCGCCGCGAGAGATGGGAAAAAATAAAACCCAAACACCAAAAAAATCCTACGTGGCAGGGAAAGTTCAGGAAGTGGGGTTGAGCCACAAATGGAGAGACAAGTAATTGCTTGGGGTTTCACCATAATTTAAAATGAACTTGTGTGTGGACCTTTCCAGAAGCAAAAAAAAAAACCTTGGGGTAGGTTTTTGCTCAAACTCATTGGGGCTGAGGAGGTCAGGCTGGCTCCCTCCTCATTGTCTTCGAAGACGCTGAGATGGACGAGAGTGGAGCAGGTTATTAGACACTAACAGAGAAAAGACTGCCCTATGAAATTGATGAAAGATGAGTCTTTGAAGGTTTGGAGGTTTATTTTAGAGATAAGTATCTGCAGATAGTTATTGCATAGAGAAAGAAGAGATATGGAGTCCAATTTTCAAATAGAGGAGAGGCTAAGAAAGAACCTGAGATACCAATCCCACTGAAGTCACAGGATCACAGACCATTAGAGATTGGAAGGGACCTCGAAAGACCATCTAGTCCAACCCCCCTGCCACAGCAGGATCACCTAGACCAAGTCGCACAGGAACATATCTAGGTGGGTTTTAAATGTCTCCAGAGAAGGAGACTCCACAACCTCCCTGGGCAGCCTGTTTCAGTGCTCTGTCAGCCTCACTGTGAAGAAGTTCCTTCTCATATTTATGCAGAACCTCCCAGGCTGAGCAGAACAACTGTTGGGTCCTTCTCAATAGCCAGGCTCTGGGTGTCAGACTTTATTAGTGGAGGGACTGGACTAATTAAGCTTTTGAGAGCAGTAAGCAAAAACATCGTGTTTTACCTCACACTTGGCAAATTACTCGCAGCTCCCCACTTCCCTTCACAAGATTGTCTAGATAACAGCCGCTGCCAGCAGAGAGCTGAGACGGGGAGTGCAGCAAGTAAATAAATAAATTAAAATGCCTGCAGCCACGAACTCCACTTCCTTAGGCCAAAATGAATGAGTCAAGTGAGCGAGGGCTCTGCTGCTCCCTTATGTATGGTAGCTGTACATACACCAGCGAGCAAGCAGCCTTCCAGATAGTTCTGTCATCATCTGGGTAAGCAGTAATTTGAATTGCCTGCATCCCTCTCAAGGGAGGGTGGCTGGTTTGCAACTCTACATGCCTTGGCAGCTTCTGGCTCTGCAGGTTGAGAGCATGAGTGTGCACCACGTGTGCCAGGTGGGGTTGGCCAAGCTGAGCAAGTTAAGGCAATGCAAAGCTTTGAGACAAGGGAAAACTAAATCTGTGTGGAAGGACACCCAGAACATGTGTGAACAACACCCACAGAGGCTGTCTGAGGTCTTGGAAGAACGAGCTCTGCTCATTTTTACGAACAAAGCCCCCGAGCTTGCTGGACAAAAGCACAAGTTGTATGAGAAGTGTCGGGCACCAAACCTCTGCAATTTATCTCCCCCTAAAGTGCTTTCAACCAGACAAACTGCCACTTGGAATAATACTCCTTGATCTTCCATGTGACACAATATTCAGGTGACAGAACCCACAGTGGGGCACCTTAGCCCATGGTGCTGAGAGACACTGGCAGCTCAGCCTTAGCATAGATAGAGCAGGAGCTCCTGGGCATTGCAGAGGGAGTTCCTCACACTGCTGTCGCCAAATAGCTCCCAGCAACCACTGGTTTAGGAGTTTCCTGGGCTTGATGCTGCATCTAGATAACTGCGTTTAACAGTCATCAATGGAACAATTTCCCTGATTCCCTTCTGAAGCTGCTCATGCCTCTTGGCTCCCAGAACATCCCATGGCAATGAATTCTGCAATCTGATTTTATGTTGCATGAGCAGCACTAACCACCAGCCCCACCTTCCCAGGGATTTGCAACGTGCTGACACCACCTTACCTTTGTCTCTCTTGATCTCATGAATCATAAGCAGCTCAGAAAAGACTCTGCATCTCCCTGATTTTCCCCCCAGTGTGAAAAAGCTCTTTCAAAGCAGTGGCTACCTGGTGTGGTTCTATATGGGAGGGTGTCTCTCATGCCCCCATAAACCCAAGGCTGGCTGAGACTGTTCAGCAAAGCCAGCAAAGGGGAAAAATAAAAGGCAACAGGACCTGGAGTGCCGCTCACCCATCCCACAGCCCTGGGAAGCTGTTTGCTCTGCCTTGGCTCCAGCCAGCATGAGATGTTAGAAGATGAGTTTCCAAAATGCTCTGAGTCACCAGAACAGGGATGATGAGCTCTGCTGATCTGAGCCACCTTTGAGGGTTACGAATCTCTCCTGGATACCCATTATGCCGATGATATTTAACGACATCACTGCTGTGCTGTGATGGGCACGTCGGCTGCCAGGCTGATCCCCTGCTCAGATGGCCTCGGCGCTGGGAGACGTCAGCGTGGTGGCAGACGCCGCGGCACGCACGGTGATGCAATGTGCTTTAACAACAACTGTTCCCTTACGTTTGTCTCTGTGTCAGCTGTGATGGGACGTGCTGCCAGCACAATGCTCAGGATCCTGTGTGTTGCTCTGATTACCTGAGCGGATGCTCACAGCGCATGACATCAATTCCTGCATCCCAGGAGATGGATGTGCTGGAAAAGTCGGTAGGTGGTTGGAATAGCTGCCACCATCAGCCAGACCTGGATTTTTCAAAGGGATATGAGGTTTGTTTTGGAGTTTGTTCTTTTTTGATGGTGGCATTTGGGTTTTTTCTCCTAATGTCGTATAAACTACCTGCAAATCCAGCCTTAGCATCATTTCACATCAAGGGAAATTCACCTGTTAAAAACAAACAATCACAGGGTCCTCCCTGAAGTGGAAAACCTGCAGCCTTTGTGCAGAGCAGATACCCAGAGAAGCTTCTAACTGCCTAGAGCACCACAGCAGGTTCCAATGGCATAGTGGGGCCAAGCTTGCAGGACTGGGAGCCTCAGCTCTGAGCTGTAGCTCTTAGCAGCCCTTTCTCCCAATCTGTGACACCAGTTCATCCGTAAAGTCCCAGAGCCCTATAGAAATCCTGCTTATGGGGGTGGCTGTAGAAGAAACAGGAAGGGTCACCTGCCCTTATCACCTTCATACTGCATTTCCGGTCCAACCCTGAGCTATCACACAGTCCTCAAAGCGATGAACCATGAGTCACACTCAGGAGCCAGGAGCAGAAGGCAAAACAACTGTGCCACTTGCCCAGAAGTCATGATCTCAGGTACATCATGACTTCATCCAGCGCTCCACTTCTGGGTCTTGCCTGGCACTGGTGCCTCACTATGTGGTTCTGCAAGAGCTTCAGGCCCTCAGAAGTGTTTAGACACTGAAACCAATGACAAGTGGTACCTACATGCTAAATCTGCCTTTAATCTCCCCATCCCATAAATCTCTTTAATGGAGACATCCTTCATCTTTTCTGCTTCACAAGCCAGTTGTGAAGCTTAATTACATGATGATTATGAAGTCCAGTAAATACAACGTATATTAAGAGTAGTTAATGAGATTTCTGTCACAAGCAGGCTCCATCTCTTGTGAAATATTACTCGCATGTTGCAAACAAAAATTGTTTTCAAAAGATAAACACAGCCATATTCAATATAAACCAAATCCAGATTGATTACTTCCATAAATAACGTTATACAGCTCAATGATATTTGTTACAGCAGCATGGACAATAGCAGAGGCTTTTCTGACCAGTGTGGAACACCGTCTGCTCATCCATGTGTCCATCATTATCTGCAGTGCCTGGTCAAGGCTGGCACCCCAGAACCAAAAAGGACCTTCTTCCCAAGGGAAGGGACTCAATTCCCAACGGATCTAGTCATTCAAATGCCAACAAAGACCTGATGTGAGGGACCATTTCACCAAGTAGCACCTAAATGTTCATGGGGCATCACTGCAATTGCCACATGTTCAGCCAGTTCAGGTTCCTCGCACTGGTTCAACCTTTTGCCCATAGTCTTTGCATGACCAAAGCACCTCGTGTTGTCAGGAAAGAATGAATCACAGAATTACAGAATATTAGGGATTGGAAGGGACCTCGAAAGATCATCTAGTCTAGTCCCCTTGCCACAGCAGGATCAACTAGACCAAGTCATGCAGGAACGTGTACAGTCTGGTGTTAAACATCTCCAAAGAAGAAGACTCCACAACCTCCCTGGGCAACTCATTCCAGGGCACTGCCACCCTCAATGTGAAGAAATTCCTTCTCATCTTTATGTAGAACCTCCTCTGGTCCAGCTTACACCCATTGCTTCTTGCCTATCATTGGATGCCACTGAGCAAAGCCTGGCTCCATCCTCCTGACACCTGCCCTTTCCATGTTTATAAACATTGATATGGTCACCCCTCAGTCTCCTTTCTTCCAATCTAAAGAGAGCCATCTCTCTTTAGGTAAAGGAAGAGTCAAGCAAGAGAAGGTCTACAAGGTTTTGCAATGTCAACCATGGAATGGCTGAAGGGGGTCTAGTGCAAAGACAACAGTTTTCCAAACAGATCCTCAGGTACTGATCAATTAACCCATTTCAGACCTTGCCTAGATGACTGGGTTATTTGCACAAGGAGTTATTTGCACTTCCAGAGCTTTCTCAAGCAGCAGCAAAGCACTTAATGAGGGTAGAAGGACTCAAAGCAGGAAGAAGCGACTCCCTAAAAAGACAGAGCTCCCCAGGCAGAGCAAACCTCCATCCTACCCACCCCGTATCTGGGCAAACACGTTTCCTGTTAACAATTACTGCATGGAATCCATGGATTAATGAGAAGCAGAGCTCACTCGGGAGGGAATTTCAGCATGCAGAGCCTGTTACAGCAAGTTCTATTAATATTCACCAAAGAAAAACCTGTTTGTTGACCTAAAGTACAACTGCCTCCCATTCTCCTCTCGTGAAATTATTTAGGTCCTGTGGGACGACTGTACTGAGCCCCTGACGCAAATATTAAAATTCTATTTAGATGTACAATGTTTTAATGCAAATTTTTACCATAAAAACCAAATGCTCCATTCAGTTAAATTAATAGAATTACAAAAAGATGTAATGATAGCAATTAAGTCTTGAAAATGCAAATTTTATAGTCAAGGACAATTACTTCATTTATAGTATACTGGAATGATGCCAGCTGAAGGTAATTTAGATCCCCCTAGCTCACAGTTATATCATGAAGGATATCTTAATTTCATTAGTACAACAAAGATGGGGACAAGTTAGAGAATACAAAAAAAAATGAGAGAGAGAGAGGTGGGAGAGGAAAATGTGACCTTTCTCATTTCATTGCAGCTGGAATACATAGATCTTACTAAAGTATTAGTGATATTTCTTTCTGCTCCCATCTCTGAAAAAATGCTTTATTTTATTAGCGGCAACGGAACATTAGTATGTAAAAGGTCAACGTCATTCAGATGCTCACAGCCCATGTGCCCGTGCCACGACAGCCACGGACCTCCCATCATTTCGCTTCTAAGGCTGAATCCAACGTTAGCACGTGGCTCACAAGGTCTCGGGTTGTGGCCTCGGGGGGATGCAGGGGTTTGACTAAAATAGGACTTCAAACAGCCCTGAAAAATTTTGCTGGCTCTTACAAAAGGAGCTGCTGCCTCCCCTGAACAAACAGGGGTATTCTGCACATTTCCTATGTGTTTTTAAGCTGATGGACATCACACCCACAAGTCTTGTTGAGAGAGGAGTGGAAACTGGTGGAATCATCCTGTTAATCCAACATACAATTCCACTACGTTTGTTCTTAAAGGCACTACTTGTGGTAAAGATGTGCCTTCTAAAAATAAAAGGACATCCATGGCCTTAGCTCCCTATTGATTTTAATAACGGGGCTGTTGGCTCTTTTAAGAGAACAGGCTTGTTGTACAGGGAAAAGGTGCCCTGAGTAGGGTTTGTGATCTTTTCCCCTTAGTCCTGAATTAAAATACAGCTGAGCGCACAGGGAACCTGCTGGCTTGGAGACAGTCTCGTGAGAATAGAGCATCCTCACACTTCATTCCCCTGTCCTTGTCAACATATGGGCTTGGGCATAATCACCATGTCTCCTGATCTTTGTCACTGGCTTTAATGGCAGGATTTCACCCCATATTTCTTCAGGTCAAGGATGCTGCCAGTCACTGCTGATGTTTAGAACTGATGGATAACATCCCGGCTCATAGAAAGTCACCGCCTCTCTCTGGGGTTCAGATTTCCTTCAGCAAATTCTATCATCCAAGAGAAAAATTAGCCCTTGTACCAATATTGACTTCATCCCAAGCTTCTGATTGGTATGGCCCTTGTTACGCCTGACAAGGCTCCTTATACTTATTTCTTTATCTCGATGGACTGATGCGGTCTTCCAAACTCTCAGGAAGTATTTGCAGATGCTGTTTGGAGATGGAGCTTAATGAGAAGTGCTCAAGTGAGCCGAGACTGGGCACATCTTTACCCTATTGTACGACACAGCTTCAACTTCCACATCACTTCATTGAAAAGCAGAGATTTAACCGGCTAACCATTTGTGACTCTGCTATGTCCCAGCCACGGCAGCTCTGCCCAGGCTATTCCCAGTACGTCTTGGCTGTGAAAACCCAGGCTGTGATCGTAATAGGATATTGATTGGTCTGAATCCCATACAGAGCAGAACCTGATTCTTTGTTGGACCACTAAAGGTCACAGTGCCTGATTGCTCCAGAGCTTCTCAAAGACAGGGAATATTGAACCAAAACTGCTTTCAATTATACTCGTGTTATCTGAGGCCTGGGAATGCAACTGAGGGCAGCATTTGGCCCGTTCCTTTAAAAATATGGGCTGGTCTTCAGCGATTCTTTTCAGCAGCAGCAGCTGAACATCAGCAGAACATCCGCTCGGGCTGCTCTGAGTGCTGTCCCAAGCCAACCACATGGAAAGCAGGTACAAATCTGCTCCACCCACGGACTCGCTCCTGGATGGATCTGACGTACAAGGGGTTGTGCATAGCGTTACCTGGGGATGCACCGGGTTGAGGACTAGGCTTTTCTAGCAACAGGTGAAGTATTTTCTAGATCCTGTCAGAAATGTGGAGTAGACTTAGCTTGACAATAAATTTCACTAAATCCTGAAGTGCAGGAGAGAAACAAGGCGGTCCTAGGTTAAGTTTAATCATCTCTGTTCCTAAGTGTTCTGTCACTTGGTGAGGAAGCAACTTCTCCAGCACATATTTATTCCAAGATAATGGAGCTATTCTGAAGGAACCCCCCCGACCCTTAATTTTCTTTTGCATGTATATATGGCAATGTTTATTTACTGCTAGTTGCCACCCAAATGAATCGCCCTCTTTTACCCCTGCTTGGAAAACTGCATGGATGGGATCATCACTGGAACAGGCTGCCCAGGGCAGTTGTGGAGTCTCCTTCACTGGAGATGTTTAAAACCTTCCTGGATGTGTTCCTGTGTGACTTGGTCTAGGTGATCCTGCTGTGGCAGGGGGATTGGACTAGATGAGGTCCCTTCCAATCCCTAATGTTCTGTGATTCTGTGGTTCTACACAGAGATAGCCAATTCCTATAGAATCACAGAATCATTAGGGATTGGAAGGGACCTCAAAAGATCATCTAGTCCAATCCCGCTGCCAGAGCAGGATCACACAAGTCGCATAGGTAATATATACCTACAGATAGATGGTCTATTCCTATATATAGGTAACACATACCTCAAAACAAGTTTGCAAGAGAGAAAAAAAAGAGGGTAACAAGCCCATAAATGAAGGAACAGAGTTACAGAAGGATCTGCACAACAGCAGATTCCCCGCCACTACCTTGTTCCCAGTAACACATCGACTCCTTTCGTAAGAGAGAAGCTTTCAGCTTGTTGATTTAAAGTGTTCTAATAAAACATTTAGCTCATAACATCACGGCGCCCAGCAAGGACTTTCACAGGCTTCCCAATACAGCTCCTGACTGGAAGCAAACGCCGACGCAGGGGATAAATAACAAAATGCCTGGGTTGCTACGGTTCCCTAAGGTTGTTTTTAGGAAAAGATGGGGAAATACTTTTACTGCAAATTAAAAATAAAGCCACATCGTGTTTCTAGCATTGCTACGATAATTTCACAACAGTCCGTGTGATGCTGCCCTGCGCTATCCAATATTTGACCGTCAGGTTTCCACAGCGAGGCTGAGAGGTGTGGAAGCACTTGAACTTTTTAAACTGAATTTGCTTTTAGCTTTGCTGCTGTTTCTTTACTTGCTTCCCTTTACCCCCACCTCTTGCTATAACACTGATCGTTTCTTAGCGGCACCTGATGTTTGCAGTAAAGGACAATAAAACTCAGAGCAGGCTGCACCTCCGTTCCACTTGGTGTGGGACAGGTATCCCCAGACAGCCACAAGCTTTCTCCTCCTGTTCGCTTACTCCATCAAGAGAGGATCCCAACAGTGGCTTGGGACATGGCAATGGGAGATTTTTTAATACCAGAATAGAAATTCAATGCCTGCATCAATCCTCTGCCACTCTGGAAATAACGCTGCTGCTCCCAGGTCTGACTAAAAGTGGCCAAAGCCACCAATTGCAAAGCTGGAGACACCTCTAACTACAATCAGCCTCTTGCTGGGCACGACACTGAACACTAGGATCAGGGAACTGGAAAGTTTATAGCTCAGCCCAGCTCTGCAATACCTGGATTTTCAGATAAACAAACATCCCTGAGACAGAAATGAGTCGACACGCACACATCGTGTGCAATGTTGGGACAAAATGCTTCCTTTTAAATGCAGGCTGGGTTGAGCAAGTAACCTGGTACAGATTGTACTAGGTTAGTTTGGATTCATTAATGTAGGAAAAAGTGCCATCCTACCCAAAGCCAACTGCCAAGGGGGTTCACATGGGGCTGGGCTGTCTCCTCTCCCCTGTGCAGAGCCCTCCAGACCTTGACAGCCCATAGGGTTCTCCCAAGAACAATGAGCTTTCAGGAGAGGTTAACCAGCTTCAAGGAGAGACTTCAGAGGTTAGAAAAGAGAAGGAGGAACATTTCTGGTTCAGGGTAACTGCAGAGCCTTGGATGGCACAGAGCTACATATTCTGGTGAGGAGTTTGGAGAGATCTGAAGTCAGAAGTTCATTCCATCACAGGTTAGTCTCAGCTGCCTATCACCCTGTTCAAGTCTGCTCTCTGGTCTCCACCGATGAATCTTACCCAGTTAGTCAAACAACTGGTGTGAGGCCAGAATTAACTGATCTCTAGGGGCACATGTATGATTTGTTGGCCATAAGAAGTGATCAGGTTTGACTGTTACCCACCCGCACAGCAATGTCATGGTTTCCTCAGCCTTGGTCCCCTGATGGATGCAGAATTGTCTGTCATAACATCCTCTGAGTTAGTCTCATGGGAAAGGGGTGGCCCTGGAGAGTAGAGAGATGAAGAGTGAACCAAGGACTAACGGCTAATAGGGTGTCCTGATTCCTCTCCCTTTCCTGCAGACCATCAGAGTTCTGCTGAGCCAGGAGGTGAACGAAAGGGCAGATGAGTCCTCTTGCTGTAAAGGCTACAAGTCACACTGGGTGAGGTCAGGCTCTCGCCGTGACTCAGAAGGATGTCTGTGTCAGCAAAAGCTTGGTCACAGCCACACTGGTGTGGGCACTGCTTCTCTTGATGAACCCACTGCAGACCAGACAGGTCGCTGCATGTGGGAGAAGAGTTGAAGAAGCCTGTGAAGGTGGATGCAGGCTGGGCATCAGCACAAACTGTATGACCCCTTCCAGCCCAAGGTCAGCAGCGAAGGGGAAGCCACACTCTGCACTTGGCAGGGCCAGGCATGTTCTGCAAAAGCCTGGGCAGCACCAGGTCTCTTCTTTTTTTGAGTTCAAAGGCTTCACCAAGTCATTCTGGGCACGGTGAGTGTGAGCAGGGATGGTCCAACAAGTCTCTGCTGCTCTGAAGAGCGGCTGCTTTTTGCTCACAGGCGGCTCTGTTGTTTCATGTTTTTACGACACCGGGGTACCCAGTCCTTGGCAGATGGCTCCTGGGAACTATTATAAAGCAAATAAAAATGCTCCAGCTTCCAAAACATCCGTGAGAACCCTTGGGGAAATCCAGCTGAAGTTTAGGTTTTCAGTGGGCTCTCACACAAGGTCTGAACATTCAAAATGCTGAGAGAAAGCTGGGCTTTGGGTCCATGAGAACATCATTTTGGAGAGTGCCAGCAGTTAAGCCACTGGCAGCAACTGATGTGTCAAGTACTATGGCAAAGGCTCCTCTCTGGAGCTGCTCCACCATGGCCAGAAGCTCAGTGTTGCTGCAATGATCCTTAGGACAAAATAATTCCCTTGAAATAAAAAGATGCTGAGATTCAGAGGTATATCAGGGAAAACTTTGGACATAAGGAAAAATTTCTTCACTGACAAAGTTGTCAGGGGTTGGAAGAGGCTGCTCAGGAAGACGGTGGAGTCACCATCCCTGGAGGTGTTCAACGAACATGTAGATGTGGTCCTAGTGAACAGGGTTTAGTGGGCATGGTGGGGTTGGTTTGATGGTTAGACCTTATGAACTTCCAGCCTTAATGATTCTATGAAAATGTTTAGCTGAAATGATTTCTATGGAAATAATTTAGCTGGATTTAAGGTAAATCGTGCTGGGTTTACTACAGAAGTAGGAACTAAGGCTCTGCATTGACTGGACACCTGGTTTACCCGCGTCACTGCTCAGCCAAGACCTGAAAGATGATTTCTGAGGTAAGGCTGAGGATCTGGACAGGCTGTTAACACTCTAAAACACACAGACACTGCTGTTACCTACCATGCACATCCCCAGGTTGTGGTGTGAGGGGAACCACCTTCTTCACCGTGTGGTGGTGGAAGTGTCGTGACTCCAGCATCCGTGATGGGGAGAGGACTTCACTCATCAATCACTGCAGCTCTTCACCTTCTTTATAGTCAGTGGCGTTCGCTTGAGCCCGGATTCATAGCACAAGGGAGGGTGTCGACAGAGCAAATTCTGGAGCTAAAAGCAAACGGGCAGCAAGCTCAGGTCAGTTAAGGGTGACTGATGGGAGCTGTGGGGAAGACAGTCAGAGGCAAATATGAAAAATAACCTTGTGATCAGGGTGTACAAATCACATCAGAAGCAGAAAGCAGCTGTGGTTGATTGGAGCAATTACATGTTTTCTTTAAGAAAAGGGGGGAAAAAGCCCAAACACCTCCACTGAGAATATTTTAGAAAATGACTTTTTAATCATCTGTACAACTGCTAATAGTTTTGTCTCCTAACAGTTTTCAAGTGTTCTTTAGAATTAGCTGTAATCCTTACACAGAGCAGCCCAACACTTCACCTGCTTACAGGATCCTTTATTTTCCAGTGCAAGATCAGGTCCATGTGGTTTTATGATTGATTTGACCCAAAGGGGACCACAGTGGCTTCGAGCACATTCCCTGATGTACAAACAGCCACCACTTTGGGAACTCTTGTGTGGGAAACACAGAATCACAGAACATTAGGGATTGGAAGGGACCTCGAGAGATCACCTAGTCCAATCCCCCTGGCAGAGCAGGATCCCCTAGACCAAGTCACACAGGAACACATCCAGGTGGGTTTTAAACACCTCCAGAGAAGGAGACTCCACAACCCCCCTGGGCAGCCTGTTCAAGAATTGCTGCTCAGGCTGCCATGAGAGCTCAACCCTTGTCTCAAGGAGACTTAGGAGGCTGTGAAAAAAATAAAGAAAAGGGTAAAAATGCTGAACACAGACTGTCTGGTCAAGGAAACCCAGAATGGTTTGAATATATTTGTGATTTTAACTCTCGGTGAAAAACTCACAATATTTCCCCTTTTTTCTGCCAGCTTTACCCACACCACCTTCCCCCCGCGTCTGCACAACAAAGATAATTATTTTTTACTCACCTGCATAAAATGCTTGAAGAACTCCAGATGATTGAAGATATAAAAGTGGCAGGGAAATGTGTGTATGTGCGTGTTTCTCCGTAATTGTTGTTATTGTTACAGTCTGCCAGGGCAACAAAGATTATTTCGAGCAGAGCTTTGGGTTTTTTTTATAACTTCAGAGGCTGTTTAATAACTAGTGATCAGAGGGAACCCAACTGCTTCTGAAATCAATGAGAACTGGGTTATGTGCTGGAGCAGAAAATGTTTATATTACCGAGAATTTGTTACCTCAGATAATCAACAAATCTGCCTGTGTCTTCCAAGAAACCTCTTCTCTTGCTCTGAAAAATACATAATGATTTGAAGGTAATTTCATTATTAAAATACCTGCAAACCGTGCCTCAAATCCGTTAAAGCAGGAGAGGAGTTGTTTAATTACATGACCTCAGCAACCACAAAATGTTTACTCTGTTGTCTTCCCCTAGTTTTAGGTTTTAGATTTAAAATGTCAAATGACTTCTTTATTCAATGTGTGTTTTATAAATCAGTCTATCCCAAGAAAATGTCTTCTAGCACTCTCCTGTACATCCACTTCCTCCACTCTGGAAGACAGCAGTAACTAAAGTGATAAATCCTGACCCTACCTTATTCTGTGAGAGCTCTGCTGTACCCCTCAATGTCACTGGAGGTAGTGGAGCTGAGCTGGTCCTTCACAGCTTCACGAACTGATTCTACCTCAGTACAGGTGTATCTACAACAAGGAGAAAATCAGATGTTACCATACACAACCATCGGTCTTTTTAGCTAACCCTTCTGAATCAGTCAGGATCACTAAAGCAGCCCCACACTTCAGGTCTAGCCTTCTTCCTGGGAGCGGGAGACAGACATTTATACTCAACCCAGTATGTGC
>JAOXOE010000343.1:4255134-4268930 GCA_028565055.1 Phoeniculus purpureus | reverse complement strand
AGCTGCGATAACCCAGTCCTACGGCAGCCAAAGTGGCCCCACAGAGAGCTCCATCAGCTGCAAACAGTACAGGTGAGGAGACCTACACAGCCCTTTTTTACCAGAGGTTCCCCCTCCCCATCTCACCAACTTGCACAGCAGTGCAAAACTATAATGGAGTTTTAGGGTTCTTTAGTGATTTCACTGTTTCTGAGCTAACTGGAGCAATGCAGACCTGGGAAAAACTGCACCTCAGCTTGAGTTCACCAGCACTTTGCCTTGACAGCTCTGAGGGACGCAGCAGCGTTTGGAGGGGTGAGGAACCTACCAGAGACGCCAGAAGCTCAAGAGTTAAAACCAGCCTCTCACAGCCCACGGAGGAAGCCGGAGTCAAGGAGAAGCCCCAGACGTGTAGCTGTGGAGACAGGAGCAACATTACAGCCATTACAATCAAATGTCAACGGAGGAACGATGCCCATTAGCTCTTAGAAACCCAAACCCAACGGTGCAGCGTTATCGAACAAATGGGTTGCGCGATCCAATTACCAACTCCTGATCGGCGCCGTGTCAGTGTGAGATCCTTCTGCCGAGCCTGTGGAGGGGGGAAAACGAACCTGAGTTATCCACATAACAAGGACAAGAGGAAACCAAAAGTATTACGGTCCTGACCTAATTACCCAGGCAAATCACCCCCCTTTCAGGAGCAGTGAAAGCAGTGGAAACTCTGCTGAGGAAGCTCTGACCTTGCACCAGGGCCCTTTGCTCTCCAAGTCCCAGCTGGTCAGAGGAACTTTGGAGGTTTCTACATGAATGTCTTGGAGCTTTTGAGGCAAAGCTTGCTGATGTCCCCAGTTTCTGTGCTGTTCTCTTCACGCTGTGCCAGTGCTGGGGCACGTTCACCGCATTCCTCAGTGGAAACTGGGCTGGACGATTATCCCAATTAACTCCTGGAAGTTTAGTCCCAATTTCATTCCCCATCACTGAGCCGACTCTCACCTCAAGGTCCCATCTTAGCACACACTGTGTCTGTAGTCAACCAAGAAACATGGGACCTTCAAACAAACCTCTGCACCAGACAGACAGAGGGACACAGAGCAGAAATCTGCTTTGGCTGCAGCTGTGCTGGAACAGCAGCATCACCCCACCAGCCCCCACCATCTTTCTCTCCATGCTGACTGTGCTCAGAGGTGCTCAGGAGCTGCTCATGCAAGTGCTCTCTCATGTGCTCCTGGGGTGGTGGCCACACAAAGCCCGAACAGCTGGAACAGGAGACGTCATTCTGAAATGGGTGAGAGAAAGCTCCCAGGTGAGGGAAAGCTCCTGTGGGAGCTGCTCCTGAACGAAGCAGCAACTGCAGATGGTCTCTTCAGGTAGCACAGCTGAGCTCATGGGAGAGCTCCTGTCCACAGCAATAGCAGAGGTGGGAGAGGAGAACAGAAAATCAGAAAACTGAGCACAATGACCCTTAATGTGGTCTCACTATTTCCTTTTCAGTCCAAGTTGTCCCTGTCCAAGCTCTTGCAACATTCCTTGTAATCCCTGTAGCTGTCAGAGGAACACAGACAAGCCATCAGCTTCTAAGCACAGCTCCAGCCGTGAGTAAGATACTGTGCCCAGGTAAGCTGCAGTCACACGCATAGGGCCAGTGATTCACAGGGAACAGTCAACATTTAAGAGCTGGTAGTAGGTCACAGGATCACAAGAACATTAGGGATTGGAAGGGACCTCGAAAGATCAGTCTCCTGTGGGAAGCTTTCTGGTGCCAATGCAAATGTGTAGCCTGAAATATTAACCAATTCCAAATGGAAATGTGAAAAGAAGAAATTAGAAAAAGGGAAACATAGGAGGCTGTACCCAGCTCCTCGTCACCACTTGTTAAAGAAAAGACACCACGTGGTGAGACATTTCAGACGCAGTGAGAGTTGTCTCTTGCTCCAAATTTGCGGCAGCGTTTTCCATTGCATGGTGATGTTGTAAAATCCATCAGAAACTAGGTTGTGTGGGGTCCTTCCTTTTTGATTTGCATTATTCTATCATGTAAGGACTCTGGAGCAGGAGCCCATTATAAATACGTCGTAGTGCGGCTGAGGAACTTCTCCGATATCATTAACAAGTAGCAGGGACTGTGGCTGTACCTCCCATACAGAACGGTTTAGAAATACGCCCTATTATGTCTGGTTAAGTCAACCTTGTGTCATTATTTCATGTTAGGGTATATGACAGAATTGGCATACCCAGGGAAGATGCATCAGGACCATTACATGTCAGCCAAGAAAATGGAATAAAGAAAAAAGAAAGGAATTCTTCCTCTATTTTTAACAACAAGGTTAAGTATCTTGTCCTTAAATATTTGGAGAAGAAAAGCTTAAAAAAAATAGAAGTGCTGTTTTAAGGTTCAGGGAAACACTTTGACTGAAGATCTTGTAAAACAAGAGACAATCCCACCACTTCTGAGTGAATATTTGAGCAGCAGATAAGGAAATGGGAGCGCAAATGTGCTGCACCAAGAGAAGGAAGAATTAAACTCCTTGATTTAGAACACAAATAGTAAAAGCCTGACAGTGACTTTTTTCCCAAGGAAATGTTTTGAAAGAAGTCGAGGTTTTACAAAACATTTCTTTCAGGTCTAGCATCGTTATCCTTCCTCCTCAACTGTGGGGAGGAAAATCAGAACAGGATTCCCTGAAGAATAAACTGGGGGAAAAAAAGAAGGATTTGGGATAGTTTCATGCACAGTCTCCCTAATTTTGCAATTCTGACACCTGAACTGTAATTTTCACTCGATCTAAGGGTTGATCTTGGTTCTCACATCTCCATCGTCTTTAAGCGAGCAGCCAAAAGGTACCTCTGCTGAGGATCAGGCTCACCATCCCTAGATTACTGGGTAATAATATCCCATCAAGGAGATATAAGAGGGAATCAGAAAAGCTCATCAAAATGTTCAGTGACATGGCAGCAGATTTATGAGAAAGAAAGATGTCATTATAAAGAGAGGGAAAAAAAGGAAAGGTCATATTCATTAGTCTGAAAGGAAGATCTAAAGAAGATCCAGGAGACGCAAATATTACAGCTCTACCAGCGTGCTGGAGTTTTGAGAGAGAGGGAGGTTTTTTCTGGGCTTTTAATTAAAATGAGATACTGCTTCTCTTTATTTTTGCATTTTCAACCTTTTTACTACCCTAACAATACATCTTCAGCTGCTTCCTTAAGCTGATTTATTTAATAAAACCGAGGACTGAGCATCGCTGGAACCCGCTGCCTCCGATGGAAGGCTCTCACGCTGTGATTGGTGAAGTGCTAAGTAATTTGCTTTTAATGCTAGCACATACCACTTAGCACTATATTTAACTGGATGATGAAAATCACTCATTTTTCATCCCCTTGCTTAACTGGTGCTCAGCGTAATCTATCTACTGTACTGCGAGCCATGCGCCAGATAGATTCTAATAGACCCTGCTCTCCAATCTACAACAAGCATTTTAATTTTTAATTCATACTTATGCCTCTATCCTTTAATAGAACAGAACTACAGATGGGGAGGATGTTTTAGATAATAAGAGCACAGTAGGTACCCAGGGAAACTACAGCACTAAAAGGATTCGTTATTTACACTTTCCGGTAATGACTACATCTATAGAGCTACACGGGAGGAGACTGTGGAACAGGAACACAGGCAATTACTAACCCGACTCTAACTGAGCACTGTGGATGACGTTGCTGATTGTGGCACTTCAGAAAGCAATTGCAGAGCCAGCGCCATCCGTTGTATATTGACCAACGACCTCAGCGGCTCACACGATGCAGGTAAAACAAATTAATAGGCAGGGCTCTAAGTTTTCAGCAAAGATTGAGAGTAGATTTTTCTAAATGTTTAAGTGTGCTTTAAATTCAGCTTTTCAGGAATAGGAGCCACTGCAGACATCCCAGAACATCCCAGCTGAGCATCACTGGAGACATGCCAGCATACCTGAGGGAATAAGAGTGCTCAGTCGAGTCCTTCGTGCTGCACAAAATCATAGAATCATTAGGGATTGGAAGGGCCCTTGAAAGATCATCTGGTCCAATCCCCCTGCCACAGCAGGGTCACCTAGACCAAGTTGCACAGGAACATGTCAAGATGGGTTGTAAACATCTCCAGAGAAGGAGACTCCACAACCTCCCTGGGCAGCCTGTTCCAGTGCTCCATCACCCTCACTGCGAAGAAGTTCATTCTGATAATTATATGGAACCTCCTATGTTCCTGCTGACACCCACTGCCCCTTGCCCTACCATTAGATGACACTGGAGCCTGGCTCCATCCTCCTGACACCCACCCTTCACATATTTGTAGACATTAATGTGGTAACCCCTCAGTCTCCTTTTCTCCAAGCTAAAGAGACCCAGCTCCCTCAACCTTTCCCCATAAGGGAGTTGCTCCACTTTCTTCATCATCCTCATTGCTCTAGGCTGGACACCCTCCAGCAGCTCCATATCCTTCTTGAACTGAGGAGCCCAGAACTGGACACAATATTCCAGATGTGGTCTCACTAGTGCAGAGTAGAGGGGGAAAAGAACCTCTCCCGATCTGCTAACCACCCTCCTTCCGATCCACCCCAGGATGCCATTGGCCCTCTTGGCCACAAGAGCACATTGCTGGCTCATGGTCATCCTGCTGCCCACTAGGAACCCCAGGTCCCTTTCTCCTACACTGCTCTCCAACTAGGTCCACATCTGATAAAAAGTCAGCACAATCCTACCAGCCTCCAAGGTGTGGTGGCTCCACACATGAAGTCAGTCTTAGAATACTAACAGAGAAATCATGATCTCAAAGAACCAGACTGGAAAGTCTTAACTCAGTGCTGGAAAACCTGGAGTGTAATACTGCCCAAGTGGGCTTTTACCAAAGACAGAACTGAGGGGCCATGAAGACACGTGCGGTCTGACACTGCCCACGTGTTGCATCTTCGGTCCTTCGTTTGCTGCCCAAGGACTGCGGTAGGTTACAGAAAACTTATGGGGCTGAAAGTTTTCTCTTCAGTTAGTCTCTTTTTCAGAATTACAGACAATAGTTTAAGGTGTCAACGGGCAAAGCAACCATTACAAAGGCACTTTTATTCCTGTTAGGACAGACAGAAGTCATCCAAGCGATATCAGGTGCGGTAGAAACCACAAACACCACATCACTATTGTAGATATTCAGAAGATTCTTAACACCACTGCTGTCTGGATGGAATTTATCCACGTCACACAAATCCATTTAAAAAAACTACAAAGCAAACTTTTTGTCTTTCACATCCAAAGGAAAACTGTTTTCAGGAGTGACCTTCAGGTTACTACTCAATGTCACGTAACAATTGTCCAGGTGACACCCATAGATCTAAGTATCAAAATCAATCAATAATGTTCAAGACATCAGGAAGGATGTTGCAAAGGCAAATGCATCTGAAAAAGTTTTACCATAGTAGCATGGGCAGAGGGACCTCATGGATGTAGATGTGTTAGAGAAGTGTCACCATTACTAATTGCTTGTGGTGTCTTACAGGTAAGACTCTTTCTTTTTCCATCTACATTTCCACGACAAAATGAGTCCTTCTAGAGGAAGAAGAGGAGCCGGGGAGTGGACAGTCTTCCCTTTATTTCTGCAGTTGCCTCTGACTTTGGTGACCTTGGCCAAATATCTTCACCCTTCTTGCCTTGGCTCCTCTTCCATCTTCCTCTGTTGTCTCTCACACCTCTGGGGTATGGACTTCATTTCTGATGCCTATGTATGAAGCCAAACAGAATAGGCACTGACCAGTTCCAGCTAATGAGGGGCATTTTGTCACCACTAAGAAAGCACAAGGATAACCCCCAAGCTCCCAAGCAAGCAGGTCTGACCCATGGTAAGACCCAGCAAAATGTTATTTCTCTGGAGTCTTGCAAGTTTTGCAGCTGCTGGGGACTTGGCTACAGCTTGATGACATGAAGCCATCACTGTTTCTCTTGTGGGCATCTCTGCAGCCTTGTGACTCCAATAGCACTGTGCTTTGAACTATTACTGAACACACTGTCAGTAGTTTAGTTAAGAACCTCGAAAGACAAATCAGCAACATCTTCGCCACCACCACTAGCAGCTACAAGCAAACCTGAACAGCAGGAACAAGCAAACCTGAGAAACCTAACAATGTCCTTTCCTTCTTGAAATGACTAAGGACAACCAGCGTGTCCTGACTTCTCTGCCATCCAACACCCGGATACTTCCTTTGGTCAGCAGTATCTCCACCTAGCAACCCGATGTACAAGGACGTGTACTGAGATTGTGAACAGGGACTGCGACAGTGTCTGGGTCAGTGACAGGTCTTTAGTCTTCAGGACTCCTGCAAAGGACCTGGGAACCAACTCAGGGATGAAGACCCACTGGAAAAGCCAACTGTGATCATTTCCAAGAGAAATGGTGTTTCCATATAATGGGTTTGCCTTCATCCCTCACGTGGTTTTAGGTACCAGTGCTGGAGTCCACCTAGGCACCCAAACCAGAAGAATACCTTTCCACCTTGCTGCAGCCTTCTTCCTCTCCCTCAGCTTGATAGGTGCAGCCGTTTGCAGCTCACTGTCCATCCCACTTCTGCACTCCCGGGCTGTGCTCGTTCCGTTACACAAAAGCCTCTCTCCAGTGATCTCACCAAACGCCTGGAACACCGAACGGACAAAGGCAATGTTATCATCAGTGAGATATCAGAGGGAGCAGAGCTGACTTTGATTACGCTTCCCCAACCCTCTCGCTTCCTTCTTCCACGACGCTGTGGCTTAGAAGCTCTTGTGCGTGTGAAATTTTATTCTGTCATACTAATAACCCCGCTCTGCCGCAGCTTACAGTTTAGCTTTCATGGTTCAGTTCCACTCCGAGGCTTATAACAATTTTTCTAACAGTTCTGCCAAAACATTATAGAGTAAAAGTTGCTGCCAATGTATTCACCAACGTAGATCGAGAGACGAGATTAGCAATTTAAACACATGTGAAATGTGAAGTCGCCTAATTTTTCTCACTCTAAACGCTTTAGTAAAACAGTGGAACGGGGATTTTCACGCCCGTTGCCTTAAATAACTTCTTCCTGTGATGTTCTTGACACGTGGAGCAGATTTGAGCGAATAAAGAATAGGCCTTCAAAGAACAAACTGATGGCCATGAGGAGGAGACGATGAGTTTTAGGACTGGAGACTGGTTGTAAAGCCAAGACACCCCATCAGATCCAGCTCAGTTCATCAGCAGTTACCACATCAGGTCATGTCCTCAGCTTGTGTCATGTGGGTGGCATCTTGCACAAGGCTGCCCTGGCTCTGAGGGTTTTCACGTTGCTGGGCTGGTTTTTGCAGCTCTGCCTGGCTGCTGTTACAGAAAAATCAAGTTGCTCCAGCAGTTCCTCAGTGTTTTAATGAATTTTGCTCTTCTCGACCTGCTTTAGCCCAGCTACAACAACTTACACAAACACTGGTCTGTCTAAGGGAACAATCTCCAATTCCTATTGTATTTTTGTGTATTTTTTATCATTTATCTAATGAAGCATCTCAAAACCTTCATTGTCCTTCTGGGTCTGGTACCCTGTGAAGATGAGAAGTGCTGTTACCTTTGGAATAGGGGGTGCAGGAGGTTTCTCCACCTCACACAAAGAAATGACTGAATGCTGGATTGGTCTTGTGCATCCTACATCCTGGACAGATTTCTTTATACTTTCTTCTTAGCTAAGCACCACTTGCACAGGAACACCAACTACTTCATGTTTAGCTTCATTGTTTTACACTAAGAGACAGTCCAGCTTCATGTTGTCCTAAAATGCTTCTAAAAAGCTCCTCAAGTCCAACCACTCCCCTAAGGACTGCCAGGTCCTCACTAACCCCTGTCCCTCACATCACATCTCTACAGGACGGGGATTTCACTCCTCCCTGGGCAGCCTAGGTCAGGCCTGGACAACCTGTATGGGAAGAAATTGTTTGTCATGGCCAACTTAAACCTCCTTTGGCACAACTTGTCCTTCCATCACGTTGCTTGTTCCTGAGGAAAAAAGACCAACCCCCACCTCACTCCAACCTCCTGTCATTGTTGAGAGTGAGAAGGTCTCCCCCAAGTCACTTTTCCTCTAGGCTGACCCACACCCAGTTCTCTCACCTACAGCTCAGAGCAAAAAAAAGATGATACAGAGGGTATTTAGAGTTCACTGGAAAAACCTTTCCATTGGTGCTGGCCAACACTCACCAAAGCTCTTGAGATCCGGTAACTAACACCTCCAGCATTCCAGACCAAAGCAACAGCAACCCTCTGCACACTGAGGGAGCCATCGCTTATTGCGTAGTTGAAACTGATGGGTCAGGTGTTGAGGCTCAATCAGAGGCTGCGTAGAGCTCTGCTCCTAAATTAAAGTCCTAGCTGTTGTTTCTGTGAGCGACTTAACAGCAGCAACCTCAAGGTTAATCAACCATGGAGTAGAGTTCACTGTGCACCTCCTGCCGTGTAATTATAAAGTGAGCAAAACTATAATTGATGCATTTTGTCAATCTCTGTAGCTGCAAGGTACTTTTTCAAAGGTTGGTGGCTTGGGGTTTGTTTTTTTCACTATTTGGATAAAATAAGTTAAAGCTGCTGGGCCAATTATCCTCTGACTTCAGAGGTTTTACTGCTGACTCAGGTAAAACTCTGCGATAGATGAATAAAGATTATAAGGATTAAAGAGAACAAAACATCCTCATAGCATTAAGTCATTCAGAAAAATCTCTGAAAATACAGCAAATATGGGTGTGTGGAGAGGGTTGGAATGAAAAGGGAAGTGTTTCACTACAAATCAGCGCTTTTAAAGTGCCCCAGAACCAGGTGTCCCAGCACAGAGTTGTTTCGGGCACAGAGCTGTCCCAGTGAGATGATGAAATTGGAGGATGATGAGCTGAGGTTCACCAACCTCCATCACTGAGCTGGATCAATCCCCTCTTTTTCCCTTTTCCATAAACCTTCTGTGACCACATCAGTGAGACTCTATGAAAACACCTTGTGGGGCTTTTGGGGCCAACTTGGTCAATTTATCCTCTTCATGAAGTTCAAGCCAGAAAATCCTGCGCTGGAGTCAACCGCGTGCCTTCTGCACACATGGGGGCGGAAAAAACAGGTCCCACTATTCCTAGTAACACTGCAAACATAAAGAGAATTTGTGGAATTAAGAATAAAACATGAGGCAGCCCCGGGAACGCACACGGGAGCGACAAATGTGTGGATTATTCTGCGGCTGTTTTTTAGCGCCGCGATCACATCCAAGGACTGTACATAAAAGCTCGCAAGCCCTCCGCATGCTAAAAGTACAGTTTGCTCAAACAATTGTAAAATATTCAGCGTTCTCAAGATTAAATATCGGAATATTGCTTCTGAAGGAACAGCTGTCAGCTTAAATCTCAAGTCTAGTTTGTTTACTGGCTCTATTTTATATCTGTTAGGAAATGACACCAAATGGCAATAAAATCGTTGTAAGTATTCTACTGGGGAATATAAATGCCCTTTGGTTACAGTGTACATATCTTTATACATAATTCCAGTATATTTTTCCCTAGAATTATGTTAAATATGTAAAAAGCCTTTTCTCATAAAGGTAAAAGCGGCTGGATGTTTCCGCGCTGTAATTTAGCATTAGTGTCAAGATTGCTTCGGAAAATAAAGCTGCGGCTCCCGTCTCAATTCTTTTTAAGTGTCACTCAGCATTCCATGTCTGATCTGGTATTCAAAATAAACTTATATGATTTTTATTCACTTTTTTCCGAGGGAGCGCGAGAGTCTAGACGTAATTTATAGCATGTGGAGGGATGTAAATAGCTTAAACTAAGTAATTGAGGAGTCACCTACGCTGGCTGATCCTATTGCCACGAGGTGCTTCTCGAGTAATTAAGGAAAATGGATCTCTCTTATCCGCTAAGTTTAAACTGGATGAATCCTCGATGTTTGTGTAGGTTTATTTGACAGATAAAAATCATATTCTACAAAAACTTCCTCAACGGGGCCTGAGGTTTACCAGGGTCTGTAATAAGAAGCTGATTTTTTGCTGAGTTAAAGTGCCTTATCTTTGCCCTTTTAATAAGAAATCAGCTCCAGTCAGCAAAAGTAGAGATAAAAATCACCGAGTCGGTGTTATCACCACGTAGACAGCAAACATGCACCACCATCCCCTTTTTTTTCCAGCACAGGGGTTTTCCAATGAATTAAAATGCTAAAACCCCAATGATGCCCTGTATATTACAATAACATCCGATTAATGAATAAGGAAAAGCATGAAAAGTGATTTATTTTTGGGAAGGTCATTCCTTGGCGAGCCAACGCTTAAATTGAATACTATAAAGGAGAAATATATTCTAGGTAAAAAGGAAAGTGGGTTTTACTGCACGTGAATTCTTCGGGTTTTACAATGCTCGTGATGAAAGGACTCCGCTCACAAGTTTAACCTCTATAATTTTTATGCTGCTTATTTAAAAAAAATACCTTTTTATTTAACATTTCTAGGGCAATTTATTCATGTCACCTTGTACTTAATGTTCCTTTTAAAACAGTTATTTTTGCCTCATGCTTATGAAACCTATAAAACTACTTTTCATCCCAGACATGAAATTTCTAGTCATAGCAGCAAGGTTGGACCTTTAACAGCAAGACCATATGTAAAGAAATTAGTCTTCTCAAGAATATTGAATACAAGTTACTGCATAAGGAGAGGCTCATACTTGGCCATCACATTCCCACTTACAACCTGGCCTTCCTTACTGCAAAACAAAATAAAGACATTATTATTCAGGTGAGTGTTTTGGCTCCATGGCTTAAGTTCACACGTAAGGGTTTTGCTGAGCTAGGGCTAGGAGAAAAATCTAGGATGGAGCTGTGAGTAAAACAGAAATTCCTTATGAGAATCCAAGAACTTGAAAGCAAAGTTCTCTTGTGCCTGTTGAAGACTATCCAGACACAGAAACACACCTGAGGCTGAAGTCCCTAGGAGCTTAACATGTGAATTTGATTAAGGAACTGGCCTGGTGACTTAAATTTTCTTCTCATGTCATTGTGTTGGGCAAGAGCTGCAGTTGCCACCCCATCTGACTTAAAGGAATGCTGCTGCTCATGCTGGTGGCACCCCTGAACAGTGTCTATAGCTGCACAGGCTTTGAAATTATCACCATTTAGAGAATCATATAATTATTTAGACCTTTAAATAATGCTTTAGAACCTTAATAATTATTTAGATTTTTAGATTATTATATTTATGTAATTATTTAGATCTCTAAGATCATTGAGTCCAGCCATTAACCCAACTGTCCCAAGGGCACCTCTAAACCTAAGATCTACTTCTACATGACTTTTACACACATCCAGGGATGGCAACTCAGTTTCTGTGTTGCCAAATTGCTCAATCCCTCCTGTTATACAGATTATTTCTGCAGAACACCCCCCAACACCAGCACTGTGATGGCACAAAGCATCGCACATCCAGTGAGGAGATCTTAGACCCCAAATGCCTGACTCAATGAGGTCCTGCTGCAGGAATCACAAACAGGTGTTCTGGCTCATGCAAGTCACAGAAATTCAAAGAGTCATGATCTGCCCTTGGCACAGTAGAGGAAGAGCTCTCCCTTCTTCATCACTGCTGGGGAGGGGAATGCAAAGAAATGGCAGAGGTTGTCTTGTTTCTTCTGGTGAAGGGTTGTACCCATTCTGGCATAAAATGGGGAAGATTATGAAATTAGATTATGTAGGCAAACTTCTGGAAGAGAGAAGCCTTGTTTACACCAACAGATGATCCACATAAATACATGGGAACTGACAATGAATAAATTGAGGGTAGAGAACAAGAGGAGGCTCCTGGCCAGATAGACTGTAAGGAACCAGAGAACTGAATCACTGGGGACAAAATGCTTAAACTAGACTTGGTTTAAATAAACTAAACTACCTAAATCTTTAAGACCAGCTCTCAATAGTCACCTGAGGATGATTACACATGATGAGTTGCCCACAGAAGCAGCAGACTGGAGAGATTGTTCCGAGAAGCCTGTGCACTCTTGATTTCTTAAACCAAGCAAATAGTGAGCAAAATTCTCACTAGTTAGTGTACAGCTTTAAAATGCATTAACTTATAGAATAATATGGAATAATTAACACATATGTAACACAGAACCATACAGAATAATATGGAGTAATCTTATATAACCTGGGGAGATCAAGTTTCCCTCACTGGGAATACGTTTCTCCTCTCCCAGAACACAAAGTGAGCCAGTACACTGGGTTAAGATTGCTTGGGATGTTTGAAGCCGCTCCTTCTGCAGCCTGTGGGACACATCCTCCTCAGTGAAGAGCTGACAATTTCATTGGGGAAAACCATTCTACACAGAGCCACTGCAGGGTAGCAGGTAGAGACAGCAGGAATGGGGCTGCAATGGTGACCTCAAACGGAGAAAAGGTGTTCTAGCAAACATCTAGCCAACAATTTGGGGGATCGGACTAGGGGATCTTTTGAGGTCCCTTCCAATCCCTACTGTTCTGTGATTCTGTGATTTGAGTGAGGAGCTTGTTTAACAGACTTAGATATGGACCTGGATTTGCTGGTTGCCTTGTTTCAATAGCTAAGCTCCACTTCATGCTGGCCACATGCCTTCTCGTGTGCTCTGACCAACCCCAAGACTCTGGTGTCTTCTCCCTGGTGAATCAAAGATTCCTGGGGCATAAATTTGTCTTTTAGGATTCCCTGAGGACAGTTTCCTTGAAATTCAAATTTACTTTAACAAGCCAAGTGGAGCAAAGACATCAAGAATAAAATCTTTTAATGAAGAAAAGAGCCTTGAAACATTAACTCAAGAGGGAGAACCAAAGGTCTGCCTCATGGTACAACCTTCACCTTAGAAGTGAGCAGCTGAACACTTTGCACTTCAGCAGAACTTGTGCTTCGTTTTAATACCATCCCATATCATGCTTTAGTGCACAAACAGATAAAACCCCTAAAACATCCACTATTCAACCTACAACTTGCAAGATGCCAGTAAGTAAGCAGGTGATGCCTCATGACCGTATCCCCTGGTAGTAGCTGTACAGTGAAAGTGCATGATCCTTGCATTGGGTGTTTACATATGTAGAGTCATAGAATCATTAGGGATTGGAATGGACCCCGAAAGATCATCTAGTCCAATCCCCCTGCCACAGCAGGATCACCTAGACCAAGTCACACTGGACAGGATAACTCTGTGTGGTCCTAAGCAGAGTGTATTTATAAATAACCTCTATGTGTGTAGTTTCAACGTGCACCTTACCTAATTGCCTTTAAATGCCTCTATAAACAACCCCCTAAACTGCTGCTTAGTGCTGCAAATGCCAGAACTCATTGATTCTTCCCTGCTGCTTCAGAACGAGCTCTTCCTACAGGAGATTTCAATGTATATTTTGTATGGGGCCAGGCAGGTCGATTTTCCCATTTCAATGCTGCCTCACTCCTGAATCCCACCCCTTTGCCTTCCAAACCTGCAGGTGAGGAGCTTGCGTTGACCTACCTCAACGATAGCCCCATCTGGTAGCCTGAGGAAGTGCCGGTAGAGCTCCTGGAAGCCGCTGAGATGGACAGTGTAGACAGAGATGTGGACGGTGATGCTACTTCGGGGAGTGGCCGTAGAGCCAGGGGTTCCTGTGTCGTGCTGGAGGTCACAGCTGGAGACACCAGGCTCGTGGTCCTTCCAGATGTAATCAGACACTGCCACCTAGTGAGACAGGAGCCCCCCCCACCCACACACCCCACCCACACGTGAGTCCAGATCCTCGTTGCTCGCACCCTTATGCTGCAGACGGAGGGCCCGGCAGCGGAAGTGGC